>OX155978.1:6520608-7240608 GCA_944548615.1 Micropterix aruncella
GCTAGATCATGTATGGTGATTGTTTTCTCAGGATGATTTAAGAACCAATTATTTTGTGCCACAGCAAGTTGATTTAAGAACCAATTATTTTGTGCCACGGTCCTAACACCGACACATCTAGGGGCGGCATCTTAAGCGTGCAGTGTGGGGGGAATGTTAGTAATACGATGCCATTGTCCTGAGCATAAATTATCCCCCCCAAATGAACAGTGCGATTCATGGTTGTCCATAAGCATCACTATTGGTGCATCTTGTGATTTTTTTACCGTGTTTCAAACATTCTACAAATAATTTTGCAGAAATCCAACCACTGGTCGGGGAATTCACGAGACCGAAACTACCAATCGGTTTACTCCAATTCCAATTATTTTCTTATATATATTATCGGCTTAAGTGATACGGTTCAAAGTTCAAAGTATATTTAATTGCAAAACCCTGCAAGGGTATAGAAGTTACAATTACTAAATATATTATTTATAATTTTTATTTTGATCACTCAGCTAGCTAAGGTTTGCTGCGTTTGTTTGGGCGATAATATAACGGGCGTATCACGTACGTTCGTATAGGCAGGGCGGTTAACAGCAGAAGCTATGTTTTATTATTGTATTATTGTATAATATTTATGTAATAGAATAGTGTACTACACGAGTACATGCATGCAATTGGTGTTAACATAAAGTCAAATTACAATTAAAAAAAATATACATAAATACTATTGTTTTTTTTTTTGTTTTTTTTTTCCCTTTATTTGTAATAATACATTCCATTAAAGTAGAAGCCATCTAATAACTTTCTATTTTCGTCTGATTTTTCACTATAAATAACATTTTTAACATTTATACTTGAACTGGCTTCAATAGTAACTCGCGGAGACATCATCTTCTTCTGCCCAGGTAATAGATGTAACAAAGTAATCAATAACTGCGTTATGTGATAATGTATAAACGTCTGTTTTAAAACGCCGGATTACTGGCAGGGCCGAAGAAGAAGTGCCGGACTATATAGGGAATACTGTATATAATTTATTTATCGACATAAAAATATAAAAATTGTATTTATTTCAATATGGGCTGATGGAAATCACTGATAAGTTTAATACCAATTGATTTAAAGAGTGATTTGTTTTTTTAACCTACTTACTTGTTTAGATAACCCCAACGTAATACAAAAGAATGCCGACGCCAAATCTTCCTTGAAAAACGCACACTGATTGTCTATATCTTACTTATTGGCTATTTCTCTTTCATCCATAAACTTATTTACCGCTTTAGATACCAAGATAAGACAAAAGTACTCACTCGGTACTACACAGTTATTTCCACTATTAATAATTGATATTGATGGTTACATTTTGTGATATTTACGATATATTTTATCTATTTACCTTGTATATAAATACGTACTGTACTGCACTTGTATTGTTTAAATAAAACTAAGTGTATTATTTTACTAAAAAAATGTTTAATTATTGAATAAAATATTTTGCAATTTCAATACTCTATATTTTTTTTCCACCACGTATTTCAGCTTAACTTCTTTAGATTTAAATGTTACGCTAGTAATAAGCTTTCGTTTGGTATATTCTTGGCAGTTACAAAATACTTCGCAAGTGGGTACGAAATTACACGTTGCTTTTGCGTTCGGTTATTCGTTGGGAGCGGATCGAGGGAGCGTTCGGCTTTTCTCTTGTTTCACCGAACGCAAGCTAACAGCTGTCAAATCGTTCAGTTTGCAGTGGTCTACGAAAAAAGCGAAGGCGGAGGTCGGGGCGAAGAAGGCCAAAAAATATCCTGGGAAATATATTTCTAAGCAGGGTTCTCTGTTTATCGTGCGTTATCCAGTGAATTAATTTGTAAAAATCGCTACAGGAACGTTGAGGTTAGTTATTTTCGTCATTTTACGCAATGTTGCTGCGCGAATTTCGTCCCAATCATCCGTGGAAAAATACGCTTTGATCTTTGACTTTTGTTTATTGTTTTGATTATTTCATCCATTGGCGTACGAACTATTGTATTCAAATTATGTAAATTGCATACGCTTTTTCAATTCAGTTTAGTTATGCTAATTTGTGGTGTAATTCTTGATTTCTTAGTTAATTAAGCAATCCTCCTGATTAGGCGTCAAGTGCTTTCTGTCATTGTGCACTGTCTGGCGTTTCGGTTGGGGGTTTTCATTTTAAATATTTTTTAAATATTAAATTGACTAATTTCCTTTTAACCCTAAAAAAATAATCGGAATGTATTAGGTATTGCTAACTTTTTCATTGATCAGAAAAAACTACAAGATTAGATCAATTTAATGCTAAATCTGATATGCTGGGGCCACACTAATGGGAAACATCAATGCCCATCGTCGCGATAAATATTGCGTTAATTAATTATTAACGCGTTAAATTGAGCGGCTAACATCAATGGCCCATTCTTGGCAATAAAATTGGGAATAACTGCAGTATAGGAACCTCTCTCCAAAAAAAAAACTAAAAAATATAGACTAATAGATTTTTTCATTTTAATGCTAAATCTGAAAGAAAATTGTGTCGGTCGCTATAAATTAGCGAGATATAGGCATTCAAAGTTTAGATTTTATATGTAAACAAATAGGCCAAAATGAAAAAGTAAATAATTCACCACGCTATATTGACAACGCTGATTCCAAATCTTCCATAATCTTTATTCAATCTCTATAAATAAGCGAGATATAGGTGTTTAACCCTTCAGGCCTCGGCCCCTCAGCCGATTGACAAGTTGCTGTCCCAAAAAATTTTAGTAAAAATTAGTAAAAAAATTGATTTACGACACTGTCTCACCAAAACGTACTTGATATTGGTTTGTGCGGGATGGCTCTAAAGGCAAAAAACATTTAACTACAAAACTTTTCTCAATAATTGAGAAAGCTACAGATTGGATTCTGGAGGTTGATTCGGTCTCTAAGCAGTATAAATTCCCTGAAAGTCTCGGATGCACAGCCCTCCGTCCAGATATAACTCTTTACTCTCTATCTCGGAAGGTGGCCCTTTTGTAGAATTAACTGTTCCATGGGAATCAAATATCCCAAAAGACCACGAGTACAAATTAAATAAATACCATGATCTTGCAAATGCCGTAACCCGGAACGGCTTCACTGTTCACCTTCACGCGGTGGAAGTTGGCGCTCGTAGCATGCCAGCTAAATCTCTATTTCACCTCTTTAAAGATCTTAGCCTTTCCAGAAAAATAATCAACTCTTTCTTAGAAAAATTATCTAAAACTGCGATTTGCACATCTCAAATTCTATGGCTTCGAAGGGGGAGTGAATGGGTGGTAAGGTGAACGCTCACATGTGGCAAGACAGCTGTCCTAAACCTACCACAGCCGGTTCGTAAGTCCGGAATCCACTGCTCACCCCCCAGAAGTGTAAAAAAATAGTATTATGATGGGCCCGACTCCGGTCGGTGAATTCCATGGCAGCTCCGTTTGTATTTATATATATTTATTTATTTATATATGTATATATATATATATATATATATATATATATATATATATATATATATATATATATATATATATATATATATGTGTGTGTGTGTGTGTGTGTGTGTGTGTGTGTGTGTGTGTGTGTGTGTGTGTGTGTGTGTGTGTGTGTGTGTGTGTGTGTGTGTGTGTGTGTGTGTGTGTGTGTGTGTGTGTGTGTGTGTGTGTGTGTGTGTGTGTGTGTGTGTGTGTGTGTGTGTGTGTGTGTGTGTGTGTGTGTGTGTGTGTGTGTGTGTGTGTGTGTGTGTGTGTGTGCGTGCGTGCGTGCGTGCGTGCGTGCGTGCGTGCGTGCGTGCGTGCGTGCGTGCGTGCGTGCGTGCGTGCGTGCGTGCGTGCGTGCGTGCGTGCGTGCGTGCGTGCGTGCGTGCGTGCGTGCGTGCGTGCGTGCGTGTGTGCGTGCGTGCGTGCGTGCGTGCGTGCGTGTATATATATATATATTACTGCCAAACATATATATATATATATTACTGCCAAACCACTGTACCCATAATTAAAATGAAACATATTAACACAATAAAACATAATAAAATAAAACAAATTAAATTAAAATATAATTAAAACGGGGTCGTCACGCTGAATCGTGTTGTGGCCGATATCGGCCAATCGGGGCCTGAGGGGTTAAAATGATCATTGCAATGTCGAGAAAGTTGCGGCCATTTTGTTTGTCCATACCGTGTGGGACAATTCGAGTATATCGTAATATCGATAACAATTAGTGATATTACAGAAATTATGACAATTTTTGCAGAGTTTTAAGATTAAACGAAATATTTTGAAAAAAGCAATAAAAAAGGCATATTTTCTCGAGACTAAAAAAAGGGCACTATTTTTTATATTTTTTCAATGACTGAAATGTCGTGTCTTTCCTTTAGTCATCCATACACAGTCATTTCGTAAAAACTTCAAAAATTGTCCAATTGTTATAGATGATCGCTAACACATCGTAATATTATCAGCGCTGCAGGGTATTTTTTTTTCGGATTTCGCGAGAAATTTCAAAAAAACTTTTTGCCTGCGGTGTTGATTTGATATTGAAGAAATTTCGGTTGTTTCAGGTTACCTTTTGTCATCATCACTAAAGTCATTTCGTAAAAATCTCAAAAAAAAACCGAATTATCGCAAAGACATTGTTATGTTAACATCAATAGATCCGCAGGCAAAGATATTTTTCGAATTTCGCACGAAATTCGAAAAAAACTTTTTGTCTGCGGTGTTAATTTGATATTGAAGAAATTTTCGCGAAGCGAAATGTGTTTGTTAAAAAATTGGCCGCTTAGAGATATTACTTTTCACTTCGCTAAAATCGTTTTCGAAGCGTAATGTTATGATCATCTTTGACTTAGTGTTTATGTATTATTAATATGAAAAATCAAATAGGTGGTAATTTTATTATACAGGACAAGTTTTAATTAACTGGCATCCTTCAAGGGGATGAATCAGTACGATCAATTAATAAACGTTTTTGGGAAAAACAAAAAAAAAAAATTTTGTTTTTTTAAAAAAAAATTAAGTTTGAAGTTAAATAAATTTTTGACTAGGGTTTGAGCGCGCTGCGGTATGCGGTATATAAAATAACGTTAATAAACAATATTAGCGACTTTCCTGGCAAGCAGACAACCGACAACAGACATCGCGCGCCAAACCCCCTAAATCCCCCTTCACCCCCTTAACCCTCCTTCCTACCCTCCTCGACCCTCCCCTCCCCTAACCCCCCTCACCCCCCCATTACCTCCTCCTATTTTAGAGGTACGTCTTGTTGCGTTTGGGCGATAATATAGCAGCCGTAACTCGTACTTTTGTATGGGTTCGGTGGTTAATACAATGATAAATTTTAAATCATAGCTTCTGCTTGAAATTCAGTACACAGATTCATCTTTGGGCCGAAACCACATTGTGAAATTGCGGTTAGAGTATCTCTTATGGCGCCTCCACACGTTAGCCAGCATTGACCGCATCGCCTATGTCTCTCTCGCTCTTTCCCATACATTTTTCACACGTCACAGTGGTGCTGACTCGCTTCGACCTTAGCAATATTAGCATACATTGGCCAACGAGTGGAGCGGGCATTATACAAGCGACAAAAATATTTTTTGAACTCTGCCATATTTAAGAAAATACTACATCATATTATTGGAAAATACCTATTTGGATACCACGAAAATACTACAAAAATAATAGGTGAGGTGAGGGGTTGGAGGGTTTCGGGATTAGGGCTTAGGGGATAGGGAAGGTTGGAGGGGGGTAGTTGTAGAAGGGGGGAGTTTGGGGAGGGGGTTGGCGTGCGGCAGGGGGGCTTGGTCTGCTTGCCGGACAAGTCTTCGGGTGATACAGTGATTTTTTAACTTTTCGGTTGTTTCAGGTTATTCCATTCCATAGCTGTAAACATAACAATGTCAATCATATCAAATGACGCGAAAACAAATGAATAACTGATTTCGAAACAGAACTTCACTAGCTTTAATTTGAAATAAATTTGAATTAGGAATTATAAAATGAACGCTAGAAATGTGAGTTCAAAGTAGCCAGTATTGAGAATCGGCAATTTCATGGATAGGGACGTAATATATGGGAAATTTATTTCGAGTCACATCACTTTGTTTATTTAAATAATGCGGCCAACATACACTTCACACCATTTCCTCCTACATACACATTGTATTATTAATTTATTTGATAGTGGAAGCATTTCCTGCCCATGTTGATTAGCCGGCCTTAGTGCGGTGTATTTTTAGTCTCTTTTTATCAGTACGAAAGCAGATGCATCCACTTGTGCCAGCTTCTTGAATCAATTTAATTTGGTAGCTATTTTTGAAACCAATGAATATACGATCTCAAGGGTGTATTTTAAAAAAATGTCTAAATTTGTCCTCTTTACTTGACTGCCCACCAAAAAGGGAGTGTAATGTATTCAGGGTTCATCTTTGTATGTTTACCGTTCCTTTATTTCACCATAACTTCTAAAACATTATTGAATGTGCGTATATCAACCTCCATAAGAACTACGCCAACCACCGTATCTATATCCACTCGGATAGCAAGGCAGCTCTTATGGCACTAGCCTCGAATACTATTAATTCAAAGCTAGTGCAAAACTGCGTATCACTACTGACTTCCCTGGGCGAAAAGAACAGGGTAATTCTAAGATGGGTTCCCGGCCATGCAGGAATCGAGGGAAATGAAAAAGCCGATGAACTTGCTAAGACAGAAGCAAAGGGAACATTATACGGCCCTGAACCTTGCTGTGGCGTACCAAAAAGCCTTGCAAACCTAATGCTCAAACAAATATGTTTAGAACATTCCGTCAACCACTGAAACAACACGCCAGGGTTGAATCAATCCAAAGCGCTAATTAAGGTCTACGACCCTAAGACATCGCTAAATAGGAACAATCTACGCATACTGATGAGGTCATACACAAAAATGTGCAGGTTCTGCCAAGGGGCAGAGGAAACTCCCCTGCACCTCATGTGCGAGTGTGGCCCGCTGATGCATAAAAGATACGTCCACTTGGGTGGTCATTACCTCCAACCTCAGGAGGTAAAACAATCTGGCGCCAAAAGCCTGTTGCGGTTCTTAAATGACACGAGGCTTAGCGCAGAACTATAGTAGGTGGCTAACACAATAGATCAGCAATGGTCGCAGTGTTACAAGGCTCATAAAGACCTTAGAAAAGCCCCACACAACAAATAATACTTCTAAATGCTTCAACCGATTTAGAAGTGTGCGGTAAGATAGAATCGTTATATCATCCCGAGTGTCATAGGGTACGTAAAGTGCTCAAATGTCAAATAAATAATTATCTAAATGTCCAAATGTCAATAAATATATTGTGTTTAGCAGCAAATGAAAAGTCTAACAGAGTATATTTCGGAAATATATTTGTATCTACACGGATAAATACACGAACCACAAATTAAAAATAATAATAATAATAAAAAACTCTTTATTTTAACCCCTCAAGCCCCTATTGGCCGATATCGGCCACAAACTGATTCAGCGAGACGGGCCCGTTTAAATTTTATTTTAATTTAGTTTGTTTAATTTTATTATGTTTTATTATGTTAATATGTTTCATTTTAATTATGGGTACAGTGGTTTGGCAGTAATTAATGTTTTTGGTGAGACAGTGTCATAATTCAATTTTTTTACTCATTCTTACTAAAATTTTTTGGGACATCAACTTGTCAATCGGCTGAGGGGCCGAGGCCTGAAGGGTTAAATAAAAAAGGCGAGCTTATTGCCTTGCAGCAATGTCTATCAGCTAATCTATAGCTTGACTTTATAACATATTTAGTACGCTGGCTACGTAAAAGAACAATACAAAATACAAATGATAAAAAGAAACAAACAGAAACTAGAAAGAAACACATAATAAAAAAAAGTAAAACTAATGACTAAAATTAAATAAGGACGCAGAGGAAAGGAAGGAGAGGAAGGAAGGAAAGGGAAGCGAAAAGGAGGGGGAGAGGTGGATTGGTTAGTTTATGGATTTTAGGGTTATATGCTCCTTTAACCTGGCCTTGAACGAGGAGATGCTGGGGGCTGTTCTAACATCATTTGGTAAAGCATTACAGAGTCGTGCAGCTCCTACGGAGGAGTATGAAAGAATGTCATTGCTATGACCATAGATGGATAAAAAAACCACTGATCGGTGGCATTAGCATTCCAGCAGTTAAATAAACTTGGTTATTAGTCGAAAAATCCCCAAGTTTAAGTCAAACCTTTGTAATAATAATATTATTTACAGCTTTTATTTTTTAATTTCAGTTCTCAGATGACTTGCTAATCGACTGATTAAGAAGTACTGACGAAGGATTTACGAAATGACTTCCGTATGGAAACGTTTGCAGCGAGTGAACAAGCGAGCAGCCAAGTTTCAGTTCACCGCATCATATCACCGTCTGGATCTTGAATTATCTCCTAAATGGTAATTTTTTATTAAAATCAAAGGCGGCGTTTTCTTTTGTTTGTTTGTTTGATTATACTCTTTATTGTGAAAATGTCACAATGGGCTGGTTTATTGTCATATGACAATCTCTTACAACCAACCCTACTATGGTGCGTCAATTCACTTAAATAAATTAAATTATTAGTTAATAAAAAGCAGTGAAGCTACCAGTTCCTCGTCCCCCGCGCGCGGACCCTGCGCCTGCGACGAGCGGCCGCGGACCGCCTGGCGCGAAGGGGCGGCGGCATTCGACAGTCGCTCGTATGAAGTCACAGTGAAACCACGTCATTTTGTTATTTCGCTCCGCTTGATTATTTACGTCGAAATATAATATTTTTATGGTTGTACAGAGTTTAAATTGATTTCATTATCGGACACTCTAAATATATAACCAAACCTACTATGACGTGTTATGTGTATGTGTGCGTGTAACATGTCTGTAAGTGAGTGTCTTGTTATTGCATTCGATCGACAGAATTGAAAATGCCATTCCGTTAATTTGATCCCAACGGAAAATGGTGACCCAGACGGGAATTGAACCCGGGACCTTATAATGTAAGATCAGGCGACGTAACCATTATGCCACCGGGCCGGTTCTGGTCCGGTCTGGATCTTTAATTATCTCCTTAACCCGGTCGCTCCGTAACATCCCTTGGGGGACCAAAGGTCGGCCGCCTAACACTCCGTAATGTCCCTTACGGGACCAAACGCTCGCCGCTGCGAAAATAAATTTGTTTTGATAATTACTATGAGAGAATTACCATACTTAGAGTGCGATTTTCTATAGTTTTTCGATGAAATGTGACTTTTTGGCGTATAATAATTAGTTGTTTTACATATAATAAGTATATAATGACACAATATATTTGAAAAAATATAACCAATTTTATATTATGAGCATTCAAAGTTTATTATCAAGTTGTGGACGCCAACTCTCAAAACTTTAGATTTTTCTATAATATCAGACAAAGCTGAAAGTTCTGGTGTAATTTTCTAAGTATGATGCAGTAGAAAAGTTATTTTGAAAGAATTTAATATAAAAAAAAACCGTAAGTAGTCACAAATTAAAAATTAAAAAATTTTTTTTTTACGAGAATACATCAAATTTCTCTTGGTTGAATAACTAAATATTTTTGTATGCAATTAAGTAAAACAAAATAATTGTTTTGGTAAAGCATTTAATAAAGAACATAACTGTATTTACAATTTTTGCATATTTTCCGTAATTTGTTATAAAAACATCGAAATGATTTTATATGCCAGTTTTTCCAGTACGCCAACTTTGTAATATTTATTCACTATTATCTTAATTGTTTTGCGAGATAAATTTATAATGTTTTATATTTAAAATTTCAATGCGGCCATTTTACATTTATTCTTTTTATGATCCGTATAGTGGTTTATAACTTATGATCGTTTTCCTCAAGGCCATCGACTCTCGCCAATTTCACGCCAAACTGACAAAACAAACGGGACGGCCGAATTTTAACTTCGCGATGTGAAGGGTTAATGGTATTTTTTACTAAAATCAAAGACGGCGTCTGATTTTTCCTTCTTTCTCATCCTATATCACTATTTCTGTATATTAGGCCTCTTCGGCCCATTGCTTTTAGAGCTTGTCCAGAAAATGAGTCCTCTTGTCCACACACATTTTTGTTACCATGAAAATCCATGGCTAATCGCCGTGTAGGCTTGGTTTTCAGTGGGGTATGAATAACGAGACCATTTATTTTTTTCCTCAAAGCAGGACGCCTGCAGAATTTTGTAGGAAAAAAAAACTTATTGATCGTTTACTACATTTTATTAAAAAATTAAAAACATGATAATAGTATTATAATTAACTAGCTGACCCGTGCCCACTTCGTTAGGCGGTAAAACTTTTTACCTGTGATGAAATTATGAGTGTGGTTCGGTTAGTACTGAATGCTATGATTTATTTCCTGACTGCCAAAAGAAGGGTTATATTTTTACTGCATATTTATGAGTGTCTTCTTATGAGTGTCTTATTTATGAGTGTCTCATCTCTTTAACCATTTATGCAGTAAAAGGGAAATTATATGCAGTAAAAGGGAAAGTCTTTTGTTTTAAACACTTGAGACGATAAATTTACTTATTTTGATAAGAATTCATAATTGTTGATAATATGACCAATAAACCTGACCAAACGATTTAAATATTTTTAAAAAAAATATAAAATACTACTTTTTGTGACTTTAATATAAAAGTTAGGCATATGCTGTCGCTGACTTTTTTGTAGGCATTATCAAACTACAACTTTTCTCTAGAACTTAATCATATATCTCTCATCGTTAAGGCAGCGTTAGTTAGAAACGTTTTCGTTAGACCGTTTTTTCTCCAACTTACTTTGCAAATCCGACTATCACGAATAAGTCTTTTCATTTTTCTGATTAATATATAGCCTATGACACTCACAAATAACGTGGCTTTCTATTGGTAAAAGAATTTTCAAAATCGGTTCAGTAGATCCAGAGATTACTTCCTACAAACTTTACCTCTTTATAATATTAGTATAGATAAGTAGATCTAGGCAGTTATAAATAGGATAGAAAACGATAGAAACGATTCGTTTTCTATCCTATTTATAATTGCCTTCGATTTTATATCTACGCAGTTGTTTTATATTTGTCGGAGGTGCAAATTTGTTTCAAAATATCGCGTCTAGTTTATAAGTAAGAATGGAGCTGATTACATGATTTATTAATGTTAGTCTTGGTCATCAAAATGGCTTTCAAAACTGCGACACTTAACAGGTTTTTTCGCCTGTCTATATTTTATTCATTAGAGAAAAAACTCTTTCGACATGTGCATTACTTCCAGGCAGACATAAAACTTACTCAGTAATTATACGAAAGTTAGTACAGTTGAGATTGTTATCACGGAAGTGTTTGAACAACTCCACCCAACGGTCTTCAGCAGCAACATTGTCAAAATTCCAGCTTGTGATTTTGTGATTGGCCAATGGATCATTTAAAAAACGACAGACATCAGACCATTAACAACCCCCGCTGCTTAGGAAATGTACATTTCCAGACTCCCCTGGTTATTCGCCAAAGTGAACAGTCGATTGGCAAACCGTCCAGTACCGCCCGAGCTGTTTCCCCAGATTGGAACAACCGATCTCACCGGTCCTTAATTTTGGCTTACAGCCGTGGCAGAGTTCACAGAGTCCTTTCTTCTTCCGTTCTTTCCGTTTTTTTCTGTTCTTTCCCATCATGCATTTTCTTCTTTCTTTACTTGAGGGAAGGTTATGATCTTTCTTTGGATAATCGAATCATGCTTTGATTCGTTTGGGAACAAGCCTCAAGATGGCATTAGTATCTCATTTTCATATAAAAAAATACATTGATCGTTCTTCCTCGTAACCCTTCCCATATTATTATATGCCTTGTATGAAAGTGTAAGAAAGTTAGAAAAGTATCTAGAAATATATAACAAAGAGGCATAAAATGAAACAATGGGCCCGATTCCGTATCTTTGTGAATTAAAACTAAAATTAGACCAAGCGAACGAGACAGAGCAATAAATAATAAATACAAACGGAGCTGCCATGGAATTCACCGACCGGAGTCGGGCCCATCATAATACTATTTTTTTTACACTTCTGGGGGGTGAGCAGTGGATTCCGGACTTACGAACCGGCTGTGGTAGGTTTAGGACAGCTGTCTTGCCACATGTGAGCGTTCACCTTGCCACCCATTCACTCCCCCTTCGAAGCCATAGAATTTGAGAAGCGCAAATCGCAGTTTTAGATAATTTTTCTAAGAAAGAGTTGATTATTTTTCTGGAAAGGCCAAGATCTTTAAAGAGGTGAAATAGAGATTTAGCTGGCAGGCCACGAGCGCCAACTTCCACCGCGTGAAGGTGAACAGTGAAGCCGTTCCGGGTTACGGCATTTGCAAGATCATGGTATTTATTTAATTTGTACTCGTGGTCTTTTGGGATATTTGATTCCCATGGAACAGTTAATTCTACGATAAGAGCCACCTTCCGAGATAGAGAGTAAAGAGTTATATCTGGACGGAGGGCTGTGCATCCGAGACTTTCAGGGAATTTATACTGCTTAGAGACCGAATCAACCTCCAGAATCCAATCTGTAGCTTTCTCGATTATTGAGAAAGGTTTTGTAGTTAAATGTTTTTTGCCTTTAGAGCCATCCCGCACAAACTGTATTGGGGGTTTGGAGGATACTGTCAAACCCTTGTTGGCACGAGCCACTGAGAGACTAATTACCTCGCGAATAACAGCGAGAACTTTGTCATGGCGGTAAGTGTACCGTCCTTGATCTAAGGCCACCTTGCAGCCAGCTAGAATGTGCCTAGCTGTGCAAGGGGTATTGCTACAGAGGGGACAAGAACTATCCTCGGCAAAGCTCCAACGAGCGAGGTTACTGGGGTCTGGAAGTGTATGCTGAAAGGCATTCAAATAAAATTTCAGCATCTCTGGCGTCCAGTCATAGAGCATTACCTTCCAGTGCATTGGAGGCGGAATGCAAAAGTCACCAATTGTTGTCCAATCATTCTGGCATTGAAGGCCAATAGCATGAGCCATACTCTTGCTGTCGTAATCTCCCCGCAAAAGAGACTTCTTCAAGTCCACGTCGCTCGTGGTTGTACTGCCATACCCCAGACCAGTGCCATTCTGGCTGATTCCAGTAAGGAACCTTTTGTGGAAGTCTACGCGGGCTTGTAGTTCATTTGAATCACTACAGCCACTTATTACGTGCTTCGATATTGCCGGATCTTTGGAATTGCACAGAATCGAATTTTTGGTTATTCTGGAGTTGGCGTAGAGCAGAGAGGGCAGTTTAAGCGCTAGCCCAAAATTTTGTTTGGACCTGAAGAGAGTCGAGGGGTCAGCTGGTTTGGCTAAGGACAGCCAGGATTTTAAACTATCTGTCACCAGTGCATCTAGACGGGACAGTTGGGTTTTGGTAAAATCGTAAATAAGAAAGGGCCATGACAAATGTGACGTTAGATAATTGTCATAGATCCAGGCCTTACGAGGGCCAGAAATTAGCAAGGCATCTATTTTCGCCAGGCAACTTTTGAAATGCTCTATAACATGATCGCCCGAGACGTCTTTTCCCTGATGGGTGATTTTTCTGCCGAGGAATTTGAAATGATTGTTTGGGTCTATAAGGGAGATATTAGAGCCCTTATAGACCAATTTGGGGTCATAGGATGTAAATTTTGTGCCCATGCGGGCGAGTCCAAGGCAAAAACATTTGGAGGGCTTCACTTTTATACAGCCTGACCAGTCGCAGAAAAGCTCCACTTTCTGTAATAGCAGGGAAAGCTGCTTGGGGCTTCTGGTAATGAAAGTTAGGTCGTCGGCAAAAGCGAGGCACGACGAGGTGTATTGGCCGTCTGTTTTAAAACGGTAGCCCCACTTCCTGTCAAACTGGCTCAGGCTTTCCAGAAGTATATTAAAAACTATATTAAAAATCGTCGGGGAGAGGCAACAGCCCTGAAATAGTCCAATTGAATATGGTATAGAGCGGGTAGTCCATTCTTGCGTTTTAACATGGAAAGTCAGACAGTTGTAGTAGGAGGCTACAATGTCACGCACGACTGGTGGGAAGTTGTACCAGCGGAGTGCAAAGTGGAGGAGACTGTGTCGGACTGACCCAAAGGCATTCTCTAGGTCGAGCCAGCATACATTGATTTGGCGTTCGTGCTGTCTCGCATCCTTGATGGCAGCAGCCAGGAGAGAGTTGTGCTCGAGGCAGCCCGAGACGCCGCGCATGAAGCCTTTTTGAACTGATACTCCAAGGTACTCATTCCGGTGCATGAATTCGCTCATCCTCGTGTGGACTATGCTAAAAAAGATTTTGGCCACAGTGTCTGTGAGAGCAATGGGCCGAGCGTCCTTTGGTCCGGTGCAAACTGGGACCTTCGGAATTAAGATGACTGTCGCTCGGCCAAAATTCTGTGGGACTACACCGCTATTCCATATATTTCGGAAGATGGATCCTAAATATTGCAGAAGGCAGGGGCATTTTTTGTATACTAAATAGGGAATACCATCGGGACCCGGAGTAGAGCCCGACGGCTTCCTCTTTACTTGATTAAGAATCTCATCTAGTGATGGAGGTTGAGAAGCAAAAGCTACCGTAGGCAGGGGCGGAGGTGTAATGCCCGGCGGAGGGCTGTAATTATGGAGCCGCATTGGGTCCTCATACGTGGTCGAAAAGTATTCCGTGGCCATATCTTCCGGGATTTGGATTTTTCCCTTGGCGGCAGACAAAACCGTTTTGCTGTAGTTAAAACGGTTTTTGTCGAACCGGGCTTCCTCTTTGGATTTGAGAAATGCTGCCTTGCGCTTGTCGTTTTGCGTTGCTACGCTCTGTATGAGTTTTAGTATAGAGCGGTACGCGCGCGAGAAGTTGTGGCAGAGGGCTTTATCCCCGGCTTTCTTGGCTTCACGTAACTGGCGACGAAGTAGCCGCTTTTGCCTACGGAGCTTTGCCTTAAATGCGTTTTCTCTGTGAACCGGGTCGACATGGGTAGATTTTGGGTAAACACCCGAGAAGTATTCATGGACCGCCACCTGGAAGGATGACAGCTGGACGCTGGCAGGGGCATTACGGTTCACAGAGTGGTCAAGAATAGAAGTTAAATTATTATTATGAAATTCCCAGTCCTCTTTCGCAAGTGAAGGGAATTTTAGAGGAGGGAAGGATACGATTTGCGCGGGTAGAGGAGACCGGTCGGGTGACAAACTGCGGGCAGATGTGGAGTCAAGGGACATGTGAGGTTCAACTCTGTCCGTGACTCCTTGCGACGGTTTAAGACACTGACGTGCAGCGTCGCTATCATCGTGCCCAGCAATGTGTTTATTTAACCATGCTAATCGTTTATATTGTTTCCCGCAGATAAGGCAAGCAAGGTCCGGTGTCGTTTTAGCCGTGTCGTTGTTTGGGGTTTCTACTGGGGTAGCGGGAATTCTCCCCCCCTGATAGGCCGCTTGGGGGCATATTTCCTTTTTTTTCTTTTTTGCTTTATAAATAATCGGGTCTGGCTTGCAAGGCCATCGACCCGATGCGTTCTTTCACGCCGTCCACCGTCTCTCCGGCTGTCACAACTCTTTCGTTGTTGTCATCCTGATGATCAGGGGGTTTACAATAAATACAAACGGAGCTGCCATGGAATTCACCGACCGGAGTCGGGCCCATCATAATACTATTTTTTTTACACTTCTGGGGGGTGAGCAGTGGATTCCGGACTTACGAACCGGCTGTGGTAGGTTTAGGACAGCTGTCTTGCCACATGTGAGCGTTCACCTTGCCACCCATTCACTCCCCCTTCGAAGCCATAGAATTTGAGAAGCGCAAATCGCAGTTTTAGATAATTTTTCTAAGAAAGAGTTGATTATTTTTCTGGAAAGGCCAAGATCTTTAAAGAGGTGAAATAGAGATTTAGCTGGCAGGCCACGAGCGCCAACTTCCACCGCGTGAAGGTGAACAGTGAAGCCGTTCCGGGTTACGGCATTTGCAAGATCATGGTATTTATTTAATTTGTACTCGTGGTCTTTTGGGATATTTGATTCCCATGGAACAGTTAATTCTACGATAAGAGCCACCTTCCGAGATAGAGAGTAAAGAGTTATATCTGGACGGAGGGCTGTGCATCCGAGACTTTCAGGGAATTTATACTGCTTAGAGACCGAATCAACCTCCAGAATCCAATCTGTAGCTTTCTCGATTATTGAGAAAGGTTTTGTAGTTAAATGTTTTTTGCCGTTAGAGCAGAATATGAAACGAACGATTGTCGATAAATAATACCTGTCGAACTTATACTCGTCTGAATATAATCGAGCATATTTCGTGCGGTGTAAGATTCAGATGCTTTGACCTTAGCGGGCAGTTTTAATGCAAAAAAGTGACAACCGGTCATCTCACATTCCGCTCTAGTAATAAATACAAACGGAGCTGCCATGGAATTCACCGACCGGAGTCGGGCCCATCATAATACTATTTTTTTACACTTCTGGGGGGTGAGCAGTGGATTCCGGACTTACGAACCGGCTGTGGTAGGTTTAGGACAGCTGTCTTGCCACATGTGAGCGTTCACCTTGCCACCCATTCACTCCCCCTTCGAAGCCATAGAATTGGAGATGCGCAAATTGCGGTTTTAGATAATTTTTCTAGGAAAGAGTGGATTATTTTTCTGGAAAGGCCAAGATCTTTAAAGAGGTGAAATAGAGATTTAGCTGGCAGGCCACGAGCGCCAACTTCCACCGCGTGAAGGTGAACAGTGAAGCCGTTCCGGGTTACGGCATTTGCAAGATCATGGTATTTATTTAATTTGTACTCGTGGTCTTTTGGGATATTTGATTCCCATGGAACAGTTAATTCTACTATAAGAGCCACCTTCCGAGATAGAGAGTAAAGAGTTATATCTGGACGGAGGGCTGTGCATCCGAGACTTTCAGGGAATTTATACTGCTTAGAGACCGAATCAACCTCCAGAATCCAATCTGTAGCTTTCTCGATTATTGAGAAAGGTTTTGTAGTTAAATGTTTTTTGCCTTTAGAGCCATCCCGCACAAACTGTATTGGGGGTTTGGAGGATACTGTCAAACCCTTGTTGGCACGAGCCACTGAGAGACTAATTACCTCGCGAATAACAGCGAGAACTTTGTCATGGCGGTAAGTGTACCGTCCTTGATCTAAGGCCACCTTGCAGCCAGCTAGAATGTGTCTAGCTGTGCAAGGGGTATTGCTACAGAGGGGACAAGAACTATCCTCGGCAAAGCTCCAACGAGCGAGGTTACTGGGGTCTGGAAGTGTATGCTGAAAGGCATTCAAATAAAATTTCAGCATCTCTGGCGTCCAGTCATAGAGCATTACCTTCCAGTGCATTGGAGGCGGAATGCAAAAGTCCCCAATTGTTGTCCAATCATTCTGGCATTGAAGGCCAATAGCATGAGCCATACTCTTGCTGTCGTAATCTCCCCGTAAAAGAGACTTCTTCAAGTCCACGTCGCTCGTGGTTGTACTGCCATACCCCAGACCAGTGCCATTCTGGCTGATTCCAGTAAGGAACTTATTGCCCTGTCTCGTTCACACGGACTAATTTCCGATTTTAGTTCACGAAGAAACTCAATCGAGCCCATTATGCGCTTTATCGATAGATTTTAACCCCTCTTATCGCAGGGTAAAAATTCAGCCGTCACTTCTGCGTGTGATAGTTTATATTGGATTTCATATCCAATATTGGATCGCTCACATTCCGCCGTGGGTAGGTTGCATCCAATGATGGACGGGTCACATCAGTCGTATTAAATTAATCAAAGAGATCTAATGGTGTTTTTTAATTATACAAAGAGATTTAAAAAAAAAAATGTAGATATTTTATCTCTAATAGGTTGGCAGAGCTCATCATAGTGGTTTTGCTAGTGTGCATAGCTCGTAAGTGCATTTTTTGACTTACACCCAATTGTCAGATAGTCAAGGACATGATTCCCCCCACCATTCTTCTTAGGCTCCTCCTCCAGAAGTGTAATAATAATAATAATGACGGTCCTGATACTAGTTAGTGAATTCCATGATAACTCTGTTTCTATTAACTTACTTAGAATTAATTAAAAGAAAATGAAATATAAATTTTTCATCAGCAATCCGCAGAATTTAAATCGGGCCCGTTTTTTCCCATAGTTAGCACGGTTCCACGTGCGTCTATAGTCCACAAATTATCCGGAAATAATATACACCGCAGTGCAGGCCTTAAATTCATGTCAATACACTTATCGATGACTCATACATTCGTTAAACGAAAAAACTAATTCCGCCCGTTCAAAGATAGAACATATATTTCGAGGACGTTTCTATACGTCCTACCCGTACTCGATACTGTTGCATACACTTCCAGACCCCAGTAACCTCGCTCGTTGGAGCTATGCCGAGGATAGTTCATGTCCCCTTTGTAGCAACACCCCTTGCACAGCTAGACATATTCTAGCTGGCTGGCCTTGGATCAAGGACGGTACACTTATCGCCACGACAAAGTCCTTGCTGTTATTCGCGAGGTACTTAGCCTCTCAATGGCTCGTGCCAACAAGGGTTCCACAGTATCCTCCAAACCCCCAATACAGTTTGTGCGGGTTGGCTCTAAAGGCAAAACACATCTCACTACGAAACCTTTCTCAATAATCGAGAAAGCTTCAGATTGGATTATGGAGGTCGATTCGGTCTCTAAGCAGTATAAATTCCCTGAAAGTCTCGGATGCACAGCCCTGCGTCCAGATATAACTCTTTACTCTCTTTCTCGGAAGATGGTCCTTATCGTAGAATTAACTGTTCCATGGAATCAAATATCCCAAAAGACCACGATTATAAATTAAATAAATACCATGATCTCGCAAATGCCGTCACCCGGAACGGCTTCACTGTTCACCTTCACGCGGTGGATGTAGGCGCTCGTGGCCTGCCAGCTAAATGTTTGTTTCACCATTTTAAAGATCTTCGACTCTCCAGGAAAATAATCAACTCCTTTCTAGAAAAATTATCTAAAACTGCGATTTCTGCATCTCAAATTCTATGGCTTCGAAGGGGGAGTGAATGGGTGGTAAGGTTGAACGCTCACATGTGGCAAGACAGCTGTCCTAAACCTACCACAGCCGGTCGTTAGTCCGGAATCCACCGTTCACCTCCCAGAAGTGTAATAATTATATATGATGGGCCCGATTTTTGGTCGGTGAATTCCATGGCAGCTCTGTTTGTATTTTATTTATACGTTTGACGTATATATACGTCATGCTCGGTTAACAGGTTAAATAAGTAAATAATTATTTTAACCTATTTATTATTATTATTTTATTATTTAAAAAACATATTTATTCCTACAGGACTCCAAACAAACTTTCCTTAGTATGGACGAGGCGATCTCGAAGAGTGGTTACCGAACCGACCGATTGGGAACCTTCTCTTAAGGACCCACTTAAGTAAGTTTTTACATTGTTGCTCTTCTTTTTAGGTTAGCTTAAGCCCCAGTGACAGGTAAAAGACACTTCTCGTGATGGTGATATTAGCGTTCTTACAAATGAATCTGCTATATATTGTATATGGATAGGTAGCCAAAGACCCAAAGTACGATATAAACCAGAGGCGCCGACTACGTGTTTGCTCGGGGGCTTCAGCACCCACGAGAGGCAAATAGTGGGTGCGGAGCACCCATGACCACATGACCACAAAGCTTTATTAATGTTGATTATACATTTCATATTGCAGTACACATCAAGTTGTGTACATTAAGCAGATACTGATAATTATATTTTCTGCTAATAAAAATTATGTATATATATGCATGATAAAATAATTATCGTTTCATTTTTATATTTTAGTATAAATGGTTACAACGATGCAAAGGTGCTGCAGACATAATACACTTTAAAAAAGCTATAAACAAATTAACATTATTTATTATTAAATCTATCATTTTTACTTATCTTCTTTTCTTCTCTTCCGTTTCTCTTCTTTATAAAATAAATGCAACATCTTTCTATCCTACTGTCTGTCTGTTCGCTTATAACTCGAGTTCTACTGTACAAATTTACGAAGAATTGACGGATTATGTAGGTAGAATAGTTATTTGTTGATCAGTGTGCATTTCTTCTCTCGCACTTTGCCAGTTTTTTTAAAGGAGCCACCTGAGTCGACTGCATGAGCACCCACGAGGTTTTCAAGAAGTCGGTGCCGCTGATATAAACAGACGTACAGCTTCAAAGGGGGAGTGAATGGGTGGTAAGGTGAATGCTCACATGTGGCAAGACAGCTGTCCTAAACCTACTACAGCCGGTCGTTAGTCTGGATTCCCCCGCTCACCCCCCAGAAGTGTAATAATAATGATGGGCTGATTACAGTCGGTGGATTCCATGGCAGCCCTGTTTGTATATACAGTAGAGCCTTGATAATCCGAACTAGCAAAAACTAACCCCTGTTCGGACTCACGAAGCGTTCGGATTATAGTATGTAAGGAGAAAAAAAAACATTTTTATTCTTAAAATAGTGTTTAATTATATACATAGTTTAAGAGGTACAGTAAGCAACGAGCTGGGCTTTACATATTGACCTTGGGAACGCTCTTATTACAAGCAGCGTAAGGACTACAGTCGTAATGCAAATAAAAAGCCCGGCTCGTTGCTTACCGTACATTTACATAATAATTAGGTACCATAAAATACGTAAGGTGTAAATTGTCTATTTAGTCATAAACTGATCTATTTTAGTTTGGCGAGTCCTGTTGATGGACCAGAAAAAAGCTTTGTCCCTCAAGTTACGTAGCATCATCTTTTCCGATAAGGACAGGTCATTTTCTTCAGCCCACTCCAAGCAAGTGTTCAAAGATGATATGGCTTGTGAATGAGTAATTTTCTTGACATTTGAAGCAAAATAATCTTCAGCTAAAGACTCGTCATTCTCTTGCGTTATTTGGGTTATGATCTCATCATCAGTTATAGGATCTGTGCAATTCTCCTCTTCACTCATGGACAAGAAAGTGGAAATGGTTTCTTCTGTATAACCACGATTACGTAAAAGACTGAGCGGGAGATCGTCTTCTACGTCGAAGTCATCATTTTCTTCTGATCTATCTTCTGTTGAATTTATTTTTTCAGGCCAAAGAGGCTTCCAAGATTTTTCGATAAGAGACGATGATACATGATCCCAACATTGCGCTAGCGAAAAAATGGCGTCTTTAATTGTGACGCTTTTTATAACATCATGCAAGGTTAAAGCCTCATCGGCTTCTTGCTGCACGAACATTTGAATCAGGAGTTTCTTTTTGTAATTTATCTTGACATTTTGGATTACGTTTTGATCCATAGGTTGGATCAAAGGCGTACAATTTGGAGGCATGTACAGTACAGAGAAGTTGCCGTCTTCTGTTGTCAAATCTTCAGCATTTGGATGTCCAGGGGCATTGTCTAAGAGTAGCAATGCTTTTTGTGGCAGTCCCATTTTTTTTAAATGGCGTTTGACTTCAAGAACAAAATGGCCTCTAAACCACTCGAGAAAAATATCTCTGGTTACCCAAGCACGCCTCTGCCCTTCATAATGCACTGGTAATTTTACAGATCCAAAAGATCTTGGCTTTTTTGCCTTCCCCACAACTAGCAATGGTAATTTGTGATTCCCTGTAGAGTTTGCGCAAGGCATAAAAGTTATTCGCTCTTTAGACACTTTCGACCCAGGAGCGCTAGTTTCAGCAGAAGAGGCTAAAGTTTTGTCCGGCAGAACCTTCCAAAACAATCCTGATTCGTCGGCATTGTAAATTTGTTCAGGGCAAAGGTTCTTTTCTTTTATCTCGTTTAGGAATTTTTCTTGGAATGGTTGAACAGCTTCCGTATTGCTAGAGACTTTCTCACCTGACACTTTCAGCTGACGTATGCCATGACGTTTTTTAAAATTATCAAGCCATCCTCTACTTGCAGAAAAATCCGAACCTGTTAGTTTTTTATGGAAGAATCTCGCTTTTTCCATTACGACCTCACCAGACAATGGAATGTGGCGTCGTCTTTGTTCTAAAAACCATGTGAACAGTGCTTCTTCTAGCACTGGATTCTCTGGTAATTTTAGAGTTTTTCTGAACCCTGGTCCTTTCTCAGTTTTAGCTATAAAAGATCTCAATTTTTGCTCATTTTTCTTGAGGTCTGTAATTGTTGATTTTCCAACGCCATACTTACAAGCAAGAGAAGTTGCCGACACTCCGTCCTTTAAACTGTCTAGTATGGTGCACTTTTCGGCTATAGTCAAAGTTTTATGTTTGCGTTTTGGTGTTGGAACCATCTTTATAACCTCAAAAAACACGCCGCGCACGAGTACAGAGCAGAAAAACGTGGAATGGACGCGCAACGTGGCAGTCGTAACTGCAGACTAATTAATAAACAACATAGCAGCGAGGCGAAGGCGAGGAAGTGGGGTGGGGTATGCAGTTCGGATTATAGCGACGTTCGGATTAGCCTGAGTACGGATTATCGAGGCTCTACTGTATCTATATTTTCTATGTGGCCAGAAATCCATGGACGAAATTCGGTAAAAATGCTCAAAAAGGCTTTTCCCCTGAAGGTCATAATATTCATATAATCAACATACTGTCTACTTTTGTGAGAGAAAATATTGCATGATGATGTGAGGCGTCTCATAATCACACAGTATTTAACCTAACACATAAACCTAATACATGATTAACCTACCATAAACCTAAATAAACCTAATATAAACCATGATTATGTTTGCTGTGAATAGGGGGGAAGTAGCTACAAGTGGCTTTTTCTGGCATTTTGTTTTAAGAGTTGGCAAAGCAAATTAGTCATTACTGTCAAGTAATTTCGGGCATATGGCAAGCCTATATAGTCCTTTATAAGGGAGCTAAGGGGCCCTTGCTGAGTTGGTCACAAAGACCCATTCTGTTCAGGGTTGGTCACACTCACGGGTCAACACCCATCCGACGGCCTCCACGCATGAAGTGCAAGCCTGGATAGGACTCTGGCCTTATGTTCAATTTCCCCTGGGAATCAACCTTCTAGCGCTCCTAGACGGTCTGCGCACCGTGCAGCATAAGCCAATCGATTGCGCACTCTGACTAACAGTCGGGGGAGTCTGGAAGCAGTACTGTTTCCTATAGAGCGGGGGTGGTTGCGGACCTTACGGCGACTGCTCTTGAAACGACTCTGGGTGAACAGCCGGGCAAAGGATGCCGTGGTCCGCGATAGATTCGGTATACACCGTTTCACCGCTTCGTAAGGGAGAGGACCGCGCAAGCGACCTCAAACTCGTAACCAATCGAGAGACTGGAGTAATCTGGTCGCAATTGGAAGCAAGGGCGTGAGTGTAAGCCCGCTGGGTAACACTCCTGGCTATCTCGCGGTTAAGGCGTTGGCCTCTTACGGGCATGTGGCGGAGCTTGACGGTGGACTGTTTTGTCCAAGTCTTCTGCGCTCACTCCAGGGAGATAGAACGACTAATCGATAAAAATTCCTGAGGTGATGGGCTCGCCCGTTGTAGTTGACAACCCTAGTAGTCCTTTATAGTATAGTTTTGTATAAATTGTGAGAACTTGCAAATAATTAAAATATTATTAATAATGATATTGTTGTATTTTCAGAGGCACTGTTATCTGGGACGTTCCAGAGAATCATACCATAGCTGTAACTCTTTTTAAAGATCCCAGGACTAATGAGCTCGAGGACAAAGATTGGGTGTTTGTTCTGGAAGATGTGAGTCATTATTACTTATTAAATTTAACCGCCCTACCTATATGAACGTACATGATACGGCCGCTATATTATTGTCCGAACGCAACAACCCGTATCACGTGTGTTCGAGTACAAAAACAAAAAAAAAACAAAATCCAACTCTACTTTCTATCTAATAAGGAATGCTTTCCAAGCCTGGAACCCTTACTTATGCAAAGATTCAGAAAAGGTTCAGCGAAGGGCAACCAAAATGCCAGTGGGCCTGAAGAATAGGAATTATGAAGATCGCTTGAAATTACTTGGAATTACTACACTCAAACAAAGAAGACAAAGAGGGGACCCGATTGAGACAAATAAAATTCTAACACATTATTACGATGTACGTGGACTGAAGAATATTTACAAATTCAACGTCAACACAAATCTTTGAGGTCACATAAAAAAACTCAACCGTACAAAATTGAAATCTAATCCTCTTAAGAATGTTCTGCAAAATAGAGTGGTGGACATGTGGAATAAACTACCATCTGAAGTGATTAGTGCAAGCTCTGTCAATCAATTTAAAAACAGACTTGATTTGTACCTAAAAACTTGTTAATATTGTTTATATTATATTGTTAATATTGTTTAGCTTTACAAGATCTGATCTGGACGTATCAGCAAAGCTGCCTGTCCAGAATAAATAATAATAATAATAAAAATAAGAAAACCTGAAACCCACAAAGCGTACGAGATATGTCAAATTGTTCCTAAGATTCTAAATACAAAAAGGCTTATAAATAGGCTCTTAAGGCTTATAAGGCTCTTGTGTAAAAAAAATGTCTGGTATATTGTAAACAAGTATTGTTGTTAAGAAATCTAATGAAAGAAACATAACCTACTTTTTGAATAATAACCCAAAGGTAGAGGGCGGTTAATACACATTTATTTTACTTAATACGGAGCACACCTTATTTATATACATAACCTAACGATAATATAACAATAAAATTGACATTTAAGAGTTCAATAAAACGGTCCTTTTTGATAAAGGACCACTCAATGGACCAATCAAACCATATAACAATCATTGATAAAGCTAAAATAAAAAAAAATGTATATTTAGATTTTTATTTGTAAATATGATAGATATGTGTAGTTTTAGACCTAAGTATCTACCCATATGTTCATTTTCAACGACCTCGATCCATAAGCAAGGTCAAACAAATCAGCTGATTGATTCTCAAACTGTTGTAAATCATTTGAAATAAAATGTAATTAAAAAATAATTTTATAGTATTATTTTGTTCAACAATTTGTTGTCAAAAGTTGTTTACTTGCTCGTACTGATTCACCCATTTCAAGGGTATCACTAATTGATAACTCACCCTGAATACACCCGACAGATGAACGCAGTACTTAATATCACCTCGATACAGGCTCTGCCTAGTGAGATGATAAAATCCCATCGAAGCCACACTTTCTAATAAATTTCCAGGGCCCTACAATCTGTGTATCTACAATTATGTGATTTACAATCTGTCATCTATTATCTACAATTACGTAAAATATATTATAGAAAATTTATAACTAGGAAATATATATATTATAGAAAAATGTAAAACTAGGGATAAATTAATTAAATAAATTAATAAAAATATGATTACGTAGGTGGTATTAAAAAAAAACTTGTTTTACTTCATGCAGGTTTCAACGAGTGGTAAGAGAAGACGCGTTGCTTCTGCGCCGATCAACATGCGACAGTTTGCCAGTGTCGAAGCCACCCAACGGTCGATAACCCTCCAGCTGAAAGCCAGCCGACCGCCTTACATCCCGTCCACGATCACCTTACACCTGACTCTGTCCTGCGTCCTGCTGAGGGAGGGAAGAGCAACGTGAGTTTGCATTTTAAATATACAAACTTTTTTAAGTTTGCAGCCTTGTATCGTTTTTTTAGATACACACTTGTGGCCTACACCCAGCCACCCAGCATCGATTTTACAGACGTCTTTAACTTGAGGCTTTTTGATATTTGAGTGGGATGGCTCTAAAGGCAAACAAAGTTCTACCAAAAAACCTTTCTCAATAATCTAGAAAGCTTCAGATTGGATTCTGGAGGTCGATTCGGTCTCCAAGCAGTATAAATTCCCTGAAAGTCTTGGATGCACAGCCTTATGTCCAGATGTAACTCTTTACTTCCTATCTCGGAGAATGGCCTTTATTGTAGAATTAATTTAGCCATGGGAATCAGATATCACAAAAGACCACGAGTTGAAATATGAGAGTGAATCAAATTTAAACGGTAATTTTGCTATTCTGCTTTTTAATTTTATTTTTTTATTTTTTGTGTGGGGCTTTTCTAAGGTCTTTATGAGCTTTGTAACACTGCTGATCTATTGTGTTCGCCCCCTACTATAGTTCTGCGCTAAGCCTCCTATGCACCTAGTTCTAATTACTTTTTTATTTACCGTTGATTATGTAATTTTAATAAAACCTGTAAATGTTTACGGTATTATTTATACTACTGGCAAAGACCGCACTGACGTTACGGCTACTCCTGCGCGTGCGCAGGAGATGCCGTCGGCTGCGTTGACCATAATGAAAGTCATTACTTTAATAAATTATTTTATTACGAAACGACTTCAGTTAATACTGTAGTATTAAATTATTATTTATTTCGGAAACAAGGAATTATTTTAAGGCCGACGTCAATTCAAATGTACTATTGAGAGTCTATTGTCGATGGTACGGATCTTCTCTTCTTTATGCCTGTCAAACGTCACTTTTGTTTACATTGAACGTAAAAGGAGAAAATGTGTTTCGAAACGGGAAACTGTTGCATTAATGCCAGAGCGATGCGATCCTGGATCAATCGAGATAAGAGCGCTTTGTTACAGCCTCTCCTTCTCGCCGAAAAAATTGTCGTGATCGTGCGAAAGTTTTTGCAAGTATTCACTCACTTAACCTTATTGTGACAGACATAACCTTATTTTGGCATGTTTTTTAAATGTATTTTAACTTGTTCTCGCGTTAGTTTCAACGGAACTCTTTCTTAGTACAAGCTCTGTTGCGCATAATATATTTACGGAAATACTATGTGAGGGAACTTATGGTCATTATAGACGAGCCGGCCTTCGCCCTTATCTGGCTCGAAGAGTATTTGGGTATAAGAATACGGGACCATCTCCTTCTGACAGTGATTTCCCCCCGTCTGTCACAGCCCTGTCAATTCCTCCTGTCCGTAATGCTACATTACCAGAAATAAACCATTCGCTCTTCTCGTTCGTGCTTCCCTTACATCCGTCCACATGCTTTCTTCTGAGAACGGCTATCTGCCGCACCAGTCGGTATATTTTATTTGGTATATTTTAAATAATTATTGTTATTGAGAAATCTAAAGAAAAAAAAACCATGGATTTTCCTATTTGTTTGAATAATAACCCAAAGGTAGGGCGGTTAAAAAAGCATTTCAGATGGTCGTTGTCGAACGGAGTGTTGGAAACTCGAACAGCTGCAATGTTCTCTGGGCTACATACCGTTGGAACGCCACCTGGAGGCTTCCTTTTCAAGACTAAACCAGTTTCTTCATAATTATGCACCCACTTTAAAATCGCATGACCAGATGGGACACGTCTATGATGTCCTGACTGGTAATGCTGTCAAAATACCCTTTGCGCAACAGGTACACTATAACCCTGCTTATAAAACGCTCTAACAGTGATAACACGTTCCACATCACTTCAATTCTCCGTAATTACTAGATTGCGGTTGCCAAGAAAGCCAACTCGCTGCTCTACATGATTAGGAAGGCATTCTCTTACATAAATGCAGAGCTATTCCTTAAACTGTATAAAACATATGTTCGCCCTTTATTGGAGTATGCTTTTCTGATTTGGAATCCGTACTTTAGGTAGGATGTAGAACTTTTGGAGCGTGTGCAAAGGCGGGCCACAAAAATGGTCCCACAGCTCAAACAACAAGACTACGAACGCCGACTTGAAGCACTCGGACTCAGCAGCCTAGAGGAGCGTCGACAACGAGGAGATCTTATTGAGTCATATAAGATCCTCAATGATTACTACGACGTACCAAAGCTCAAGGAAATATTTATAAGGAATTTCAACACACAGCTTAGAGGGCACTGCTTAAAGTTGAATCGTTCAGGATTTAATTCTAACCCGAGGAAACATTTCTTGGTGAACAGAGTGGTTGACTCTTGGAATGAACTACCGCAGGAGGTCATTTGTGCTAAAAGTGTGAACGGATTTAAAAACCAATTGGACAAATATTTAAAAAATAAGAAAAAAAAAGTGAAATGCATGCATCAGCTTAACCCGTTGAGTATGAGTCAACCAAATCTGGTCGCGAAACAATTATCCGTTGAGTACGAGTCGACCAAATCTGGTCGCGCGTTTTTTTCACTTCTTTGAGGTTCTCATATTTATTCATAATTATCTAATTGTTTTACAAAATGATATTTCAATATTCTATATTCGAAATTTCAATGCAATCATTGTGCAGTTGTTCTTTTTATGATTGGTGTAGTAGTTTCGTAGTTATAGTACTTTAAGTCGAGCGCCGTCGATGTCACCGAAAATCCTGCAAAAGAGACAGATGCATCCATGAAAATACCCATTTACTCCAAGGGTTAAGCTGCTAATGCTATAAAATAATAATAATAATAATAATAATAATAATTGCAATGCGTTCACAACAACTACGCATCGGTTCCGAATAACTTCCGGCACTACATACTTGCCAACTCTAACGTTTTAAATTTGCTGTTTCCCTGCGCAACCCTGTACGAGAATTCATCGAATGGGCTCTTTAGAAAAATGTTTCCTCCGTTTCAGTGATGAAGATATGCAATCGTTAGCTTCTTTGCTGTCCGTGAACAACTCAAATGATATTGCGCCTCTGCAAGATTTGGAAGACGACGACGTCAGCTTGTCAGACTCTCATTCGGCCAGTTTAAAACAGGTATTTTTTTTTCGTGAGTATAATATTGGAGATTTTGTATTACCTGTATAATGACGTGCATGTTGTGGTTAGGATATTTGGAAAGGATGGAGAATGAACAGCCGTTCAAATCAAATCAAATCAAATAATTTATTGTCCTAAAAACTAATACATAGTTGTATAGACAGTTGTATTACATATACATTTGGCCGTGATATGATTGAATTCTTCATTAATGATCAAATTCTTCTATAAATAATCAAAACATAAAAGGTTACTCGTAAGAATAAAGAAGATATTATTGTAGAATTAAATCGAGTCTCACCATTTAGTTCACCAGATAAAAAACACGGATTAAAATATGTAGAAAGTAAGATATAGAGATGTAAGATATAGAGAAGATATGTAGAAATTAACTCAATAAGTAGTGATTCTGTTACATTGAATATAAAGAATGAATGAATGAATGAAAATCTCTTTATTGCACAATATGGTACAATGGTGGACTTATTGCTACACTACAACAATATCTTCCAGTCAACCAACATGCTGGTGTGAAAAGAAGAGTAGGCAACAAAATTATAGCTCAAAATTAAATTTTAAATTATAGCATATAATGTATATTGTGTGTGTATCTAAAGTAAAAAGTAAATATATAAATAAATTTTTGAGTTGGACATATTATATGTATGTTTATATATATGTTACGGTCAGAGTAATAAGTGCGGTTATTATTAATAATTACCGGGAATTATTAATAATAATGGCATCATTTGGTCAATGTGATAAATTCTGGCGAAATAATCACTTTAACCGGTTATTATTAATAATTTATGGACAGTTGTGGTTAAAGTAATAAATGCTTCGATTTATATAATAATTTTATATAATATCAGAAAGTTTGCGATCAGCCATAGTGTCATTTTGTTTTTAGAATTTTTAATAAAACGAAGCATTTAAGTGTCACAAAAGCCTACCATGTAAAAATAAATAATAGGTATAGGGAATACGTAATAGGTACCTAATTTTATATAATAATTTTATATAATATCAGAAAGTTTGCGATCAGCCATAGTTTAACCCTTGGAGTATGTGTAATGGGTATTTTCATGGATGCATCTGTCTCTTTTGCAGGATTTTCGGCGACATCGACCTTAAAGTACTATAACTACGAAACTACTACACCAATCATAAAAAGAACAACTGCACAATGATTGCATTGAAATTTCGAATATAGAATATTGAAATATCATTTTGTAAAACAATTAGATAATTATGAATAAATATGAGAACGTCAAAGAAGTGAAAAAAACGCGGAACCAGATCTGGTCGTATCATACTCAACGGATAATTGTTTCACAACCAGATTTGGTCGTATCATACTCAACTGGTTAATGTTGTTTTTAGAATGTTTAATAAAACGAAGCATTTATTAAGCATTTATTACTTTAACCAAAACAGTCCATAAATTATTAATAATAACCGGATAAAGTGATTATTTCTCCAGAATTTATCACATTGACCAAATGATGCGGTTATTATTAATAATTCCCGGTAATTATTAATAATAACCGCATTTATTACTCTGACCGTAACATATACATACATATTTTTATATATTAACAAATAAATAAATAAATAAATAAGTAAATAAATAAACTGCCAAAATAAGGAAAGGAAAGGGACGGGATAATGAATAATGTAATGAGAAAAAATGAAGGTTATAATGAACATAATTATTCCTTAAAATGCTGATAAAAATAAGTTTTTTTAGTATAAAATTTATAAATGTAATGTCAAAAATAACAAAAAAAAAATGTGACGATTGTCAAAAAGTAAAATAAAATATCTTAGTGATTGTATTGCAAATAAAAATGGTCATGATATAATTAGTATGTGCCTACCTAATAATAGAAATAGTGAATACATTTTAGTCAAATTGAAAATCGATTAAAAACCTATTACAGAAAGAGATATAGTCGAGATGCATACAGTTTTTAGAGATCGTTAATGTCATACAATAACCTCTTTTAATGAGATATAATTTGAGTTTATTTTTAAATTGGAGCATTTTTCCTTCGCGGCATATTTTTTTGATACTAGAGGGTAGCTTATTGTCGCATATAATTCCGACGTAGTTCGGATCCCATTTAAATAGTACTAGATTTGGATGAGGAAGAATCAGATTATTTCTCCCCCTGGTAAAGTGTTTATGGGTATCTAATGGTATCGGCAGCTGAGCTAGGTTTTTTATGATCAATTTAACGCATTCTAAAACGTATAGAGATGGAAGGGTGAGAGTTCGTTTGTTAACGAGTCAGGGCCAGGTTAGGAGCGTCTGGTATTGTGGTTTTCCTCTTGTATGTCTTATGGTCGTCAACTGCCAATCGGTTGTGCACTCTGACTAATTGCTGAAGGAGTCTGTAGACTATGGAAATATACTGTCTCCTATGCAACTGGGGTGGATGTTGATCTGCTGTCATGACACTCTTGAAATGACCTTGAGCCACCTGATCCCGTGTGGCACCACGGGCAAAGGACGCCCAGGTCCGCGATAAATTCAAATTGAATTACTGCTGAAATACAGTAGGTAGAGGCCGCGTAAGCGACTTCGGACCCGTATACAGCCGGGTTGACAGAGGCATCCTGAAGGTTAATTCCAGACGGAGATATCCTACCAAAACTGGTAGTTAGGGGGCGAGACTGCCCGCTTTGTAACTTTCCCAGTGCCTCGTCGTAAGGCGTTGGCCTCTAACGGGCATGTTGGCGGAGCTAGACAGCAGATTGTCTTGTCTCTAAGTCTTCTACGTTCATCCCATGGCTGATCACATATCGTTATACCAGTCTGGGGTGACGGGTTTGCCCGTTGTAGTCGACACTGCTCTACTACTGCCTCTTGTATCTCCTGGTGTGTGATAGGGGTTGGCAATTGCTGGCAGGGTCGGAGGTGGTCTTCATCTTGCAGAGTTTTATAGCCGCATATTGGGTTCTCTGTGTAGCCCCAGCGACAAAATTAGCAGGCGGTGACTAGCACTTGCTCGCAGACTATACCTTAACTGTCCAAATATCAAGCAAATACCAGTTATGGAACCCTTGTTACGAGGTGTATGCATCGAGAATAGAGGCCATCCAAAAAAAAAATTCTGCACTACATAGAATATAAATGTCGTATACGTGATCCAGACTACTATTCTCGTTGTATCCGCCATCATTTGCTGCCATTGGCTTTGCGAAAAAACATAGCTGACATCTCACTTTTACTACTTATTTTAAATGGCTCGATTGATTGTCCTGAACTACTATCTAAAATATCTGTCCTGAACTACTATTTCTAGCCGGTGAACAAGCCGCAATGAGCACATACTATGCGTGCTTTCATTCGAAGATGGCTTATGGTATCCTAACATGGGGTAATGCACCAGATAGCCATCGTATTTTTATACTGCAAAAGCAAGCTCTCAGGACGATATTTGGGTTAAAAAGAGACGACCACTGTGCTCCGATCTTTAAAAATAAAAAAATATTAACATTTCAATCTGAATTTATATATCAGTGCATAATTTATGCGAAAGCAAATTTGAAAAACGAGGAAAAGCATTCGAGTCTGCATGAACATAACACTCGCAATAAAAATAATGTAGTAATCCCTAAAGTGCGGCTTTCTTTATACCAGAGATCATATTTATATTTGGGGTTTAAATTTTTCAACTCATTGCCAGCAGAAATTAAAATACTTCAAGAGGTTGCATTTAAGAAATGCATTAAAAGAAACTTAGCCATGCATGCTCTCTATAATTTTGATGAATTTGACAAGGCCGTCTTAGTTTTAAAAAAATAAATTAGCTTTTATCAAATTTGTTCTGTATTTTGTCACCGTAGTTTTGATTTTATTGTAAAACTTGTTGTTTATTAACTGATTATTTTAAAATTTCTTGATTGACTATTTTTAAAACTTATTGATAGATTATTTAAAAATGTTGTTTACATTTTTTTTTTGTTTTGTTATTTGAGTCTGTAAGATTGAATTTTTATAATTGATCCGATGGTGTCTTGCTTTTACATATAAAAAGTATATGTACACGTAATGAAGTTGTAATAACTTCTAGAAAATGTAAAATGACGTATTCCACAGTATGTACTTTTTGGAATTAATAAAATATGACTATGACTATGACTATGACTATCTCTCCGCACTCCTAGCCGGGCACTTAGAAATAGGGTACCCCTTCATGTACCTGGCTTTAAAACCAAATACAGGCGTAATTCCTATTTTATAAGGGTATGCGAAACTTTCAACACCCTGAATGCTGACATTGATATTGACCCCTTTTTCACGAATATATATACTATAAGGAAGCAGGTTGTAGGGCGATTTTGTGATGACCAGGCTTAGCATTTTCTTCTTTTATTACAGTCTTGTTTATGTCAACATGTTTTCTACTGTACAATTTAGTATCTTCTTGTGTAATATCTTCTTTTTGCTTAATATCAGTTCTAAATTCACGTTATTATTATTATCATTATCAGTGGTAACTTGTAAATGGCTCTAAGCTTCCTATTTTTGTTCACTACTAAATTATTGGCTGTGAGTTATCCTTAAGAAAATAAAATAAAAATAAAATAGTTATCTAAATGTCCAAATGGCCAAATGTCAATTAATTAACATTGTGTTTAATATGTTGTGTATGTTGTGTGTTTAGTGTCAAATTAAAGTATGATTTATTACATTCTGAAAACATGTATGTATCTATTTGAAATAAATACATAAACCACAGATATTTCATAAAAAACTATAATTAAAGTAATTATAAATACAGTAATTTACTATTTGTGATGGCAGTCGTGGTTTTATTAAATACTAGCTGCGCCCAGCGGTTTCACCCGCATGGTGATGGAAAATTGTGATAATGATGATAGAAAACCATATATTTTTATAAATTATAGCCTATGTGTTATTCTGATGTGTAAGCTATATTATTGTAAAGTTTCATCAAAATCCATTCAGTAGTTTTTGCGTGAAAGAGTAACAAACATCCATACATACATACAAACTTTCGCGTTTAAGCCATGTGAATGGGGTTTGAACCATTTTTCTATATCTAGAAAATGAGTCTTCAAAATGTGTCTTTCATAATCGATAATTGATTTGAAGTCTTTCAATTCCGCAGTTCAATCATAGTAAATTACATATTCTGAGTAAACTAATGTTGTGACTCGCTATAATTAATTGTCCTCATCGGATTTATTTAATAAGCAAATTAGCCGTTATCAACTAATAATATTTCGAGGTTAATTGGGGTTTTAATTAATTAAATATTTATTTATTTAATTAATTAAATTAAATAATTACATGCGTAAGGGGTTATTCACTAGGTGTTGATGCACTTTTTCCGTAAACAGCAATGATGGTGAATCGTGGCTAGGAGATTAACCCTTGGAGTAAATGGGTATTTTCATGGATGCATCTGTGACTTTTGCAGGATTTTCGGCGACATCGACTTAGAGTACTATAACTACGAAACTACTACACCAATCATAAAAAGAACAACTGCACAATGATTGCATTGAAATTTCGAATATAGAATATTGAAATATCATTTTGTAAAACAATTAGATAATTATGAATAAATATGAGAACGTCAAAGAAGTGAAAAAAACGCGCGACCAGATCTGGTCGTATCATACTCAACGGATAATTGTTTCACAACCAGATTTGGTCGTATCATACTCAACGGGTTAATATGAATTAATTTCTTATTTCTTTGCACAGGTCTTAGATTTAACGCATCAAATGGAGCAGATGACCAATTCCCTCACGGGAAACGAACTGTACTCCCTCACCCCACTGAGCATCCAGTCCATCCAGTCCTTGATGTCGGACGACTCTAAGACACCGATCCAGAGCCCCACGGCCGAAGAGGACAGTCCACTGGACAGGCATATGATGCATCCTCACCAGGATATCGGCATTACGGATCGGAGTTCCGCTGAGCGAGTTACCGTCGATGTCGGCGGTCTCAAAAGCTTTAAGTTTACAACGACACAAGTCGCGAAACACGTAAGTTATTAACAATGACAGGCTCAAGGTTGGGCAGGCAAATTGAGGATTTTTATTTTTGTAAAATAAGTACATACCTCATTTTGCGAGACCTTGCTTTGTCATTTTCTCAGCCCACCAACCGACAAGTATTGAGGGAAAGTATTGTGAACGCGCAATATTTTTTTTCGAAATGACGATGGAAATATTTCCCTCCAAACCCCCAATACAGTTTGTGCGGGATGGCTCTAAAGGCAAAAAACGTTTTCCTAAAAATTCTTTCTCAATAATCGAGAAAGCTTCATAATGGATTCTGGAGGTTGATTCGGTCTCTAAGCAGTATAAATTTCCTGAAACTCTCGGATGCATAGCCCTCTGTCCAGATATAATTCGTTACTCTTTATCTCGGAAGATGGCCCTTAACTGATCCATGTTAATCAAATATCCCAAAATATCAAGAGTACAAATTATATAAATACCATGATCTCGCAGATGCCGTCACCCGGAACGGCTTCACTGTTAACTTTCACACTGTGGAAGTTGGCGATCGTGGCCTGCCAGCCAAATCTGTTTCATCTTTTTAAAGATCTTGGTCTTTCCAGAAAAATAATCAACTCTTTCCTAGAAAAAATATCTAAAACCGCGATTTCCGCATCTCGAATTCTGTAGCTTCGAAGGGGGGAGTGAATGGGTGGTAAGGTGAACGCTCACATGTGGCAAGCCAGCTGTCCTAAACTTACCGCAGCCGGTCGTAAGTCCGAAATCCACCACTTGCCCCCCAGAAGTGTCACAAAAAAAATGTTTTATGATAGACCCGACATTGGTCGGTGAATTCCATGGCAGCTCCGTTTGTATATTATTTAATTTATTGAGCCTCCCTGAGACGATTAGAACCATTTCCAAATGGAAGTCTGTCTGTGTGTCTGTGTGATTTCCTCCCTGGTAGAGATAAGCGCTAGCTCTAAAATACTGCCTGCAGTCAATAAGCTCGCCTTTTCTCAAGAATAAAGCATTTTTTTATTATCATTATTAATAATAATCCGATTGAGCTGAAATTTCGCACGTGGGCATCATTTGGGTATGGCAAGAGTTAAAAAGGTTGTTGTTGGAAGCCAACTAGGGTTGTCGACTACAGCGGGCGAGCCCGTCACCTTAGGAAGTTTTAACGATTAGTCAATCTCTCTCCCTGGAGTGAGCGCAGAAGACTTGAGGACAAAACAGTCCACCGTCTAGCTACGCCACAAGCCCGTAAGAGGCCAACGCCTTAACCGCGAGATAGCTAGGAATGTTACCCGGCGGGCCTACACTCACGCCCTTACTTCCAACTGGCTGTTCACCCAGGATCGGATGGCCGATGGTCGTTTCAAGAGCAGTCGCCGTAAGGTCCGCAACCACCCCCGCTCTATAGGAAACAGTACTGCTTCCAGACTCCCCCGACTGTTAGTCAGGGAGCTAATGGGCCCATGATGAGGTGGCCACGATGACCCATGTGTTCAGGGTCGGTCACACTCACGGGTCAACACCCATCCGATGGCCTCCACGCATGGGGTGCGAGCCTGGGTAGGACACTGGGTCAACCAGTCTCCCCTGGGAATCAAACCTCTGGCGCTCCTGGACGGTCTGCGCACCGAGCGGTGCAAGCCAATCGACTGTGCTCTCCGACTAACAGTCGGGGGAGTCTGGGAACTGTATTGTTTCCTATAGAGCGGGGGTGGTTGTCTACCTTACGGCGACTGCTCTTGAAATGATCATTGGCCATCCGATCCCGGTTCAGAGTCGGACAAAGGACGCCTTGGTCCGCGATAGATTCGGTGCACACCGTTTCACCGCTTCGTAAGGTAGAGGACCGCGCAAGCGACCTCGAACTCGGAACCAATCGAGAGACCGGAGAAATCTGGTCACAATTGGAAGCAAGGGCGCGAGGGTCGGCCCGCCAGGTAACACTGGCTATCTCGCGGTAAGGCGTTGGCTTCTTGCGGCTTGTGACGTAGCTGGACGTTGGATTTGTTCTGTCCAAAGTCTTCTACGTTCACTGCAGGGCGACAGAACGAGAAAATCGTTAAAACGTCCTGTGGTGACGGGCTCGCCCGTTGTAGTTGACACCGCAAGTTGTTAGTCAGAGTGCACAGTCGATTGGCTTACGCCGCACGGTGCGCAGACCGTCCAGGAGCGCCAGAAGGTTGATTCCTAGGGGAAACTGACCATTAGGCCAGAGTCCTACACAGGCTCGCACTTCATGCGTGGAGGCCGTCGGATAGGTGTTGACCCATGAGTGTGACCAACCCTGAACAGAATGGGTCTTCGTGGCCAACTCAGCAAGGGCCCATTAACTCCCTGTTGTTGGAAACCGTCCACCAGGGGTGCACTAGTCATATTTCTATCTCGAAATATTGGTCTTCTTGGAAATGTTGATTGGAATATCTCATATACAAGCTACACTAATAATATTTAGATTCCGTCATATATTTTAATCAAATATTAACGCTATATGTTGGTGCTTCGCCCGACCCCACTCTTAACCGAGAAACGAACAGGGCTGCCCGAGGCGATTGCAATGGAACATAACCGGGTTCGTCAACCAGCCGAGAGAGGGCGCTCATCGATTTTATTTATGAAATGAATATTCAGATGAAATCAGTTCTTGGCTGCTTGCCGGGAAAGTCTTAGGGTGAATAAATATATTTTTTAAAAGAGTAGTCCAAAGTTGTTTTTGTTTCTAGGCTTGAATGTGTAGGGTAGGTAGGTGGGGGCTAGGCCCTGCAATTTTCGGTTTTTTGAAAATTGTGGAGAATTAGAGATAGATTTTTTTTCAGTTTTATATTGGAGTTTTAGATTAGGATCTTACCTATAACCCCTAAAAATATCAGGCATGTTCAATCATTTGTTGCAGAGAAATCTAAAATTATATATAAAAAATAATTGCAGGGGATTGCCCCAAAAAATGAAGCAAAGCGTCGTCTCCAACTATGTAAGCAAATGATATCGATGAACTTGATACTCAAATGTGAAGCTAAACCAGGCAGTTCATCACCGTAAGTTCAATTGCGAAAATAGCTTAAACCGTTTTGGAAAAACTCAGCTTGGAAGGACAAGAAATATTACATCAAAATACGAAAAAACAGGCTTGCCGCTTTTTCCAGGCTCACGTGCGACCGAACTTCTTGACGATCGGTGTGGAAATGGAAGTTGTTGAGACGGGTCAGCCACCTGGTGGCTATCGAAATAATTACAAAATACCCTCCGAAAACCCCCGTGTGTGGATTTGCCCCATGCTGGGCTTTACCCCCACCTACCCTATATTTCTTTGCGTACGGTTCAGGTTAAAACTAAGCAGGAATCAGCTATGCATACTTCCGGGGTTTCCTATGGGTATCTTAGACCGATCTATGCAGATTTGCCTTGAAGAAGCAGGCGTTCTATTTTCTGTGTGTTTTTCAACTAAGGAGCCAATCGAAATAATTGTTCCCGCAAAAATACTAGAGTTTGTGGAAAGTACAGGAGTCAACGGAGGCAACGGAGGCCCAAAAGATGATTTTTGAAAGGCTTTGAAAACCGTGGCATATTGTCCAAGGAGGATGCTGATTCTATGGTTGGTTGCAGTGTATATGGTCTTAAGAACCCAACAACTCATCTAATCTAAAGCCGAATCAGCCTATTAAAGTAGTAAAATTGTTTTATTTTCAGAATCTCAAACCGCTGGAGCTGAAGTCTCTGAATTCGCCAGCGGATGTGACCAACACGACAGACAGCAATAAACTACAGCCAAACTACAAGGATAACAAAGTTTCTGACGATAAAACACCAGTTAGTACCAAATACATTTTTTTTAACACAAAATAGTGATTTAACCCTTCGAGTAGCGGCATAATTTCATGGCAAACCGCGGCAATTTATTGTAATTTCTTGAAATATCGCCGCCCTCGATAAAAAGTTCTATAACTATGAAACTAATAGCGACCATAAAAAAAATAACTGTACAATGATCACATTGAAATTTCGTATATAGAATATTGATATCTCATTTTGTGAAACAATTAGATAATTTAAAATAAATATGAGAAAGTCGAAAAAGTGAAAAAAACTTGGTATTTCTAACTTGTACTGGTCTTACGAAAAAATACGGAACCCAATTTAGAAATTGTAAATACTATCATGATCTTTAGATTCTTTATCAAAGATAATATTTCGTTTCACTTATATGCATACAAAAATATTTAGGTATTAGCTCATAAAACCAATAAAAATTTTGATGATTTCTCGAAAAAAAAAACAAAAGATGATTTTTGAAAATGGAATTTTACTAGAAATATCCGCGAAATGACGCGCGAATTTATTCTAGCGGCCGTCTATGTATCTATGGTAATAATGATATATTTGGTATGGATTTTAGTATGAGTTCGAATTAGTAAATAATATTACTGTGCGCTCCGATAGCAAGCCACCAATATTGATCGTTACGTAGGTGTTCTGATGTGCAACCAAATTTGGTCATTACTTAGCCGTAGGGTTAAAAGACATATATTAGTAACGCTTGTGACCGCTGGTGATACATACAGAGTGAGTTTTAATTAACTGGCATTCTTGAAAGGGGTGAATTAATAGGAGTAAGTAAGCAACTTTTGATAAAATATTGTGAAGAAAAACAAAAAAAAAAAAAAACGCAAGAGAAGTTGAACTGTTTTCATGACGATACACTCATTGCAGATTGGACATAATTAGCGTTATGAATGACAATGTTGGAGTTGTTTTATTTATTTATCAGTTGTTTTATTTATTTATCAGCCAGATGGATAACGCCACATGATTGAATTGCGATATAAAATAATCACAGTCACCACTTCATTAACCAGTCGGACGCCAACAATGCTATAGGCATTTTACGTTGTATGACAGATCCCCGAGTTGCCGTTTCGGCAGCCCTCCACATATATTATATAAATATATAATATACATGACTAACAAGATTAATTACTAGGTAACGAGAGGGAATTCATGAAAAATGATATTGTTAGTATTTATTTACAAAATTGTCAAAAAAGTTGCAGTGCAGTTTTTTGCGAGCGATGGTTCGTTTCCGACTGGTTAAATGACTGATTATCAGTGTCTCGTTATTTATTTATTTATTTATTTTCAGGAAAACCAACAGCTAATTATAATTTAACAAAGCCGGAGTAACATAACAGAGAGCCAATTAAAGGTTTTCACGTTTAAATAACGTTGTAGAAACATATGTGATCTTCCAATTAAAGCTATCAATTAAAAATGCATCAAAAATTATTCAACAATTAATGCTAAAAAATTCACTGTTCAGCCGCTGCCTAGCTGAGTTAACACTCGTACAGAATAGATCAAAGTCAAAGCGTTTAATCATGTCATTGAAATTGTCACTTGTTCGTCACAGAAATGAATTTTGCCTATAGTTGGTACCAGCATGAGGAACATAAAGAGCAGGGTTAAATCTATTGAGTTTGGAAGGAACACGGAGATTAATTTTATTTAGTAAGTCAGGACAGTTAATATTATTGGAGGTAATTTTTAGCAAAAAGGTTAAGTCCGCAGTTTCACGCCGCTTAATCAAGGGGAGGATATTATGATGTTATTGTGATGTTATTGTGATTAGAAATTTCATTAATTTTCTAACAAACATATAAGACCAATCTTGAACTACATTTTGAATTCTAAAAACGTTATCGCGACCGATATACAGCTTTGTTTTGCTAATCGTCGTAACGTCAGAATTTTACCGTATGAATTTTGTAGCACCCGACATTTGGCAATATAACAACCGCCATTGTCCAGAGTAGACTGAAGTGATGACAGTTGTGGAACCATAGTGCATCAAGTTACCGACCGGACTGACCGGACCGACCGACCGAACCAACTGGACTAGACCGATCGGACCGACCAAACCGATCGACCGGACCAACTGGACCCACCGGACCGACCGGATCGACCGGACCGAGCGACCGACGAGAATGAATTGTCGTGTGATATCTGGAGAGCAAGTTAGTCACGATTGACGATTAACGATTAATTGAGTTAGTCGCGACTACTTCAATCGTGATTAACATTGAGTCAGTCGCGACTAACTCAATCGTGATTGATTAATCGATTGAAATATTCAATCGATTGACCCAACACTGCAGAAATTACATTTACGAGTATTTACATTTACATTACGAAATTACGTTCTCAAAAATGAAAAGGGACCTCAAAGGGAAGAGATTTGAAGATGTGAAGCAGGTGGAAGCAACTTCGCAGGCGGCACTAGTGGACATTTCAATCGGGGAGTTCCAGAAATGTTTTGGCCAATGGAAACACAGATTGGATAAATGTGTGGCTTTAAATAGAGAGTATTTTGAAGGAGACTAGCTTTTGTTTTTATTACATTGTAATACAATTTGGTTTAAAAAAAAATCCTGGTACTTTTGGGTACCCCGTCGTATAATCTATATGCTGATAGCCTGCAAATGTCTACTCGGGCCCAGTTGCTCTCTCGACGGGGCCCGACGAACCACGACAAAGTTACAATATGACCCAACTCCATGGCATACTCTTAAATCCCCGCAAATCCCAAATTATTTTGGTAAGAAGTCAGCGACTAATGTCCTCTATTCATCATGCATGCTTTGCATTTCGAAATTCCTGCATCAGGTAGATCTTTAAGCTGCGCAAGTTCGAATAATGTTTTTTATCTACAGGTGCAAGATCTACTAGAGTGGTGCAAAGAGATTACCAAAGATTACCCCCAGTGTAAAGTGACCAATCTAACGACAAGTTGGCGGAATGGAATCGCGTTCTGCGCTATCATTCATCACTTTCGACCGGAATTAATGTAAGTTACAAATATAATTTATACTACCATTGATTATATATGGCAAACAATGCGCTTCAATCCATTGCAAGGTCAAATAAGAGTGACCCTGCAATGGATTAAAGGGCACAGCGACTCCCTGGGCAACGACGCGGCAGACGAACTGGCCAAAAGGGGATCAAAGGAAATAGTATATGGACCGGAACCCTTGATGCCCATACCCCAGGCCCAAATAAAAACATGGCTATGCAGAAACACCGACGAAACCCACCTTAAAGAATGGAAAAAAAACGCAGGATGCAGGCAAACAAAGAACGCGGTTCCGGAAGCGCCTAAAAAACTTGCCCGCAACCTCACCAGATCAAAAAGGGACAAAATCCGTAAAGTCATAGGTACTATGACAGGCCACTGTCCCCTAAACAAACACCTGTTTACCATAGGTGTGACAGACAGCCCTCTATGCAGGGAATGCATGGAGGAAGAAGAAACGCCACAGCATGTGCTCATGGAATGCAGGAGCGTGGCAAGCAACGCAAGAATACTACAATCTCCAGCATCTGTCCCGGAGCCCTGTAGCAACCTAAACAGGCTGCTAACCTTCTGGGACAGCCTGGGTTGGCTGGAGTAACATAAATAGAAACATGAGCCACGCAAAAAGGCCCAATCAAGAGGCCAAGTGTGGGAAATAGCCCAGGAAAACTAACTTATTCTTAGTATTCTTGCCCAATGCTCTGCCACGCTCCTGCATTCCATGAGCACATGCTGTGGCGTTTCTTCTTCCTCCATGCATCCTCTGCATAGAGGGCTGTCTGTCACACCTATGATTAGGCAATCACTTACGCACCTTATACTTTTATTAACCCCTCACGTTGCGAGGTAAAAACTCACCGCGCCCAAAAACATCACTTTTGCGCGCGACATATTCGCGCAAAAAATCGACGCGAGTCAACGGCCTTGAGAAAAACGATCATAACTTATAAACCACTAATCGGATTAAAAAAATATAAATAGAAAAATGATCGCATTGAAATTTGACATATAAAACATTATAACCTTATCTCGTAAAACAATTAAGATAATAATGAATAAATATTACAAAATTGGCAAACTGAAAAAACTCGCCTATAAAATCATTTCGATTTTTTTGTAAATACAGTTTTTGTAAATATCAAAAATTGTAAATACAGTTATGTTCTTTATTAAATGCTTTACCAAAACGATATTTTTTTTTTACTTATTTGCATACAAAAATACGGAAAAAATATTTATTTATTCAGCCAAGAAAAATTGTATGTATTCTCGTAAAAAAAAATTTTTTTAATTTTTAATTTGTGACTACTTATGGTATTTTTTTATATGAAATTCTTTCAAAATAACTTTATTACTACATCACTTCTTCTTAGAAATCACACCAGAACTTTGAGCTTTGTCTGATATTATAGAAAAATCTAAAGTTTTGAGAGTTTCCGACTTCCAAACCTAATAATAAACTTTGAATGCCCATAATATAAAATTCGTTAGATTTTTTCAATTATATTGTCTTATCATAGACTTATTATATGTCTAATAACTAATTACTATACTCCAAAGAGTCACATTTCATCGAAAAACTATGGAAAATTGCACTTTTTTCTCTCATAGTAATTATCAAAACAAGTTTCATTTTCGCCAGCCATATTAGAAAACAACATATAATGTTCAAAATACGCATAATTATGTGATAACTTAGGATGTAAATGAAGCAATACCTATTTTATTAGTAAATTAAAGCGACATTACGTCATGTTTCGCGATATAACGGGATATTTCACAAACATTACAAAATAAAGACGGCCATTTTTCGAGAGCCGTTTGGTTTCGCCAAAGTGTTTTCTTCGAAAATTCGTGAAAAACAGCAAATGGGCTGTGTAAATTGTTTAATCCTAAGGCCTAAACTACTTAAAAATGGAAATTACTTACTTTTATCCGGTATACACTTCACTTATATACACAAAACAATTCACAACACAACACGTCGCGGAATTATACGCCGCCAGCGGTGGGCAGTTCGCGACTGTCGTCAGAAATGAGGTCACCGATTTTGTAAGGGATGTAGTAATTCATATTTCTAACATCGCATGCGGCAATCGAGCAATTTCATAGTGTTGCATATTTGGCTATATTATGGCATCATTCGATAGAATATACAATCGCATTTCGAAATTTAAACGACATTTTCTTGAGCGGCGAGCGCGATATCCCGTATGGGATAGTTTGGATTTCAGCCGGCCGCCATACATATCCCGCAAGGGATGTTAAGTGCCGAGCGGGTTAAGGTTATATTAAAGTTGCAGATGCTATATAAGCAAATCGGCCATTCTTCTCGAATATAACCTAAAATTTTTGTATTATATTTTTTAAGGCATTTTAAGTCATAAAATACTCGTATTATAGGTAAATTCTATTTCAAAGTGTGTGAACAATACCCAGCAAGGTTCTTTTTTACTGCAAAAAATAACATTAATTTACAAAAAAACTTTAAACCATAATTATGAATTAAAATTGAGTTAAAATATTAATATTTTGAAGGCGCGTAAAAATGTTGCTAGATATGTTATTTAATATTGTCTATGAAATGATGTCCGCAGGAGAATTTGATGTATTAACCCGGTCTCTCCGTAACATCCCTTGGGGGACCAAAGGTCGGCCGCCTAAAACTCCGTAATGTTCCTTACGGGACCAAACGCTCGCCGCTGTGAAAAATGCAATTTACAATTCGACACGCCGTACTATATGCTTTCTGAAGGCGCTACGATATGGCCAAAATATCTTTAATTCAAGATTTCCATCTGGCAATATCGAAGGACGATTTAAAAAGTGAGCATAGTCGTCAATCGGTAGTGTCCGCCGGCATCTCTCACGGCCGCGTACGGTTCCGCGAAATGGGTGATAAAAACGGTGTGTGTGCATTTGAGTGCCATTTACTGGAGAGCAGTGAGTAATTTGCATTTTAAGTAGTTTCTGAATGAGGATTAGTCATTTGAGATAGTGCATTTATGTTTTTCACGAATTTTTAATTAAAAGACTTCGGCGACAACAAACGCCTCGCGAAAAAATGGCCGTTTTTATTTTGTAATGTTTATGAAATATCCCGATATATGGCGACATGATGTAATGTCGCTTTAATTTACTAACAAAATAGGTATTGCTTCATTTACATCCTAAGTCAGGGGTCGGCAAGTAGTTTTAAGTGGAGTCCGGATACAGTTGAAAAGTTTTATCGAGGTCCAAAAAAAAAGTTTGTTTTGTTTTCAAATTATTTATTTATTTAACCAATTATTGAACACAATACAATAATAATATTGTATTGGTAAATAATAGTATATTTATGGTAATATTAGGTAAAAAAAAAATAAAATTTTAAAATTAATGAGAAACATTGCACCGACGATCTTGAGCCAGTTTTTTATAGTTTGGTTCACAAGGGGAACAGCAAATGCGAAGTGAGTCTTCAAGGTGGGCGGCCGTTATTCTTGAACGATATTTGTTCTTTAAAAAAATCATTTTTGAGAATGATGATTCGCATACATAAGTCGAGCCAAACATAGTGGCCAGATTGATAGCCAATTTCTTGCAATTTTTATATGTTTCTGGAACATGTTTACCCCAAAATTCTTCAGTGGATGCAGTTTTATACATTTGTAGGGAAACATTTTCTTGCAAGTCAATTATCTCCATTTGAAGTGAAGGCTTTGAAATACTGAACAACTTAGCAGCCACATCAATCCATTCTCCCGATGCATCAACTTCATAAGGCGATTTAAGGAATTGAGACAGCTTCCCCAGCTCTGCAAAGTCTTGGAATCTCATAGCAAATTCGTTTTTTAGATCGGACATAAATTTTAAAAACACTGCAATGTCTTCTTCAGAGTTCTCCTTTTTATATTCAAGAACTGTTGGGAAATGAATAAATTTTTGTGAAGCAATATCTTTTTCGAAGATATCCAGCTTACGACGAAAAGCAGACACGCTTTGTATCAGGTCACATATTAATTTTCCATTGCCTTGTAACTCCGTGTTGAGCGCATTTAAATATTTCAGAATATCTTTCAAAAAAGCCACAGCTAGCATATTGCGCTCGTTTGTTATGAACTCCAAGTGCTTCCTTGCTCCCTGCGTATCCAACTTTTCCAAGAAGGAGTTTACTTGGTCTTTTATTAGCCAGAAACGTTCAATAACTTGACCTTTACTTAGCCAACGAACATTGTTGTGTTGAAGTAAGTCAGAATACGCCGATTCACGTTCAGAAAGAAACTCCTTGAACTGTCTGTGCTGAAGAGCAGAATGAGATCTAATAAAATTAATCAACTTTACCAAATTGTCCATAACCTCTTTCAGTGTAGCACTAAGTTTTCCACAAAGGGCTGTCTGGTGAATTATACACTATATATCCTTCTAGCCGTGTTCGGCCATAGCGACTGCATTGTAGATTCTAGTGACTTCTTTAGTCTTCTCAGAGTCCACTGTTCGGAAGCAGTCAAGTGCGCAGGCTATATTATAGTGCACAGGTGGGCGCGCGACCACGGGTGCACTCTCTCTTCCTCCCTCTTCTGAACCCGATGGAACGGAGACCGTTACGACCAGAGAAAAGTTTGGATGCAGATAAAATAAAATTAATTAATTAATCGCCAACACAGCAATGGCTGTCATTGATAAATTTGTACTCAATATTGCAGAACTATTTTTTCGGATTTAGTTCGTTTTTTCACACTGTCATTTATGAAATTGGTAGTTATGGCTTGTGGCGATGTTTAAGGTTTTTCTGGAGCTATTGTAGTGATGACCGGTGACTTATTGGTAGTTGTTGTAGTAGGCAGAAGATGCATTATTGGATTTATCCTGGTTTTCTGATGATCTCGTGTTGTTGCTCATGGGGCTGTGTTGAATACAGCATACAGTCTCTTGTTCCGACATTATACAAAATTGTGATAGTTTCCTTTTTGGCAAATCCCCGTCAGTTTTTGGACAATTTTCCGGCAGTAGACATACTCCTACAACGCCATTTATTTCACATGACTCTTCACGGCAGTGTATATGCCAAGTCCCTTGGCACTTCCGCAAGGGCTCTTTCCAATACTGGTAACGGCGATTATGTTGAAGAGGCATTGGTTGTCAGCTATCGTCACTTGCAGTGGTCCACCACTATCGCCTCCACAAGAGTATCGTCCTCCTTCTAAGCTTCCAGCGCACAATTGATCGTCCGTTATACCTTGCGGTAACCTCTTTCTGAGAGTCTTTGCATATAGTCTTCGGCAGGTCGGCTGGTCAATCAAATCCACCACCATCTTCAGTAAGTCGTCCGATGTATCTTCAGCAACGTCGATCTGCCCCCAGCTAGTAACGACAGCTCGCTTGTTTTCGATGGTCGACTTTGTCCATAGACACGCTGGTCGAATATTTAAAGTGAACAGCTCAGACCGATAAGATCCTTCGGGACGCGTGCCGTGTTAACCGCGAGTGAATTCAGACTGTAGAATTGCACTATATTCTTATAAATTTATTATTGAATTATTATTTAGAGGTGAGAAAATTTTAAAATATGTTGACACTTAGAATTTTTGAATTATACACTGATACGATATTAGACCAGAAGTGTTATCCCTGATTCTCTTTACTACACCTTTTTCTTTGCCAATCATCGCTGGAGCCCCGTCAGTAGAAAGCGACACCATTTTATCATAACTAATGTTGGATTTAGTAATAAATTCATCAATGGCCTTAAATAAATCTTCTCCTCGAGTGTTACCTTTCAACGGCAATATTGTTAACAATTCTTCCCTGAACATTTCACTATCATTATCATAAAATCTCACGAAAATAGACATTTGTTCATCATCGACAATGTCACATGATTCGTCAAGTGCTATGGCGTAGCAAGGTGCCTTTTGCAGAAGTTCAAGAGTGCTCTTGATATCACCAGCTAAAATTTCGGTTCTCCTTGTATTACTTCTTGCCGACGAGGGAATACTTTGAATTGCAGAGACCGCGTCCTTTTTTTCCCCAAAGAGCGCCGTAGCTGCGTCCAACATACATTCTTTCACTGTCTCAGAATCAGAAAATGGTTTCTGATGTTTATTAAGCGTCCAACACACACGTAACGCTGCTTCTGCGGATTTTTCTTGCTCGCTCATGCAGCGAACTAGTAATTTCGTGCTTTTTGTATAAGAAGTAAGAAGAAATTGAAGTTTTTCTTTACGAACCTCACAATCATCACAAATAGCACAATCATCCTGAGCTAAACCTCCTCCACAAAAGCCCATTCACTCTGACCCAGGATCGACTACGGAAAAAATTTTCGGTAGAGAAATCCTATAAAATCCTAATCCCCACCAGGGAAGAATGGAAAAATCCGCAGTGGCTTCAAAGCCACAACGCAGACGCCTGGTTCACCGACGGCTCAGGAACAAATGGACGTTTTGGGGCAGGCGTGTACGGACCCAAAACCAACCACAGAATCAGCATCCCCCTTGGACAATACGCTACGGTTTTCCAAGCCGAGGTACTTGCCATATTGGAATGCATAAAACTACAAAGTCGACTTGAGGTAAAAAACAGACAAATCCTCATCTGCTCTGACAGCAGAGCAGCACTGGACGCTCTGGCTAAAGCCACCACAGAATCTTCTGTGGTCTGGGACTGCATGCAGGAGCTCAACAAATTGGGAAAATCCAACAAAATCACCCTAATGTGGATACCGGGTCACCAAGGCATACCCGGAAACGAAGAGGCCGATAGACTGGCAAAACTGGGCACACTGGATTGCCCAGTGGAGCCAGCTGTAGGGGTCCCCTTCGCTACAGGTAAGAAAATCATCAGGGACTGCTTGGAGCAGGAACATCGGGCTTCCTGGAAACAGAGTCAGGGATGTCGCCAGGCAAAAGCCACGATGGAGCAACCACTACAGAAGAAAACCAAGGCCCTACTTGACATGAGCAAGAAGAACCTTAGAACCACTATCGGTCTCCTCACCGGACACACGACCCTTAGAGCTCATCTATTCAACCTTGGCTTGACCGAGAGCAAGGATTGCCGAATATGTGGCGAGGAACCTGAAGACAGCATACACATCGTTGGCCGCTGTCCAGGGCTCGCCGCCAAAAGACACAGTTTACTGGGACGAGCCTCTCTCGAACCCAGCGATCTGCCCAACTTGAAGGTCAGTGACCTACTTAGTCTGGTAAGAAGTACCGGGCTACTAGCTGACAATTGACCTAACCACACAGTGGGTAGTTACAAAAGACCTTACAGATCTAGGTGACATCAAGGGCTGGAAACAAGCCCCCCACTCCATCTACTACTACTACTACTTACGAACCTCACTGCCGAGAGGAAAGTTTTTATGGAAATGCTGATGAGTTGTTTCGTAGTGTCGTTTTACGTTGCCACTTTTAATAATAGCGACAGTTTTATTGCATATGAGGCAAACTGGAACCGCCTGAGACCTATCAGGCAGAGTAAAACAATATTGTTCAGTCCATTCAATCAGAAATCTTCTATTTTCACTGTCCACTTTTCTCTTTTTAGGGTCCATGTTAATGTGAGTATAATATTATGTAGGTACGATAAGGTTTTCACACAAACAACCAGACAAAAATAAATAAAACAAGCGAACGAACGAACGACAAATGAACGAGCGATCTCGGACTGCGATTGACGAAGTAATGACCGGCCGCTAGTCGACCCTACCGCCTGCACCCCCGCACGCCCCGCCGACTTCGGCACTCATTCGCTCGACTCGACAAAAAACAGTCGCAGGCGCGCCGCCGATAGATAGGGATGCAGGCGGCGTTAACGCTCTCGCGCATTTAATTACGTAAAATATGGTATGTTGTTTAGTGCGAGTATGGATGCACTAAAATAATTACTTAGTTAAGATTCCAAGGTTTCAAACGTATGAAAATAGTGCTAGTTCTATGAAAATATTTTTTATGTAGGTATATTAGAGAAAACTTGGCGGTCCTAAGTTCGTCCTCTCGCAATCCGGACGCGGACCGCGGTCCGCCTGTTGCTGACCCTTGTCCTAAGTTATCACATAATTAGGCGTATTTTGAACATTATATGTTGTTTTGTAATATGACTCGCGCGAAGAAACTTGTTTTGATAATTACTATGAGAGAATTAAGTGCGATTTTCCATAATTTTTTGATGAAATGTGACTCTTTGGAGTATAGTAATTAGTTATTAGACATATAATAAGTATATAATGAGATATAAATAAATACAAACGGAGCTGCCATGGAATTCACCGACCGGAGTCGGGCCCATCATAATACTATTTTTTTTTACACTTCTGGGGGGTGAGCAGTGGATTCCGGACTTACGAACCGGCTGTGGTAGGTTTAGGACAGCTGTCTTGCCACATGTGAGCGTTCACCTTGCCACCCATTCACTCCCCCTTCGAAGCCATAGAATTTGAGATGCGCAAATCGCAGTTTTAGATAATTTTTCTAAGAAAGAGTTGATTATTTTTCTGGAAAGGCCAAGATCTTTAAAGAGGTGAAATAGAGATTTAGCTGGCAGGCCACGAGCGCCAACTTCCACCGCGTGAAGGTGAACAGTGAAGCCGTTCCGGGTTACGGCATTTGCAAGATCATGGTATTTATTTAATTTGTACTCGTGGTCTTTTGGGATATTTGATTCCCATGGAACAGTTAATTCTACAATAAGAGCCACCTTCCGAGATAGAGAGTAAAGAGTTATATCTGGACGGAGGGCTGTGCATCCGAGACTTTCAGGGAATTTATACTGCTTAGAGACCGAATCAACCTCCAGAATCCAATCTGTAGCTTTCTCGATTATTGAGAAAGGTTTTGTAGTTAAATGTTTTTTGCCTTTAGAGCCATCCCGCACAAACTGTATTGGTGGTTTGGAGGATACTGTCAAACCCTTGTTGGCACGAGCCACTGAGAGACTAATTACCTCGCGAATAACAGCGAGAACTTTGTCATGGCGGTAAGTGTACCGTCCTTGATCTAAGGCCACCTTGCAGCCAGCTAGAATGTGTCTAGCTGTGCAAGGGGTATTGCTACAGAGGGGACAAGAACTATCCTCGGCAAAGCTCCAACGAGCGAGGTTACTGGGGTCTGGAAGTGTATGCTGAAAGGCATTCAAATAAAATTTCAGCATCTCTGGCGTCCAGTCATAGAGCATTACCTTCCAGTGCATTGGAGGCGGAATGCAAAAGTCCCCAATTGTTGTCCAATCATTCTGGCATTGAAGGCCAATAGCATGAGCCATACTCTTGCTGTCGTAATCTCCCCGCAAAAGAGACTTCTTCAAGTCCACGTCGCTCGTGGTTGTACTGCCATACCCCAGACCAGTGCCATTCTGGCTGATTCCAGTAAGGAACTTTTTGTGGAAGTCTACGCGGGCTTGTAGATCATTTGAATATATTTGAAAAAATCTAACGAATTTTATATTATGAGCATTCAAAGTTTATTATTAAGTTTCGGACGCAAACTCTCAAAACTTTAGATTTTTCTGTAATATCAGACAAAGCTCAAAGTTCTGGTGTGATTTTTAAGAAGTGTGATGTAGAAATAACGTTATTTTGAAAGAATTTCATATAAAAAAATACCATAAGTAGTCACAAATTATTTTTTTTTTTTTTTACGAGAATACATAAATTTTTTCTTGGCTGAATAAATAAATATTTTTGTATGCAAATAAGTCAAGAAAAAATATGGTTTTGGTAAAGCATTTAATAAAGAACATAACTGTATTTACAATTTTTGCATATTTTACGTATTTTGTGACAAAAACATGGAAATGATTTTATAGGCGGGTTTTTTCAGTTGGCCAATTTTGTAATATTTATTTATTATTATCTTAATTGTTTTACGAGATAAAGTTATAATGTTTTATATTTCAAATTTCAACGCGGTCATTTTACAGTTATTCTTTTTATGATCCGTGTAGTGGTTTATAACTTATGATCGTTTTCCTCAAGGCCATCGACTCTCGCCAATTTCAAGCGCCAAACTGACAAAACAAACGAGACGGCCAGAATTTTAACTTCGCGATGTGAAGGGTTAAACTACAATACAATCATTTTAAAGTCAATAAAATACAATATATTTGTAGTTATTAGGAATTCTATGTTTGCAACGGCAAATGCAGCTTCCTTTCGTTTCCATTCTATATCATTTCAAGGCATTACCCGACTAGAAGTTGTAACAAAGTATTAATTGGAGACACTTTTTTAGCCGCTGGCTATATAAGGGTGCCACAGCATGCGCTGTAAGTGCTTTATAAGCGCTTATTTAGCTTTCTTATACCACCGAAGGTAGCCGTTATGACCGCTCTTCAGCCACTATTCAGCTAAAAGCCGTATAAATTGTGCCTAGTCCGGTGGTATAGAGGTTATATAAACATTTATATAACTGCTATATTACCTGTTCTTGTGACTAAAAGCTGTAGCGATAACGTTTCTGGGACCTTTATATAGCCAATTTGTGACCTTGGGATAGCATTGATTGCGAAACTAATAGCAATTTATTTGGCTATAATAACCATCATTGGTTTATTAAACTGATTGATTATAAAAACCTATTATTTAACAAATGATAACAATAATAACATTGAATTATTACTGCCATCTATCACATTTTTATATATTTTAAGTTTTTTTTTTTGGCACCCTTTTTTTTTCCGTGAATAAGTAAAACACACACTTATGGTATTACGTCAATATACTATTATTATTCAACCATTTATAAAATATATATAGCAAAACGATAGTTTATTAAAGGTAACATTTTAGATTTAAACAACAGCCTAGCTTCATCACTCCCACACTAAGGAGATATGGATTTAGCAAAAATAAATAATGCTTTGGAAAACTTTTTATTCTTTAACTTCCGCTTAAACGTGCTTTTGGTATTCCAAACCTTCTTGCGGCTTCATTCCTTCCCGATTTTGCAGCACAAGCCTTAACAGCATTGGTTAGATCAGATCAGAACTTCAGTCTATTTTCCTCTACAATTCCTTTTTTTCGCACATATGTTAAAGGCATTTCTGAATATCTGAAAACACAAACATTAAACCTTATTAACCCTTTGAGTAGCGGCATAAATTCATTGCAGACCGCGGCAATTTATTGGAATTTCTTGCAATATCGCCGCACTCGACAAAAAGTACTATAACTATGGAACTACTATAGCAATAATAAAAAGAATAACTGTGCAATGATTGCATTGAAATTTCGTATATAGAATATTGAAATCTCATTTTGTAAAACAATTAGATAATTATAATTAAATATGAGAAAGTCGAAAAAGGGAAAAAAAACTTGGCATTTCTAACTTGTACTTGTCTTACGGAAAAATACGGAACCCTATTTAGAAATTGTAAATTCTATCGTGATCTTATTTAGATTCTTTATGAAAGGTAATATTTCGTTTTGGTTATTTACATACAAAAATATTTAGATATTAGCTCATAAAAACCAGTAAAACATTTGATGATTTCTCGAAAAAAAAAAATAATGTTTTTTTTATGAATACACCGAAATTAATTTACAAATACGGCAAAAACTTCATATATTTCAGCGAAAAACAAAATAATATGTATTTTGTCAACGAATTAGGCAGACATTTAGCATTTTTAGAGTTATTTATCGCAAAAAAAACTTAATAATTAGTAATGACGCTATAGCGATAAACCGCACCCAATTTTTCAACTCAAAAAAACAGGTAAAATTGGAATAAAATGTGCATAAAATCACTGAATTCGGTTGATAAAATGTTTTAGAATCAAATTTACTTACATTTCTGTTCATATTCCAACTGAAAACATTAAAAAAACACAAAAAATGATATACGAGATATTTATGATATAATGAGATATTTGGATATAGATATTAAATGATATAATGAGATATTTGGTATGGATTTTAGGATGCGTTCGAATTAGAAAATAATATTACTGTGCGCTCCGGGAGCAAGCCGCCAATATTGGTCGTTACGTAGTCAACGGTGTTCTGATGTGCAACCAAATTTGGTCGTTACGTATCCGAAGGGTTAAATACACAAACCTTAAAAAACTACTAAAATATCAAAAAACCGAATTTTTAGTGGTCCATCTCACTAGCAACATATCTGGTCCATTTCTCCTAAATCAAGAGGACCGACGTTCTACCCCCTCACACTATAAGTATAAACTTTTATCAATATTTTTGAGGCTATATTGCCACTTTCAGAACATGCAAGTACAGTGATGCTAATTTTAATCATACAAATTCAATATTCGCTACATTCCTTCGTTTTGAGTGCAACCATAAAAAAAGTGACTGTGTTTCACAATTTTTCTAAAAACTAAACAAAATACTACGGCTGTCTTATTTTGTAAACTTCGCAGCTGGTTCGACAGGACCATATCAGTGTTGCCAGTTTTGAAAAAATATTTGTACATTGGGAGAAATTGAGATGGTCCATCTCTCCTGCTGGTCCATCTCTCCTTGAATTACCATATTAAATGCACTTCTTTTTAAAGTTGTGACCATTTAGCACTAAAAAAAATGTCTGGTTTGTTTTGCTAAACGATTTGTCGATAAGTGCTTTCTGGGGTTCGATGCTGCAATCGCCTTATTCAACTTCAATGAGTGTTTACCAGTTGCTTGTTGGTTGGTGCAGCAGTTTGTTCTTGACGTTGGGCACATTATTATGATTTTTTTTTTAACGTGTGGGCCAGTTTAGGACTTGTCTCTCCAAAAATATGCGGCCTGGATGGCCTTATCGTTTGCCTCTTGTATGTCCTGGTGTGTGATAGAGGTTGAGCACAGTATAATAACCATGAAGCTTTTTGTAAGTTTCTATTAGATCTCCTCGCTGCTGTTTCATCGAGAAATCCTAGCTGCCAAAAGATAGTATGGCATTGAGCAACATAATACCCTATATAATAAATAGCTTAACCTAAGTATGCTGTTATACAAATGCAACACCTACTAATTTAATGCATTATTTTCAGAGATATGTCAACACTTTTGCCGCATGAGGCTGAGAAAAATGTTAGAATAAGTTTGGAAGCAGCCGAAGTACTGGGAATTCCTCCCGTTCTGTCCGCAAATGAAATATGCAAGAGAGCTATCCCTGATAGATTGGCTGTAAGTATTGTTATGTCATTTATTTCACTTTTTGATTAAGAATATTACACAATATATATCAAATGATTGCATAAGTTCGTGCCTGATTTAAGAGTAAATCTTAAGAGATTTTAGGTTTTAAAAACATATGTTTTGTTAATCAAGTATATAGTCTCCATTTGTCTATAATTGTTTTACGTAAAACAATAAGTTTTACGATTCCATTTTTGAAGAAACTTCTTTGTTTGTTTAAGAAACTTCTTTGTTTTCTTTGAAAACATTTATGAGGTTATTTTTTACAGCTTCCGCAGCCCTAAGATTTTTACCATTCAAACTGTTATGTAAAGACCGGAACAGTTATTGTACAGGATTCACTTCCGGACTTATGTAGTTAGAAAGCTCATTTAATGACTGTCATTTGTTACTATGGTGGTAAGTCTCAAATCATTGTCAGTATTAAACCTATGTCATTGTATCTAAACAATAGTTTATTTCAGTAAAACATGCTTATTAGTGTCAAAATAACAAACTATTCGTCATAGATTAACCCTTTTCACTCGAAGCATCAAATCTAAGAAAATACTACAACACATTGGAAAAATATCATTTTAATAACACAAAAATACTTAAAACATAGTATGAAAATACTAAAAAAATACTACTAAAATACCATAAAAATCTTAGAATTGGGATGACCCAACTGATTTTTTCTAAACATCATGTTGAAAAGTACCATTTTTATGCCACGGAAAATAATACCAAAAAAATACAAAAAATAGTACAAAATTTATTGGGCTAGTATACTACAAAAATATTAGCTCAATAAACTTCCCGGGCGCCATAGCGGCGCTGCTCGAGTGCAAAGGGTTAAAACTAATAATGCAACCGTAATGCATCACAATAATTGTTACTTTGGCGCTTCCTCTCTGGGTACGCCGGATTGAAATATATATATAATATCGCATTTAGTAAAACGGCTGGTGTATCGATATTAAAAATGCCTGCAAATTTACTGAATTGGGTTTTAAATTCTCATTCCGATAGTGCTATCTCCTTTTCCTATCCCCTCTCGTTAACTGAAGGAAAGAAGAAGAAGAACATCGCCGGCTGACAGTCTATCACCGAGTGTTCGCTCCGACACCGCCCGCGAGACGTCCGTCGCCGCTGACCCGCTGTAACCCGCTTGTAAAACCCGCATACGAAAATAGTGCTCGTGAAATATATATATTTGACAATAATTAAATTATCGCCGCGCTGTGAAGAGTGACTGATTGACCTGTCGAGTAGCTGATTGACCTGCCAACGAACATTTAAGGTGAACGAGATCCCATATTTCCAAACTATTCTATTCCAAAGTACCGCAAAATACAGTTCACTAACCCTTTTATTCCCAAACTAAAATCCTCGCGCTACCACTCTCAAAAAAAAAAAATATGGCGATGCGAAACATGATGGCATGGCGTGACTCAGCAAGCCCGGCCGGCGATAAGTGATGATTTTTCATATAGCGACACAGTTTGTTGTTTTAGCTGTAACTTTTTTCCCACAATTATTTGAGACTGACCACCATAGTAACAAATAACATGAAAAGAGCTTTCCAACGACATATGTTTGGTCGTTATTAGTGGTGGTGAGGACGCGTCCGATATTTATTTTTGTACTACTGTTTTTTATTTTCTCAGGTCATGACGCATCTCTTTCAACTGAGGGCACATTTTACTGGTGCAGAGCTGCACGTGCAACAATTAGGTGAGTACTGTTCCAAGTTTAACCTTCTTCTTCTCGAAGTGCCTCTTCATTACTGGAGGTTGGCCGTTAGCTCTGAATACTTTTATCGGTCTTACGCCATCTGGAAAAGCTGTTCCGTACTGGTGATCCCGGTCCACTCTCTGACATTACACAACCACGAATTTTTCCTCCTTCCACGGCTTCGTGTACCCTCAATTTTGCCCATCAATATCAGTTAGAGCAGCTGATATCTGTCATGCTGCAGCACTTGCCCCAGATATTCAATCTTGCGCCTTTTGACGGTGTGCAACAATTTTCGGGTCGTACCAGCACGCTGAAGCACTTTTTCGTTGCTGACTTTATGGGTCCAGCTTATACGGAGCATTCGACAGTAGCATCACATCTCAAAAGCTTCTAGCCGCTGTATAGTGTCTTCTTTTATGGTCCGCGCTTTGCTGCCGTACATAACCACTGGTTAGATGTAGCAATGCAGGATTCGAGTTCTAAGTCTTAGATTGATTTTCCGGCAACACAAGACTTCTCATTTTATTGAATGATGCACGAGCGATTTCTATCCGGGTCTTAATTTCTTGATCGGAGTACTGCCGGACGCGCTCAAGAACTTTACCTGCCACCGATATAGTAGGTTGTAAATCAGGATCTCTGGTAATAACCATGACTTTGGTCTAAGTTTAACCTTGGGGTTGCAAATTGTGATAATGGGGTTGACAAAATAGAAAAAGTCTAAGAAACATCTGCAAAATGTCATCAGGAGTGGTTTATAAAGATATATTGTGAACAACACCTGCTTACCAAAAAGCCTTGCAAACCTAATGCTCAAACAAATATGTTTAGAACAATCCGTCAACCACTGGAACAAAACGGCAGGGTTGAATCATTCCAAAGCGCTAATTAAGGCTTACGACCGTGAGACGGCCCACTCCTATCACTAAATAGGAACAATCTACGCATACTGGTGAGGGCGCTCACAGGGCATTGTGGCCTGAACAAACACATGTTCAACCTCAAGCTCAGAGACACAAAAATGTGCAGGTTCTGCCAAGGAGCAGAGGAAACTCCCCTGCGCCTCATGTGCGAGTGTGGCCCGCTGATGCGTAAAAGATACACCCACTTGGGTGGTCATTACCTCCAACCTGAGGAGGTAAAACAATCTGGCGCCAAAAGCCTGTTGCAGTTCTTAAATGACACGAGACTTAGCGCAGAACTATAGTAGGTGGCGAACACAATAAATCAGCAATGGTCGCAGTGTTACAAGGCTCATAAAGACCTTAGAAAAGCCCCACTCAACAAATAAAAAAAAAAATACACCTGCTTGTTCGGAGATATTAGCAAGTGAGAGGGTGTGTAGTTATAAAATAAAAAGATACTTGAACACTAAGCATATTTCTCCTGAGCTAAACCTCCTCCACAAAAGCCCATTCACTCTGACCCAGGATCGACTACGGAAAAAAATTTCGGTAGAGAAATCCTATAAAATTCGTATTCCGTTTGGGCAAACGAACAGATTCTAAGCCGCGGCCACTAAAAGTATTATTAAAATCTAGAGAAGATGCCATCAATGTTTTAAAAAATAAGGCCAAGAGTAAAGCACCTATCAAGATGAAAGCCGATCTCACACCTAATCAAAACGAACATCTTAAGAAACTGCAACAGGAACTAAGCGAGCGAATCAACAATGGTGAAAAAGATATAACTATCAAATATCTACATGGATATCCGCAGATAATAAAGATTCCAAAAAACCAGTAGCTGGCCAAAGAATCCTCGACCTCCCCATACTGTACTCGAACCTGGCATCCCTACCGGCAAAATTTGACTCTCTTTTGATGGAAGTGAAACTCAACAACCCAGCTTTCGTTATAATAACTGAGACCTTCCTAAATTACTCGATTCCCGACTCTCTAGTCTACATTCCAGGATTCACGCTTTACAGAAAAGACCGTAGCAATGGCACCAAATATGGTGGAGTGGCTATTTATGTTGCTGACGCTTACCAAAACTCACCAATTACGGCAACACTCGAAAAATCATTTGAAAGCAGCGAAACGGAAGCACTTTGGCTTAACATAGAGTGCAGCAAAGTCAGGTTTCTCCTTGCGGGCATCTACCGTCCGCCATCATATGGTATTCAAACAAGTGACAAAATCCTCGTGGAGAACTTAAAAGTGGCCTCTGAGCTAAACACGGTCGTAGCTGACTTTGGTGACTTTAATTTACCAAATATCAAATGGGATGAATTGAACCAATCAGCTTGCACTGAGGTAGAAAAATTGTTTATGGAAATGTATGCAGACACTTCTCTAACACAACTTGTTAATCAGCCCACAAGATACAGAAACAAGCAAATCTCTCTACTTGACTTGATCTTATGCAACGACCAAGGCCTTATTACAGATGTCAAATACATGTCACATATTGGAAAAAGCGACCATATTGCGATTATGGCCAACCTGCAAGCTGAGACTAACTTTGCTATACCAGTAGAAAGCAGAGAGCCGAGACGATGTTTTTGGAAAGCAAATTTTGAATTCATCAGAAAATCTCTTGAGTTGGAGGAGCATCTAATGGATCTTAGCCATCCTTCACATCCTAACATCGGCACTAATGACAACTGGGAAAACCTCAAAATGGCAGTAAAAAGCACTCTGGATAAATACACACCACCATCATTAAATAAAAAACGCCCCAAGGAAATTAACAAACCCTGGATTAGCAGAGATATCCATAATTTATCAAGAGAAAAAAGGAAACTTTGGGATATTTACAAAATTAAAAAAGATGATTCTTCTTACCGGCAATATCGAATAATTAACAACCGACTTGTCTCAGAAATCAGAAGATCCAGAGAAAACTTCGAAAGAAACCTCGTCAACAATGGAGCTAAATCATTCTATGGATATATCAAGATGCAACTTCAATCCAAAGCTTCTACTCCACTAGAACTCTACAACAGCACAACTGACTCCAACACAAGCAACCCTCTTGATATTGCGGAAATTTTTGCTAAGCAGTTTAATAATGCCTACGTTTACGAACCTGATGGACCTTTACCACCTCTAACTAACCTGACCAGGGTTAACAATTGTTTTGATGATGTTCATATTAGTACAGATTTAGTGGAAAAAACCTTAAAAATGCTAAACGTCGAATCCGCCATGGGTCCAGACAACTTACCGGCTTTACTCTGGAGGGAATGTGCAAGTCAGTTGAGTAAACCGCTAGCTGTAATTATGCAGCAATCAATCACATCAGGGAAATTACCTGCAGACTGGAAACACGCAATTGTAACCCCCATCTATAAAAAAGGAGATAAGCGCACTGCTTCCAATTACCGTCCCATCAGCTTAACTTGCATTGCTTGCAAATCCATGGAAAGAATCATTGCAGCAAAATTACGCGAATTTATATCGCAAAACAAAATTGTCCCAAATGAACAGCATGGTTTCATTCCAGGGCGCTCCACTGTCACCAACTTACTTCTTTGTCTCAACCGCTGGACTGAGAACTGGGATGGGGGTATACCGACAGATGTTATATATCTCGACTTCGAAAAGGCCTTCGACAGAGTTCCTGTAAGAAGACTTTTGCAAAAACTTGAACATCTCGGAATTCGAGGAAAAATTTTAAGTTGGATATCAGACTTCTTAACTGGTCGCACCTTCCAAGTGAAAGTAGGCGACTTTAAATCTGAACATTTCACTGTATCCAGTGGTGTACCCCAAGGGTCAGTGCTGGGTCCGGTTTTGTTCACCTTGTATATTACGGATCTTCAAGCCTCAATCACATCGCAGAGCAGCTACTTTGCCGATGACACAAAATTCTTCGCCAATCCTATTCTATGCAGTGGACAGCTTCAGCAAGATCTTGACAAGATCAAAGCGTGGACGGAAGATTGGTTGCTTACCTTAAACGTTGAGAAATGTGTAGTGCTTCATATCGGGAAAAGCAACCCCAACAAGCAATATTTTCTGGCAAACGCCCAACTAGAAGCAGTCAAGCAACAAAAAGATCTTGGAATAACAATTACTGATGATCTCAAATGGGAGAAACACATAATTGCAATTGCTAAAAGAGCCAACTCTATTCTCTATCTAATAAGGAAGGCTTTCCAACATCTATCAATAGAGGTTTTTATCAAGATCTACAAGGCATATGTGAGACCTATTCTTGAGTATGGCTATCAGATCTGGAACCCTTACTTTTGCAAAGATGTAGATATCCTGGAAAAGGTACAGCGAAGAGCAACCAAAATGCCAGTGGGCCTGAAAAATAGGAATTATGAAGATCGCTTGAAATTACTTGGAATTACTACACTCAAACAAAGAAGACAAAGAGGGGACCTGATTGAGACATATAAAATTCTAACACATTATTACGATGTACCTGCACTGAAGAATATTTACAAATTCAACGTCAATACAAATCTTCGAGGTCACAACAAAAAACTCAACCGTACAAAATTTAAATCTAATCCTCTTAAGAACGTTTTGCCAAATAGAGTGGTGGACATGTGGAATAAACTACCATTTGAAGTGATTAGTGCAATCTCTGTCAATGAATTTAAAAACAGACTCGATTTGTACCTAAAAACTTGTTAATATTGTTTAGCTTTACAAGATCTGATCTGGACGTATCAGCAGAGCTGCCTGTCCAGAATAAATAATAATAATAATAATAATAATAATAATAAAATCCTAATCCCCACCAGGGAAGAATGGAAAAATCCGCAGTGGCTTCAAAGCCACAACGCAGACGCCTGGTTCACCGACGGCTCAGGAAGAAATGGACGTTTTGGGGCAGGCGTGTATGGACGCAAAACCAACCACAGAATCAGCATCCCCCTTGGACAATACGCCACGGTTTTCCAAGCCGAGGTATTTGCCATATTGGAATGCATAAAACTACAAAGTCGACTTGAGGTAAAAAACAGACAAATCCTCATCTGCTCTGACAGCAGAGCAGCACTGGACGCTCTGGCTAAAGCCACCACAGAATCTTCTGTGGTCTGGGACTGCATGCAGGAGCTCAACAAATTGGGAAAATCCAACAAAATCACCCTAATATGGATACCGGGTCACCAAGGCATACCCGGAAACGAAGAGGCCGACAGACTGGCAAAACTGGGCACACTGGAATGCCCAGTGGAGCCAGCTGTAGGGGTCCCCTTCGCTACAGGTAAGAAAATCATCAGGGACTGCTTGGAGCAGGAACATCGGGCTTCCTGGAAACAGAGTCAGGGATGTCGCCAGGCAAAAGCCATGATGGAGCAACCACTACAGAAGAAAACCAAGGCCCTACTTGACATGAGCAAGAAGAACCTTAGAACCACTATCGGTCTCCTCACCGGACACACGACCCTTAGAGCTCATCTATTCAACCTTGGCTTGACTGAGAGCAAGGATTGCCGAATATGTGGCGAGGAACCTGAAGACGGCGAGGAACCTGAAGACAGCATACACATTGTTGGCCGCTGTCCAGGGCTCGCCGCCAAAAGACACAGTTTACTGGGACGAGCCTTTCTCGAACCCAGCGATCTGACCAACTTGAAGGTCAGTGACCTACTTGGACTGGTAAGAAGTACCGGGCTACTAGCTGACCATTGACCTAACCACACAGTGGGTAGTTACAAAAGACCTTACAGATCTAGGTGACATCAAGGGCTGGAAACAAGCCCCCCACTCCATCTACTACTACTACTACTACTAAGCATATTTCAGTAATAAAATAAAAAATATTAGTTTATTGTCAATACACAAGACAAAAAAAATGTGATTGATACATGGTTAATTAGTTAGTTTTCCTGGGCTATTTCCCGCACTTGGCCTCTTGATTGGGCCGTTGTGCTTGGCTCATGTTTCTATTTATGTTACTCCAGCCAACCCAGGCTGTCCCAGAAGGTTAGCAGCCTGTTTAGGTTGCTACAGGCCTCCGGGACAGATGCTGGAGAATTGATACATGGTACCATATACTTTCCCAGATTTCATCTTGGAAAGTATATGGTGTTGTAGTTAATTGTATGTAGAACTAGTGAAATGAGGTAGTCAATGCTAATATCTTCTTCGTTGGTACTCATTTTAAACACTTGGATTAAAAATTAACAAAAATAAATGAAAACAAATGAAACGGGCAAGCATGTACCCTCCTTCGACTGCACTTAACAACTGAGCGGTGCCGCTCTGGCGCATATTACCGGTTTGCGTGCGGTGCGATCAAATTCTATGGCTTCGAAAGGGGAGTGAATGGGTGGTAAGGTGTAATCGCACATGTGGCAAGACAGCTGTCCTAGACCTACCATAGCCGGTTGTTAGTCCAGAGTCCACTGCTCTCAGAAGTATAATAATTGTATTACGATAGGCCTGACTCCCTTCGATGATTCCCTTCCATGGCAGTCTCGTGTGTATTTATTTAATATTTTTATTCACTTTCTTTATTCTATGTATATTATAGGTAGTAGTACAGTTGAATCATCGTACTCCACGATGGATCCTGGCTCCGATTTGTTAGAAGAGCAAGAGACTCCAAACCTAAACCGACTCTACACAGCTGATATAGTCTCCGCTAGAAGAAGAAGAGCGAACAACTTGACCAACTCTAGCATTGATACCAAAAGAAGTTCATTAAGGTATGTACTTGTAAAATTATTTATTAATAGTCAATAGTCAATAGTCTTTCATTTATCCAAAATGGCAAATGCGGTCGGATATGTCATAATCATAATTATTTAAAACACAATAGTCAAAATATAAAATTCGAAAGAAATCAATAGCCTAAAACTAATGCATCAAATAGTTAAAATAATACCTAAAATAACCAAAGAGACGAGATAAATGCTTAATAATCACATAAGTAACTAGTAAATATATTAAAAAGAATAAAAAAAACACGACTGCCGTTATAGAGAGTATTGTATTGATAACTATTGTATTTGTAATTATTTTTATGAAAGTTTTTCAACAAAATATTTATGGTTTATGTAATTTATCCATATAGATACATGTATATTTCCAGAATGTATTCAATCAGTCCTTTCATTTGACTCTAAACACGATATATTTATGTTAGTGTATCGACATTTATACATTTAGACATCTACTTACTTGATATTTGAACAGTTAAGGCACCCTATGACATAGGATGACATAACAATTCCAACAATACCACACACTTCTCAATCTGTTACAGCGTTTAGAAGATATGGTGCAATGAAGAAACGGAAAACATACATAGATGAATGGAAAACATACATAGATGACGGCCAATACACATCGTCGTGCCTCGCTTTTGCCGACGACCTAACTTTTATCACCAGGAGCCCCAAGCAGCTTTCCCTGCTATTACAGAAAGTGGAGCTGTTCTGCGACTGGTCAGGCTGTATAAAAGTGAAGCCCTCCAAATGTTTTTGCCTTGGACTCACCCGCATAGACACAAAATTTACGTCATATGACCCAAAATTGGTCTATAAGGGCTCTATTATCTCCCTTATAGACCCAAATAACCACTTCAAATTTCATGGCAGGAAAATCACCTGCCAGGGAAAATACCTCTCTGGCGATCATGTTATAGAACATTTCAGTAGTTGCCTGGAAAAGATGATGCAATGCTAATTTCTGGCCCTCGTAAGGCTTGGATCTATGACAACTATCTAACTTCACATTTGTCATGGCCCTTTCTTATTTACGATTTCACCAAAACCCAACTGTCTCGTCTGGATGCACTGGTGACAGCTAGTCTAAAATCCTGGTTGTCCTTAGCCAAACCAGCTGACCCCTCGACTCTCTTAGGTCCAAACACAATTTTGGGCTAGCTCTAAAACTGCCCTCTCTGCTCTACGCCAACTCCAGAATAACCAAAAATTCGATTCTAAGCGAGTCAAATGATCTACAAGCCCGCGTTGACTTCCACAAAAAGTTCCTTACTGGAATCAGCCAGAATGGCACTGGTCTGGGGTATGGCAGTACAACCATGAGCGATGTGGACTTGAAGAAGTCTCTCTTGCGGGGAGATTACGACAGCAATAGTATGGCTCACGCTATTGGCCTTCAATGCCAGAATGATAAGACAACAATTGGAGACTTTTGCATTCCTCCTCTAATGCACTGGAAAGTAATGTTGTATGACTGGACGCCAGAGATGCTGAAATTTTATTTAAATGCCTTTCAGCATACACTTCCAGACCCCAGTAACCTCGCTTGTTGGAGCTATGCCGAGGATAGTTCATGTCCCCTTTGTAGCAACACCCCTTGCACAGCTAGACATATTCTAGCTGGCTGTAAGGTGGCCTTGGATCAAGGACGGTACACTTACCGCCACGACAAAGTCCTTGCTGTTATTCGCGAGGTACTTAGCCTCTCATTGGCTCGTGCCAACAAGGGTTTGACAGTATACTCCAAACCCCCAATACTGTTTGTGCGGGTTGGCTCTAAAGGCAAAAAACATCTCACTGCAAAACCTTTCTCAATAATCGAGAAAGCTTCAGATTGGATTATGGAGGTCGATTCGGTCTCTAAGCAGTATAAATTCCCTGAAAGTCTGGGATGTACAGCCCTGCGTCCAGATATAACTCTTTACTCTCTATCTCGGAAGATGGACCTTATCATAGAATTAACTGTTTCATGGGAATCAAATATCCCAAAGGACCACGAGTACAAATTAAATAAATACCATGACCTCGCAAATGCCGTCACCCGGAACGGCTTCACTGTTCATCTTCTCGCGGGAAGTAGGCGCTCGTGGCCTGCCAGCTAAATCTTTGTTTCACCTTTTTAAAGATCTTGGTCTCTCCAGGAAAATAATCAACTCCTTTCTAGAAAAATTATCTAAAACCGCCATCTCTGCATCTCAAATTCTATGGCTTCGAAGGGGGAGTGAATGGGTGGTAAGGTGAACGCTCACATGTGGCAAGACAGCTGTCCTAAACCTACCACCGCCGGTCGTTAGTCCGGAATCCACCCTTCACCTCCCAGAAGTGTAAAAATTATATATGATGGGCCCGATTTTTGGTTGGTGAATTCCATGGCAGCTCCGTTTGTATTTAATTTTATTTCGTGTCGTGTAATAACCAAAGCGAGACAAAATATAAGATAAATGCTCAATAATCTCGTATGTAAAAAGACAATAATTATAATGAAATAAGAAATAAGAAGAAATAAGAAAAATTTATTTTCAAAAACCCGATCTGGGTATAGAAATTACATATAACAAAAAATAGTATTTCTACAAATGAAATTACATTTCAAATTATAAAAAAAGTGTATAAAAAACTAATATAAAAAAACATAGAAATTAAAAAATAGCAGACATAAAAACTAGAAAAATAAAAATAAACAGAAATAATGAAAAACATAGAGAATCAGCAATTCAATAACGAAAATATATGAAAACTAGAAAAATAGAAAGCATCCAAAGAGTTCTACATAGACTACATTTAATAAGGATCAAACTATCAATCAATCAAGAAATGGAAAAATGCATCGACTTCCAAGAACAAAAAATCAACTGGTCTCGATGATATACCTGTTAGCGTAATTAAAATCCATAAACGTGTACTGGCACCTTGTCTAACATATCTTTACAATTTAAGCTTTTCAGAGGGAATATTTCCAGATTGTCATAAAGTAGCCAAGATTACACCGATATATAAAAGACGGCGATCCCACGAGCGTAGAAAATTATCGACCCATAGCCCTACTGAGCAATTTCTCAAAAATTTTGGAGAAGGAATGAATAATTAAACTTTTCTATTTATTACTACGAGGTTTAGCTCCTATGTTTTAACATAAGACTAATAAAGGTATCTTAGAGATCTGATATTTTAAAACAATATAAATGTGTACCTATGTTTACCCCTCGAGTAGCGACATAATTTCATGGCAGACCACTGCAATTTACTGGAATTTCTTGCAATATCGCCGCGCTCGACAAAAAGTACTATAACTATGGAACTACAATAGCAATCATAAAAAGAGTAACTTTGCAATGATCGCATTGAAATTTCGTATATAGATTATTGAAATCTCATTTTGTAAAACTATTATATAATTTGGAATAAATATGAGAAAGTCGAAAAAGTGAAAAAAACTCGGCATTTCTAACTTGTACTTGTCTTATGGAAAAATACGGTACCTTATTTAGAAATTTTAAATTCTATCGTGATCTTTATTAGATTCTCTTTCAAAGGTAATATTTCGTTTTGCTTATTTACATATAAAAATATTTAGATATTAGTTCAAAAAAACCAATAAAAATTTGATGATTTCTCGAAAAAAAATCTCAAAAAAATAACCTCATTAATAGGATAGAAAACGAATTTACCGCGTGAAATTTGAGGACCCGACGTTTCGGTGACGTTGCAGCCGCCGTTGTCTAGGGTAGACTAAAGAGCTGTCAGTCCGTTGTTCTACGGGTAGGCCGCAAACCGCTGCCGCCACTGCGTAGGTTATAACGGTGGTGGGGGGCCGGGCTCGGAGCGCGGGAATTTTTAAAATCCGTCTTGCACACAACACTCACTGTATCCTGTTTTACGTCTTTGCGTTCGGCGTTCGGCGGCGGGAACATTTTAAGAAGAGGGTTCCAGGTAGAAGAGAGTTTGTAGCCGTCATCTCTATTGAAGTTCGGAGTTCTTCTTATTTCAATGGCTTCCCGGATCATGCGAGGAAAGTAGAATTGTTCCTTGGATAGAACAATGGGATTTTGAAACTGCATCCAGTGGTTACTTCCGCTATCCAATATATGTTCGCAGATCGCCGATTTTTCTCGCTGAACGTTTTTAACAGCTTTGATGTGTTCTGTCAGTCGCGTGGCTATGGGCCGTTTCGTTTGTCCAACGTAGGCTAGACCGCAGCTGCATTCGACTTTATACACACCCGGGGTTTGCAGTGGTATTACATCCTTTACAGGCCTCAAAAATCGAGCTATATTTTGGGTCGGTTTGAAGATCGTTTTTATATCGAATCTGTTTAGCATCTTACTTATTCGATCAGTCACGCCCTTGACGTATGGTAAGAATGCTCTTGATCTGCTCGGTTTTTGAGTTTCGTCCGTATTAGATCGTGTGCGTGTCTCGTGATATTTTCCGTATCCATTTTTCCTAAGGACATCATTGACATGTTCCATCTCCTTCGGAAAATGCTCAGTGTCGCATAGATCGCGTGCTCGATTCACGAGCGACGTTTGCACTGAACGTAGATGGTAGGGATGATGGTGTGAGCTTGCATGCAAATATCTGTCCGTATGTGTGGGCTTTCGATATACCGTATGTCCGAGAGTATTGTCACTTCTCCTCGTCACTTTGACATCCAAAAATGGTAAGGAGCCGTCCTTCTCTACTTCATAGGTGAAACTGATTTTTGGGTGTATGGAGTTTAGATGACCCAGGAATTCTTTCACCGTTTGAATGTTGCCTTTCAGGATGCAGAAGGTATCATCCACGTAGCGAAGCCAGAGAATGGGTTTAATTTTGGAGGTTTTTATGGCTAATTCCTCAAAATATTCCATATATAGGTCACTAACTATCGGCGATACGGGGCATCCCATTGCTACTCCGTCGATTTGTTTGTAATAATCGCCGTTCCATAGAAAGTAGCAGGATGTCAGGCAATGTTGAACAACGGCGGCTGCAACGTCACCGAAACGTCGGGTCCTCAAATTTCACGCGGTAAATTCGTTTTCTATCCTATTTATAATGTCAAACAACCGCGATAGTCTTCGATTTTATATAACCTCATTAATTTACAAATACGCCGAAAACGTCATATATTTCAGCGAAAAACAAAATAATATGTATTTTGCCAACGAATTAGGCAGACATTTTGCATTTTTAGAGTTATTTAACGCAAAAAACTTAATAATTAGTAATGACGCCATAGCACCCAAATTTTCAACTGATAAATACAGTTAAATAAAATAAAATGTTCATTTTATTATAATAAAATAAGATAAAATATTTCAAACCCAAAGGCAATACTTACCAATATTTCTTTATTTTACAGTTCTCAGGACTCTGTGGACTCGCAGAACTCCCAGGATCGACCTCTGAGTCCCTCATCCGTGAAGGATCTCAAAGGGATGTTCCTGACGTCCTCGAAGAATCTCATCAGTAACGTCCTTTCGCCGACAAAGCCGAAGTTCATCCGCAACTCCAGCATCGATCACGACATGACCAAAAACGTAGCAAATGGTGAGTTAAATTTCCAGTGGCTTTTTTTAACATCAACATTGATTATATAAAGCAGGGCTTTCTAACTGCAAGTGCCTCAATACAATACAATACAGTACTCCAATAGATAGGCATTCCTACACTTGGATACGTCACAAAATTAAATGCAAAATTTTTAACCCTTGGAGTAAATGGGTATTTTCATGGATGCATCTGTCTCTTTTGCTGGATTTTCGGTGACATCGACCTTAAAGTACTATAACTACGAAACTACTACACCAATCATAAAAAGAACAACTGCACAATGATTGCATTGAAATTTCGAATATAGAATATTGAAATATCATTTTGTAAAACAATTAGATAATTATGAATAAATATGAGAACGTCAAAGAAGTGAAAAAAACGCGCGACCAGATTTGGTCGACTCGTACTCAACGGATAATTGTTTCGCGACCAGATTTGGTTGACTCATACTCAACGGGTTAATTATTAAAAACATAATTATCGTGATAGTTTTCATGGTTGTAATATTATATTCAATATTACCTACATACAAATAATCAAAATATACTAATGTAATTTAAGAGTCGGGGAGAATAATATATTAAAATAGAAATGCAAATTCTATGTAGAATAATCAAAAAAATATATATTTTATTGTCAATCCAGCAATATGCCTTCGTATTTTAAAAGAAAATGAATAGATGTATAATAAATTATATGAAACTTAGAATGTCAGCTATCATAATACCATTATGTTTAAAACTTTACGCATTTCATTAATCATCAACGTCCCCTCAAGGGTATGTTGTCAATACTTCATATGCAATGGATGTTGGAGGACGAACTTTAATATTTGTTGTTGATAAACGAAGCAACTGAGAAAGTGACAACAGAGAGGGAATTTCATGTTAAAAAAGCTGCTTTCGCAAAGATACGTGCTTCCCAGAATTGAGCCCAGTGTAAGCCCTAACTTTGGCAAGTTTGGGTATCATTCTTGTGGCAGCATCTTGAAAAAGACAATCCAGTTTCAGTTCTTTCTTGGTAAAAAGGATCTGATTGCAAATCACACAATTCCAGTTGAAGGTCTGCTCTGCTTACATTCTCAAGTGAAATTGTAAGGGGCTGAGTAAAAACTGAAATCTCTGCAATTGTGTCATTGTATTTTATGTGAGGTAAATATGAAACCTCCTCAAAATTCTTATTTTTTTCAAAATCCGTTGCGGGCCGCGTGTGGCACGTTTGCCTCATGTTGGACAGCCCTGATATAGGGTATTGGATTACCCATAAACGGAGGCAGTGCTGTTCATTTTTCCACCGCATCCGTCGAAAAGCTTCCATAGTAAACTTCCTAGTTCCATACAACAATGACGACCTGTGTGAATACACATTGTGAATTAACCGTACATTTTCACGGCAAAAAAAGTGTGTGGGCAAGAGGTCTTATAGTGGCTGAGGATTGTTCATGAAGCTTAGCTACCAGAAGAAACTATGGAGTTGAGCAATTTAATATTATATTTTTATAATTTATAATTTAATAAATAATTCAGAAACCGAAAACCAACTAACAATACACTCAACTTTTTGCTCTAGATCTGACGTCTGCAATTGTCAAACCATTGAAAGGACTAGGGAATATAAGTATCTGGGTGTCACTATGGATGCAACATTGACATGGAAGCAACATGTAAGCAACCTAGCCACAAGAACAAGGAAACTCGCCTACGTGTTTAGAGAGCTTCGAAATATTCTACCAAAGCCCCTTCTCAAAACTGTGTATATGGCGTTGTGCCAAAACCTGTGGTCCTATGGCACAATTGCATGGGGTGGCTGTACCACACAAGTACTCCTTCCTTTGATCAATGCGCAGAAGCTGATTCTAAAGGTCATCAATAAAAAACCCCCTAGATACCCCTCAGCGAAACTCTTTACAGAATATGGAGTACTTGATGTGAGGCAATTATTCATAAAACAATTACTAATTGAGTTTCACAGAATCAAGGATCAGCAGACAAGAAGCCAACAAACTAAAAACACAAGGCAAGCTACTGGGTCGAATTATAATATTCCGATTGTAAAGTCCTCATTTGCCCAAAGGCATTTTTACTTCCTTGCGCCGAGATTTTATAATAATTTAAATGAGAGTTATAAGAATGAAAACAACTTAAATTCATTCAAAATACTTATAAAGAAGTACCTGCTTGAAAGGGGTCCAATGTATGCGGAGTCTCAATTGCTCTCGCTAATAATTTAAGTTGTTTTATTAAATTATATATTACTAACTAATATCAAATCTCGTGTATTATTTGCTATGTATATATATATGTAGGTATGTATATATATATATATATATATATGTATGTGTGTATGTATGCGTATGTATATATGTATATATTCTTATGTATCATGCAATACAACTTAAGTTCAGAATATCAAAAGAGTCAGCTCGTCGATACAACTAAACAAAAATCAGCATCCCTAGATACGGGTCTCTGACCTAGTTAGGAATGCGGATAAACATTTTCACCATAGGATGTGCTCAATCTCTCCCAACTCAACCATATTATGTAAATGGTGTTTATATGACATATTATATGAAGTTATTGTAAATTAATAAAATAAAATAAATAAATATGTTAGGTTGAGTCATAAATAACTTCTTTTTACTAGACATTTATTTTGCTAATAGGATTAGCTACCAATAGCAACTAAGATGAGCAATTTAAGTTTATATACAGGGTGAGATTTTATTACCTGGCATCCTTGAAGGGTGTGAATGAATATGAGCAACTGAGCAAGTTTTGATTCTATATTCTATATTCGAAATTTCAATGCAATCATTGTGCAGTTGTTCTTTTTATGATTGGTGTAGTAGTTTCGTAGTTATAGTGCTTTAAGTCGATGTCACCAAAAATCCTGCAAAAGAGACAGATGCATCCATGAAAATACCCATTTACTCCAAGGGTTAACAGTCAAATTGTAACAAAAACCGCATATTTTGTTGTTTTGTTTTCGCGCCTTTGTGCAGATTATGTTCGCTGCACCTGTTTTCCCCGTGTTTTTTTTATGTTTCCTGGTGTTTTTTCGCGATTTCCGTACATGTCTTCCATACTTTGACAGTTATAACCTAAATTTGCGAAATACGGGAGAATTTCGCGTTTGACATCCGGCGAAAGCCGAGCTCTCACGAGATTGGTGGAGGCCGCGGTTTTGTTTTTTTTACTATTTAACGGCGTTCAAGCCGTTTTTGACGTAACCTCCGGTGGCTTTCGGTCGAGATCGTTCTATTTCGATTGACCATGGCGCCGGGGCGGTCGCACGGGTTCGGTCGAGGAGATTGGCAACCGCCGTGAAGGGAGATAATGCCGGAGATTGACCTTGGCGGCACCTCTGAACTTTTGTTTTATGCGTATTTTAACTGCTGACGGGACTTGCCTCCACGTCAGGGAATTTGCCTTCATATTCGGAAATTGGACATTTATTTGGCTGGAGCACATGTGACACGCCGATAAGGCGGGTGCTGAAGAAAGGGTTGTTTCCGAGGCGATTAAACGCAAATATTTCACATAACCTTGTGTTGTTTTTGTGTGCTTTAGTCTTTTATGTGTCTGAGGAAAAAAGTTTTCTGGGGGGCCAAATCCAATCCAACTTTTCCTTTTTTTTCCTATTTCAAAATTCTTTTTGGTATATTTTTTTAAAAAATTAGTTTCCTTTATATTTAAAAGAAAGGTGGCGTCCTTATAAATTCATTCTTTCAGGTTTTGGTGGATTCTGCCGTGTTTCCTCTAAACACGGTAGATTAGAAATTTGAGGTTATAAAGTATTCAAATATCATAACTTAAGTATTTATCATAACTTGCTTACTTGCTATTTACATTCACCCCCTTGAAGAATGCAGGTTAAGAAAAACTCATCCTGCATAATCAATGGTATAAGTCATGGGTCTTCAACCCGCGGCTGGCGTTCTTGGCGGCCCGCTCGCGTCCGCGTCGGCCTGCAGTTTTACGACTAGGGCGGGTTGCGATTGACACACTTTCATTCCCTCGCTCAGTGCGTTGAGGAGAGTTGAATAGAAAACACGTTGCAACTTGCAACCTTGAGACCAGTTTGAGAATTGCAACGACCACTATAGGGGCAGATATTGATAAAATAGTTAAGATTAAACAAACACTAATCAAACATATCATTGATTGAATTTTATTAAAATATTTTTTTGTTGGTAAAATTGTAGGTATAATAAATAACTTTAACAATTATTGTTCTTCAATTACTTGAGTTTGAAAAGCTGTTGTGCCACAAGGATCGGTATTAGGACCTGTTCTCTACACAATATTCACATCTGATCTACCTCTAACTCAGGGCATAACTACTGCCACATTTGCAGACGATACAGCCATCCTGGCTAGTAACTCCGACCCGCAAGTTGCCTCCGATATGCTCCAACTGGAATTGAATCAGGTCTATCAGTGGCTGAAACGTTGGAGAATCAAGGCTAGTGCAGCCAAATCCCAACACATTACTTTTGCTCTGCGGAGAGGCGATTGTCCAACAGTGAAACTGGGAGAAGACATACTACCCCACAACAACTGCGTCAAATATTTAGGCATGCACTTGGATAGACGTCTCACCTGGAAAGACCACATCAAAAATAAAAGGACTCAATTGAATACTAAATTCTCAAGTATGAACTGGCTGATAGGACGTGGCTCATGCCTTTCCCTAGAAAACAAGATGCTAGTTTATAAGGTGATCCTTAAACCGATATGGACTTACGGCATCCAACTATGGGGCACAGCCAGTGACTCCAACGTAGAAATCCTTCAGCGATACCAGAACAAAGTTCTGAGGTCCATAGCAAACGCCCCATGGTTCACCCGGAACAGTGAGATCCACGAACACCTCAAAATGCCGACGGTTAAGGAAGAACTGCAAAAGTACAGTGCAAGATATAAAATGACACTGGTAGGACACGTGAATGCCCTAGCCTCAAACCTAACAAACGTAGGTGAAAACATAAGAAGGTTAAAACGCTTTGATGTGGCAGACCTGAGTGACAGACACTGACACTAGAGCAGTCAATTAATATTAAGAGGAGACTCTTCGAGGGAGGAGGAGAGGAGACTCTTACACGCCTTCAACTCAACAATACATCTGATTATGGTCTTCAATGCTGCGACCAATTGCAGATCAAAATCAATTGGAAAAAAAAAAAAAAATTACTTGACTTTATTTTGTAATATTTTGTTTGTGTTGCGGCCTGCCGAACCATAATCAAAGTATTGTCGGCCCTCGACCTCAAAAGGCTATAACCCCTGGTATAAGTGATCTAATTGGTTGAAGATTCTCACATTTTGGGAAACAGCCATCTTGACCAATCAGATAGTTTCATTATGAAGTGAGACGTTGGGAGCGTAGTCCGCCGAACACTGCCACTATCATTATTTTCTCAAAATCATTCAATAAAGAGGACTTGCGTCATTTTAAGGTGCGTCTTAGTAAGGTTCGGAATAGCTTTCTCTGCCAATCTTACTTATTCTACAACAAACTTCCATTACACATCAGGGGCCTTGGGGAGGTTCACTTTAAGAAAAATGTACAGGGTATTTTGACTAAAAACCCCATTTATAGCATTGAGGATTTCGACAATATCAATTTTCGCAGCTCTATTGACCTACTTGACTGTTATTATTCCTTATTCTTTCTATTATTGACTATTTTACAATTGCGTTTTTTTTTCGTCTTCTAACTATTTATTGACTATAGTTTATATGACTGATTTCTTTGTATTTGTGTTTTTTCTTTAAAATATCTTCCCGTATGATAATTTGTGAAATTATCCAATATTTGTGTGATTATTTAGTACTTAGGATTATATAGAAAATTAGATAGAAAATTTTACGAAATTACTTAAGAATTTTGATTGAAAATATTGGAAAATGTTGTTTCCTCTACATATACATATAACCTAGAAAATCTGCGCTTGGATGTTCAACGTTCATACCTTGCAATACCGACGTTCATATCTTATACCTTAATAGGTATTTATTTAAATATTATACTTGTTATTTTTATTACTTTTGACATAACCAAGTGTAGGAACTCCTATCAACTGGTTTAAAATAAAAAAAAAAAAAAAAAAAAAAAAATCATGAGAATTTTAATATCTGTGGAATAAGGACAAACATAATTTATTGTCATACTTTGGATGTTATTCAAATGGACCATGCTGGACGGAAGAACCGACTGGTTGTTTTTAATGCGGCATCTGATATCCGGTATGTTGTCCCAGCCCCATTAACCGAGTGCCACTTTCCAGAAGCTGTCAAGCGACCAGTGAAGCTGATGACTCGGAGACAGCTGACTGATCCGTTTGGATCAGACGAAGAGGATGAAGATATGCAGAATAATCTGAATAATTCCGTTCAATCGGTGACAGGTAATATCATCTTTTAGTCTTTCATATCGACATTCTCTAGCTTTTTGAATTGACTAATATTTTTTGTCTGGGTGTATCTGTCTGTTTGAGAAATTGCATTTTAACCTGTTTGAAATGCCAATTATATACAGATTATTTGGAATCGGACTGTAAATTCTTTAGATGGAGAAGCTAAAGCTTTACAGCGAAATGCCGCTGTAAAGCTTTAGCTTTAGCAACCAAGTAGGTGTATTTTTTTATTTTTTTTATTTCTTGTGTGGGGCTTTTCTAAGGTCCTTATGAGCCTTGTAAAACTGCGACCATTGCTAATCTATTGTGTTCGCCACCTACTATAGTTCTGCGCTGAGCCTCGAGTCATTTAATAAACGCAGCAGGCTTTTGGCGCCAGATTGTTTTACCTCCTGGAGGTAATGAGCACCCAAGTGGGTGTATCTTTTACACATCAGCGGGCCACACTTGCACATGAGGTGCTGGGGAGTTTCCTCTGCCCCTTGGCAGAACCTGCACATTGTTGTGTCTCGGAGCTTGAGGTTGAACATGTGTTTGTTCAGGCCACAATGCCCCGTGAGTGCCCTCAATAGTATGCGTAGATTGTTCCTATTTAGCGATATGGCCTCACGGGCTGTCTTACGGACGTAAGCCTTAATTAGCGCTTTGGAATGATTCAACCCTGGCGTATTGTTCCAGTGGTTGACGGATTGTTCTAAACTTATTTGTTTGACAATTAGGTTTGCAAGGTTTTTTGGTATGCCACAGGGCCGTATAATGTTCCCTTTGCTCCCGTCTTAGCAAGTTCATCGGCTTTTTCTTTTTCCTCAATTCCTGCATGGCCGGGAACCCATCTTAGAATTACCCTGTTTTTTTCGCCCAGGGAATTCAGTAGTGATATGCAGTTTTGCACTAGCTTTGAATTAATGGTATTCGAGACTAGTGCCATAAGAGCTGCCTTGCTATCCGACCGGATATACATACGGTGGTTGGCGTAGTTCTTATGGAGGTTGATAGGTATGTACTTGTAAAAGTAGGTGTAGGTGTTGAAGTAGGTTTAAGTACAAGGTTATAGATGAGGAGTTTGTTGTCAACATATATAATGGAGTTTCTACCCATAAACCAATGCAGATTACGGTATTTTTTGGGACCTCAACTTGTCAATCGGCTGGGCGGCCGAGGCCTGAAGGGTTAAATACGTTAAATTCTTCCTACAATAAGTTCTCTGTAATAATAATGTAAATATGTATTGTTAGTAAATAATCTAATGAAAATAACCCTACGATTTTTTTACCTACTTTTTAAATCATAACCCTAAAGGGCTCTCTAGCCGATCAAGCATGCGTCGCTGGCTGGGAGGGGATTGTAAACCGCAGGAAATATGCAAATATTTTTTAAATATATTTACCAAAAATGCCTAATATTGTAGTTTATACCAGGGAGTCACGTCATTCATCAATCAATTACGTCTAATTAATGTTACTCCCTGGTATAAACTACAACATTATGCATTTTTGGTAAATATTTAAGAAAAAAATATTCATTTCCTGCGGTTTACAATCTCTGCCCAGCCCGTGGAGCGATGCTTGTCAAGCATGCTTGGTCGTCTAGAGAGCCCCTAAGGTAGGTCTGTTAAACAAAAGAGTTGAACAGACCTGGTAGGTCTGTTAAACAAAAGAGTTGAACAGACCTACGATAACAAAAAGGTTGTATCACTCGACAACTGACAACGGGCGAACCCGTCACCTCAGGAAGTTTTAACGATTAGTCGTTCTATATCCCTGAATTGAGCGCAGAAGTCTTGGACCAAACATTCCACCGTCAAGCTCCGCCACATGCCCGTAAGAGACCAACGCCTTAACCGCGAGATAGCCAGGAGTGTTGCCCAGCGGGCTTACACTTACGCCCTTACTTCCAATTACGACCAGATTACTCCAGTCTCTCGATTGGTTACGAGCCGTAGCTGAACTACATATGATATGCAATAATTTCGACTTGAACTAAATACTATTATTTTTGTCATTTTTTGAACAGGTAATACCAAAGATTCACAAAGGCCGCCATCGTTGGTGGCCAGAGACGACAACCAAAGACAGCAGACGCCGCCTTCAGACCAAATGACCAAAAATCAGGTAAACATATGTATATTATTTTATATCATTATAGAAATAGTATACTGTTTGATTTGGTATTGTGATGTCGTTTTTAGGGTTTTTTTTTTCAAACATTGATTTATTCACTTTGAACATTCGCATGCCTGGTTTTAATGTTACTTTTGTAGTTTCCATATTTTATTTGGGAATATAAAAGGAAGGAGTTTTTATTTTTATTGTTATTTTTGACATTTCTCAAATAATGGTAAATGGGCTAGTCATACATAAATTGGTGTTTTTTGTTGGCTCTAAAAATTAAGATAAAATTACAGAAGTCACTTTCAATTATTAGGGTTGCAACGATTCTTAGCATCTCTAGTTTCTATAAATGTACACTTTATGGAGATGACCATTCTTGATTTATTTCCAGCAAAAATATTAAGTCTGTACTTTATTAGACTTGCCGTTTCAGAATAGAAATTTGTATGAAAAATATATATTAAATTACTTGAAATAATAACCACTATTATTTTTAGAGTAATAAAAATATTTTTAAATATGATTAAGAGGCCTATTACAAAATAGCGTAGGTATTCTTTTAAAATGAGTTGAAAAAATGAACGCATTTTTTTTTGGATGTAACTATAAAAGATAGGATAAATAAATAAATAAATAAATAAATAACTATTCCACCCTGGGAGAAAACCGCGGCACTGAGCGCTCTTCTCTTGCGCAAGCAAATATATACAAAATTTCTAATTGTTTTTTGCAGTGTTTTCTCCTTTCTAATGACAATAATTTATATTATGTCGTATTGCTAAAAGAGTGAACTTTAATATAGTATAAGTATTATATAAGAATCTTATTTTATTTCTGAGAAAATTAGAATGATACAGGAAGTTTTTTTTTAAATTTTGTGTAATTGTAAGTAATGTATACCTTGGATATGTGGTCAAAAAACGAAAAAATAAGGCCGCTATGGTCAACAAGAATACATGACGGACATAAAAAAAAATAGTATACGGTTTTCGTTGTAGTGATATTACTGTATTAAGGAGCTCAAAGTTTGCCTTCCGAGCGTTTTACGAATAACGACTTTCGGAAAATGGGCTGAATAAGTAAATAATATTCGTTATATCTAAAATTAAAGGCCGCTATGGTCAACATCAAGAAATGGTCCAGGTAATTCAGTAATTAAAGTTTGTAGAAATCTCTTCATTTCTTGGAATTAGAACGCCAAAAATCCACTTTTCTTGCCTTTCTGGAAAAAATATGTGATAGGGCTCTTAAGTATGCGATTTAATTGCTCGCATTGAAACATTCTACTTTAACTCAGAAATAGGACATGGGCCATATCCTATACAGTGTGAGTTTTTAGTTAGTGACATCTTTGAAGTGGGTGAATCATCAGTATGAGCAAATAAGCAACTTTTGTGGTAAATGTCTTAAATATTCCAAATATATCTGTTCAGAAATAACAGCGCAGCGCCATCTGTAGCCTTGCCTCTCGACTATTGTGTTCTTGAATGCCATTCAATGCCGCCGAGTTCGATGGCCTCGCTCCATTAATAATTAACAGCTGATCGGTCATCAAACTGTTCTAAATCATTTATATGAAATGTAATTTAAAAATAATTTTATTATATTATTTGTTATAACAATTTGTTATCAAAAGATGCTTATTTGCTCATACTGATTTACCCACTTCAAGGATGTCACTAATTAAAAACTCAACCTGTATATCATATGACACATTTAAAAATAATATTTGCAATAGTTGTTTCTATGATGCGCAACAGATAGTAAATAAAAAAAATTGGAGGCTCTAGATTTTTTAAAATGAGTATTTTTATAAGGCAAAATAAGTTTGAGAACCAGTGCTGTAATGGATAACTATTGGCACAGGGAAGCAATGCGATTTTTGAACGTTTCTATGATTGAAAACACAAATAACCCAAGCAACAACAAACAACAGAAAGATAAATGAATAACTGATTTTGTAAACTAAATAACATGGCTTTGTAATATTTTTTTTTTTAATTTGACATTCGACTTAAACTGAAATTAAAAAAATGGCAATTTCATAGATAAGGACTTAATATCATTTTTTCGTTTAGTTTTTTAGATAAATTTCATTGCAGTTGTTATTGAATGTATGCTCCGTTTTACTATCTATAATTTATTATTTTTAAAAATATAATTTAAGTATCTCATTGTACTGAGAAGTCTTCCGTTTGGTTCCATTATGGCAGATGGATCTTACCGCTTGAAATATTTCATATTCCCAAAGTGCAGAAGAGACTATTCACTGCTTTAAGCATATATTTTTTAATTTTTTAGCTGTTATTTCATAGATGTTGTTGCAGAGAAACTATTTGGTTTTGATACTTTCGATGATGATGATGATGACTGAGAAGATGGTCATACTAAGGGTGTCAATCTCGATGGGCGAACCCGTCACCCTAGAGAGTTATAGCGGCATCGGGTCGTTCTTTCTCCTATGGAGTGACTCAGCGGACAAAAACAATTCACTGTCTAACTACACTGACAAGCCCGTAAAAGTCTAATGCCTTTCCGCGAGGCACTGGAAAGAGGAACCAGCGAGCCAACCTTGCTCCCTTACTACCAAATTTGGACAAATTTCTCCATCCTCCAGTCTGATGTTAGCTACCTGATGTTAGCTACCTGATGTTAGCTACCTGATGTTAGCTACCTGATGTTAGCTACCTGATGTTATCTACCTGATGTTAGCTAGCTACCTGATGTTAGCGGTAATTCAGTTTGAATTAATCGTGAACCATGGCGTCCTTTGCTCTTCAATATCACATGGCATGGGGTGGTCGATGGATCGTTTCAAAGGTTCACTCACTCACTCAACAACAACTCGCTGCTTCGGAAACTTACTTTTCCAGATTCCCCTGGTTATTGGCCGGAGTGCGCAGTCGATTGACTAACACCGCATGAATCGCGAACCAGCCGGTATTGCCCTAGGTGTTCTCCCAACTTGGGTTGTCGACTACAGCGGGCGAGCCCGTCACCTCAGGAAGTTTTAACGATTAGTCGTTGTATCTCCCTGGAGTGAGCACAGAAGACTTGAGGACAAAATAGTCCACCGTCTAGCTACGCCACAAGCCCGTAAGAGGCCAACGCCTTAACCGCGAGATAGCCAGGAATGTTACCCAGCGGGCCTACACTCACGCCCTTACTTCCAATCGTGACCAGATTACTCCGGTCTCTCGATTGGTTACGAGTTCGAGGTCGCTTGCGCGGTCCTCTCCCTTACAAAGCGGTGAAGCGGTGTTTACCGAATCTATCGCGGACCACAGCGTCCTTTGCCCGGCTGTTCACTCAGGATCGGATGGCCGATGGTCATTTCAAAAGCAGTCGCCGTAAGGTCCGCAACCACCTCCGCTCTATAGGAAACAGTACTGCTTCTAGACTGGGTGAACAGCCGGGTAAAGGACGCCGTGGTCCGCGATAGATTCGGTATACACCGTTTCACCGCTTCGTAAGGGATAGGACCGCGCAAGCGACCTCGAACTCGGAACCAATCGAGAGACCGGAGAAATCTGGTCACAATTGGTAGTAAGGGCGCGAGTGTCGCCCGCCAGGTAACATTACTGGCTATCTCGCGGTAAGGCGTTGGTCTCTTACGGGTTGTGGCGTAGCTAGATGGTGGACTGTTTTGTCCCAAGTCTTCTACGCTCACTCCAGGGAGATAGAACGACTAATCGTTAAAACTTCCTGTGGTGACGGGCTCGCCCGCTGTAGTCGACAACCCAAGTTGTTAGTCAGAGTGCACAGTCGATTGGCTTACGCCGCACGGTGCGCAGACCGTCCAGGAGCGCCAGAAGGTTGATTCCTAGGGGAAACTGACCATAAGGCCAGAGTCCTACCCAGGCTCGCACTTCAAGGTGTTCTCCCAGATTGGGACCTCAGATTCCACCTGTCCACGACTGGGCTAACAGCCGCAAGTAGAGTTCTTTCCAGGCTAGTCCCTCTTAGAGGAGGCTACCGGATGGGAACTGAACCGTGAGTTGAGCCGACTTAAGGTACTCACAGGTCATCAGGCCCAAACCGCACGGAACCATTAGGTACCAGGTTAGTTGCGCTTCACTCAGGACATAAACAAACGTAGTTGCCATAGACTTCACTGACCGAAGGCCTATTGTAACACTACTATTACACTTCTGGGGCGTGAGCGGTGGACTCTGTCAGAACTGTCGGAAGAAGGCTTTCTCGATTATTAAGATAAGTTTTGAAGTTAAATTTTTTTTTGTTCTTTTCTGTCGTCCGACATAAACTTTATTTATTGGTGGTTTGGAGGGTACTGTAAAATTTACCAAAAATATCGAAAGTATCGAAGCAAATAGTCGACCCGTTTTGTAAAGATATTTTAGCTAGCTAGCGCTAGAGTGCACATTTCATTTGCTCATTTTTCATAATGCATGTGGGCATGTTGCGTGTGCGTGTGTGTTCGAAGGAGGTACGCATGCGCGTTCGCCAGCTGCTGCGCGAGGTGAAGTTGCACGCGAGCGCGGCGCCCGGCCAGCCGAGCGCGGCCGCGGCGCGCCAGGCGGGCGCCTTGTCGGTGCGCTTGGCTCGCTCCGTCGAACAGATCCTCAATAACGAGAGGGACGTCAAGGTAAGTCGCTTCGCCTGCTCCTTTCCATGCTTAGGCTAGCGCGTTTACATGCTAAGGCTTTTTTTATCTGCAATCGGTCGCTACATAAATATGCAGTGTCTAAATAGTCTAAATAGTCCCTCATTTGTAGTCTAAATAGACTACATACATAAGTAATTATGACAATTTACTGACTTTACTGACTTCTTTACTTTTATACTAATACGGATATTAGGAGTTTTTTTGTGGAGGAGATTATTGCACATGCAAAACTTACTTGAAAATCATCTTTAAAAAGCCTTTTTTATAGAACAAGAAAAAACTTAACTCATTGTCGAAAAGAACACAATTTTTTGTAACACGTTGAACGCCAAACTAAAAACCATGTTTAGCCCAGTGCGCCAGACGCGATCACAACCCTTGATCACTTCAAAAGCCTGTAGGCGGCCAATGGACAGCATTTGTTTGTTTGTTTATACTGTTTATTGTGAAAATGTCACAATGGGCGGGTTTATTGTCATATGACAATCTCTTACAACCAACCCTACTATGACGTGTTACGTATATGTGCGTGTAACATGTCTGTAAGTGTGTGTCTTGTTATTGCATTCCATCGACAGAATTGAAAATGCAATTCTGTTAATTAGATCCCAACGGAAAATGGTGACCCAGCCGGGAATCGAACCCGGGACCTTACAATGTAAGATCAGGCGACCTAACCACTATGCCACCATAGGTGCATAGTATGGCATAGTGACTGTTTTCGTTAGCATTTCGACTGTTTCTACTAAGGCAAGTGACCCGCGCGGCCCCACAGTTCAACCTGACCACTTGGCACAAAAAAGGAAAGACGGTTGGATATTCTTACAGGCCGAGACGGACACTGGTGTCTGCCATTTGACATCTCGGAAATAAAAATAAAAATAAAATACAAACGGAGCTGCCATGGAATTCACCGACCGAAGTCTGGCCCATCATATAGTGTTATTACACTTCTGGGGGGTGAGCAATGGATTCCGGACTAACGACCGGCTGTAATAGGTTTAGGACAGCTGTCTTGCCACATGTGAGCGTGCACCTTACCACCCATTCACTCCCCCTTCGAAACCATAGAATTTGAGATGCGGAAATCGCAGTTTTAGATAATTTTTCTACGAATGAGTTGATTATTTTCCTGGAGAGACCAAGATATTTAAAAAGGTGAAACAGAGATTTAGCTGGCAGGCCACGAGCGCCAACCTCCACCGCGTGAAGGTGGAACAGTGAAACCGTTCCGGGTGACAGCATTTCCGAGATCATGGTATTTATTTAATTTGTACTCGTGGTCTTTTGGGATATTTGTTTCCCATGGAACAGTTAATTCTACGATAAGGGCCATCTTCCGAGATAGAGAGTAAAGAGTTATATCTGGACGCAGGGCTGTGCATCCGAGACTTTCAGGGAATTTATACTGCTTAGAGACCGAATCGACCTCCAGAATCCAATCTGAAGCTTTCTCGATTATTGAGAAAGTTTTTGTAGTGAAATGTTTTTTGCCTTTAGAGCCATCCCGCACAAACTGTGTTGAGGTTTGGAGAGTACTGTCAAACCCTTGTTAGCACGAGCCACTGAGTGTCTAATTACCTCCCGAATAACAGCAAGGTCTTGTCATGGCGGTAAGTGTACCGTCCTTGATCTAAGGCCACCTTGCAGCCAGCTAGAATATGCCTGGCTGTGCAAGGGGTATTGCTACAAAGGGGGCATGAACTATCCTCGGCAAAGCTCTAACGAGCGAGGTTACTGGGGTCTGGAAGCGTATGCTGAATGGCATTTAAATAAAATTTCAGCATCTCTGGCGTCCAGTCATACAACATTACTTTCCAGTGCATTGGAGGAGGAATGCAAAAGTCTCCAATTGTTGTCCAATCATTCTGGCATTGAAGGCCAATAGCGTGAGCCATACCTATTGCTGTCGTAATCTTCCCGCAAGAGAGACTTCTTCAAGTCCACATCGCTCATGGTTGTACTGCCATAACCCAGACCATTGCCGTTCTGGCTGATTCCAGCAAGGAACTTTTTGTGGAAGTCTACGCGGGCTTGTAGATCATTTGACTCACTACGACTCACACCGATAATGAGTAAATCGCTGTTTCCGTAAATCACCTTTTATTTTCAAGTTATTTACTGTTTTTTTTTTTTTGCGAAAAAGCACCTCAACGATTTTTGGACGATTTTAGATTTATTGGTGCGGCCCCGGGTGAAAGTATGCTGTCGGACACATGGTGTCCGTCATGGCGTTCAACGTGTTAATTAGAATTCACTTCTGACTCAATTTTCCCCTGGATAGCAAATGTCCGCCTTTGACATCGAGGTACTCATATACAGGTGAGTTTTTTATTAACGATATCCTTGTAGTTGGTGAATCAGTACAAGGCAAATAAGCAACTTTTAATAAAGAATAGTATGAAAAATATATTTTTTTAAAATACAAAAAAAGGAAAAAAAAACATTTTGAATAATAGTATAAATAGAGTTGAGCGCGTTGCGCCATCTACCGGTAAGTGAAATAAGGCAAATATTGATTATTTGCAATATTTTACTTACTGCAAGATGCCTTTTTTATTTTACCTACTACTAGTTGGAATTTTTTTACAAGTAAAGTACTACAAATGATTCCAGAAGCTAACGGAAAATCGGGTACCTCAATGAAATATTTATTTTTGAATAGCTTAGACCTTCAGGATAATGTTTGATTATGGGCAAAAATCGCCCAATACATGGGAAGAGGGTCAAATCGCTCTCATCAATTTTGTTTACACTAACACTAAATTACATCAAGCGACCAGAAATGGTACTAATGTAAAAAGATAGTTCGAAAGAGTACATACAAATGAGTATAGAGGGCGTTAAATTTTATATGATTATTTGAGGTTTCAATCAAATGTCATTAAGATAATGAAAGTTGCATTGCATCAATGTATCAAATATAAAGAAGATATTTAATAAAACCAGTCTTATTTTGTTGTTATGTACAATACTTTACTCGTCCTCTCTACCTTGTTTTCAATAGATATAATTTACAATATTGAAAGAAAAAAAAAATACAAAACTGTTTTTATTAAAAGTTTTCTATTTCCTCATACTAATTCACCTACTACAAGGATGTCATTAATAAAAAAATCATCCTGTACATCCAAAGTTACCCCATGAAAGGTTTTTTTTTTTTTTTTTTACCCACAAGACTGGTGCTTTACTGTGGAACCTGCCTTGTTTCCTCTTGGCAACATCTTCTAGGTGGGCATTTATAGCATCACGCAGCCAAACACTCAGGCGGTCACCCATCCAAGTATTGACCGCCCCCAACGCTGCTGAACTTCGGTAACAACCAGGAGAACCGGTGTTAACTTGGCTACGGATGGGTTTGTTATGCTGTCTCGTAAACTGGGTATTTTAGAACTCAAATTTTAGAACTCAATGCGTAATTGAGAGTTTGGTATAAAAGTTATGACAGAAACCCTCATCCTTATATGGATCCAACCTTCATCGAACCATGAGGAATCACCGACATCTTGGAGACCAGCTGGGTTAGCCGGAGTATAACGGCTGAGCATCTGCCATTGTACGAGGGCTGCCTAAAAATGATCTTACCTTTGGCCGGTAGCATATATTTATGAAAGCATATATTTACGAAAAGGAAAGCGCTAAGTCAACAGCTCAGGAAACTGTACTGGTTAATAGGCCGCAAGTCACAACTCTCACTAGAAAACAAATTAGTAGTGTACAAATGCATCCTGAAGCCCATTTGGACCTATGGATTACAGCTGTGGGGCACAGCAGCCAATTCCAATATAGAGATTCTTCAGCGGTTCCAAAACAAGATGCTGAGAATAGTTGATGCACCATGGTATGTCACGAACGACCGTCTACATCATGACCTCGAAATCTCAACAGAAGAAAACTAATAAAAAACCGGGCTTTCCGCAGATTGAAGAGGAGAGCGCCCCAAGACTTGCTAGCATAATAATGTGCTAGCACCCATTATTGTGGATGTGCCATTGGGCACATACCATTCAAGTCCAGTCAAGCTAATCAAAGGAACATCAAAGAGGAAAATGTTCAAGAGCCACAAGAATTGCTTAATGTCATATCTAGAAGACAGATGGCATTAACAAAAAGAGAAAAAAAAATGAAATTAAAAAAAACCTTTGGCCGGTACCGATATATTACTTACATGTCGGGATTGGAACCCTAATCTCCTTTAAAGGCCCCTTGTGCCTCCACACACTTCACCCACCATTCTTTCCACTGCCGTAACACACATTGGAAGGCTTCTTTTGGAGGCTTCTTTAGAAGGCTTCTTTAGAGGCTTCGCCAGAGATGCTGAATAATGGTGTTCAATTCCGCCGTCGCGCTCTGCATTATCTCTTCTCTACTCTAAAAAAGGGATCCTTTCAATGGTGTTTTAAATTATAAATACGATAGAAAACGAATTTACCGCGTGAAATTTGTAGCACCCGACGTTTCGGTGACGTTGCAGCCGCCGTTGTCAAGGGTAGACTGAAGAGCTGTCAATCCGTCGTTTTGCGGGTAGGCCGCATACCGCTGCCGCCATTGCGTAGGTTATAACGGTGGTAGGGGGCCGGGCTCAGGCGTGCGAATTTTAAATTTCCGTCTTGCACACAACACTCACTGTATCCTGTCTTACGTCTTTGCGTTTAGCGTTCGGCGGCGGGAACATTTTAAGAAGAGGGTTCCACGTAGAAGAGAGTTTGTAACCGTCGTCTCTATTTTAAAAATTCGCGCGCTCCGAGCCCGGCCCCTCCATCACCGTTATAACCTACGCAGTGGCGGCAGCGGTATGCGGCCTACCTGCAAAACAACGGATTGACAGCTCTTCAGTTTACCCTTGACAACAGTGGCTGCAAAGTTACCGAAACGTCGGGTGCTACAAATTTCACGCAGTAAATTCGTTTTCTATCCTATTTATAATGTCAAACAACCGCGATAGTCTTCGATTTTGGTGTTTTAAATGTTTTGAAAAAAACCAGAAGTTGCTAGGAGCTATGGTTGGAGAGTAGAGAGGTTGCCGAATGACTGGAATTCCATGTTTCGCCAAGAAAGTCCGAATCGGGTGCGATGAATGAGATGGAGTGTTGTCATGATGCAACTGCCAGTTTTTCCATCCAGAGGTCTTGTTTTATCACGGAGCCTGCAGAGAACTTCTTGATAGTACTCTTTAGTAACTGTTTGTCCTACTTTATACAGTGGAACTGCCACCCAGAGACAACTAGCTAAAAAGCCAACTGCGATGGGAGGCCGGTAGCCTTAAATGGTATACTGATGGGTCCAAATCGGGACTTGATGTAGGCTGTGGTATATTATCGCAAGGACAGTTTGAGAAGAAAACAAACAGCTGTTCATGTTGACCTACTTATGCATTCTGCTTACAATCGTAAACATTCGACAGTTGCTTACAATCATAAACATTCGACTACTGGTCGCCGCGTTGACGAGCAGTCAAAACGTGGGGCGTTTTTTGCGCATAATAATGTCTTTTGATCTGTCAATTAATGTGAAATAAAGGAAAATTAGTTTAAAAGTGATTAGTGATAAAAGTGATAGTTAAGCCCGACAGACTTTTTACAGTGAAACTGCCGCCCAGAGACGACTGGCTAAAAGCCAACTGCACTGGGAGGCCGGTAGCCTTAAATGGTATACTGATGGGTCCAAATCGGGACTTGACGTAGGCTGCGGTATATATGGAGAGCAACCAAACTTTGAAAGAAGTGTAAACTTGGGGAAATACGCCTCCATATTCCAAGCGGAGGTATACGCCATTAATGAATGTGCGGATATCAACCTCCATGAGAACTACGCCAGCCACCGTATCTATATCCACTCGGATAGCAAGGCAGCTCTTATGGCACTAGCCTCGAATACCATTAATTCAAAGCTAGTGCAAAACTGCATATCACTACTGAATTCCCTGGGCGAAAAGAACAGGGTAATTCTAAGATGGGCCATGTAGGAAACGAGGGAAATGAAAAAGCCGACGAACTTGCCAAGACGGGAGCAAAGGGAAAGTTATACGGCCCTGAACCTTGCTGTGGCGTACCAAAAATCCTTGCAAATCTAATGCTCAAACAAATATGTTTAGAACAATCCGTCAACCACTGGAACAACACGCCAGGGTTGAATCTTTCCAAAGCGCTAATTAAGGCTTACGATCGTAAGACGGCCCGTGATGCCTTGTCGCTAAATAGGAACAATCTACGCATACTGGTGAGGGCGCTCTAGGGGCATTGTGGCCTGAACAAACACATTTTCAACCTCAAGCTCAGAGACACAAAAATGTGCAGGTTCTGTCAAGTAGCAGAGGAAACTCCCCAGCACCTCATGTGCGAGTGTGGCCTGCTGATGCGTAAAAGATACACCCACTTGGGTGGTCATTACCTCCAACCTGAGGAGGTGAAACAATCTGGCGCCAAAAGCCTGCTGCGGTTCTTAAATGACACAAGGCTTAGCGCAGAACTATAGTAGGTGGCGAACACAATAGATCAGCAATGGTTGCAGTGTTACAAGGCTCATGGCACCTTAGAAAAGCCCCACTCAACAAATAAAAAAATAAAAAAACTGTCCTTCCGGTGCATATTAGTGATGCAATTCTATAAATCTATAAATCTTAAATATATTAGGAGAAATGTCTGAAAAAATCAATGACAAAAATGTGCAAGAGTTTTGTAAATGCTGATACGCTGGTGTACTAGGAAAGGTGTAATTTTTTACACCGAGTGAACGCTGAACACATTTCACTCTTTTTTTGTTGGGCATTTGTGTACAAAATAAGGCTGGTGTGATATAGCGGAATGATTTCCGGATGAGGTACATAATTGGGTTGGCCTTTTTCACAATCTGTCTAATATGCTCATCCCACTTCAGATGCTGTCACTGGACCCAAATCCTTTTGCTTCGTGACACTTTGTAATAGTTAACAATTATTTTCCATAGCCGCTTACGGAAGAGGCGAGACAGGCGCAACTCAGAGAAAGAGCGAGGATGCTCATAGCGAACGCCCGAGCTGGAATTGTCGGCAGGTGAGGAACCTTCTGAACTTTCGATGGCTGCATTTTGATAAAACAAATGTTGAAAATAATAAAAAATATTTTGTTGCAGCCCTAATACACCGATGCAAAAGTATGGCACCGTCGAAGTGATTAGCAAAGAAACGGTTATGAATGAATTCGCCGCATGTGAGTATTAATTGTACCGACCCTTAACCACTTAAAGGTCTGCACCATCTAAATCCGAAAAACATCACCTTAGTTTCACCATAAATAAATAAAATACAAACGGAGCTGCCATGGAATTCACCGACCAAAAATCGGTCCCATCATATATAATTATTACACTTCTGGGAGGTGAAGGGTGGATTCCGGACTTACGACCGGCGGTGGTAGGTTTAGGACAGCTGTCTTGCCACATGTGAGCGTTCACCTTACCACCCATTCACTCCCCCTTCGAAGCCATAGAATTTGAGATGCAGAAATCGCGGTTTTAGATAATTTTTCTGGAAAGGAGTTGATTATTTTCCTGGAGAGACCAAGATCTTTAAAAAGGTGAAACAAAGATTTAGCTGGCAGGCCACGAGCGCCTATTTCCACCGCATGAAGGTGAACAGTGAAGCCGTTCCGGGTGACGGCATTTGCGAGGTCATGGTATTTATTTAATTTGTACTCGTGGTCTTTTGGGATATTTGATTCCCATGGAACAGTTAACTCTACGATAAGAACCATCTTCCGAGATAGAGAGTAAAGAGTTATATCTGGACGCAGGGCTGTGCATCCGAGACTTTCAGGGAATTTATACTGCTTAGAGACCGAATCGACCTCCATAATCCAATCTGAAGCTTTCTCGATTATTGATTATACTTAGGTCATAAAATCCATAAAGTCATAGGTACTATGACAGGCCACTGTCCCCTAAACAAACACCTGTTTACCATAGGTGTGACAGACAGCCCTCTATGCAGAGGATGCACGGAGGAAGAAGAAACGCCACAGCATGTGCTCATGGAATGCAGGAGCGTGGCAGAGCAACGGGCGAACATACTACAATCTCCAGCATCCGTCCCGGAGGTCTGTAGCAACCCAAACAGGCTGCTAACCTTCTGGGACAGCCTGGGTTGGCCGAAGTAACATAAACACAAATAGAAACATGAGCCACGCACAATGGCCCAATCAAGAGGCCAAGTGCGAGAAAAAAGCCCAGACAAACTAACTAACTATACTTAGGTCATACTGAAAGTAATCTGACTTATGATACATTTATAGGGTGCGTCAGTCAAACCTCCATTTTTAAAATGCCTTTAAAAAATATATGGATGCATATTTTTTTTATTGTTACCATATTAATTTACGTTGAATAGAATTTTAGAAGAACAAACATTTTAAGTTCAACTTTTAAATACATTATCATTAACCCTTGGAGTAAATGGGTATTTTCATGGATGCATCTGTCTCTTTTGCAGGATTTTCGGCGACATCGACCTTAAAGTACTATAACTACGAAACTACTAAACCAATCATAAAAAGAACAACTGCACAATGGTTGCATTGAAATTTCTAAAAAATATATAATATTGAAATATCATTTTGTAAAACAATTAGATAATTATGAATAAATATGAGAACGTCAAAGAAGTGAAAAAAACGCGGAACCAGATCTGGTCGTATCATACTCAACGGATAATTGTTTCACAACCAGATTTGGTCGTATCATACTCAACGGGTTAAGATGATTTCCTTCCCGATCAAAGCAAGGGTGCGGTCCGCGGAAGTCAAACCTGCAGTTTTGAAAATGGTGGTTGACCCGGGAAAGTGGGCGGGGCGAATCGCTAAGCTTACTATTGTGTCCACACCTTGAAGCATTTCAGTCGCCATGGAACAGTTGTCTAAGCAACAACGGTCGGTCGAAAGAGAGTAAGCTGTATTCTAGAAGGCAGAGAGCGCTATTCGAAAATGTTACACTCTTTTTTCATTCTTCAACTTTATCAACATGCTGTTAATAATGAAACCCTATTTCAACAAGATGAGGCCACAAGTCACACAGCTCAAGGCCACAAGCCACAAGCGAGACTTGTGAGCATGGGCGTTCTCAATTATGTTTTTACGAATCGAGTGAGTCTTCAGATGTATGTTTATAGGACCTACAGTTTTCAAAATAAGCTCACATTCATTTCATGAAAAAGTAGCAATGATGGTTTCATTGATTAACCTTTTGGAAGCCAGTAATTTCACGCAAAATTTTCAAAGTCCTCGAAAGGTGTGTGCAAGCATACTAATATATAAAGGTGGCTTATTCGATGGCAGGCTTCAATGACAGGCTTTTACCGCAGTGAAGAAAGAAATAGAGCCGATAATTGAATAAATAGAGATATAATTCGGATTATACAAAAAACACCGATCGGAGTGCGTGGTATATTAAAACATATTGTGGTATATAAAACGTGGTATATAAAACAGATGATAGCGACGCTGCACGTCAGTGTCTTAAACCGTCGCAAGGAGTCACGGACAGAGTTGAACCTCACATGTCCCTTGACTCCACATCTGCCCGTAGTTTGTCACCCGACCGGTCTCCTCTACCCGCGCAAATCGTATCCTTCCCTCCTCTAAAATTCCCTTCACTTGCGAAAGAGGACTGGGAATTTCATAATAATAATTTAACTTCTATTCTTGACCACTCTGTGAACCGTAATGCCCCTGCCAGCGTCCAGCTGTCATCCTTCCAGGTGGCGGTCCATGAATACTTCTCGGGTGTTGACCCAAAATCTACCCATGTCGACCCGGTTCACAGAGAAAACGCATTTAAGGCAAAGCTCCGTAGGCAAAAGCGGCTACTTCGTCGCCAGTTACGTGAAGCCAAGAAAGCCGGGGATAAAGCCCTCTGCCACAACTTCTCGCGCGCGTACCGCTCTATACTAAAACTCATACAGAGCGTAGCAACGCAAAACGACAAGCGCAAGGCAGCATTTCTCAAATCCAAAGAGGAAGCCCGGTTCGACAAAAACCGTTTTAACTACAGCAAAACAGTTTTGTCTGCCGCCAAGGGAAAAATCCAAATCCCGGAAGATATGGCCACGGAATACTTTTCGACCACGTATGAGGACCCAATGCGGCTCCATAATTACAGCCCTCCGCCGGGCATTACACCTCCGCCCCTGCCTACGGTAGCTTTTGCTTCTCAACCTCCATCACTAGATGAGATTCTTAATCAAGTAAAGAGGAAGCCGTCGGGCTCTACTCCGGGTCCCGATGGTATTCCCTATTTAGTATACAAAAAATGCCCCTGCCTTCTGCAATATTTAGGATCCATCTTCCGAAATATATGGAATAGCGGTGTAGTCCCACAGAATTTTGGCCGAGCGACAGTCATCTTAATTCCGAAGGTCCCAGTTTGCACCGGACCAAAGGACGCTCGGCCCATTGCTCTCACAGACACTGTGGCCAAAATCTTTTTTAGCATAGTCCACACGAGGATGAGCGAATTCATGCACCGGAATGAGTACCTTGGAGTATCAGTTCAAAAAGGCTTCATGCGCGGCGTCTCGGGCTGCCTCGAGCACAACTCTCTCCTGGCTGCTGCCATCAAGGATGCGAGACAGCACGAACGCCAAATCAATGTATGCTGGCTCGACCTAGAGAATGCCTTTGGGTCAGTCCGACACAGTCTCCTCCACTTTGCACTCCGCTGGTACAACTTCCCACCAGTCGTGCGTGACATTGTAGCCTCCTACTACAACTGTCTGACTTTCCATGTTAAAACGCAAGAATGGACTACCCGCTCTATACCATATTCAATTGGACTATTTCAGGGCTGTTGCCTCTCCCCGACGATTTTTAATATAGTTTTTAATATACTTCTGGAAAGCCTGAGCCAGTTTGACAGGAAGTGGGGCTACCGTTTTAAAACAGACGGCCAATACACCTCGTCGTGCCTCGCTTTTGCCGACGACCTAACTTTCATTACCAGAAGCCCCAAGCAGCTTTCCCTGCTATTACAGAAAGTGGAGCTTTTCTGCGACTGGTCAGGCTGTATAAAAGTGAAGCCCTCCAAATGTTTTTGCCTTGGACTCGCCCGCATGGGCACAAAATTTACATCCTATGACCCCAAATTGGTCTATAAGGGCTCTAATATCTCCCTTATAGACCCAAACAATCATTTCAAATTCCTCGGCAGAAAAATCACCCATCAGGGAAAAGACGTCTCGGGCGATCATGTTATAGAGCATTTCAAAAGTTGCCTGGCGAAAATAGATGCCTTGCTAATTTCTGGCCCTCGTAAGGCCTGGATCTATGACAATTATCTAACGTCACATTTGTCATGGCCCTTTCTTATTTACGATTTTACCAAAACCCAACTGTCCCGTCTAGATGCACTGGTGACAGCTAGTTTAAAATCCTGGCTGTCCTTAGCCAAACCAGCTGACCCCTCGACTCTCTTCAGGTCCAAACAAAATTTTGGGCTAGCGCTTAAACTGCCCTCTCTGCTCTACGCCAACTCCAGAATAACCAAAAATTCGATTCTGTGCAATTCCAAAGATCCGGCAATATCGAAGCACGTAATAAGTGGCTGTAGTGATTCAAATGAACTACAAGCCCGCGTAGACTTCCACAAAAGGTTCCTTACTGGAATCAGCCAGAATGGCACTGGTCTGGGGTATGGCAGTACAACCACGAGCGACGTGGACTTGAAGAAGTCTCTTTTGCGGGGAGATTACGACAGCAAGAGTATGGCTCATGCTATTGGCCTTCAATGCCAGAATGATTGGACAACAATTGGTGACTTTTGCATTCCGCCTCCAATGCACTGGAAGGTAATGCTCTATGACTGGACGCCAGAGATGCTGAAATTTTATTTGAATGCCTTTCAGCATACACTTCCAGACCCCAGTAACCTCGCTCGTTGGAGCTTTGCCGAGGATAGTTCTTGTCCCCTCTGTAGCAATACCCCTTGCACAGCTAGGCACATTCTAGCTGGCTGCAAGGTGGCCTTAGATCAAGGACGGTACACTTACCGCCATGACAAAGTTCTCGCTGTTATTCGCGAGGTAATTAGTCTCTCAGTGGCTCGTGCCAACAAGGGTTTGACAGTATCCTCCAAACCCCCAATACAGTTTGTGCGGGATGGCTCTAAAGGCAAAAAACATTTAACTACAAAACCTTTCTCAATAATCGAGAAAGCTACAGATTGGATTCTGGAGGTTGATTCGGTCTCTAAGCAGTATAAATTCCCTGAAAGTCTCGGATGCACAGCCCTCCGTCCAGATATAACTCTTTACTCTCTATCTCGGAAGGTGGCTCTTATCGTAGAATTAACTGTTCCATGGGAATCAAATATCCCAAAAGACCACGAGTACAAATTAAATAAATACCATGATCTTGCAAATGCCGTAACCCGGAACGGCTTCACTGTTCACCTTCACGCGGTGGAAGTTGGCGCTCGTGGCCTGCCAGCTAAATCTCTATTTCACCTCTTTAAAGATCTTGGCCTTTCCAGAAAAATAATCAACTCTTTCTTAGAAAAATTATCTAAAACTGCGATTTGCGCATCTCAAATTCTATGGCTTCGAAGGGGGAGTGAATGGGTGGCAAGGTGAACGCTCACATGTGGCAAGACAGCTGTCCTAAACCTACCACAGCCGGTTCGTAAGTCCGGAATCCACTGCTCACCCCCCAGAAGTGTAAAAAAAATAGTATTATGATGGGCCCGACTCCGGTCGGTGAATTCCATGGCAGCTCCGTTTGTATTTATTATATATCTATATATATAAAACAAAGTCGGGTTTCTTCGAACACTTATAACTCGAGAACGGCTGGACCGATTTTCATGGTTTTTGATTTGTAGTATTTGTCTCCTTCTCGAATAGCAGAATAACTATTAAAAACGAAAATTGAAAAGTTGGCAAAAAATTAAAATTAAAGAAAAACATTCTCCCATACTAAATGTAAAACCGTGTTTTTCTGATGGTCAGTTGTATGTGGCATGTTCACGTGTGGGAAAATCTTTCGCTTTATTTGTTCTTGCGCCTGATAAAAAAACAAAAAATGACATATATCACAAGGTGCTTCAAGGAAGAGAATTAAACCGAGTGCATCCCATGCTGCACAATAGATAAATAGTTTAATTCAATCATGTCTTGCTGACACGCGTTTGATATACCTACTTAATTTTTGTACTTTTATATTTCTTTTTTGTGTTATAATCTTAATAAAGTAGTGAACTTAACCCGTTGAGTATGAGTCAACCAAATCTAGTCGCGAAACAATTATCCGTTGAGTACGAGTCGACAAAATCTGGTCGCGCGTTTTTTTCACTTCTTTGACGTTCTCATATTTATTCATAATTATCTAATTGTTTTACAAAATGATATTTCAATATTCTATATTCGAAATTTCAATGCAATCATTGTGCAGTTGTTCTTTTTATGATTGGTGTTGTAGTTTCGTAGTTATAGTACTTTAAGGTCGATGTCGCCGAAAATCCTGCAAAAGAGACAGATGCATCCATGAAAATATCCATTTACTCCAAGGGTTAATATTTATTTTATATTCATTGTATTATTTTCATTAAATCATAAATTAAGTTCAGCTAATCGGTAAAACGACATTCATTGACTGTTAGGCAGTACGAAGTTCGCCGGGACAGCTAGTATCAAAATATATTAAAACAACATCCCCACTCAGGGGTTAATGTTATTTTAAAATATTTAAAAAATAAAAGCAAATTCATAGAAAAAAGGAAGTTTATATTTCGCACAGCGCACTTAATGCTATTTTATGTTTGTCGTTTAGCTGGACTGCTGAATCAAACGAATCAAGAATCCTCACCTGATGAGCTGATCATGCAGAACAATAAAGTTGCACTAAGTGACAGTCCACTCGGAGGTTAGAAAATATACATTATTTTTTGTTGGTAAATAGTCGGCAGTATTGATATAAGAAAGTGTCACTTGTCCCAGGGAGTTAGGGAGTAACTCTTGCCATCTTATCTCCAATGGGATGAAATGCAAAGACTTAAGGATAAACACGATCCACAGTTAAAGTACGACAATAGCCCGTAAGAGTCCCAACGCCTTTCCGAGAGGCACTGGGAAGTGCCAGAAGTGCAACCCAGCTTCTACCAGTTTGAATTTATTGTGGACTGAGGTGCTCTTTGCCCGACAAGCTCACTTGGGATTAATAGCTCATTTGCTCACTCGTTTATAATAGCTCATTTACACTCTGGTGCGAGGCGAGGCGCGGGACGAAGCGCGAGACGAGAGTGTGAACGGGCACCCGCGTCTCGCCTCGCGCCTCGTCTCGCCGCTTGCGGCGATCGCGTTGGGAGCGGTTTTTTGGGCACGACTCAAAGGACCTCGCGACGAATAGTCGGGGAGCTAGCGACAAAAAAGCGCGACTTTTGGAAAAGCTGATACTTTCAGATCAGACAGTATTTTGGCCATAGAATGCCGGGTTACATTCATTCAACAGGCCAGATTTCGGGACGCCAGCAGGCATGCTAGGAAAGATTTTATTTTAATTAGAACCCCTAAAGTGTTTTGGAAAAGCTGAATAATACCATTATATTGCATGGCACAGTAGACCGATACGTCATAGACGATGCGTGACATGTATGGAGATGCTGACACCATGCGTTCGATTATGAAGCAGTCTGACCGTATGTTTGAAGTTCTTTATTGCATGAATTTTCTACTGATGAATTTTCAGTAGAAATTTTCAGTAGATCCTGGGTGAACAGCCGGGCAAAGGATGCCGTGGTCCGTGATAGATTCGGTATACACCGTTTCACCGCTTCGTAAGGGAGAGGACTGCGCAAGAGACCTTGAACTCGTAACCAATCGAGAGACTGGAGTAATCTGGTCGCAATTGGAAGTAAGGGCGTGAGTGTAAGCCCGCTGGGTAACACTCCTGGCTATCTCGCGGTTAAGGCGTTGGCCTCTTACGGGTTTGTGGCGGAGCTTGACGGTGGACTGTTTTGTCCAAGTCTTCTGCGCTCACTCCAGGGAGATAGAACGACTAATCATTGAAACTTCCTGAGGTGACGGGATAGCCCGTTGTAGTTGACAACTCTAGTTAGCCCTCACGTGAGTGTAAACTGAAACCCATTTTCCTTCAATCACGCGAGGCACGAGACGAGACACAGACTCGAGGCGCAAGGCGAGAGTGTAAATCAGCTATAAGGATAGGCGACGCCAGGCCAACGACTACTCCCCCGGTTATTTGCCGGATTGCGCAAACAATTGGCTGACGCTGCACGTTGCGCAAACCGCCCTTTCTCCGAGGCTTTCTCCCGGATCGGAACCTCCGATTCCAACTGTCTACGACTGAAGTTTACAGGCAGGCACGGTTCACAGCGGCCTGGAATGGACGCCATGAACTCTACTTGCAGCTGTGACCTACATCGTAGACAGTTGGGATCGGTGGTTCCGGTCTGGGGGAATACATCGGGCGGTTCTGGGCGGTTTGCGCATCGTGTGTTGTTAGCTAATGACTGCACTTCCGGAAAATAACCAGGAGAGTCTATAAAGGTACGTTTTCTAAGCAGCGAGGGTAGTTGTCGACCTGACGTCATCTATCCATAGAAACGATCCATTGACCACCCGATTCCGTTTGATATTGATAGGCAAGGGGCACCTCGGTCAACGATAAATTCCAACTGATATACCGCTATCGTCAGGTACAGGCCGCGCAAGCCAATTCGAATCTGTGACCAGACTGGATGATGGAGGAATCCATCTAGATCTTTTAATAAGGGAGCGATGCTGGCCCGCTGGGTCCTCCTCCCAGTGTTATAGCGTACGATTAGTAATCCAATCGCGTTATACCAACACAAGAAACAAGAGCGCCATCGAGTTTATTTAAAACGCGAAAAAGAAAAAAATACTATAGGTTAGGTTATGACCGAAAAATAAAAAAACAACCACAGGGTCGGGGAAAGGATTTAGTTTGTCACTAAATTTGGCAAAACAGAGAATAAACCTTCGCAATTTTAAAATAAAACTACAAATTTAAAGTTAGAAAAACAAGATCCTTTAATCAGCAGGTAGTTCCTCCTATCTCCTCTTCAGACATGTGGTACAGACTTCAGACATGTGACATGTGATACGTTTTCCAGTTCAAATGGACATCCAGGCGAGAAAAAGTCAGGGCACGGTGGGCCGATTTGTGTAGTCGAATTTACATTTGTAATATAAAAGGCGGCACAGGCAAAAACACGCTGTGACCAAAAGAACAACCCCCATTACTACAAAACTCGTTTATCTAATTGAATCCCGAAAAGAATTAAACGCTTACCAGAAAATAGGACCTTGTTCACATCACTTTAAAATACTGCACTTCAAGTGCCTTCACCGCGGCGGATTATTCCGCTTCTAGCGAGTTTTCAGTCGCCCGGCGCGAGTGAGAAGAACTCTCTCTTGCGCCATCTTGGAAAAAATGATGCCCCACAATTACTGTGGCTAGGATGGACAGAATGGTCTGCCTGCAGTTATACCAACTTTAGCAGCCTTACCAATAAACGAGTTGTAAAATTTATACCTCTGTTATTACTAGGTATAAGAAAATCTGTGACCAATAAACGCGGTATAGCTTACACCACTGATCATCTCGGGTATAAGCATGGAATAGTGGTACTGGATTTCCATCCGCACTATAACTCCGCTATACCACCCCTAGGCCAGGTATAACAGCGGTTTAACGGAGTATTAACTTAAAAATGGCCGACCGGCGTAACAGCTGTTTCAAACTGACAGCCGCGGACGTAGAGCTTCTCGTTCGCGAATCGTGCGCTTTCGTTGTAATAGCCGTGTTACGACGAGGATACGCCTTTTATACTGCTGTGAAATCCTGCGTTTTAGCCGAATAATGGATTTTGTCGACTTGGATGATATGATCGATCTGGATTTATTGGAAGAAATCAAAATGCGTCGTGATAGGCGACCAAAAATTTACAAATTGCGATACGACCCGTTCGATTTGGATGATTACAATTTTAAAACTAAATATCGTTTCACTAAGCCATACGCCGCAAGAATCATCGATATCCTGAGAGCTGACCTGCAAAATACCACTATAAATTCGATCAGCATTCGCGTAACAAAACAATGGGCAAGGGCTTTCTGACAACAAAAAGTGACATTTCATGTGCATTTCATGCCGCTTCAGTTGGCCACACTGCTTCCAAGCGGGCGTTGCCATGCTAGAAATATGACTTGTCTTTGGTTTCAGGGAGTAGTTATAACCGCGTTATAACTGATTTATTGGTCACGATTTTACAACTTCGTTATAACTCGGCTATACCGGGTATAACAATAACAAGGGTTTAACGCGGTTATAAGATAATTTTATTGGTAAGAGTGTAGGAGATTTAAAAAAAACTCATAGCAACTCATGTTCACTAAAATAGTAATATTTTATGTAATATTTATTACATTTATAAAAATTCTTTTGAACTTGATTTTTTAAGTAAATCTCTTGTTTTTTTGTCATGGCAAGAACACCAGAAGGGTCATTTTTTATTGGGCTGTGCAATACGGCTATTTCTATTATGACAGATCCAAATGTCAAAGCTTTTAACGATTTTTATTTGTTTTGGAGATTGTTCGGAGATTTTGAACCATGATCCTGAAACAACTCAAAAACTGAGTAAGACCAATATAAAAAAAAACACGAGAAATACAAGCGAAACATGTTGCAATGCGTGCAGCATGTTTTTGAAACATAACATGCAACGCAAATTTGGATTTTTGTTACAGTGTCTTGCTGTAAGGCGTTGAACTCTTAAAGGCTGCTAGCATAGTTTGACTGTGGAATGTGCTATCAACTAAGTCTTTTACATTCACTCCATGGGAGACAGAATGGCTCAATGTCGTTATAACTCCCTGGCGTGATGGGTATTTCTCCATTGTAATCGACAACCCTCAATGCTCATCTCAGTCATCAATCAAATCGCAATCGAAGTTGAAGCTTTGGACGTTGGATTTGTAGCATTTGTTGTTGTAATCTTTTACTGCTAAATATATATATATATATATATATTTTTTTTTTGGAATTAATAATTCTAAAGTTAATTATTATTATTTGTCGCAAGGTGAGATAATTGGTTTATTTTATTTGCAGCAATGCCTGACAATAACAATAAGGTATCTGGCGACACATCACCAACGACGCATCAAGATGAAATCTATTCCATGGGCTACGATGACAGTAAAGAGCCTCTAGAAGGAGAAGATGATAATGTGGGTTTCTGTATTGTTTTTTTTTTGATAATAGCCTTTTTCCTTAAAAAAAAGTCTTACGTGGTGAGTCTATCTGTCCGTCCGTCCGTTCGCACCTGGGTCTCAGCAACTATAAGTTATAGAAAAATGGTTCAATGCAAACGATTTGGTATGGTCCAAAAAGGTTCCCCGCTTTAAATTGTGCAGTTAGTAATCAAAAAGGATAAACTTTTAGTAAGCGAATTGACCATTCGTAAGCCAACTGAAGAATGAAAATAGAGAAAAATGTATCCTTTTGTTGGCTTTTAACCCTTCGGCTACATAACGACCAAATTTGGTTGCACATCAGAACACCGTTGACTACGTAACGACCAATATTGGCGGCTTGCTCCCGGAGCGCACAGTAATATTATTTTCTAATTTGAACGCATCCTAAAATCCATATCAAATATCTCATTATTACCATAGATACATAGACGACTGGTAGAATAATTTCGCACGTCATTTCGCCGATATTTCTGGTAAAATTCAATTGTCAAACACCATCTTTTTTTTTTTTCGAGAAATCATCAAAATTTTTATTGGTTTTTATGAGCTAAATTCTAAATATTTTTGTATGTAAATAAGCAAAACGAAATATTACCTTTGATAGAGAATCTAATATAGATCACGATAATATTTACAACTTCTAAATAGGGTCCGTATTTTTCCGTAAGACAAGTACAAGTTAGAAATGCCGAGTTTTTTTCACTTTTTCGAATTTCTCATGTTTATTCATAATTATCTAATTGTTTTACAAAATGAGATTTCAATATTTTATATACTAAATTTCAATGTAATCATTGCACAGTTATTCTTTTTATGATTGCTATAGTTCCATATTTATAGTACTTTTGTCGAGCGCGGCGATATTGCAAGAAATTCCAATAAATTGCCGCGGTCTGCCATGAAGTTATGCCGCTACTCGAAGGGTTAATAACCATTTTTATGTGGGTGAATCAGTACAAGCAAGGAAGCATCTTTTTATAATAAATTATTAAATAATATTATACAATTATTTTAAAATTACCTTTTATATTCTAAATGATTTAGAACAGTTTGAGGACTGATCAACTGTTCATTGACATTGTTATTGGCGTAAGGTCATTGAAGTCAGCGGCCTTGAACGACGTTTAACATTACACAATAGTCGCAAGGTAAGGATACATATAGCGATGCGCTGTTATTTTTTAACAGAAAAATTGTAATATTTGAGACATTTACCACCACAATCAAACAGAGCCTAAAATGTACCTAATAGTTTAAAAAACAGTAATTTAGAAGAAATCAATACAGAAAAAAAATACAGGTTCTGACTGTTCAAAATATTACTTCTTTCATTTCACATTCCGCTCTAACATAATGCCCTGTCTTGTTTCTTTTAAATAAATTTCCGATTTTAGTTCACAAAGAAATGCAATCGATCCAAATATAATAATACAATTTTAACCTGTAAAACATACGAGTTTCCCACGTATAGTCATATAAATTTATATTCTAGGTGAACTCATCACTTTCATACATTCAGAGTGAAATGGAGGCATTGGAGAGAGAGCAACAGATCATAGACAAGCAAGCTGCACTGCTCGAGAAGGAGCTACGATCCGTTATGGAATCAAGCCAGTCTACACAGGTGAGTTTTCCACACACCAAAGCATACCAATGGACCCTATTGATGTAGACTTTGTCATCCATCCTTCTGTCTGTGTATATAATATGCACTGTCAATAAACACCGGGAATTGTTAAATAAAACAAAAAATTTGGTTTAATCATTCGACCTTTTTGAGATAAGCTTATTGTGACAGAATTACAGAAGACTATTCTATTGCAGATATTTAAAAAGAAGATATTTAATTACAGAAGATTATTCTAGACATAAAACTGTATTGAAAATTATCTAAAAGTATTTTAAAGTAATTTTTTAAAATATTTTTATTTTAAAAATTTACTCCAGTTTCACACACTTTTAACATGCACAAATTCACGCATAAACACATACACATAAACAAATGCACACATAAACACATGCACACATAAACACATGCACACATAAACACACACACACATAAACACATGCACACATCATACATGCGCGCATGCACACATGCTCACATATAGACATACATATAGGCATACACTATGTTCAAGGTACAACATCACTCCTACTTAGACTTTTAAAACCTTGCATCTCCTTTCCAGAAATCAAGATTATCCTTTCTAACATCCTGTTTCCGAAATCAAGAAAGAGTATTTGCGCAACTGGTAATATATCTGTCTTCTAACATATCCTAGCTAGATCATTGTTTTTACAATATATACAGGGTGAGTTTTCATTAACCGGCATCCTTGAAAGGGGTGAATCAAGAATTTAAGCCAGTTTTGATATAAAATTTGTGGGTATTTTTTTAAAAAATCTGCTTTCTAAAAAATAGTATTAAAAGCGCTGATTGCGATGCACCATCTAGGGGTGGGTAAAATATCGCTAATATTGTTTATTAGCGAAAATCACCCATCAGGGAAAAGACCTCTCTGGCGATCAAAAATAGATGCTTTGTCAATTTCTGGCCCTCGAAAGGCTTGGATCTATGACAATTATCTAACCTAACGTTTGTCATGGCCCTTTCTTATTTACAATTTTACCAAAACCCAACTGTCTCGTATAGATTGGGAGTTAATGGTCCCTTGCTGAGTTGGCCATGAAGACCCATTCTGTTCAGGGTTGGTCACACTCACGGATCAACACCTATCCGACGGCCTCCACGCATGAAGTGCGAGCCTGGGCAGGACTCTGGCCTTATGGTCAGTTTCCCCTAGGAATCAACCTTCTGGCGCTCCTGGATGGTCTGCGCTCCGTGCGGCATAAGCCAATCTATTGCGCACTCTGACTAACAGTCGGGGGAGTCTAGAAGCAGTACTGTTTCCTATAGAGCGGGGGTGGTTGCTGACCTTACGGCGACTGCTCTTGAAATGACCATCGGCTACCCGATCCTGGGTGAACAGCTGGGCAAAGGACGCTGTGGTCCGCGATAGATTCGGTATACGCCGTTTCACCGCTTCATAAGGGAGAGGACCGCGGAAGCGACCTCGAATTCGTAATCAATCGAGAGACTGGAGTAATCTGGTCGCAATTGGAAGTAAGGGCGTGAGTTAAAGCCCGCTGGGTAACACACCTTATTATCTCGCGGTTAAGGCGTTGGCCTCTTACGGGCATGTGGCGGAGCTTGACTTGTTTAGTCCAAGTCTTCTGCGTTCACTTCACGGGAGAGAGAACGACTAATTCGTCACAACCCTGAGGTGACGGGCTCGCCCATTGTAGTTGACAACTCTAGTTCTAGTTGTCTCGTTTAGATGCACTAGTGACATCTAGTCTGAAATCCTTGAATTGATTTGAATTGTGAGTTGGACCGATCCGAGAACACAATGGATCTTATGACCCAAACTGCACGAAACCGTTTGCTACCGAATGACGATTGACAGTACTTCAGTCTACCCTGGACAGCAGCGGTTGCATCATCGCCGAAACGTAGGGTGTTAATAACCTAATGCGGGAAACTGGTTTTATCCTATTTATAAATGCTTCTTTTTCCTTTTTTATCTTTTTTCTTATAAAAAAAAGGTTATACAATTATTATCTTTTAAATAGGTGCTTGATATTATTTGCTAATTTGAAAAGTATTAATGGCTATATTAATGTTAATTTATAAAATGTTCTTTTATAAAATGAATATGCTGCTGACTGCCCGAAGTGGTCGCGACTGCTCGAGCGGTCCGTGTGTGCCGATGAATAGAAGATTATAATTTGCTATGTACTCGCAGCTTGAAGCAGTCGGTCCCGACTGCTTCAAGCAGTCCGTGTATGTCTGACCTACATCTGCTCATGGTCGTTGGACCAATTGCAAGATTGTCTCAGTAATAAAAAAATATATATATGGCCATATTTTCTGGCAAACGCCCAACTAGAAGCAGTCAAGCAACAAAAAGATCTAAAGGAATAACAATTACTGATGATCTCAAATGGGAGAAACACATAATTGCAATTGCTAAAAGAGCCAACTCTACTCTCTATCTAATAAGGAAGGCTTTCCAACATCTGTCAATAGAGGTTTTTATCAAGATCTACAAGGCATATGTGAAACCTATTCTTGAGTATGGCTATCAGATTTGGAACCCTTACTTTTGCAAAGATGTAGATAATCTGGAAAAGCTTCAGCGAAGGGCAACCAAAATGCCAGTGGGCCTGAAGAATAGGAATTATGAAGATCGCTTGAAATTACTTGGATTACTACACTCAAACAAAGAAGACAAAGAGGGGACCTGATTGAGACATATAAAATTCTAACACATTGTCACGATGTACCTGCACTGAAGAATATTTACAAATTCAACGTCAACAGAAATCTTCGAGGTCACAACAAAAAACTCAACCGTACAAAATTTTAATCTAATCCTCTTGAGAACGTTCTGCCAAATAGAGTGGTGGACATGTGGAATAAACTACCATTTGAAGTGATTAGTGCAATCTCTGTCAATCAATTTAAAAACAGACTCGATTTGTACCTAAAAACTTGCTAATATTGTTTACATTATATTGTTAATATTGTTTAGCTTTACAAGATCTGATCTGGACGTATCAGCAAAGCTGCCTGTCCAGAATAAATAATAATAATGTATTTTCGAAATATATTGTAAACATTATATCAGTTGGTCAACATTTATATTATTTGATTTTTACCACGAGAGAAGATTGCTTTCCAAACTTTTGACTGAGTAGCAATTGTCAATATATTGGAAAACAATTTTTTCCGCAATATTTCAATCCATATCCATGCTGCAAAATCTTAGGTATGTGTAATTTTGTTTTTTTTTTTTTTTTTAGGAAGAGGATCTTATGATGACTAATTGGTTTACATTAGTTAACAAGAAGAATGCTCTCCTAAGGCGACAAATGCAGCTAAACATATTGTAAGTTATTGAAATGTTTCTTTAAAACAAAATCAATTCGTACTTTAGGTCAGCGGTTCCCAAAGCTTGGGTCGCGACGCACTGGTGGGTCGCGTGCCGATTCCAGGTGGGTCGCCGACACAGCGTATGAACGTAGACAGATAGACGATGAGATTGATTGACGAGTCTGAGTGTATTTAGGATACCTACAGACAATATAATACAATAAAATAAATAAATAAAATAAAGATAGCGCTTGAAAAGAATAGAATATAAAAGTTGCAACCTTGAAACAGCGCGGGAAGATGAAATAGCCTCGCGAAGAGACAGCGCCGCGTCTCTAGCCTCGTTTGGGTTGTCCCTTGTCATATAAATAAAGGACGGGGAAAAGAAAAACCATAATGATCATGCTTTACAGTGGTTTTAATCATGTCTTACAGTGCGGTATAAAAATAATATAACTTATGAAAATCCCTATTATATTTACATCAAAAATCTGCAGCTGGGAGTCTAATTGCGGGAAGACTGCATAACTTCATCGCTGAAATAGAGAAAACATTTTTCTATAAAAAGTCATTGGATGAATTGTCGTATTAACCCCTCACATCGCGAAGTTAAAATTCGGCCCATTCGGCCGTCCCGTTTGTTTTGTCAGTTTGGCGCGTGAAATTGGCGAGAGTCGATGGCCTTGAGGAAAACGATCATAAGTTATAAACCACTATACGGATCATAAAAAGAATAACTGTAAAATGACCGCATTGAAATTTTAAATATAAAACATTTTAAATTTATCTCGTTAAACAATTAAGATAATAATGAATAAATATTACAAAGTTGGCGAACTGAAAAAACTGGCATATAAAATCATTTCGATGTTTTTATAAGAAATTATGGAAAATATGCAAAAATTGTAAATACAGTTATGTTCTTTATTAACCCGCACAGCACGTAACATCCGATTCGGGACATGTATGTCGGCCACCTAAAGCACGTAACATCCGATACCGGATATCGCGCTCGCCGCTGCGAAAAATGCAATTTACGATTCGAAACGTCGTACTTAATGCTTTCTGACGGCGCAACGATATGGCCAAAATATCTTTAATTCAAGATTTCTGTGTGGCAATATCGAACGGCGCTTTAAAAAGTGAGCATAGACGTCAAAACGGCAGTCTCCATCGGCCACCGCCGCGGGCGCGTATAGTTTCGCGAAATGGTTGATAAAAAGAGTTTTTTGTGCAGTGTTTTGTGCCATTTACTGGATAACAGTGAGTAATTTGCATTTTTAAGTAGTTTAGGCATGAGGATTAGTCAATTGAGATAGTCCATTTGCTGTTTTTCACGAATTTTTAAAGAAAACACTTCGGCGACAACAAACGGCTCGCGAAAAAATGGTTGTTATTATTTTGTAATGTTTATGAAATATCCCGATATATTGCGAAATATGACGTAATGTCGCTTTAATTTACTAACAAAATAAGTATTGCTTCATTTACATCCTAAGTTATCACATAATTAGGCGTATTTTGAAAATTATATCTTGTTTTGTAAAATGAATCGCGCAAAGAAACTTGTTTTGATAATTACTATGAGAGAATAAAGTGCAATTTTCCATAGTTTTTCGATGAAATGTGACTCTTTGGAGTATAGTAATTAGTTATTAGACATATAATAAGTCTAGGATAAGACAATATAATTGAAAAAATCTAACGAATTTTATATTATGGGCATTCAAAGTTTATTATTAAGTTCGGACGCGGAAACTCTCAAAACTTTAGATTTTTCTATAATATCAGACAAAGCTCAAAGTTCTGGTGTAATTTCTAAGAAGTGTGATGTAGTATTAAAGTTATTTTGAAAGAATTTCATATAAAAAAATACCATAAGTAGTCACAAATTAAAAATTAAAAAATTTTTTTTTTACGAGAATACATAAAATTTTTCTTGGCTGAATAAATAAATATTTTTGTATGCAAATAAGTAAAAAAAAATATCGTTTTGGTAAAGCATTTAATAAAGAACATAACTGTATTTACAATTTTTGCATATTTTACGTATTTTGTGACAAAAAAATCGAAATGATTTTATAGGCGAGTTTTTTCAGTTTGCCAATTTTGTAATATTTATTCATTATTATCTTAATTGTTTTACGAGATAAGGTTATAATATTTTATATGTCAAATGCGATCATTTTTCTCTTTACCTTTTTTAATCCATTTAGTGGTTTTTAAGTTATGATCGTTTTTCTCAAGGCCGTTGACTCGCATCGATTTTTTGCCCGAATATGTCGCGCGCAAACGAGTTTTTACTTCGCAACAGGAGGGGTTAAATGCTTTACCAAAACAATTATTTTGTTTTACTTAATTGCATACAAAAATATTTAGTTATTCAACCAAGAAAAATTTGATGTATTCTCGTAAAAAAATTAATTTTACATTTTTTATTTGTGACTACTTACGGTTTTTTTATATGAAATTTTTTCAAAATAACTTTTTTACTGCATCATACTTCTTAGAAAATTACACCAGAACTTTCAGCTTTGTCTGATATTATAGAAAAATCTAAAGTTTTGAGAGTTGGCGTCCACAACTTGATAAATAAACTTTGAATGCTCATAATATAATAAAATTGGTTATATTTTTTCAAATATATTGTGTCATTATATACTTATTATATGTAAAACAACTAATTATTATACTCCAAAAAGTCACATTTCATCGAAAAACCTTAGAAAATCGCACTCTAAGTATGGTAATTCTCTCATAGTAATTATCAAAACAAATTTATTTTCGCGAGCCATATTATGAAGCAATTTATAATTTTCAAAATACGGCTTATTATGTGATTACTTAGGATGTAAATGAAGCAATATTAGCGAAATAAAGCGATATTATGGCCTTTTTTGGCGATATTCCGTGATAATTCATAAACATTACAAAACACAACATGCCATCTTTCCCCGGCGCTAAGTTGTCACCGAAGCATTTTGCATAAATATTCGTGAAAAACAGCAAAATTAAATGGACTCTCTCAATTGACTAATCCTCATTCCTTAACTACTTAAAAATGCAAATTACTCACTGTTCTCCAGTAAATGGCACAAAACACTACACAAACACTGTTTTTATCACCCATTTCGCGGAACCGTACGCGGCCGTGAGAGTTGTCGGCGGACACTGCCGTTTGACGTCTATGCTCACTTTTTAAATCGTCCTTCAATATTGCCAGACGGAAATTTCGAATTAAAGATATTTTGGCCATATCGTAGCGCCCTCAGAAAGCATATAGTACGGCGTGTCGAATTGTAAATTGCATTTTTCGCAGCGGCGAGTGTTCGGTCCCGTAAGGGACATTACGGAGTTTTAGGCGGCCGACCTTCGGTCCCCCGAGGGATGTTACGGAGCGACCGGGTTAACGAAAATGGCCCCTTATGCTATTGTCGGTTATTGGAAATTGGCAGGGAGCAAGAGGACGACCTGATCAGACGCTGCGGCCTGCTGGCCCGGGAGCTGCGCCAGTCCATGGGCGTGGAGGAGTGGCGCAAGTCGGGCGCGGCCCGGCGGCGCGAGCAGCTGCTCATGCGCGACCTCCTGCGCGCCGTCGACGAGAGGGACCGCCTCGTCCAGCAGATGGACTGCCAAGAGAGAGCGTAAGCATCCCATTTCTTTTCAAATAAACACTACAAACGATACTATAACACGACGTCCAATTTATCCTGTGAAGTTTGAAGCACCCCACGTTCCAGCGATGTTGCAACTGCCGTCGTTCAGAATAGACTGAAGTGACGTCTATCAGAAGTACTTGTTTTTTAACCGACTTCATAAAAAGGAGCCGGTTAACGATTCGGTTGTATCTTTTTTTAATTTTATTTTTATTTATAATGTTTATTACCTCAGAACTTTTTATTTGAAAGGATATACTTGGAGATTGGTCCCATTTTTTACAAAATCCTGTTCTGATGATGGGATCCATGAGGAATTGAGGGAACTCCTCAAATATTATCATATGAAGTTGAAAATGTACACGTTTATTCAATTCCGATGACAATATATTTAGTTTTATGGTAAGGATGACCCGATTCTATAACCTGGGTTGGCTCCCGACGAGGAATCTTCTAAACGGTCAACAGCACAGCCACGAAATTTTGTATACTCGTGCAATTATGATAGCCCGGTCTAAGTTTTACCATGACATGGCTGCTGCACCCAGGGTTGGATCCCGACGAGGGAACTCCTCAATGATCAACAGCACAGGCACAGCATTTTGTATACGCATTCAATTATGATAACCCGTCCTAAGTATCACCATGACATAACTGCTGCATTTATAAAACATTTTTGGAGTCAGTTTTTTTTAATAAAAATTTTGTGTATTATCTTTTGTTATTACCAATTTTACTTTCCTAGCCCACCGACCAACACGGAGGGAAAGTATTGCACATGTAGACGGAAATATCTTTCTCAATAATTGAAAGCTTCAGATTGGATTTTGGAAGTCGATTCGTTCTCTAAGCAGTATAAATTCCCTAAAAGTCTCGGATGCACAGCTCTGCGTCCTGATATAACTCTTTACTCTCTATCGCGGAAGGTGACCCTTATTGTAGAATTAACTGTTCCATGAGAATCAAATATCCCAAATTAGTAGTAGTAGATGGAGTGGGGGGCTTGTTTCCAGCCCTTGATGTCACCTAGATCTGTAAGGTCTTTTGTAACTACCCACTGTGTGGTTAGGTCAATTGTCAGCTAGTAGCCCGGTACTTCTTACCAGACTAAGTAGGTCACTGACCTTCAAGTTGGGCAGATCGCTGGGTTCGAGAAAGGCTCGTCCCAGTAAACTGTGTCTTTTGGCGGCGAGCCCTGGACAGCGGCCAACAATGTGTATGCTGTCTTCAGGTTCCTCGCCACATATTCGGCAATATCCCAAAAGACTACGAATAAAAATTAAATAAATACCATGATCTTGCAAATGCCGTCACCCAAAACGGCTTCACTGTTTACCTTCACGCGGTGGAAGTTGGCGCTCGTGGCCTGCCAGCTAAATCTCTATTTCACCTCTTTAAAGATCTTGGTCTTTCCAGAAAAATAATCAACTCTTTCCTAGAAAAAATATCTAAAACCGCAATTTGCGCATCTCAAATTCTATGGCTTCTAAGGGGGAGTGAATGGGTGGTAAGGTGAACGCTCACATCTGGCAAGACAGCTGTCCTAAACCTACCACAGCCGGTCGTTAGTCTGGAATATAATGCTCACCCCCCAGAAGTGTAAAAAATAGTATTATGATGGGCCCGACTCCGGTCGGTGAATTCCATGGCAGCTCCGTTTGTATTTTATTTATCTGAGCAACCCTGAGATGATTAACCAGTCGAGCGCCAACAATGCCTATAGGTATTTTGCATCATTTGACAGATCCACCCATAGCCCTTTCGGCGTCCCTTATATTTATTATTTAAATATATAATATACATGACTAACAACATTAATTGTAAGGTAACAAGAGGGAATTCATGAAAAATCGATATTGTTAGTATTTATTTACAAAATCGACCAAAAAGTTGAGATGCAGTTTTTTGCGCTCGATGGCTGGCTTCCGACCGGTTAAGACCTTTTAATGTCTGTGTCTTCTTACATGATAGCGCCCAAACGCTTAATCAGACTGCGCTGAAATTTGACAGGCAGGCATCATTTGGTCATAGGAACAGTTGAAAAGGTTGTGGTTGAAATTCGTCCATCAGGGGATAAAAATAAAAAAATAAATAAAATACAAACGGAGCTGCCATGGAATTCACCGACCAAAAATCGGGCCCATCATATATAATTATTACGCTTATGAGAGGTGAACGGTGGATTCCGGACTTACGACCGGCTGTGGTAGGTTTAGGACAGCTGTCTTGCCACATGTGAGCGTTCACCTTACCACCCATTCACTCCCCCTTCGCAGCCATAGAATTTGAGATGCAGACATCGCGGTTTTAGATAATTTTTCTAGAAAGGAGTTGATTATTTTCCTGGAGAGACCAAGATCTTTAAAAAGGTGAAACAAAGATTTAGCTGACAGGCCACGAGCGCCTATTTCCACCGCGTGAAGGTGAACAGTGAAGCCGTTCCGGGTGACGGCATTTGCGAGGTCATGGTATTTATTTAATTTGTACTCGTGGTCTTTTGGGATATTTGATTCCCATGGAACAGTTAATTCTACGATAAGGACCATCTTCCGAGATAGAGAGTAAAGAGTTATATCTGGACGCAGGGCTGTGCATCCGAGACTTTCAGGGAATTTATACTGCTTAGAGACCGAATCGACCTCCATAATCCAATCTGAAGCTTTCTCGATTATTGAGAAAGGTTTTGCAGTGAGATGTTTTTTGCCTTTAGAGCCAACCCGCACAAACCGTATTGGGGGTTTGGAGGATACTGTGGAACCCTTGTTGGCACGAGCCACTGAGAGGCTAAGTACCTCGCGAATAACTTTAGTCATATTTCAATCTCGAAATATTGATCTTATAGAATTGAAATTTGGTACTCGTGCCTTCTTAAGCCGAAATCACATTGAATTGTCTATTTGCTCGTACTGATTCATCCACTTCAAGGATGCCGGTGACTAAAAACAACCTGTACAGGCCTGGTAGCTGTATTTCCTCTTCAGATTATATCTGAGTAATTTAGTAGCTATCTAACATGTGATTATGTGAACTTTACCTTCTATTGCAGATAGATGCATTTTACAAGACATTAGTTTTAATGATGTTTAATATTAATATAGTTAAAATCAAATTAATATTCTATTTGATTCATTTTGAGTTCATATATTGTTAACAACTATCGATTACTTATCTGTACTAATATTATAAAGAGGTAAAGTTTGTGAGGTTGTAGGAACTAATCTCTGGATCTACTGAACCGATTTTGAAAATTCTTTTACCAATAGAACGTCACGTTATCTGTGAGTGTCATAGGCTATATATTAATCCAAAAACGAAAAGACTTTTTCGTGGTAGTCGGATTTGCAAAGTAAGTCGGTGAAAAAACGGTCGAACGAAAACGTTTCTAACTAATGCTGCCTTAACGATGAGAGATATATGATTAAGTTCTAGAGAAAGTTGTAGAGCTTGATAATGCCTACAAAAAAGTTAGCGACAGCATATCTCTAACTTTTATATTTAAGTCAAAAAGTAGTATTATAAAAAAAAAAATATTGGTGATATTATCAACAATTATGAATTCTTATCAAAATAAGTAAATTTATCGTCTCAAGTGTTAAAAAAACAAAAGACTTCCCTTTTAATGCATATAATTTCCCTTTTACTGCATAAATGGTTAAAGAGATAAGACACTCACAAATAAGACACTCACAATAAAACACTCACGAATAACGGTAATATAGTCAAATTGGCATGCAAATACATACATATATATGCAGTAAAAATATAACCCTTCTTTTGTCTGGAAATAGATCATAGCACTCAGTACAACCGAACCACACTCATAATTTCATCACAAATAAAAAGTTTTAGCGCCCAACGAAGTGGGTTCGGGTCAGCTAGTATATTATAATTAGCTTTAAGTGATTATTACGACAAGCTTTTATTGTATATTCTGAATTAATACATTGATACTGATACTGATTTACATCCAGGCACATATTCATTTGGCATATACTTCACTTTCTTGCTTGCTAATAAGGCGACTCTCACTTAACTGCATTTCTTTTTTCTTTCAGTATCGAGGATGATGATGAAATAGAGCGAAACCTAACGCAAGTGGAGATCCAGCGGAAGAACAACTGCTCCATCCAATAGTGGCCCTTATCATCCGTCAGCGCCCTCTATCAGCCAGACTAGAGCCTGTGTCGTCCCATTAGCAGAGCTTAATACTCTTTATATCGTAATATCTTCACTAACTAATACACCGTTCTATCAATACGTATGTCTAATCGGTGTTCGCTTAATTCGTAAGGTGCGATGTACGGATGGCAGTGTGTGTGTGTGTGCGTAGATGGTTGGTCTTGGCAATGTTTGAGCGGTTGAAACGCTTACTAACAAGTCGGCACTGACCCGGTACTGTCATTGATTTCAAGCCGGTACAGCGCTGTCGCGACAGTGCTGACTTCTATATTCTCATTATATATTTTGACGTCAGTTCCATAGGCGCCGGCAGCAGGATGCAAGGTAGTGCACTTGCAACCCCCTGGAAGGAAAATACACATAAAAGATTGTTTTTTTAATATATTGTTATAGTCTACGAAATATTATTTGACAAAAGTGTCGTTAAAATGTCGTAAAATAAACAGTGATTCCCAACAAGTTGTAACCGTTTATTTTACTATGGAGATCGATTCTACCTGCGTGGAACACTTTACCAAACGCTTTAAAGGCACAAACTGACCGCTGCACCGGGTTCGATCATAACATCTTGATCTTTATACCACCAACGATCAGAGTAAATATTGCAGTATAGGTACCTAACAATAATTGTAAAATGTGTAATTCAGACAGATATATTAAAATACGCACTAAATATTGATGATTTCGAAATCGAAGTGTTACTGTTACACTAATTAATAGTCTTAATCGGTTAGCTACTTACCATGTTAAATTCGGTGATTACCGATTTCGATTTCACAATTATAACAATAATTGTAAAATGTGTACTTCATAGAGATATATTAAAATGCACAATAATTAATAACGATTTCAAAATCGAACTGTTAGGGTTTTAAAAGTCCTAATCGTTTAGTTTTTAGCCTAGCGTCCTAATCATTTTGTTACTTTTTACGACAATAAAGATTTTCCCTAAATTAATTCTATTGCTTATTCAGCTGTCATTGAAAGATTCGGAAGAAAATGTTATTATTAGTGTTTTTGCTTGAAAATTGATACGTATAAATAATTCATATTATTAAGCGATCAATGCGATTTAGTCTAACCATATCAAGCCATTAGACATTCGGCGATAGGTGTGAAAAAGGTCTCGATCGTTGTGAAAAAGGTACCAATGTGCTAACGACACTTTTGTCAAATAGTATTTCGTCGACTATACTGCTTTAGCTGATTTACACTCTCGCCTCGCGCCTCGTGTCCGTGTCTCGCCTCGCGCCTCGCGTGATGGATGGAAAATGAGTTTCTGTTTACACTCTCGTGGTGCGTGCAAGCTAGCACCTATTAGTCCAAGAGCCAGCGACAAAAAAAGAGAAAGAGTTTTGGAAAAGCTGATACTTTCAGATCAGACGATATTTTGGCCATAGAATGCCGGGGTACAGTCAGCAGGCTAGGTTTCGGGACACCTGGCGCTGGCGTACTAGGAAAGGTGTAACTTTAATTAATATCCCAAAGTGTTTTGGAAAAGCTGAAAATTCATCAGTAGACAGTATTTGCAATAAAGAACTTGAAACATATGGTCAGACTGCTTCATAATCGAACGCGTGGCGTCAGCATCTCCATACATGTCACGCATCGGTCTATGGCGTATCGGTCTACTGTGCCTTGTAATATAATGGTATGGACATGCTGACGCCATGCGTTCGATTATGAATCAATCTGACCATTTGTTTCGAGTGCTTTATTGCATCCACTGTACTGATTAATTTTCAGCTTTTCCAAAACACTTTAGGGGCACTAATTAAAATTACATTATTATTATTATTATTATTTATTTATATACACTAGCAGCTATTGCAGCTGGTGCGTGTACTTCACGTGTTGAGTGTACTGTTTGACTTTATTTTATTTTATTCCTTACACTTTTTAATTGCCATTTTTACTAAATGTTTGTCTAGTAGATTTTTGAAACCATTCACTGAGATAGCACTTATCACTTCTTGTGGTAGTTTGTTCCAAGAGTCCACCACTCGGTTAGTCAAAAAGTACTTTCTTGGGTTGGAACTAAAACTGTTTCGGTTTAGTTTTAAGGAATGTCCACGGAGTTTCTCGTTGGTGTTCATTGTGTACATTGCATTAAGGTTGGCTACATCATAATGACCATTCAGAATCTTAAACGATGAAGTCCCCTTATTGTCTTCTTTGCTCAAGTGTAGTAAGACCCAGTGCATCCAAGCGGTTTCCATAGGGCTTGTTCCTTAGGGATGGAACCATCTTGGTTGCCCGCCTTTGCACTTTCTCCAGCAGTTCAATGTCTTTTATGAAGTAGGGGTTCCATACCTGGTAAGAGTATTCGAGGAGAGGGCGGACGTACGTTTTGTAGAGTTTGAGGAACAAATCAGAGTTTATGTAGGAGAAAGCTTTCCTAATCATGTGAAGAAGTGAGTTTGCTCTTTACAACTTCTACTATATGCGGTTCCCATTTGAGGTCCTGGGACACAATTACTCCAAGATCTTTCTGTGTGGTAACTGTGTGTACAGGGGTTCCCTCGATCGTGTATTTGTGATGCGGATTCTTGGGACCTATATGCAGTACGGTGCATTTCTCTGCTTTTAGTGTGAGAAGCCAATCCTTAGTCCATTGCACGATGTGGTCGAGGTTGTCTTGAATCAGTTGACGGCTTATGACAGGATCTCCAAAGAATTTGGTGTCATCAGCAAAAAGCGTAAAGGATGTTTCCATAATCGCTTTGAGGTCTGTCAGGAAAATACCGAACACAACGGGGCCGATCACCGAACCCTGAGGCACGCCACTGAGAACGTCATGGGCTTCAGATAGTTCCTCTCCGACTCGCACCTTGAATTTCCTGTTCGATAGAAAATCTGCAATCCATGACAGTAATTTGCCTCTAAACCCAAAATACATCTTTCCTAACACGCCAGCATAAGGTGTCCCGAAATCTGGCCTGTTGACTTTAACCCCGCATTCTACGGCCAAAATACTGTCTATTATGAAAGTATCAGCTTTTACAAAAGTCTTGCGCTTTTTTGTCGCTGGCTCCCCGACTACACGTTGCGATGTCCTTTGACTCATACCCAAAAAACCGCTCCCGATGCGAGCGCCGCGAACGGCGACGCAGGTGCCCGTTCACACTCTCGTCTCGCGCTTCATCCCGCGCCTCGCCTTGCGCCTCGCGCGAGAGTGTAAATGAGCTATTTGAATAAAAACTTAAGGCCTCTGGGTTGCTATCCATATTTGTTCATCACCTCTTCATTAAATTTAGTGTCCTCCTCTACTCTTTTATCTTTTATTAGTTAATTATATAGTGTGTAGATGCAGATGCACCTCCCTGAAAGTAATCCTGGCGGCGCCCATGGTCAGTTCGCTCCCCGCCACTACACACGCCAGCGGTAGGGTAGACTGGGTACCATTGTGATAATTTTCATTTGATCGCCCATAATTAGTTTAGTATGCCAGTTAGCTGGAAGAAAGTTGTTTTTTTTTGTAGTAAAGTGTCCATTTGTCTAAGTATAATTACAAAAATTTTGTCGTTGGGTAGAGAATGGTTAAACCACACCTTGGGGTCGGTAGTGACAGGTTCAAAAATACATCTAAATGGTCTAAAATCACTTTTATTGCAAGTAATATCTAACAAAATGCAACATAATCTTCTTCTGGACGAATTTCTTCTAAAAAAACAAGAAATCTATGGTTGATCCTTAGTTCTAAAAACTGAAAAGATGCTGAGATCTAGTCAAACTGATCACAGTTATGACATATGTAATGGCGACTACAATCTAAATGGGACCAGAGGTAACGTTTTTCTTTGCGTTCGATCCATTTTTCGCCAGCACTACTTTCTGAATATGCGCCTATACAAACCTGACAGAAATACTCCTCTTCATCCGATGACAATGGTGACGTCCTCTTTTTCTTTGCTTTGTTTTCTAATTTTCCTTCAAGCCTGTATTCCCTTTGGACCCCAGAGAAAAGTCAGGCCCTGATTTTACTTGTGTCGAAACCGCACCCAGAAAATATGCCACAACCGTTGTCAAAGCACTAATTCGCAATAAAAGCAACTGCCTCTAAAACATTGCAAGACCAACGTCTCGTTCGCGTTATATTTAAAATAACGTAGTATAATACTCAGGCTGGATCTCTTGTTTCTGATGTTGCCATATTGTAGCGCCGGACGGCTTTTAAAAACTGACTGTATACATATGTGGTCTTTTGTTTAAGAACTAGTCATATAAATGTTCATTGCTGTAATTAAAGTTTATTTTAATTTTATTTTAACAAATGCTTTATTTAAAAAATAACGAAAATGACGGCCTCTTTAAAAACGCTGGCTATGATCTATGAAGCGAAGAAATAGAGTTACCAGAAGCAGAACCGTTTGATCGGTCAAAATCGATTATTATTTTGGACAAGGTTGGAAAAAAGATCACCCAGCATGATCTTTTACTTTTAACATATATATTCTAATGTGTTTCATATATCGCGACAGAGATTTGATACACGGTATCATATGCTTTCCCAGATTTCATCTTGATGATGCGATATAGAATGCGTTGCTGTTCTAGGTATTGCATATATAATGTGAATAATTTATTTGCATTCGAATTTAAAACTGTTTTGTTTTCTTCGCTTCAATTTAACTGATTTTTAATTGGTTATAATAATTGTAATATTAAAAAACTTTATTTTCATCCCATCATTAAAAAAATATATTATTAAAGTCTTAAATCACTAAAGATATTTAGAAATGACTTACTAAAAAGTTAGAGTCATTATTCTCAGACATTTTGGTTTTCCATTCTCGCATTAATAATAACGGAGTTATCAATAAGTTTAAATTCTTAGATTATAACATTTTTAGTTCAATGCTTGCTGAAGTTATCAACGAGCAACGTATGCAAGAGTTGTAGTTAATAATATCAGAATATTAAGTCACAATTTTTTAATGATCAATATTAACGGATTTGTTTTTTTCTTTTCAAGTGGTTAAATCTTATAGTTATTCTATTCTATTCTATCAGATTTTTAAATCTCGGCATTTAAATACACACAACACACACATAAACAAGACAGACATTTTCCAAAAATCACTTTTTTTTGGATTCTCTCGAAACTCTTGAATTCTCGAATTCTAAATTTTGCCCAAACACAAGCCTTTTCATATTCAAATATATATAAAAGTGTGAGATGTAGTCAAGTGGCCCAAACCCTTGGACCACTTGACTACGGATGTGTAAAAACATGAACTTTTAGAGACTAATAGCTAAATTAAACAAATTTGATGATATCATGTCGTAGGAGACATTGATATTTAGTAGTGAAAACGTTTTAAAGTAAATTTATTTGTTTGTATTAATAATAGATTTACACGGCTTGGTGGCATAGTTGTTAGGTTGTCTGATCTTACATTGTAAGGTTCCGGGTTCGATTCCCGGCTGGATCACCATTTTCCTTTGCCATAAAATTCAATTTCATTTCAATTCTGTAAATCGAAAGCGATAACAAAACACACACACACATGTGACAGCCACACATACATACACACACTTCGGTTCGTTGTAAGAGATTGTCATATGATAATAAACCCGCCCATTGGGAAACTTTACAATAAACAGTAGAACAAACAAGAAAGGGAACCGGACCCATGTTGTAAAATGTCGAATCTGTTATTCTGGTAACTCTATGGAAACAGCTTCAACAACCCTAACAGCAGTTTGAAAAAGTCATAATATTATAATGTCGTAGTTCCTTTAGATGTTCTAACATTAGGTTTCAGATTTTTTTAATCCAATAATTTATTTTTCGACGCATCCTTGCTGTTCTATACCCATACTCTACATAGATTTAAGATAAAAGTACCTACTAAGAGTATGTTTCGAAGAAATTGGTGTCACAAAATTATAATACAGATTTACGAGGATTAACTATTAAATATTGGGTTCGCCTCTATAAGTTAATGACAGTTAGTTTTACTTGAAGAAAAGACATTTTAATTTAATAACATATTTTAATTTAATAAAATTCTAACTCTCGCAGTATCATATCAAGGTGAAAATCCATCGGTCATTTGCATGTTTGTGAAAGTGAGATAGACACTGCGAACATAGACAGATAGGTTTTTGTAAACTTGGAGCGCTGGACATTATAGTGTCTGTGTTTGCTCTTGGGCACTAATATCCAAGGTCAAGCCAGCGGTTAAGAAACCCTAGAACAACTTATTTAATAGTTAAAGCCTACCTAGTGTTATAAAGATTCTCTCAGGTTTGTTATCATAATAATGAGAAATTTAGAGATGAACGAGAAAATGTCACTTCATTTTATGACCGATAAAACATGACAGGACAGTATGGAAAAATCCAAAACCATTGCAGATACATAAAAATGCTAAAAGAAGTCACGACACTGAGTTTATATACTCAGTCTGTATATTGGTAATCCAGGATATCTCAGGACTATAAAAACGCCAGTCTGATTATTGGAAACGGTTGCTTTTGCCATGAACATGGAGTTGAATTCAGGTGAAAAATCTAAAACAACTAAAATCAACAAGTTACTGTCATCGATATATGATCCCCGCGCTGGAAAATGACCCCTTCGAAACGACTACTGAAAGCCGGCCAGTAGTAGTTTGGTCGCAGTCCGCTGGCAGACAGCCGACCGTTTCCGGTGTGAGCTGCAGCGAAGAATATTGGCGTGCTATTCTCTCGCATACTGTCCAATTTATTGCTCTCTCTGTCACATGTTTTACGAGCAAAAAATATTGAGCCAACTTATTTGTATCTGAGGGCATATCTAGTTAATATATCGATGGTTACTGTGTAATTTTTGTAAATCACAGAATGAAACTTTCATTCAACTTAAAATTATAGAGTAAGTAAAAACTATCATTTTGCAGTGATGTTTTTATTTCCCTCATTTTTTACAAGTCGTGAGGCCCCAAATACACATATTAGAAAATTATAAAATATCTCTTTTGTCTTTTTTTCCTGTTACTCTTTTTTTTGTCATCGTTAAATTTGCAAAAAAAAAAACTTATTTTGTATTATGTAAAAAATGATTTTGATTTCATCGTAATAGTGTTATAATAACCCTATATTGAGTTTAATTGCAACACATCAATACTTGCAGGAGTTAGAGCAGTAAATTTGTGAATTAACGAGAGCACGTAATCATTTTCGAAAAATCATTTATTGGGGGCAGTCAGAAATAAGAAATAAGAAAAATTTATTTTCATAAACCCGATCTGGGTATAGAAATTACATTCCAAAAATTATTATATATATAATAACATTACGAAATTACAAAAAATAGTATTTCTACAAATGAAATTACATTTCAAATTATAAAAAAAGTGTATAAAAAGTTCTGCGATCTAAGCTAACAGTGTATAAAAAAAGTGTATAAAAGTTCTGCGATCTAAGCAAAGCATTCGACTGTATAAACATCAATACCCTGGTAGACAAGCTAAACCATTATGGAATTAGAGGAGTGGCCAATTCACTCATTAAATCGTACCCACAAAACAGGCAGCAAGTGGTGGAGATTAAAATAATTGATGGAATTGAGGAAGAGGCTGAGCAATCGAGTTGTGAAATAGTAAACATCGGTGTGCCTCAGATAACCTACTGCCTCTGTTTATCCTCTTTCAGTAAGCCTATTGAAACCAGGGCTTCCAAATAATCAAATTTCAAGTAGATTTTGAAAATATTTACTGAAATATGGCAACAACATTGAGTTTATTGCTGCCAAGCAATAAAGTAAAAACAGAGATGCCACAGCTGCGGGCAAGGGAAAAAAATCCGTTAAAATTGCGCTGATCCTACATGAAAACCAACCCAAAATGAAAGTAAATGCTCACCAGATTAATCACGAACACTTCACATTAAAAAATAACCGCCTCCAGGTAAAACTTCTGCATCACGGCAGATTATGGTGGTTTTTGAGCCTCGCATCAAATTTTCCACGACAGTGATCTCGCCATCTTGAATCGTAAAAAAGTCGAGTTTGCCTGTTGGCCGCCTATAGAGCGACGTTCAGATCGAGCATTAACGCCTTTAAAAAAACAAAGCCGCGGTCTCGACCAATCGCGTGAGAGCTCAACGCGTCACCAGCTGTCAACATCGAACTTCTACCGAATTTCGCGAACACAATTTTTCAACTGTCAAAATATGGGAGGAATGCACGAAAACAGCGAAAAACCACCAGGAAACATTAAAAAACACCGGGAAACCATGAAAAACAGGTTCGGCGAACATAACCGGCACACCGGTGCGAAAACAAAACAACAAAATATGCGGTTTTTGTTACAACCAATAACAAAAGAAAATACAAATTCGAATTTCTGGCATGTACTAGGTCTCGCGTATGGATTGACGATGTATTCAAATGTAAATCCTGACCGTATTCGCAAGTCAATTATCAACATAACAAGATTATTTTAGTTTTAACTCCAGCTTCTTGTCAAATGCAACCGCTTCCGGTAAGCAGGAACTAAACATTAATAAATGTGATACACTCTCATGAAACGATGTGACGTTTTTCACTCTGACTCTTGCGATATTACTGTTTTCGGTTTCGATCCGAAGAATCATAATTTTCTTGTGATTATAAAACCATGTGTTCTAAAAAGCCTTAAGTTTTAAATTGTTAATTATTCGTACGTTTACACTAGTGTCTGTTGTACTTTTCTCGTTTTTTTTTTGCATACATTCTGCCTTAGCAATAAAGGTAGAACTTGGTGATAATGAGAGTAACCTGTTTTATGCTGCTTCTTCTTGGTGCCTTGATTGTATTATCATGGATTTTATAGGGTATTCGATTGCTCAATGCCGTAGTACGTTTTGGCAGCTAGGATTTTACTATGAAACTCAACTCATAATTCATAACATTGATTAATCTTCTCTTATGTTCAGTAGCTCAATAGATGGTATTCTAAACATGTCTATACGGTATTCTCTCTCAAAGTAGAACAATAATATATTAACAAACGAATTTTAAAATCATAGCTGTTATTCTTTTAATATTATTTATATGAGAATGTCAATTTTAATTTGCTGTACAGGTTTCAATTCATAATAATTAGGCACTTTAATATTCAAATGGTATATTAGATGGCCTTCTAATCTCTCTGTTTTATTTCTTTAATGTAATCAGCTTATATAAAAATGTGATAGGTGGCACTATTGAACGTTATTTTTGTTATCATTGGTTAAATCATTGGGTTTTTATATACAATCAGTCCTTTATAAAAAAAAACATTTATTAACAATGTTATTATAGATGGCTTAATCGATTGCTGTTAGTTTGGCCAGACAATGCTATCAGCGCCACCTGCATGTCGCCAGTGCAGAAGAGTTGCCAAAACGTACGTGAGTGATCAATTTAATACCCTATGTAATCAATATTATTGCGACTGATGAAAGGTATCATGAAATGTAACATGAAATAAAAGAATTTGCGCGTTAAATGGGGGGGAGGGAGGATCAAAAATCTTCAAAAATTACGTTACTTAATACTTGAACGCCCCCTTTTTTTATTTGTTGAGTGGGGCTTTTCTAAGGTCTGTATGAGCCTTGTAACACTGCGAGCATTGCTGATCTATTGTGTTCGCCACCTACTATACTTCTGCGCTAAGCCTCGTGTCATTTAAGAACCGCAGCAGCCCTTTGGCGCCAGATTGTTTTACCTCCTCAGGTTGGAGGTAGTGACCACCCAATTGAGTGTATCTTTTACGCATCGGCAGGCCACACTCGCACATAAGGTGCAGGGGAGTTTCCTCTGCCTCTTGGCAGAACCTGCACATTTTCGTATCCCGAAGCTTAAGATTGTACATGTGTCTTTTCAGGCCACATTCCCCCGTGAGCGCCCTCACCAGTATGCAGAGATTGTTCCTATTTCCAATAAGGCCTCTCGGGCAGTCTTACGGTCGTAAGCTTTAATTGGTGCTTTTGAATGATTCAAACCTGGCCTGTTATTCCAGTGGTTGACGGATTGTTCTATACATATATTTTTTTGAGCATTAGGTTTGCAAGTTTCCTTTACTCTCGTCTTAGCAAGTTCGTCGGCTTTTTCATTTCCCTCGATTCCTGAATGGCCGGGAACCCATTTTAGAATTACTCTGTTCTTTTCGCTCAGAGAATTCAGTAGTGATACGCAGTTTTGCACCAGCTTTAAATTAATGGTATTCGAGGCAAGCGCCATAAGAGGTGCCTTGCTATCCGAGTGGAAAGTCTTACATAACGACCCGATGCTGTTATAATTCCCTGGGGTGACGGGTTCGACTGTTGTGATTGATATCCCCAGTATGTATACAAGGCGATTGTACTGCCAAATCTCTTTTATTCGTTAGAAACGAGTTACTTATATTGGAAACAAATTTGCACACTTATTTTCACGCTCATTTCATGGGAAACAGAATGGCATGATGTCGTTATAACTCCCTGTGGTGTGGGTGTCTCCCGTTGTAATTGACACCCTTCAATCACTGATTAGTACCTCTATTTTATTATAAGTTCTGAAATGTAATATTCGCAGGAAGAGTTTCTGGACGTGAGACTGATAGTCTGGTGCCAGTGTTTCAGCACAGCGTTAAATACATATTCAATATTTTTTCAATTTGCAGCTGGGTCAGATTTTGGTTACTTGACTCCATTGATGGATAAATCGTTTAATTTCCCTTATTGCTAAGGCAGAAAATGGAAAATAAAATAAAATTAGAGGTTCTCATTCTTTTTGCTATGCTTTGTATAAATTACGATACGATAATATTATTTAATTGGTATTTAACCCTTTTTATATTTAACGATTTAATGTGGAATAAAGGATGATAAAAGAAGAAGGATCTATTATTGTTTTATTTTAAATTGTACATTTTGAAGAAAAACGCTTCAGAGCCATTTTTTGACACTGGCAAGGTTAATGCTGGACAGTGTTGGGCAAAATTAAGTCGACTAACGATTGACCATTGAATACGTTAATCGCGATTGACGACTAATGATTGATTCGATTCATTAGTCGCGATTGACGAATAAATGTCTGCGATTGATTTTCTCGACAGCGATTAACTTCAGTTTTGCGTTTTTCCAACGGTCGGTGCGATCGCAGACTCGACCGCGAACGCAAACGCAACGGCGACTGACCGACCGATCGACGAGAATAAATTGTCGGGTGGTATCTAAAGAGCAAGTTAGTCGCGATTGACGATTAACGACTAATTGATTTAGTCGCGATTACTAAAATCGTGAATAACGTTAGTCGCGACTAAATCAATTGTGACTAAATGTATCGTGGTTGATTAGTCGATTGAAACATTCAATCAAATGACCCAACACTGATGCCGGCTATACACTCACGGCTAATGAATGCAATATTGCAGCAAAATCTTCAATCTAGGTATTTGCAAGATATAAAATTCTAATCTTGCAGGATTTTGGTATTTTACGAGATTTCACAAATATCAGAATATTATTTTTTTAATTTTTAATTTTTTTGATAATTTCTATTGCAAATAGGTAAAGTTACATCGTAACATCAAAATAATTAATAAAATATGTTTTTAGTCATTTAATTAAAAAAATTTTTTTTTAAGAGTAACTTATTAAAAAAACAACACACCTAGAGTTTCGTCAGATATCCAGCGGCAGAAAATGCCCATTCTGCCTCGACACTTGTCGATACCACAGATAACAGGCATTGGTAGGCAAACTGCAGGTATTGTACTTTTGTCCCGCCTGATTCAAAAAGATTATAAAATAGTCAGTCAGAGTTTGTCAGAACGTTCCTGGCACGCGGAGTTATAAAACGCAGGAACGGAGTAGCGTAATTTCTTTTCTGATAATTTTATCAATGGATGAACCAGTTGCACGTGAAGGACGTTCTTGTGGGCAGGATTTCAAACCCATCTCATTGAGAGAGAGAGAGAGATGCCTCATTAAGAGAGAGATATGTTTGAGGTTGCGGCTGCTATAAGATAGGGGCAAGTTATCATCATCAGGGTCTACTATAACACCTGAATCTGCAGATGTAGACAGACGAGCAAGTCCATTATTCGTCTGAGAAAAATGGTCATTTCGGTTATAGCCATATAATCTTCGATCAGCTTCTTTATATCTCTTGATTAAAGATTTTGGTGGAAGGAAATCTTGCAAATCTTGTGAGGTCGCGGGTGACTGCATGCAAGGTTAACCTTGGTATTTCGAGATCTCTGTACCTATACCGAGATTGAATTCCCTACTCACGGCGAGAATACCCGAGAATACCCAAGAAAGCGGAGGCGTGGATATGTTTTCGTTCTTGTTCTCGCCGGTTCTCCGACTGCTGTTGATTTCATAAACTCGATTATCGTCTTGTATATATATTAAAAGGAACAAAAAACACGACTGCCGTTACAAAAAGTGAACTACCGTATTTTTAATTCTTTTTATTACAGTTTTTTAATGAAGTATTTGTGGTTTATGTATTTATCCATATATAGACATATTACTGCTTTGCTTTGATAGTGGCACAACGATAAAAAAGTGGTTTTGATGTTTTGGATCAACTAACCTTACGCCATTGTTTGTGAAATATTGGGTCCGATTGAGTTTCTTTGATAACTAAAACTGAAATTAGTTCAAGAGAACGAGATAGAGCGAATGTTAGAGCGGAATATGAAACGAACAATCAACGATAAAAACTATCTGTTGAACTTATACTGTTGAATAAATTTGAAGAAATTTCATGCTGTGTTAGATTCAGATGATTTTTCTTTTGTGGGTAGTTTTAATGCGAGAATGTGAAATGAACAACCGTTCATTTCACATTCCGCTCTAGCGTATTGCCCTGTCTCGTTCACACGGACTAATTTCCGATGTTAGTTCACGAAGAAACGCAATCGAGCCCATTGTTTACAAGTTGATACCGGCACAACTGCACTCTGGTGGCTATCTATAGGAAATGAATGGTCGATATCCTGAACACCAGGCAAAAGGAATGTATTTTAGTAACGTGTGGTGCGCGCTGAACAGCCTCAGTGGGAATAGATCCAGGATTAAGAAAAAAAAGTACCTCAAAAAACCGTTTCCTTCGTGGGCTGGTCTTCTCTGGCTGCTTTGCTGATGGGTAGCTACGACAATATGCACGGCACACGAAACCTCGAATTTGTATATTTTTCTATCATGGATAGATGAGTAATAACGCATGCAAAACGTTCGCGTTCGCGCCAGTTTGGTCACTGAATCGACCGCACAAATCGTCCGAGAGATGACAATTCGTAGGTACAAAATTTTTAGCAGGTGAGGGAGATATTTGAATAGAGTTACAACCCGTTCCCATTTGTCGGGTGTCGGGACCCGAATTTTAATCGGATGTCGGCGCCTCTGTTCCCACTTGTCGGGGGTCGGGTCCGATTTTTAATCGGATGTCGTCGCTCTGTTCACACTTGTCGGGTGTCGGGTCCGATTTTTACTTTGGAAGTTGCTGTCATAATTGAATGGTACACAAATTTTGGGTCTCTGCTGTTGATTGTTGAGGAGTTCCCTCGTCGGGAGCCAACCCAGGGTACATCAGCCATGTCATGGTGAAACTTGGAAGTTGCTATCATAAATGAATGCGTATACAAAATGTTGGGTCTCTGCTGTTGACCGTTGAGGAGTCCTCTAGTCGGGAGCCAACCCTGGGTGGACGGATTTCAACCGCAATGTAATCAACTCATGCCAGGACCAAATTTAGCATGCAGGCATCATTTATGATGCCTGCATGCTAAATTTCATCTCAATCGGATGAAGCGTTTCGGCGCTCAGAGAAGTGCGTCCACAAAAGTAAAATGCCAACACTGCGTGCGGATAGGTAGTTTATCGGGCTCGACATCCGACAAGTGTGAAAGCGCCATGCAAATTCTTATGAATCGTGTCGGATCTCGCTCGCTTATGCGAGCGAGATCCGACACGATTTTTTGTCGGGCGTGCGGTGCTCGCAAGCCGACCGATAAAAGTTGTCGGAGCCGACAAAAAATCGGTGTCGGATAAGTGGGAACAGCTCCATACAAAATGTTCTGCCACTAGGCCACCCGACTTTTTGTTGGGCCCGACATCAGACGAGTGGGAACGGGCGCTTAGGGATACACTAGGCGTGTCCAATAAAGATGTGCCGTTGTCTACGATAAAAGCACTTACTTTTCGAATAGATTCAATCCAGGAAATGAATTGTGAATGTAAATATCCATTTGGAGCCCCCTGAGACAATTAAAACCATTTCCAGATGGAAGTCTGTGTGTGTGTCTGGGTCCTCTCTGATAGCGCCAAACGCTTAATCCGATTCAGCTGAAATTTGGCAAGCATGATCATGGCTAGAGGTGAAAAGTAGTTGAAATCGGTCCACCAGGGGGCGCCTTAGTCATATATCAATCTCGAAATATTTATTTAAAAAAAAAATTGATTTGCTTACAAAAATAACAGGAACCGAATGGCAAAACCTTAACCTTTTGCTTATTTGTTTCTGTCACCCAACTGGGACTAGCCCGTTCTAGGGTGGACAGGACTCTAATATTACAATCAAGTTTGCTTGATTGCTTACAAATGTATAAGTTTTAGTAAAAAGCTAATAACACTAAATTGCCCAAAAGTGTGGTCTTCAAAAAAAAAATAATAATAATAAAAATAACAAAAAAGATATTAAAAGATAATATAATAAATAAAATGCAATTCCATTATATAATCGGCAATAATATAAAATTCGATTAAATAATATAAATAAAGTTATATGTGAGAAAAGATAGAAACAGTCATTAATATTTAACAAATGTTAAGTAATAGAGGATGTAATAGTCATAAAAAGTATATCGTCAAAATAATATATAACAAAAAAGTCAAATAATTTTTGGTAGTTAGTTCAATGTTGAAATATACTCAACATAGTTACATGTTTAAAAGTTCTAACATTTGATGTATGGTTAGTCTGTCATGATTCGATAACTATTTCTTCAATTTATTTTTGAATTCCCTAAATGTTAAATTCATTTTTGTTTCCAAATTGATCAGATTGTAAAATCTCGGCGCAATGAAAGAGTGATGTCATAAGAGTAATGAAAGAGTAATGAAAGAGTAATGTGAAAGAGTAATGAATTGGACTAAAAAGATATGAAATTTGGTTAACAGATGCTTTGTTGAGCTGAAATCACATAGTACGTGTTTGGTTGGAATATCTCATATACAAACTACTCTAATAGTATTTAAATTCCGCCATACATATTTTAAACAAGTATTAACGCCATCTGTTGGCGCTTGGCCCAACCCCGTCCTTAGATGAGCAACGAACCGCGCCGCCCGAGGCGGTGGTGACGGAATCCAATCGGGTTCTTCCGCCGGCTGAGAGAGGGCGCTCATCGATGTTATTTATGAAATTATTATTCATATAAAATCAATCCTTGGTTACTTTTCGAGAAAGTATAAGGGTGACACAACAGATGAAAAAAATAAATAAATCTATACTAATATTATAGGTACAGAGGTAAAGTTTGTGAGGTTGTAGGAAGTAATCTCTGGATCTACTATACCAATTTTGAACATTCTTTTACCAATAGAAATCCACGTTATTTGTGAGTGTCATAGACTATATATTGTTTTTGTTTTTAATTGAAAATGTTTTTAACTAACGCTGCCTTAACGATGAGAGATATATGATTAAGTTCTAGAGAAAAGTTGTAGAGCTTGGTAATGCCTAAAAATAAGTCGGCGACAGCATATGTCTAAATTTTATATTTAAGTCACAAAAAGTAGTTTTTTTAAATTAAAAAAATAATTTTAATCATTAGGTCATGTTTATTGGTCATATTATCAACAATTATGAATTCATATCAAAATAAGTAAATTTATCGTCTCAAGTGTTTAAAACAAAAGACATTTCCCTTTTACTGCATATAATTTCCCTTTTACTGCATAAATGGTTAAAGAGATAAGAAACTCACAAATAAGACACTCACAAATAAATGTAATATAGTCAAATTGGCATGCAAATACATACATAGATATGCAGTAAAAATATAACTCTTCTTTTGGCAGTCAGGAAATAAATCATAGCACTCAGTACTAACCGAACCACACTCATAATTTCATCACAAGTAAAAAGTTTTACCGCCCAACGAAGTGGGCACGGGTCAGCTAGAACAAAATAAAAAAAACAAATGTGATACAAAACTCTAATATAATTTATTATAAAGCTTTCTATTTACTAAATATAATAATAATAACAGAGTATTGATATAATATTACAAGTGTCTTATATTTAATTTTGTTTCCAAGCTGTATTACCTATTGAAAATCTTATATTATAAAATATAAATCATTCAAAAATAATATGAAGTTCATGTGTTATAAATAGGGGGAGATTGTCTTGAGCCTCCATAAACTTTCGAGAATAAAATAAAAAGAATATAATTGCACATTTCCTTAAACGCTGGAGGATTGGGAGTATTTTTTTTTATTTTAAAAATATATATTTTAAAATTAGTATTTGTAGCCTCCTTGCTGACCATAGTTTTGCGACTGTTGTCCTTGTTGCTGGTCGGGATATCTTGCTTCTCCTTCATATGACACCTAAAACAATAAAGACTTTAGAGTGGTATATGGGAAAGTCAATCGGAGTGATCGTAAGATATGGTACAGGCATTGATTATATATGGTATTAATTGCTCAATGCCATAACTAGAGTTTCACCCTTTTAGGGGTTGAATTTGGAAAAACTTGGCACACCTATTTGCATATTTGTTTATTAGATAATCTCACAAAAGTTCGAATTAAAAGTCCATCTATATAGTTTCTCCATACAAATTTTATAACCCCTTTTTACCCCTTTAGGGGTTGAATTTTGAAAAACCACGAAGACGTATTTTCTTATTTTTTTGTTATAGTAATCCTACAAAGATTCGAAATAAAAAGCACATCTATTATTGTTTATTCCTACAAACTTTGTAACCCTGTTTTAAGGGATGAATTAAAAAAAACGGGTTGGATTAAAAAAAATGAATTTAAAAAAAGGGGTTGAATTAAAAAACACCTGTTTTCTTTTTTATTTAATAGAGTAATCTTACAAAGTTTCAAATTAAAAAGTCCATCTAATATCGTTTATCCATACAAACTTTAAAACCCCGTTTCACCCCTTTATGGGTGGAATTTTCAAAAAACATGAAACACCTGTTTGTTTATTTGTATATTAGAGTAATCTTACAAAGTTTCGAATTAAAAAGTACATCTAAATCTTTTTGCCATACAAATTTCGAAACCCCTTTTCACCCCTTTAGGGGTTGAATTTCGAAAAATCCCCTTAGTGAGCGCCTACGTCCTAGAAAGAACCTCTGTGCAAAATTTCAGCTTTCTAAGGATGAGTCAGTCAGTGAATGAATGAAGAATGAATCGGAACTTCTCTTTTTATATACGAGATAATATTAGTGACGACTAAACTTCAGCAAAACTGGCTCTCAAAGCATTGTCTTTTATAAAATACCTCATTTAGCAATCTCAAAATTAGTTAAAAGTTTTGCAATTTCACTTAGTCTTGTTAAGGATCTAACGCAAAGTAATGATTGCAATGCGTGTGACTCAGAAAGGTCGCTTCAAAGTTATGCCTATACTTTGTTGCCTTTGTCACAATTGTGGTTTCGTCCATTATAAGCCCCCGAACAACCGCGGGCCCCGGTGCGCTGCACCGGCTGCACCGGCTTAGTTACGCCACTGATTGTTATTGAGATATATAATGAAAAAAAAAGGATTTTTTACCTACTTTTTGAATAATAACCCAAAGGTTAAAAATACAATAAAGTTGATTTAACTTGACTTCAGGTATTTCATCTATTCCTGCTGCTTTTCTGATTTTCACTTATTTTATAACTTTTAATAGTTCATTTTAGTTTATTTTCGGCTCGGTTTTAGCATTTTCTATTTATTGTGAAATATCCCTCCCATCTGACTGAATATATTTCAATTTAAATTTCAATTTATTTCAAAAAAATCTTAACAGATTGTAGAAACGTAATATCTAGATACATTTAAATTACAGTCTGTTAGTCTGTTTTTACAATATCCAAATTTATCACCACGTACATACAGTTCAACGTACTTCATTATTGCTTTTAGGACATGTCGATATGCAACATTTTAGTACTGGCGGTACTCAAAAACATTTTTAAGATGTACTTACTAAAACCACAAATTAAAATAATCAAGAAATATAAAATCAGAAAAAGTCAAAATAATTCATAAATGCTACCTACTTAAAATTTTCAAACAAAATGGCCAAATTTTTTTTAAAAATCATTTAAAATTGACGAACTCCTCGATCGAATAAAAAGCTTTGTCTAACAAGAATTCTTTAAGTAATTTTTTGAATAAGCTTTCCGCTTGAATTGTTTTTAAACTTACCGGTAGCCTGTTAATGTAATATGGCCCGGAATATTTTGTGTCTTGCCTTGCTGTGTTTAGTTTAGTACATGGTATTAAAAAAATAATCTATTTCTCGTATTTTTAGTATGTGTATCTGAAAACTTTTTATAATGTGTTTCTTTATTCTTAAAAAAACTCAGTCAGTAACTTAACGAGATAGAGTGAGGTTAAGGTGAAGATTCTTAGCCTTTTAAAAATGGATCGACACGACTCTTCCCTTTTCACCTTTGCAATTATTCGTACTGCTCTCTTTCGGAGTATAAATATGGGTTCCCTATGACAAGCATAACAATTTCCCCAGATTGTAATGGCATAACTTAGGATAGCTTCAATATAGCTGAAATAAACATTTCTTGTTTGCAATTCATCCAACGACCTTCTTACAATACTCAAAGCATAACATGCCCGACTTGAGCTACTATCGAGGTTTTCACAGTGGAAGTTCCATTTAAAAAGTCATCTAAAAATCTAAAAATCTAGTACAAGGCGTTTGAGGAATGATTGATTAATTAATTCATTAAATAAAGCATTTCACCTCGGCATTAAATCCATTTTTCCAGTCGGCTGTGTAGCGGACTATTTGCAATCTTCCATCAGGTAATGCCACTCTGTACTCTCCACGCGTGACGTCACCGTCAGAAATCGCGTTGTGGCTGTAGTCGTTGCCGTAATCTGGTTCGTTTACAGCGTAGTTGAAGTCGAATGGCATTCCTGGTTCATGGTGATGGTGCTGGAAACGATTAAAAGGTACTTTAAACTAGGAAAAATAAACCTGACACGTCGAGGATTCCGTAATTTACCCAATTGCGTGCAATACAATTCAATACAATACAATCAACATTCCTACACTTGGATGCGTCACAATATTAAATGCTTAAAATTGAATTATAAAAAAAAATACGTGTGGCACTCGGGGACTGCGTCTTCCGATAGAGCGCCGCGCACGAATTTTTTATTCGATTAAGCAAAAAACCGGATAATTCGAAAAAAATCGTTGATAAAAAGATAGATAATTAAATTATCTTTAAAATGGGTCTGGTTTCATAATAATACGCCAGATAGTATTTGCGTAGTAGTCGTTTTTGTGTTCGGTTAGACCTAATTTCACAAAATGATTACACTATGTAATATAAACAAAATCTAAAATATTCAAATCTAAGAATATTACGAAAATGTTCTTGTTTAACATATATTTTTTTCGAATCGTAAGCAGTACTCGTTTAGACGTAATTATCAGTTTAAAATCATTAATTTTCGTTAAGAAATTTCTTCATTCGGTCGCCGCGCTGGCCTAGGCCCGCGATAAAAGCTATGCAATTCTATCATGATAGTTTGTTTGTTTATACTCTTTATTGTGAAAATGTCACAATGGCCGGGTTTATTGTCATATGACAATCTCTTACAACCAACCCTACTATGACGTGTTATATGTATGTGTGCGTGTAACAAATCTGTAAGTGTGTGTCTTGTTATTGCATTCGATCGACAGAATTGAAAATGCAATTCCGGTAATTTGATCCCAACGGAAAATAATGACCCAGCCGGGAATCGAACCCGGGACCTTACAATGTAAGATCAGGTGACCTAACCACTATGCCACCGGGCATAGTTGTCATAGCTGTAATATTATATTCAATATTACCTACTTACAAATAATCATGTCATTAAATAGTAAGAGAGAATAATATATTAAAATAGAAATGCAAATTCTATGTAGAATAATCAACGTAAAATAATTTTATTGTCAATTCAGCAATATACCTTCGTATTATTTAAACATAAATAGATGTATATTAAATTATATGAGAATTAGAATGTCAGCTATCATAATACCGTTATGTTTAAAATTTTACAAATTTTACTAATTATCAACATAGAAAATAAACTTGAAATTTTTAAACTCCCTTATACCATAAATTAAGTTTCTTACCAAATTATTTATAATAAATCTTTTCAAATGTCTGACGTGCAATCTGCCCAATTTTTCATAATATATTTTTTATAAGATGCTTATTACACGACTGCTATCGAAATAGGGGTCTAATGTGTTCAGGGTTCGTATGTATGTATGGTATATATGTGGTCCGTTTCTTTATGTCACCATAACTATAAATAGGATATAAACGAATTTACCGCGTGAAATTTGTAGCACCCGACGTTTTGGTGACGTTGCAGCCGCCGTTGTCCAGGGTAGACTGAAAGAGCTTTCAATCCGTTGTTTTGCGAGTAGGCAGCATACCGCTGCCGCCACTGCGTAGGTTTTAACGGTGGCGGGGGGCCGGGATCGGAGCGCGCGAATTTCAAAAATCCATCTTGCACACAACACTCACTGTATCCTGTCTTATGTCCTTGCGTTCGGCGTTCGGCGGCGGGAACATTTTAAGAAGAGGGTTCCACGTAGAAGAGAGTTCGAAACCGTCGTCTTCCTATTTCCGGCTCCACAAGCCCAGGGAGTGGGCCCTTGCAGCCAAGATAGTTAATCCAAAATCAGTAGAATGGGCCGTGAGCACCTTCGACCCTTACAAATCACCTGGACCGGATGGAATATACCCAGTCCTACTACAAAAAGGGCTAAGCCAGCTGCTGGGCCCTCTAACAAAGGTACTCAGAGCGAGCATAGCCCTCAGACACGTCCCTCATGCCTGGAGCAGCGCAAGAGTCACGTTCATTCCAAAGGCAGGCAGGAACGGCCACATATTTGCCAAAGACTGCAGACCCATTAGCCTCACCTCCTTTCTCCTGAAATCACTAGAGAGACTAGTTGACGGCTACCTGAAAACCAACCACCTAGCTCTTCAATCGCTTGCTGATGCTCAGTATGCCTATAGGGAGGGCAGATCTACGGACACTGCCCTACATCACCTGGTGAGCACAATAGAGACACAGTTAGCGGCGAAAGGTTAGGCTCTGGGAGTATTCCTGGACATCGAAGGAGCATTTGACACCACATCATATGCAACTATACAAAACGCTATGCACAGACGAGGAATACCAGAGACCATCATTGACTGGACATTGAGTATGCTATTAAATAGGAATCTGACCGTCTATCAAGGCGACACCTCCATCACGGGAATCCCTGCCAAGGGCTGTACACAGGGTGGAGTCATCTCCCCCCTCTTGTGGATCATCGTTGTAGACGAACTCCTAACAGATCTACAAAACCTAGGCTTCTCTGTCTACGGCTACGCTGATGACGTGGCCATAGTAGTAAGAGGAAACTTCCTATCAATACTTAAGGAGCTCATGGACAAAGCACTTAAGACCACCCAAGACTGGTGCCAGGCCAGAGGTCTGTCCGCTAATCCAAGCAAGACTAAGGCCATGATTTTCACCAGAAAATACAAACCCGAACCCGTTGAGTGTCTCAAGCTCTGGGATAAGGAGATAGAATACGCTACAGTAGTCAAATACCTTGGAGTCTATCTAGACCCAAAGCTCAATTGGAAGCACCACCTCGAGCGCAAGAGAACAACCTTCTATGCCTCTTTGTGGATGTGCAAAAGAGTAATGGGAAAAACCTGGGGGTTCAAACCCAGGGTCGTCTTATGGCTCTACAGGGCAGTACTGCTGCCTAGACTAACCTATGCTGCAATAGTCTGGTGGTCCAGGGTGAAAAAGCTTGAGACATTAAAAATGCTTAAAAGCCTTCAAGGTAACTACCTGAGGGCTGCAACTGGCGTCATGAAGACCACCCCAACAGCGGGATTAGAGGTGGCACTCTGCTGCCCGCCTCTGGACAAACTCATCATCCACTCCGCCAGACTTACAGCATACAGACTGAAGTGTTTGGGCGAGTGGAAGCGAGGAGGGCACAATCATCCTGAGCTAAACCTCCTCCACAAAAGCCCATTCACTCTGACCCAGGATCGACTACGGAAAAAAATTTCGGTAGAGAAATGCTATAAAATCCTAATCCCCACCAGGGAAGAATGGAAAAATCCGCAGTGGCTTCAAAGCCACAACGCAGACGCCTGGTTCACCGACGGCTCAGGAAGAAATGGACGTTTTGGGGCAGGCGTGTATGGACCCAAAACCAACCACAGAATCAGCATCCCCCTTGGACAATACGCCACGGTTTTCCAAGCCGAGGTATTTGCTATATTGGAATGCAAAAAACTACAAAGTCGACTTGAGGTAAAAAACAGACAAATCCTCATCTGCTCTGACAGCAGAGCAGCACTGGACGCTCTGGCTAAAGCCACCACAGAATCTTCTGTGGTCTGGGACTGCATGCAGGAGCTCAACAAATTGGGAAAATCCAACAAAATCACCCTAATATGGATACCGGGTCACCAAGGCATACCCGGAAACGAAGAGGCCGACAGACTGGCAAAACTGGGCACACTGGAATGCCCAGTGGAGCCAGCTGTAGGGGTCCCCTTCGCTACAGGTAAGAAAATCATCAGGGACTGCTTGGAGCAGGAACATCGGGCTTCCTGGAAACAGAGTCAGGGATGTCGCCAGGCAAAAGCCATGATGGAGCAACCACTACAGAAGAAAACCAAGGCCCTAATTGACATGATCAAGAAGAACCTTAGAGCTACTATCGGTCTCCTCACCGGACACACGACCCTTAGAGCTCATCTATTCAACCTTGGCTTGACTGAGAGAAAGGATTGCCGAATATGTGGCGAGGAACCTGAAGACAGCATACACATTGTTGGTCGCTGTCCAGGGCTCGCCGCCAAAAGACACAGTTTACTGGGACGAGCCTTTCTCGAACCCAGCGATCTGCCCAACTTGAAGGTCAGTGACCTACTTGGACTGGTAAGAAGTACCGGGCTACTAGCTGACCACTGACCTAACCACTCGGTGGGTAGTTACAAAAGACCTTACAGATCTATGTGACATCAAGGGCTGGAAACAAGCCCCCCACTCTATCTACTAGGTACTACTACTACTACTAGCACAAACATTTTTCTCACACTCAACACTCTATACTCTCAGAAAAGGTCATCGGAAGAATATGTTTGGGGTTTTTTATTGATTACCCTCAGTATAGCCTTTTGCGCTTTGTAAAGGGTGGCCAGAAGCGTTTTTGCCAGCCCCAAGTTGCGATGCCATAATGAAAGGTCTGATTAAGTAACTTCCAGAAATATACATGTATCTTTATGAATCGAGCCTAATCGATAAAAAACGGTAATAAAAATATTTATTAATACAATAGTTCACTTTCTGTAACGGCAGTCGTGTTTTTTACCCCTTTTATTATATTTACCTGTTAGAAGTTGATTGTTGTTATAACTATATACTCACATCCTCTTGATGAGCGGGTCCTGGCCCTGTCGCTGGTCTGTATGGTCCCTGTGTAGGTCTCGACGGATAAGGAACCTGAAATGATCAGATTTCGAACCATAAACCAACTTTATATTCAAATCTATCTAGATCTTTAATCGAACTGAAAACAGCCATGCCTTATTCTGGATAAATTAAAGTGTTCACGGTTTTTAGAGGCTACGCGTTAAACCATTGATTATAATATGCCATTACATTTCTCAACTCCATAGTACGATTTGGCAACCCGATCAGGGGCGTAGCTACCGCCGTATCTGCCGTAACAATTATACGGGGACCCCGGGCCACGGGGGCTCCCAACCTGACCTGACCTGACCTGGCGACCTGAGTAGTATGTTCGAAATATTACAACCGGGGAAACTCCTGTCTTCTTCAAACGAAGAGATATTAAATGCTTCCGGAAAACTGTCGGCTAAACACAGTAAAGACATCTCAGTTATTCTTTATGACCAATTAAAGGCTCTAAAAACATGCTTAAAATCTGAAATTCAAAAAATTCATTCCATTAAGGAACTCATTGAATTATTTCTGATAAAATTCAATAGTCTTGCAACCAGTTTTACGGAGGTAATACCAGCATACTTTTATTCTTGATCCTTCCAGTTACAACTGCAACTGCTGAAAGAAGTTTTTCAAAATTAAAACTGTTAAAAAAATACCTAAGAACTTCAATGGGATATGAACGCCTGTCAGACCTGTCACTATTGTCCATAGAGGCAGAAACTTTAGAAAAACTAAAGTCATCATCAACTATAAATGATTTAATAAATCAAAAAAAAGGCAAGGAGAGTGTATATTTAATTTGAATTGTTTTTTTTTTAAATTTTGGAAAAAGTGACAGTTAGATAATAATGATAAATAAATTTTTATTTATTTATTTATAAGTACTTATTGCAATGGTTACGACTAATTATACCAAACAAGTTCAAGAATCAAACATAAACAGTTCAGAGAAACCGTCACATCGTGTTTGGCACCTGCCTAAAACTCATCTAACTAGGTCAACTAAGGCCTGTATCTAGATGAGCTAATTACAATATGTATTATGACAATGATAAGCACGTCATATCAGGGAACTACATGTAACTAAACAAAATATTTACTAGCTATAATATCTATAAATATATATATTAGATAAATATATACAAACATACATAAATATATAAACATACATATAATATAATATAATAACATAAACATACATATGATATATACATACATATATATACATATACACACATATATATATATATATATATATATATATATATATATATATATATATATATATATATATATATATATATATATATATATATATATATATATATATATATATATATATATATATACATATATATATATATATATATATATATATATATATATATATATATATATATATATATATATATATATATATATATATATATATATATATATATATATATATATATATATATATATATATATATATATATAGTTTTGTGTATATATTCTTTTTAGAATTGATCAATAAGATGATTATAAAGTAAATAATTATAAAAGCCACTTACATCGTGACGAAGGATTCCCTTGATCGGATTCGGGAATGCTTTAGGTGTTAACGAGAATGATGAATGCCTCTCACTTGCGGAAAGAGGAGTAGGTTTAAGTTGGGCCCATTTTTCAACTAGTAAACGCTCACCCTTCATCCAATTATCTCAAAAATTAAGCTACAATCCTTCTTTATACGTAAACTCACTCAATTTCCTATTATTTCAGGGGAAATAACAAGACAAGACGAGCTACTTGACAGATGGAAGAATTTAAAATTTCGAATTTCGTTTTTTTATTTTCTAAAGGTGCGATATAAAGAAGCTGCGATCAATATTCAGCTGAAAACTTAAAACTAAAAGCGTGACATGCCCTCATATCAATGAAAGGAAGCAGTCAGCTCTTTCCTATTAGTTGGAAAGATTACCTTTAACCTAAATGGATTATTTACAATGAACGAAACATAAAATATGTAAAAATTCAATATTTTGAAATATTTGATAGTTTTGTGTATATATATATATATATATATATATATATATATATATATATATATATATATATATATATATATATATATATATATATATATATATATATATATATATATATATACATATATACATATACACACACACATACATATACACATACATATATATATACAAACATACATAAAAATACATACATAACCTTTCAAACAGCAATGTTCAGTAATTCGTCGTTTAATTTTGATGGGCCCAACTCTAATATCCAGGAATTGATTTTCTGTTTAAACGTACTTATTATCTTTATGTTTTTAATCTTTTCATCAATACAATTATAAATTTTAGGTCCCAGAAAATAAATTTGTCGTTGAGCAAACGTCGTTTTAACATGTGGAATTAGATAGTTTTGTTTTTCTGCATTTCTTGTATTACGCGTTTGCTGGCTTCTAGGTTTTAGGTGTTTGTTTCTATGGAAAATAAGCAGTATATTCTTCACAAAAAGTTGTTGGATATTTAGGACTTTAGCTTCAGTAAACAGTAGCTCCGATTTGTATCGCCTGGGCTTCTTGTGAATAATGCGAAGCAGAAGCTTTTGAACCTTCTGTACTGTGTCAAGTAGTTTTTTGGTGCATGTTCCCCAGGCAGTTATGCCGTAAATCCACAAACTTTGGCATAGGGCCATATATACCATTCTAATAAATTTTTTTGGTAAAATATTTCGGAGATCACAAAAAACATAAACTAGTTTTCTGCTTCTGTCAGTAATAGACATTACTTGATTTGACCAATTTAGATTTGAATCAATAATGATTCCTAAATACTTCATGTCGTTCACTTTCTCAAGTTTAGGGCACAGGCAAGGCACACCCCCTCCTACACATGTGGGTTTATGAATTGTTAGTAAGTGTAAACTTGTGTCGACGTGTCGTAGACTGAAGTTGATATATTTCGTTTTAGAGGAATTAAGAGTAAGGAGGTTATTGTCAAGCCAATTTTTAACCAAATTTATGTTGTTTTGTGATTTATTGATTACTTGATGCCATGTATCTGCCTCGGCTAATAAAACTGTGTCATCGGCGAATGTTATTATTCTGCCGTCTAATCGAATATTGCACAGGTCATTGATATATATGAGGAATAGAAGTGGTCCCAGTACGCTGCCTTGGGGTACACCATAAACAGTGCTGCGTTCAGTACTTAGATGACCATTTATGGAAATGACTTGCGGTCTCATCTCCAAGTAACTTTGGAACCACAACAGTGAAGGTCCTTCAATTCCAATCATTTCTAGTTTTTTTACTAGTATGGCGTGAGAAACAGTGTCAAAGGCTTTAGCTAAGTCCAGAAATACCGCCGTCACCTTTTTTGATTTGTCTAGATTTTCCGATATATATTGATTTAGGGTATTTATGGCGTCGTTTGTACTCTGACCTTGTCTAAAGCCAAATTAATTTGGTGAAAAAAATCCTACTTCTTCAAGAAATTCAGTTAGCCTATTTTTAACAATTTTTTCGATGACCTTTGAAGCTATATTCAGCAGCGAGATTGGACGGTAATTCCCAATGTCCTCGGTATTGCCAGATTTATGGATTGGGATGACTTTCGCAGACTTAAGCCATCGGGGGAACTGGCCTGATTCAAAACTAACGTTTATTACGTGCGCCAGAGGCTCCGCAATAATATCAGATGCCTCCTTAAAAATAGTTACAGGTAGACCGTCGATGCCCGGTGAACATCCCGTTTTAAGTTTATTGATTGTCTTGGATACTTCAAGTTTGTTTGTAGGTAGGAGTTTAAAACATTTATCTTTTTTTAGTGTAACATCAATTAAGTTAGCCAAAACTGTTTCTGTAGTTTGGGAATCACGTAGTATTGATTTTGCTAACCAAATATTTTGCTAACCAAATATTTCTTTTAATTTTATGCAAACATTTTTTTTTCTTTTGTGAGAAATCTTTACCCTTCCTAAGGGCCCGCCAAGGCACGCTACGCCACTGAACCCGATATAAGTGTTTAGTATATCTGATATTAATTAATTTTGAATACTTGGTTGGACAAAAAGTGACATTTTCTTTCAAACTGGAGCAGTTAGCTATACATTTCAAGCAACAATTTATAGAAGTACTATTCAGGGATTATATAATTTAAAAAAGTAAAGATTTGTAGTAACGGGAATTAAAACACCATCACAGGTTGTTGATTTTCTCGTTTGTTTTGCCTATAATTTGAAAAATATATAACACATTTTTTATACTTTTCTGATTGACGTTCACCCTATCACCCGTTTCTGGCTTGACGTCGACTTCTGGGACATCCTGTATATGTATGTCTTATATAATATCTTATATGGAGTCTGATATAATGCACTTATTTATCCCAACGAAATTTACATTGTTCAATCATCTCAGGAAGTCAGTTTTTGACATTGTGTTTCAGCTGCTACTGTAATTTTTGTTTTGTCTATGGTTTTATCTAACTCTATGGTGTTAAAATGACGCTTTTTTAGATCTCCAGGTAGAAAAATAACTCCCGGTGAGCTAAAACCCTTCGGCTACGTAACGACCAAAACCTTTCCATATTTTCATTCCCCTTGGCTACGTAACGACCAAATTTGGTTGCACATAAGAACACCGTTGACTACGTAAAGACCAATATTGGCAGCTTGCTCCCGAAATAGAAAGCATCCAAAGAGTTCTACATAAACTATATTTAATAAGGATCAACCTAACATTAAAAAAATACGAATAAAATTATCAAGATATAAAAATCTGAAATTTAAATTACAAATATAAAATCAATCAAAAAATAATAATAATAAAAAATATCCAAAAATATTCAAATTTAAATAATCAAATTACTTGAAAATAATCAAAATCAACGTAATGAAATAAGAGTCAGAAAAGTAATTTAACAATTAAAATAAAGAATATACAAATCACAAATAAGACTATATTATACACAAATAGAATATATTGTCTTACAGATAATATAATCTACCCTTCGGCTACGTAACGACCAAATTTGGTTGCACATCAGAACACCGTTGACTACGTAACGACCAATATTGGCGGCTTGCTCCCGGAGCGCACAGTAATATTATTTTCTAATTCGAACGCATCCTAAAATCCATACCAAATATCCTATTATTACCATATACATAGACGGCCGCTAGATTAATTTCGCGCGTCATTTCGCGGATATTTTTGGTAAAATTCCATCGTCAAACATCATCATTTTTTTTTCGAGAAATTATCAAAATTTTTATTGCTTTTATGAGTTAATATTTAAATATTTTTGTATGTAAATAAGCAAAACGAAATATTAACTTTGATAGGGAATCTAATAAAGATCATGATAGTATTTACAATTTCTGAATAGGGTTCCTCGTATTTTTCCGTTAGATAAGTACAAGTTAGAAATGCCGAGTTTTTTTCACTTTTTCGACTTTCTCATATTTATTCATAATTATTTAATTGTTTTACAAAATGAGATTTCAATATTTATATACGAAATTTCAATGCGATCATTGCACAGCTATTCTTTTTATGTTGGTATAGTAGTTCCATAGTTATAGTACTTTTTGTCGAGTGCGGCGATATTGCAAGAAATTCCAATAAATTGCCACGGTCTGCATGAAATTATGCCGCTGGGCTCGATTGCGTTTCTTCGTGAACTAAAATCGGAAATTAGTCCGTGTGAACGAGACAGGGCAATACGCTAGAGCGAAGTGTGAGATGACGGTTGTCACTTTTTCGCATTAAAACTGCGCGCCAAGGTCAAATCTTACACCGCACGAAATATGCTCGAATCTATTCGGACGAGTAACGAGTATAAGTTCGGCAGGTAGTATTTATCGACGATCGTTCGTTTCATTTACCGCTCTAACTTATTGCTCTGTCTCGTTCGCTTGGACTAATTTTGGTTTTAGTTCACAAAGAAACGCAATCGGGCCCACTGTGGTCTTGTTTTTGGTCATCATCATCATCATCATCATTTATTCATTCCATAAAAGCATTTCACAATACTGAGGAACATGTCAAATTTTACAATCATAATTTATCGGATGATAAAACCGCTTTGATTAATTAAAAGGAAAAAAAATATAATTGTAATCAGAGGTGATTACTTAAAAATAGTCAAATTTACAAAAAAATATACGTGTGGCACTCGGGGACTGCCGCGGTAAAGTTATTGCATAGCATTTTTAACAACTTATGCAATTATAATTATTTATTTATTTTATTTTTCTGATATCAGATAACTGCGCTCTATCGGAAAACGTTAAAATTATTTCGAATCATTTGCGGCTGCGGTAGCATATGATTCGGAATAATTTTAACGTCTTTCGATAGAGTGCCGCGTACGATTTTTTTATTCGATAAAGCAAAAAAACCGGATTATTCGAAAAAAATCGTAGATAAAAAATAGATAATTAAATTATTCTTAAAATGGTGCAGGTTTCATAATAATACGCCAGATAGTATTTGCGTAGTAGTCGTTTTTGTGTTCGGTTAGACCTAATTTCACAAATTAATTACACTATGTATTATAAACAAAATCTAAAATATTCAAAGCTAAGAATATTAGGAAAATGTTCTTGTTTAACATATATTTTTTTCGAATCGTAAGCAGTACTCGTTTAGACGTAATTATCAGTTTAAAATCATTAATTTTCGTTAAGAAATTTCTTCATTCGGTCGCCGCGCTGGCCTACTAGGCCCGCGATAAAAGCTATGCAATAGCTTAATAATCAATAATCAAACAATAAATAATAATCAATACAATGAAAAAGAAAATTTCTGAAACATGCGTAATTAAAAACAATGTCAATAAAATCTAAAACTTAGTGCAAAAGTATAGTCAAAATATGGTTATTTATAATCAAGCAATTGTGGACGCAATATCATAAAAGTCGTCCAGTTTGTAAAGGGCATGTTTGACTAACTGATTTTTCAAGCAGATTTTATATGCTGCCATCTCAAGTCTTCTCGTCGATGACGGCAAAGCATTGAAGCACAAGCACAAGCACAGGTCTTTTACGATGGATGTTCTCACGCCATCATCGTAAAACTTCAAGGTAATACTCCTTATTCATCGTCGACATCTTGGTAAGAGTTCATGATGCACTATGCCCTTGTAATCAAAGAATGCAGTAAAGAGCACCTTCACATTCTATCGAACTTGACGGCTTTTTTCGTGTGGCTGTTCTACTGTGAATATTGGGCCTTTTATTTCAGGGTTGTAGCCATAGCCATATCATTGTAATATTCGAAGATAGATTATTATTTCATTATTGTTTTCTTTTTATTCCAACCTAACTTACTGCTATTGCCATTGGGAGTTAATGGGCCCTTGCTGAGTTGGCCACGAAGACCCATTCTGTTCAGGGTTGGTCACACTCATGGGTCAACACCTATCCGACGGCCTCCACGCATGAAGTGCGAGCCTGTGTAGGACTCTGGCCTAATGGTCAGTTTCCCCTAGGAATCAACCTTCTGGCGCTCCTGGACGGTCTGCGCACCGTGCGGCGTAAGCCAATCGACTGTGCACTCTGACTAACAACTTGGCTTGTCGACTACAGCGGGCGAGCCCGTCACCTCAGGAAGTTTTAACGATTAGTCGTTCTATCTCCCCCCCGTTCTATAGGAAACAGTACTGCTTCCAGACTCCCCCGACTGTTAGTCAGAGTGCACAGTCGATTGGCTTGCGCCGCAATGTGCGCAGACCGTCCAGGAGCGCCAGAAGGTTGATTCCCAAGGGAAACTGACCATAAGGCCAGAGTCCTACCCAGGCTCGCACTTCATGCGTGGAGGCCGTCGGATAGGTGTTGACCCGTGCGTGTGACCAACCCTGAACAGAATGGGTCTTCGTGGCCAACTCAGCAAGGGCCCATTAACTCCCAAACTCTGACTAACCGTAGGGGGAGTCTGGAAGCAGTACTGTTTCCTATAGAGCGGCGGTGGTTGCGGACCTTACGGCGACTGCTTTTGAAACGACCATCCGCTACCCGATCCTGGGTGAACAGTTGGGCAAAGGATGCCGTGGTCCGCGATAGATTCGGTATACAGCGTTTCACCGCTTCGTAAGAAAGAGGACCGCGCAAGCGACCTCGAACTCGTAACCAATCGAGAGACCGGAGTAATCTGGTCGCAATTGGAAGTAAGGGCGTGAGTTAAAGCCTGCTGGGTAACACACCTTATTATCTCGCGGTTAAGGCGTTGGCCTCTTACGGGCATGTGGCGGAGCTTGACTTGTTTAGTCCAAGTCTTCTGCGTTCACTTCACGGGAGAGAGAACGACTAATCGTTAAAACTTCCTGAGGTGACGGGTTCACCCGTTGTAGTTGACAACTCTATATATGCTATTGCCATTATAAGTATTATTAGTATTATTATTAATCTAATATTTATTGAGTATTGGCATGCGTATGGTAGACTGGGTAAGGTTGTGCCAGGATACGGTTGTGACAGTCGTCATATTAGCAAAACTTTAAGGAATACCTGAGAGCGTGCAAGGGGAGAGAGGAGCGTCGTGCCCGTCTGCACTTGTTTCCCAGTATTGCGTCAGTCATCGCGCGCCATTAACGCTAGCAGAAGCCTAACTTTTTGACAGTCAAAAGTAAGTATTTTTCACGACTGACTAACAAAAAAATCGGTTGTCTCCTCCCAAGACTTTCCTGTCAAGTAGCCAGGAACTTAATTCATCTGAATATTAACTTTATTTGCTTTCGACTTATCGACTTTCGACTTTCTACTTTCGACTTTTCGACTTTAGGACTTTTCGGGTTTTTATGTCTGCTGTTCGAATTTTGTGTCTGCTGTTGACCGTTGAGGAGTTCCCTCGTCGGGAGCCAACCCAAGGTACATCAGCCACGTCATGGTGAACCTTGAAAGTTGCTACCATAATTGAATGCATACACAAAATTTTTGGTCTCTGCTGTTCACCGTTGAGGAGTTTCCTCATCGGGAGCCAACCCAGGGTATATACCTACCATGACATGGCTGATATCAGTCATGTCATGGTGAAACTTAGAAGTTGGAAGTGGTGTTTTTTATTCTTTTTAATATATTTACTTGTTTTATAATTTTAGAGCTCTGATATGAAACGGGTATCGACAGTATGGACCCGCACAGTATCGAAAATAATAATAATTAAAAAGTACGAGTAATAATCATAAACAAATATTTTTACGAGATGATACAGATAGATCGCTTACTCGTGTGGGGTTGAGTCCGGTATTTCCTGTAGTGAAGGGTTTGTCCGGTGGCGGGTAGTTATATCCTTTGTTAGGTGGGAGGTATTCGTCACCTCCTGCACCGAACACTACTCCAACGAAGGTGCACAACGCTACACTTATCTGAAATAAAATATTTTGAAATTTAATGGCGATCTACTCAACTGGCTACGTTTTGCAGACGAAATCATTTGTTTGTTTGTTTGGTTCTACCCTATCATGAAATTTCACAATGGGCAGGTCCCGCAAATCTCTTACAACCAACCCTACTTCAAAGTAAAATAAAAAAATAAAATAAAATATTTTATTTTTATTTCAATTTAATGGCTCGTTGATAACAAACTCAGCCAATTGTATCATATTTTAAATGTTGGTAGCATTCGAAATTTGAATTATTTCGTAATGTCACTTTCATTTGGAAAACGGCTTTGCCGAAGTGATCAATAGTTTAATTTTTTATTTTTCCGCTTAATTCGTCTCAATTGAAGGCATTTTGTGTTGCATAAGGATAAGCCCTATTTATGAGATATATGGATGAATAGTGATCGTTAGTCGACTGCAAAAGGACCTTTAAACTTACATTGCACCGTCGAAAGTCGTGCACATCCGTAAGTATATCTCATTCAAACATAAGCATTTCCCAATACAAGCTGGGATTTCCTTCGCTACTTTTTAAGTAGCTTTTACTAATTTTATTTTAAATAAAAACATCATCCTATAAACGGATTTCTTTACAAACCTTATCAAATAAATATATATATATATATATATATATATATATATATATATATATATATATATATATATATATATATATATATATATATATATATATATATATATATATATATATATATATATATATATATATATATATATATATATATATATATATATATATATATATATATATACATATTTATATATATATGTATATATATATATATATATATATATATATATATATATATATATATATATATATATATATATATATATATATATATATATATATATATATATATATATATATATATATAAATTTTTTTATCATGTTTTAAAATAAAATAATAGGTTATTGACAATTTTCATGACATTTTCTTACGAATTTTTAATTAGGTAATTAAGATATTTCTTATAAATAGGATAGAAAACGAATCTACTGCGTGAAATTTGTAGCACCCGACGTTTCGGTGACGTTGCAGCCGCCGTTGTCTAGTCTACCCTAGACAACGGCGGCTGCAACGTCACCGAAACGTCGGGTGCGACAAATTTCACGCGGTAAATTCGTTTTCTATCCTATTTATAATGTCAAACAACCGCGATAGTCTTTGATAAGATATTTCTGTTACATTATGTATGATTTTGTTTATTTATACCTATAAATATAATATTATAGATTTCTTAGGATAATTAAAACAAATTGTCTACCTTGGAACAGGCGGCAACCTAGTTAGGTTAAGACTTTTGTATAATGAATTTACTCATCATTTGAAATCAATAATTAATTTGTAACACAAAATTTGTGTGGCGGAGCTTGGCGGTGGATTGTTTTATCCAAGTTTTCTGCGTTTACTTCACGGGAGAGAGAACGACTAATCGTTAAAACTTCCTGAGGTGACAGGTTCGCCCGTTGTAGTTGACAACTTTATATGTGTGGTTGCCGCTTCTCTATACTTGCTTATGCATATTCGAACTCGGCCCACAGATCAGTTCTGATAACCGAAGCCTTAGCAGTATATTAGGTAGATATCTTAGATTTTATCGGACGTGGTTTACGATTAGTATCACCCTGGTCGTGTGCGTCGCTAAATTCAACTAATAAATCTCGTTGCGTAAGCGAAGATGACTTATCGCACATCGTATGGAATGCCGTACTTGTTACAAGTGCGTATATTAAAGGAATTAGGCATAGATTGCCGTGATTTGCAAGCTGAACGTTACCATTATCGCGGGTTCTTTGCGATATTTTCTACTTTCGCAACATTAATGTCCACTTGTTCATCTACGTAGCTATCAAGCTATTTAGGCCAACACATATTGTGCTTCTATACATTGCATTTATAGACTACTAGCTGACCCGTGCCCACTTCGTTGGGCGGTAAACATTTTTACTTGTGATGAAATTATGAGTGTGGTTCGGTTAGTACTGAGTGCTATGATTTATTTCCTGACTGCCAAAAGTAGGGTTATATTTTTACTGCATATGTATGTATGTATTTGCATGCCAATTTGGCTATATTACCGGGTTTCAAATGAGTGAGTGAAATGATTATGATTGAATAAATTATGTTTATTTTAATTGTTCAAAACTTCTCTGTATACTATATTAGATGTAATGTTATTATTTGGTACCAAAATATATTGTCTTTCAGGAGTTCGAACCCGAGATACGGTCGCGGTTCCATGCCTATGTTATATTATCTCTTTAACCATGTATGCAGTAAAAAGGAAATTGGATGCAGTAAAAGAGAAAAGTTTTTTTTTTAAACACTTGAGACGATAAATTTACTTATTTTGATAAGAATTCATAATTGTTGATAATATGACCAATAAACATGACCTAATGATTTCAATTATTTTTTTAATATAAAAAACTACTTTTTGTGACCTAAATATAAAAGTTAGACATATTCTGTCACTGACTTTTTTGTAGGCATTATCAAGCTCTAGAACTTTTGTCTAAAACTCAATCATATATCTTTCATCGTTAAGGCAGCGTTCGTAAGAACGTTTTCATTCGACTATTTTCTCCGACTTACTTTGCAAATCCGACTACCACGAAAAAGTCTTTCCATTTTTCGGATTAATATATAGCCTATGACACTCACAACTAACGTGACTTTCTATTGGTAAAAGAATTTTCGGTTCAGTATATCCAGAGATTACTCCCTACAACCTCACAAACTCACAAACTTTACCTCTTTATAAATTAGTATAGATGAGGAAGCTTTTGACTCTGTAGGACAATAGTCAATAATCAGTGGTCTTTTGGAGTGCCAGTGGGAAGGATTATAGATCTTCTTAATTCCTTACCCACAGAAATATACATCTTTTGTATATCCCTTTGGCAGCTAAAAGGCAACTCCCTGCTATCTCATGTTTATCATAATCTGTCTTTTATTTACTTTTATATTTTTATGTGTTTTTCTTGTTTAATGTTAGCGTTAATTTAGTTATGTAAGTCATTTATTTTTAGACTTACACTAGAACTGGAATTGTCTGTAATGCTCTTAAATAATATTTGAAACTAATAAATAGATAAATAAATAAATTTTAATAATAAAATAAGTTATCTTTTTCGTACGCTGGAGAGGTTAAAAGTTAATTTTTTTACGCAGGGCTTAGGCGGATTTGATAATAAAATATCAAATGCAGTTACGATTATTACATATCGTAACTATAAAATGTCTATCAAATACTTGCATCAAAACCTAACAATGCTAATAATAATGTTATTATGATGACGAGCGTTGCATGATTCATTCCCACGTGCATAATGGGTTCTCAGCTTCGCCGGCAGATGGCGCAAGCTCAGGCGTGGGTTAAATTAATTTACTTATGTTACGAATACAAAGCGATTAAACGAAATCTTATGAAATTCTGCTATTGTCAAGTAGGCGTCACAATCACAAAATTATTATGTAGATACATCAGTAGGAAGGTAGTTAATTAACCTAAAATTACTAAACAATAAGTCTAATGCAATCGGGTCTGCTGAAATGAGAAAATATCCATAACTTGAGAGATCCTAGAAGTCCGCAGAATTCCTGCCTAAATAATTCAACAATAGTGCTTTATGCAAGGGCGCCCATTAACACTGGGCTCGACTGCGCTTCTTCGTGAACTAAAATCGGAAATTAGTCCGTGCGAACGAGACAGGGCAATACGCTAGAGCGGAATGTGAGATGACCGGTTGTCACTTTTTCGCATTAAAACTGACCGCCAAGGTCAAATCTTACACCGCACGAAATATGCTCGAATTTATTCGGAAGAGTATATAAGTATATAAGTTCGGCAGGTAGTATTTATCGACGATCGTTCGTTTCATATTCCGTCCGCCCTAACGTATTGCTCTGTCTCGTTCGCTTGGACTAATTTTAATTTAGTTCACAATAAAACGCAATCGGGCCCACTGTTTAATAGGAGCGTCTGTTTTAGAAGGCCAAAAAAACATGTTTTTATGATTTTTATTAAAGCCTAAAATTGAAATCTGATCATGAATCTTTTATATCAGTTTGATTAATATTTGAAAGATAAAAATATTTTTTGTAAAAGTTAAAGAAATATATTTTTGAGATATTATTGAATTCCAAATGTTCAAACTGCTTCAGAAATGACGTCATCTACTTGCGCCGGTAAATAGCCAGCGTAATTTGGTTGCAACAAAAAACTGAGATATTTATTTTATATATGTAGGTATTTAGAAGATGAACTAAAAAAAATAAATAAAAGTTATCATTTCTGAAAGTTTTCAAAGATTCAAATAAATAAAAAAGATTTTCGTCCCAAAATTTTGTGTTTGACTAGTAAAAAAAATATTTCTTCAGATTTTTTTAAGTTCATATTAAAGATAATTTAATATTATTCTAATAGTTTTTGGAGCAACTCGATCCGTAAAGTAGTTTTATTAAATATGGTTATGAGAAAATATGCACTAGAGAAAAACGCGTAACTTATTTTCTTTAAACATAAGTAGTGAGATTTTTGCACTTACAGCAATCTGAGACTATCAGCTATTCCAGAAGTAAAAGATTTATGAATAGATTTCAACTTTAACCTTGCCAGTATGTTTTTCAGCGTTTAAAACGTATAAAATCATGATTTATTCCCGTAACCCAAATTGAACAGCTGGCAACATTCTGAAAATGAAAATAAACTCTCTTTCTAGCGCCTATAGAGGCCAACGCTTTACCTCTTTATCTATAGAGTAAATCCAGCGGACAGCCTAGCGCCCTTACTCCATATTTCGCCGAATTTCTCCGTCCACCTATTTGGTGACGGGTTCGACGTCGTTTGCGCGGCCTCTACCTAAAGTAAGAGGTTATTCAGTTTGAATATATCTCGGACCGAGGCCTCCTTTGCCCGCCATGGTCCTTTGTCCAACAGATCGATTCATGGATAATAATAATAAAACGATTCTTATTGCCTGCAGGCAATATTTTAGAGATAACCTATATATTTTAGAGCTAACCTATGATTGCTAGACGGGAGCAAAGGGAACGTTATACGGCCCTGAACCTTGCTGGGGCATACCAAAAAGCCTTGCAAACCTAAACCTAATACCATAAATATTCGCGAGTCCTTTCGCGGATATTTATGGTAAAATTCCATTGTTAAACATCATCAAATTATTTTTTCGAGAAATCATCAAAATTATTATTGGTTTTATGAGCTAATATCTAAATATTTTTGTATGTAAATAAGCAAAACCAAATATTATTTTTGATACAGAATCGAATAAAGATGACGATAGTATTTACAATTTCTAAATAGGGTTCCGTATTTTTCCATAAGACAAGCAAGTTAAAAATGCCGAGTTTTTTTCACTTTTTCGACATTCTCATATTTATTCATAATTATCTAATTGTTTTATAAAATGAGATTTCAATATTCTATATACGAAATTTCAACGCGATAATTACAGTTATTTTTTTTTTTGATTCCAATAAATTTCCGCGGTCTGCCATGAAACAATGCCGCTACTGGAAGGGTTAATAATTCGGACGTAACTGATAAAAGAGTGATAAAGCTTTGTTTAGATTTATAAAAGTAAAAATCGAATTCCATAATTACGAAATACTTTGCATCCTTAAAGTTAAAGTTTTATTAGATAACTTTATATTTTACCTTGATGTGTCGAATTTTCTATAGCACCTTAATTGGTCATTAAGAGGTAATAATTAGCGCTGAGATCATGGCATATTTCAAGTGAATGCCAGCCGAATTGCTATTAAATAGATGCAAGCGTTTTTTATGACGCTTTAATTACACTTCTATATAAAATTGACATTTTAATTTTTCCCTAATAGCTAAAACCAAATTGCAGATATGTATACATCTTGCAAATTTAAATTCATAGTAACAGCATATTTTAAAAATTTCTCAACAATAAACATTAATTATAATTATTAAATGTAGTGAATAAAGTGCAATTAAAGTTAAAGCTGAGCATAAAATTTCAACGAGGACCGCCACAACCTGTAAACACATTGTTCAGAAAACCCGAATATCCTTCGCCCAAAGACACTTTGGCTTTATAGGGCCAAAAATTTATAACCATCTAAAAAAATCTATAAAAAGATGCCAAAACACTAAGTCAATCCAATTCAAATCTAAAATTACACAACATTTACTTCAACTTGGTAGAAATGAGGTGGAAAAGGCAATAAGTCATATTTTAAAGGAAAGGTCTGCATTATTATTATTGTCATACCATTGCACTACACTTTATATTTTAATACTATTTATTTATTTGTTTTACAAACTTCATATTACGACATTTTAAATTTTTATTTCCATGACCATGCTATATCAACATTTTAAATATAATTATAAGTTTAATTTGCATTCGCTTATCTATTTTATATTTTATCATATTTTGTATTTTTGATTTTAATATTATGTGCACATGAATAACTCTTTGCCATACATAGAGTTTTCCTTGGTACGGGCTATGGCCTAGTAAAATACTAATTGTAAATTTATGTTTTTGAATGAATAAAATTATTATTATTATTATTATTATAATTATGCAGTCTAGAATAACCTACACTTGACACGGCACGCGTCCCGAATGTACTAGAACACCGTTTGCATATCGGTCTAATTATAATGGGAAGCAAAAGTATATAGCAAAAGACCGAGTCGATGGCGGTATAACCATTCCCAAATGGGCGACCGGTTGAAGAGGTCTCAGCGGCTTAAGGTCCTAAATAGACCTAAAATGTCTGGTGCAGAAGGCAACGGGAGACCACTGCACTATGTATCCCTAGTGAGGGTTAATGGGCCCTTGCTGAGTTGGCCACGAAGACCCATTCTGTTCAGGGTTGGTCACACTCACGGGTCAACACCTATCCGACGGCCTCCACGCATCAAGTGCGAGCCTGGGTAGGCACAAATACCGTGTTTATAGGAGTGGCATATATTCCATGTATGCACAAAAATGGAATTGCAAAACAATATTAAAAATGACTAAACACTTGATTAAATTAAATAATTAAATTAAAGTTAGAAGTGGAAAATTAAAATGACAGCAAATAAATTCAAATCAGAAAAAAAACAAAAAAAAAAACAAAACAATTTAAAATAGTAAAAATTAGAATAAGAATTTAAACAAAATAGTCCTGCTAACTAAGATAAAATAGTGTTAAAACTAAAACAAATTATCTCTTAATATACGTTAAAACAAAAGAATAATAATAATAATAATAATAAATAAAATAATAATAATAAAATAATAATACAATATAAGATTCAAAATATTCAAATGTCCGGGTTAGATTATAATGTCCAGTATTTTAAATATTCCTTGTCTTCCCTCTTTTACAAGCCAGTTTCTAAGCAGCCTTTTAAAGTAGGTCTAATTTTGTGCTGATTTTATGTCGCCAGGAAGAGCATTGAAAAACCTATATATTCGTTTGCACCCCAACTCCTTTGACGAAGTGATTTATATGAGATTCCTATCTTAGATGGTTATCTATTATACTCCTAAGTATTTCATTTCCTTAATGATTCCATTGGCTCGCAATTACAACTTAAATCTTTATTTTCACAGTCGTCGATACATATATGCAGAATTTGACAGGTTGACCTCTTCTATCAATGCTGAAGTCCAATATTTGTCAATACTTGGGTCACCGGAAAATTTGGGTATAGCCATGTTTTCACTATTGACAGTCCTGCATTTATTCGATTATAAACTATATTCCATGTGGAATCGGAAATTATAAATATTGCATCATTAGCATATGATATTATTCTTTTTATATTATGCTCACACAGCGGTTTAATATACAATGTGAATAATATTGGGCTGAGTAGGCTGCCTTGTGGTATACCGAAAGTCTGTGTTTTTGTGTCACTTTCCACGTTGCCATGCTTTACAATGTGAATCCTACTTTTGAGACAGTCTCGAAACCATCTCCACGCGACTCCACATATATCATATCCCATTAACCTTTGGAGAATTTTATGACATATGGTATCAAAAGCCTTCGGCAAGTCTAGAAAGACGGCCATACATTTTTTCCTGAGTAGTGATTCTGTTAAAGTTTTTGTCACTTCCAATATGGCATCGCCAATGCCTACACCCTCGCTAATGCGCTACCCAAACGATTTTTTGATAGAATGCTCATTGCTCATACTGTCCAGATGTTTTGAAAGTTTTGCTTTTACTAATTTTTCAATTTACCGTAGTTGTTTTTTCACTTAGGAAGTCATGGTCTTTCACTCCGTTCCAGTCAGGATATCTTGCGGTGTCGACTACAACGGGCGAGCCCGTCACCACAGGACGTTTTAACGATTAGTCGTTCTGTTGCCCTGCAGTGAACGTAGAAGACTTTGGACAGTACAATCCTACGTCCAGCTACGTCACAACCCGTGAGAGTCCAACGCCTTACCGCGAGTGAGCCAGGAATAAACCCGGCGGGCTCGAGATACTCGCGCCCTCCCTTCCAATTGTGACCAGATTTCTCCGGTCTCTCGATTGGTTCCGAGTTCGAGGTCGCTTGCGCGGTCCTCTCCCTTACGAAGCGGTGAAACGGTGTGCACCGAATCTATCGCGTACCAAGGCGTCCTTTGACCGACTCTGAACCGGGATCGGATGGCCAATGGTCATTTCAAGAGCAGTCGCCGTAAGGTAGACAACTACCCCCGCTCTATAGGAAACAATACAGTTCCCAGACTCCCCCGATTGTTAGTCGGAGAGCACAATCGATTGGCTTGCGCCGCTCGGTGCGCAGACCGTCCAGGAGCGCAAGAGGATTGATTCCCAGGGGAGACTGGTTGACCCAGTGTCCTACCCAGGTTCGCACCCCATGCGTGGAGGCCATCGGATGGGTGTTGACCCGTGAGTGTGACCGACCCTGAACACATGGGTCTTCGTGGCCACCTCATCATGGGCCCATTAGCTCCAGTCAGGATAGTAAAATTGCGATTCCCACTCATAATTCTTCTATTTTTACTTATTCCTTCACCGTTCATGCAGCTAGACTATGGAACCAGCTCCCGCCAGACATCAGAAACGGACCAACGGTTTCTACCTTTCAAGTGTCTCTGAAAAAGCATTTCATGTCCCTAAATTCCTAGTTATCCTAGGTCTCATCCCATCCTCTCCTATCCTTCGCTCCTTGCGAATTATTCCAAATCCTAATTTTATTTAAAAAATGGCATTTTTGTTACTTGGTTAATTTTTGTTATGTAATAAGTTTTTCTTCTTTTTTTGTTAATTTTTAATTTATCTTTTGGCACCTAAATTTTTACACTTCCACGAAGGTTGGCTGTAAGAGATTGTATTTTAGGCAATAAGTCCTCCTTTTGTATGTTTTTGGTTAATGTTCAATGAAGAATCTCTATCTATCTATCTATCTATCTATGTTTTTCCTATAGGAACGTCATCAAAAATTCTAGATCACCTTTAATATCATCTAATATAGGAAGATGTTTGACCGCATAAGCGTGTGCAAATCAGGCGATTAGGAATTTAAGAGAGAGAGCATCATTATCGTACGTGCGTTTGAAAGTACGGTAATTAAGACCAATTATCGCATTAAATAATAAACCATCGGCGGATAGACACTTAACTAATGGACGGGCTAATTGGCCTTATACAATCACTACATAGTTTAGGTCTTCCCTATATAAAATACACAGAAAACTTTGACTTTCACTTCCGGTCATATTTGATAAAGTAGCCTATATATTCAATACATCACTTCGAGATAATGGGCCCGATTGCGTTTCTTTGTGAACTAAAACTAAAATTAGTCCAAGCGAACGAGACAGAGCGATACGTTAGAGCGGGATATGAAAGGAACGATCGTCGATAAATACTACCTGTCGAACTTATGGGCGTCCGAATAAATTCGAGCATATTTCGTGCGGTGTAAGATTTGACCTTGACTGACGGGCAGTTTAATGCGAAAAAGTGACAACCGGTCATCTCACACTCCGCTTTAGCGTATTGCCCCGTCTCGTTCACACGGACTAATTTCCGATTTTAGTTCACGAAGAACCGCAATCGAGCCCATTAGGTGTACAAATATGAAACCGGTAAAAACACGGTAATTTTCACGGTCTCCGTAAGGTCCGCAACCACCCTCGCTCTATAGGAAACATTTTAATATTTACGCGGCGACAGGCGAGGGTTGAAAACCCCGCCCACCACCCGGGCAGTTCTAACGACGTGGGTCGTTTTCTGCCCAGGATGTCATGCAACGACAACCTCACGCGTGCCGGAAAGGTAGCGCGTGAGGGGTGAGCCAACGGAGACCTTAGGAAAGATTCTCCGGGCTTCAGCCACCGCCGGCACCCCGTAAACCATTTATTTAAACTTTAAAATGTTTACAATTATTACTTAATTACTAAACTAAACTAGGCGACTAAGCGGTAACATATTTCATTATTTATATAGTATAATATATTATTTTTATTTCAATGATGAGGCGGTGGAAGGTATGCTCCATGCGCGTGTCGAAAACAAAATTAAATAAAAACGGGCAGCAAACGGCAGGGGCGCCGTCGGAGACGTCGACGACCGGGATCCTGTGAAAGGGCACGCACCCACAGGGGCGATTAGGGACGATACAGTACGGGCGACTTCGGATGATGAAGCAGCCCACGGCCTGCACCGCTAAGAGGGGGGGCCCTCCCCCGGAGGAGGATAGCCCCTCTGCCTCAGATCCTCCCAGAGGGACACCCAGTGATCCACAAACTCGCGAAATGCAGCAAAGCAACCCCTACAACTTACCAAGTCCGCATTCCAAACCGACTGCCGACGCACGAACCAACCACAAACAACATTTCCGCCCGTGCGGCGTCGAGCTTGGGGCATGTCCAAGCGATGTGTTCGGCCGTCTGGCGACCAGTGCCACACGAGCACCAGGGATCGTCGTTGAGTCCAAGGTCAAATAACTTGGCTTTGAACTCACCGTGACCTTCAATGAGCTGAGTGATATGGTGGTCAAGCCGCAAGGTGGTCAGGTCTATAGAAAACAGTACTGCTTCCAGACTCCCCCGACTGTTAGTCAGAGTGCGCAATCGATTGGCTTACGCCGCACGGTGCGCAGATCGTCCAGGAGCGCCAGAAGGTTGATTCCCAGGGGAAACTAACCATAAGGCCTAGACCTGAGTCCTACCCTGGCTCGCACTTCATGCGTGGAGGCCAGAGTAGGAGTAGGAGTAGAAACAAACAGACTCACACACAGACACACAGACAGACTTCAATCTGGAAGTGGTCTTAAACAATACTTTCCCTCGTCGGTTGGCGGGCCCGGAAACTAAAACTAGAGTGCGAAGTGATTAATTGTCGTAACACATGCGTTATGATTAAGCGATTATAGCTCTAATATTCACCGGGCGTTGCGTCCTTAATTGAACGAGCGAACAATTTGTCATTTTTCTCTTCCATCTTTTGCAACGGCACTGCATTGTGCAAACGTCGCGATGGTGCCACGGTACATTAGCCCGAATGACCGAGCACCGAGCGACCATTATTTTGTTACCGTCGCGATTAATTTTTAAGCTAAGATAAATTATTACGCTTTACGGTTTTCGACACGAAATCAAAGATGGAGTAGTAGAAATGGGCAGCTTGTTCTTGTTTTACGACTGCCCAACAAAAAAGGAGTGTAATGCGTTCAGGGTTCATCTATGTATATTTTCCGTTTCTTTATTACACCACTAGCTGACCCGTGCCCACTTCGTTGGGCGGTAAACATTTTTATTTGTGATGAAATTATGAGTGTGGTTCGGTTAGTACTGAGTGCTATCATTTATTTCCTAACTGCCAAAAGAATGGTTATATTTTTACTGTGTATGGTATGTATTTGCATGCCAATTTGACTATATTACCGTTATTTGTGAGTGTCTTCTTGTGAGTGTCTCATTTGTGAGTGTCTTATCTCTTTAACCATTTACCTATGCAGTAAAAGGGAAATTATATGATGTAAAAGGGAAAAGTCTTTTGTTTTAAATACTTGAGACGATAAATTTACTTATTTTGTTATGAATTCATAATTATATTGATAATATGCCTAATAAACATGACCTAACGATTTAAATTATTTTTTAATACGAAAAACTACTTTTTGCCACAAATATAAAATTTAGACATATGCTGTAGCTGACTTTTTTATAGGCATTACCAAGCTCTACAACTTTTCTCTAGAACTCAATCATATATCTCTTTTTCTCCGACTTACTTTGCAAATCCAACTCCCACGAAAATGTCTTTTCAGTTTTCGGATTAATATATAGCCAATGACACTCACAAAAAACGTGGCTTTCTATTGGTAAAAGAATGTTCAAAATCGGTTCAGTAGATTCAGAGATTATTTCCTACAATCTCACAAACTTTACCTCTTTATAATACTATAGATTAGTATATTAGTATTAGTATTATTAGTATTAGTATAACATATAAACGCTTGAACCGATTTAGATGTGTGTAGTATTGTAAGAAACTTTATGTCATCTGTCATGGCGGTCGTCAGGAATAAACCCGGTAAGCCTAGTAGAAAAAGAAGTATTTGGAATATTAATTTAGCAAAGTAAATTATATAATGTGTTCAGGTATTATTTTGGTTCTTACGAAATTATTACACAGTTGCAATAAAATAGTGAGAGAGAATTTTATAATATTAACAAATTATAATTAGATGACTGACAATTTCCATCTCGATTTAATTTATTTAACTTGACATTTGTACCATTTTATTGATTATTAATGACAACTCAAACTGTAGTTCCCTTCGGCTACGTAACGACCAAATTTGGTTGCACATCAGAACACCGTTGACTACGTAATGACCAATATTGGCGGCTTGCTTCCGGAGCGCACAGTAATATTATTTTCTAATTCGAACGCATCCTAAAATCCATACCAAATATCTCATTATTACCATAGATACATAAAGGGCCGCTAGAATAATTTCGCGCGTCATTTCGCGGATATTTCTGGTAAAATTCCATTGTCAAAGATCATTTTTTTTTTTTAATTTAAAAAAAATATATTTGTTTTTATGAGCTAATATCTAAATATTTTTGTAAGTAAATAAGCAAAACGATAGTGCGATCTATCGCATTTCTTTATAGACTGATTACATCGCAGAAATAATAGGTACGAGTTATTAAATGCCATTTATTAATCTGTCTAAACAAAAACTGCTTTAAATTTCAATGGCCCGGCCGCAAGCAGTCATTGTTCCCTGCTAAGAACAAATGATTTTTTTTTATTTTTAAAAACAGGTATTTCTTTATTTTCTTTTGCTATATTTATTGGAATCTGGGAAATCACTGAAAAAATACACTTGTCGTTTCTAAATTTTATTTGCTTTTACTTATCACTTTGACAAAAATACTCTACGACAGCGGTTCCTAAAGTGTGGGTCGCGACCCACTGGTGGGTCGCGAGCCGATTCCAGGTGGGTCGCGAACACAACGTATGAACTTAGGGTATATTTAATATGGCAGATAGTGGACGAGATAGATTGACGAGTCTAATAGGATACATACAGACGATATAATAAAATAAAATAAAGAAATAAAATAAAGATAGTAATTGAAAATAATATAATATAAAACTTGTAACCTTGAAACTGGACTGTCAACTAATGCCGATGTTATTTGACTTGTCAGAAGATACCTACTTGAAGAGTACATTCAATCGCCAACGCTTGACACAATTTTGGCTATCTCTACGTGCTACACATCCGCACATTTATGCTGAGGTAGTAAAAGTTCTACTCCCATTCACAACATCGTATTTGTTTGGGGTAGGTTTTTCTGCTATGACAAGTATAAATACAAAGTACAGGAACAAGCTAGATTTGTCAAATTCTCTGCGCTTAAAAATATCTCGCATTAAAGTTGAAGAAGAAGCTGTAATTTTGAAAAACAGAAAGCAAGCTCATTCGTCACGCTGAATTATTTCGCCGTACCTACCCTATGAAGTAGGTAGGTAGGTATGTAAACGTAGTTCTTAGTTTCTATTTTTTACGTTGTCGCACATTACAATTTCTTACAAAATAAAGACTTACCTACTTATGATACTTACAAATGAATTGTTTATTTTTTACATCAAACCACTAACTAACTTTTCTGAAAAAGTTCTCGCTGGGTCGCAAAATATTGTGATTTTAAAAAGTGGGTCGCGGGGTCAATAAGTTTGGGAACCCCTGCTCTACGCTATGAAAGTTTGATACTCTAAAAACACGATCATATAATGGACTGTCAGGAAAGTATTTACTCATTGTTTAAAACAATTTATTTTCATTATTAACCCTTTGAGGGCCTCGTAAGGAAAATTTTGATACATGAAACTGTTGAAGGGCGATGTAAGTACATATATGTCAAGGTCAAACTTTGTAAAAATTTGGCATCAATTGGTCATGGCAAGTTGTGGATGAACACGGTCCACCATGGGGAGCGCTAAAATATTGGACTTTGAGACTTGGACCAGGGTCGAAACCACATTGTAAAATTTTGGTTTCAATATCTTGTAAACAAGCGACACAAATATAAAACGACATATATTATAATCAAATAATAACGTTGAGTCGCCCCAGGCTAGCCGAGAATAGAACCACATTGGAAAATATCCATTTTAATACCACGGAAATACTACAAAAATACTAGATTTGCTGTTGGGGTGGCGGGGGTGGGGGGGGGGGCATATACGTCTTCTTCCGATATTATTCTTTTTTCGACATTATTATTCTTCCGTGGGTTCGTATGCCGCCTTATCTGGAGTGCTTAATTAGATACCCAAGGGCTTACGAAGCTAAAGGTGTTTTGTGGGGGTGTTATTGGAGGGAGTAGTGTTGGGGGAGGGGGGGTTGCCTGGGGTGTTTGGGGTGGTTGGGTGGGTTAAGAGGAAAAGAGGGTTGAAGGAGGGGGGATTTGGGGGAGGAGAGTCGGGGATTTAGAGGGGGATTGAAGGTGGGGAGGTGGAAGAATGAGGGGGAGGGGGCGGAAGGGTGGAAGGGTTTGAGGGTGGTCGGGATGGAAGGGGGGGGGGGGGGGGGAGTAGTCTGCTTGCCGGGAAAGTCTGTATTTTAAATTAACTTGGGTATCAGACAAGGACCCTGAAAATCGGACAGTAGGGTCTAAACCGGACATCTGGCAACCCTATTATGAAGCGATGTTACCAGGAGATTCATTGTCCCACAAAATCACAATGTATGCGTCTTGCACATTTGATCAATCTTCAAACTGTGTATTATCTTGTGCATGGCATCAGCATCAACACGACCTTGTCAATTTCCTACGTGGCGACGGCAAATGTCTTAGATAGGCTAATAACAGCAAAAACGTGTGCTTGCATTTGGAATGTATTTAATTATCCGACGAAGGCTCATTCACGTGCACTTCATTGAAGAAAACGGTAGAGGTGCCAACCCATATTCGATAGAGGCATCACGCTGCAAAGCTAGGCGGTTTTAATTTTCTGGCAAGGTAAGGATTGTGTATGCATTTCTGTGTGTATTTCACCCAAACATTTCAACCGTTTGAGCTGAAATTTGGCATGCAGGCATAATCGGTCATGGCATGTGTTGAAAAGATTGTAGTTGAAATCGGTCCACCAGAGGGCGCGCTAGTCGTACTTCAATCTCGAAATATTGCAGTTAGAGAATTGAAATTCGGTACACAGATGTATTGTTGGACCAAAATTACTTTGTGAAATTTTCGTTGGAATATCTCGTATAGGAGCGAAAGCAAAAAAATAATAATATCTCCGTATTGAAGAAAATACTACATCATTTTTGAAACAATGCCATTTTAATATAACGAAAGTACTACAAAATACTAAAATGTAATACTTTTGCTATTATAGTCACTTGACACATTCACTATTGTGTGGGGAGGGCGGCGGGAGGGAGGGTGAGGGATTTAGTGGGAGGATTTGTAAAGGGCGTTGAGAAGTTTGGCGTGCAAAAGGGGGTGGGGGGTTGTCTACTTGTCGGGAAAGTCTTGGGGGGGGGGTCGGTTGTGGGGTTTGGCTTGTGTGGGGAGGGGGGATGTTGTCTGCTTGCCGGAAAAGTCCTGGGATGACACAACCGATTATTTTATTATTTTAATGATTCTCATTTCAGTCGTCTAATATCATAAGAGGAATAATGAAATACACATTCTTTGAGGACGGGTTATGTCGCATACGTACATCTCCTGCTTAAATTTGCTTCTAATCTTTAGCCTTCGCAGTATACCACATACAAGCTGAGGATTACATAAAATAGATAATATCCGTACTGCTTGAAGTACAAAAATCTTCAAAAACTGCAACTTTCCAGCATGAGGATATACTTGTATGTATCTTCATCTGTACTTGACAAAGCTGCATTCGTTTCCATGCGACTTCTAACAATTTATTTAATTTCTTTATTTATTTAAGAATTAAATAATATAAAACATTTTTTTTGCTTATAAAAATAATCGGAACCGAATGGCAAAACCTTAACCTATTGCTTATTTGATTCTGTCACCCAACTGGGATTAGCCCGTTCTAGGATGGACAGGACTCTAATTTTACAATAAATTATGTAAAAGTTTTATTAAAATGCTCATAAAACTAAATTGCCTTAAAACATGGTCCTCAAAAAAAAAGAAACAATCAAATAGAGTGAGACCAACAGAATTGACATAAAACTAAAGTAAAGAGTAAGATAAATGTATAATAAAACAAAGTCAATAATTAATATTTAATATATATTAAGAAATATAAAAATTATATAAAATATCTCGTGAAAAAAAAGGTCAAATCATAGTCAAAACAATATATAACAACAAAATGAATTGATAATTAGTTGAATGTTAAAATATAATCAACATATATACTATTTAAAAACATAATAATAATTTGTGCATCTAAGTTTTATTAAACTATAATTTCTAACATTTCATGTATGGTTAGTCTCTCATGACTCGAGTCACAACGTCCGCATAACCCGAATATTATTGAAGGGTTTGTATTGCCGTATCACAAACACTAGAAGCTTGAAAGAAGTTATATATGTATAGTTGCCTAAAGTGTTCCTTGAACTTAAACTGGGTTTGGGTTGATACCATGGACTACCATGGACCAAAATGCGACGAGATGATGCTCCGAACGGCCTATCTTCGCTTTGTTTATCAATGAACACAGTATCGTCACGTAAATCTTGTGTGTATATATATAGCTACTATCCGGTAGGTAATCCCAAAGCATGCCGACGAAGTTGATTAATTTATTGACTTTTCGACAAGCATTCATAGACTTTTTCCAACAATTTTCTATCACAAAAACAACTCAGTACATGATTGTTGACAATCATTAACGAGACATTGATATACAATAATTAAATACAAAATTAAATAATTAATTGATAGGTGTATGCCTTTTGTTTTTTCGTTTATTCGTTTGTTTGTTTCTACTCTTTATTGTGAAATGTCACAATGGTCGGGTTTATTATCATATGACAATCTCTTACAACCAACCCTACTATGACGAGTTATATGTATGTGTGCGTGTAAGATGTATGTGTGTGTGCCTTGTTATAGCATTCGATCGACAGAATTGAAAATGCAATTCCGTTCATTTGATCTCAACGGAAAATGGTGACCCAGCCGGGAATCGAACCCGGGACCTTACAATGTAAGATCAGGCAACCTAACCACTATGCGGCATCGCTTGGATTTATAACTTATTCACAGTGATGCCCAGGCTTTGGAAATTAGGTGAGATAACAATGAGAGGTGAGAGCAACAAAGTATAAAAATAACTTTGAAGCGACCTTTCTGAGTCACACGCATCGCAATCATTAGTTTGTGTTAGATCCAAGACTAAGTAAAATTGCAAAACTTTTAACTAATTTTGAGATTGCTGAATCGGGTATTATAAAAGACAATGCTTTGAGAGCCAGTTATGTTGAAGTTTATTCGTCACTAATATTATTTCTAACTATTTCTGTCACGTGTCAACAGCTAAACGTTCGTTTCCGATTCCGCTACATATTTGAGGCAATGCCCCCAAATGAATACACCGATTTATAATGTAGCTGCAATATAAATATGTAATGTAGCTAGGTATACAGAAATTATTTCCTATTTTTTTTTATTTGTCGAGTGGGGCTTTTCCAAGGTCTTTCTGAGCCTTGTAACACTGCGACCATTGCTGATCTATTGTGTTCGCCACCTACTATAGTTCTGCGCTAAGCCTCGTGTCATTTAAGAACCGCAGCATGCTTTTGGCACCAGATTGTTTTACCTCCTCAGGTTGAAGGTAATGACCACCCAAGTGGGTGTATCTTTTACGCATCAGCGGGCCACACTCGCACATGAGGTGCAGGGGAGTTTCCTCGGCCCCATTGGCAGAACCTGCACATTTTTGTGTCTCGGAGCTTGAGGTTGTACATGTGTTTGTTAAGGCCACAATGCCCCGTGAGCGCCCTCACCAGTATGCGTAGATATTAGCGATAAGGCCTTACGGGTCGTCTTAGGGTCGTGAGCCTTAATTAGAGCTTTGGATTGATTCAACCCTGGCGTGTTGTTCCAGTGGTTAACGGTTTGTTCTAAACATATTTGTTTGAGCATTAGGTTTGCAAGGCTTTTTGATACGTCACAGCAAGGTTCAGAGCCGTATAACGTTCCCTTTGCTCATGTCTTAGCAGTTTGTCGGCTTCTTCATTTCCCTCGATTCCTGCATGGCCTGAAACCCATCTTAGAATTACCCTGTTATTTTCTCACTGGGAAGTAGTGATACGCAGTTTTAAATTAATAGTATTCGAGCTTTGAATTAATAGTATTCAAGGCTAGTGCCATAAGAGCTACCTTGCTATCCGAGTAGATATAGATACGGTGGTTGGCCTAGTTCTTATGGAGGTTGATATCCGCATATTCAATAATAGCGTATACCTCCGCTTGGAATATGGAGGTGAATTTCCCCAAGTTTACACTTCTTTCGAAGTTTGGTCGCTCTCCATTTATACCGCAGCCTACGTCCAGTCCCGATTTGGACCCATCAATATACCATTTAAGGCTGCCGGCCTCCCAGTGCAGTCGGCTTTTTAGCCAGTCGTTTCTGGGTGGCAGTTCCAATGTAAAAAGTTTTCCAACGTTTAGGAGTGGAAGCATGGTGTCTGATACCATGTTGAGGGTTGGAGTTTCACTGACTGAGTCAAGACCTGATCTTAGTGCTTGTGAGATCCAGTTTACCTTCTCCTGGGCAGACAGCCTCTACATGCTGGCTTTTGCCACATGTTGCAAGTGAATGTGTAGGGGCGGTAATCATAATCATAATCATAAGTTTTTTTATTCAAAATAGTACGAAATCGTAACTTTTTGACGTCAATTATGCATACAAACATACATACATGATATAAAAATTAAATTATTGTGAAATTATAACAAATTATTGGGACATAAACATGATATAAATCATCGAGGTAACCATTTTATTTCCAAGGGCCTTTGTCGTCTAGATAATCATTTATTTTATAGTAGCCCTTTGAGTACAGCTTCTTCTTAATAAATGACTTAAATTGTATCACAGATAAATTTTGCATGTTTTCTGGGACTTTATTGTAGAAGCGTATACATTGCCCTTTGAATGATTTTGTGATTTTGGAGAGTCGACTTTTATGGTCAGCAAGTTTATTTTTATTTCTAGTATTGACACCATGCCTTTCAGAGTTTTTTTAAAAACAGTTCTTTATTTTTATGCACATACATTAAGTTTTCATAGATGTAAGGAGATGCAAGTGTCAAAATATTGATTTCTTGAAATTTTCCGCGTAACGACTGTCTAGCACCTAATTTATAAATAGCGCGGATGGTGTAATGATCTGAAAATCATCACATGATCGCTTAGCAGCTCTAAGCTAACCGGAAATAGATTAATCGAATTTTTAAAATTAAATTGTACTTTAAAAAGATCATAGTGACATCTAGCGATTTAATTAGGAACTAAACTTGACAGATGAAGAATGTCAGTTGCTAAACTATAGAGTGCAGTGCCAGCGTCACATAAATAAAGGGGTTTTGAGTGGTTCTTGAGAGTTAAGGACATCATTAGGGGTTTAAATATAGACAATCAGGAATATTTGGCAAGAAATTAGCATATTTTGAGATTTTTACGAAAAATCGACGTAAATATCAATAATTGACAAATAGACAATAGAAGCATGTTTATGGTCTTAAAAAAAGTCGACCGATTGGTTTTTCAAAGAAATATAAAAAGGGGTTCATTAAATAGTAGGAATTATGGGAGAATTAATAGCAATATTGATAAAGTCATTTGAAGAACATTTAATTTATTATTAAGAGAAATTGGAAAACATAATCGACATCGATGGAAGAAAGCCGAATCGATGATGTCCAAAGAAATTATCACCAGATAATTGCCAGTCAAAATAAAATTTAATAGTTAAAATGAGGAAATTTAGAAACACGTAATTAAAATAGAGGAATTACTAGATAAAAATACTATCAATAAATAAAATTGAAATAAAATAGTTATATTATTTCGCTTTCAAATGTGAAAGTGGAAACGACGCGCAAGAAAGGCGGCAAGGTTAAGTCAAAGTATGATGATTTCCCGCCGAATATGAAACATCAATTTCTCATAATACGTAAAATAAATACTTAAAATCATATATAGAATTAGAAGCACGAATTATCGTTAAGAAATTCGCTTGTTACCAATGTGGCAGAGCGTTATTTAACGAAAAAATAGATAAATCAGATCGTTTTGTGATTGATTAGTCAATAGTTGTGGGTTAAATTACTAAAAAAAGGATATATCGATAGGGGTGTTATATAAGGAATGGACGTGTTGCTTCCGGCATCCATTAAGAAATTTTAGTTGCACGCACAAAAGCTGCGAAAGTTTGGGAAAGAAAAGTATATCTTGGGGCTCAGATGTGAGAATAAACAGTTTAAAATAAGGGCACTGAGATGCTGTGAAGCATCTTAGTGCCCAGTTCATTTAAATTCGTATAAAGTGTACAGATCGAATATCACAGAAACGCTTTATCGCAATCGCCATTGATGCGCTTTTTACAAGGACACTAAAAAAAAACGAACAAATAATAGAAATCCAGTGCTAAAAATGTGAATCGAGAGAGCTACGCGGGTTGGCATGTAAAAAAATCCAACATTTCATATAAAATAGAAGTACGAGATTCGTCGGGTTACAATACGAAAATTATATCCAAGATGGCGAACGAATCAAACTGAAACGTCAGATTGAGATCACAACATTGCGAACGTCCTTCGGAGGTGTATAAATTAGCGTCGAAATAAGGGAAAAACATTGATGAGAATGCAGTAACGGCTTGAAAATTGCAGTACGATAGTAAGCGGCTGGGGTTTCTAAAGAGACATTCTTCTTGGTGATGGCAGATTTCTAGAAAGGCGACACGCATCGAAGAAATTGACATTAGTTATAAGTGCATAATGTGAATGCAGCTGTAAATACGGGGAAGTATAGCCGAGAGTCATTGTCGGCAAAGATGTACTAAAAATATGTAAGTTTATTTGCCGAAGCTGGCGTTATTTAATTATTTGAGCCGAAGCTAGCAACCAATATTGTCATTGTTGTATATTTTTTGGGGTTATAAATATTCGAGTTTTGTGGGTTTGTTGAAATTATTAGAATGTTAAGTAGTTGTAACGTAAATGCGTGATTTCTACATATTTGCACGTTAACTAAAAATGAGGCATTTAACATCGATTGATATGAATAGTCGTTGATAGTTCTACGAGGTAAACCTCTAGTCAGACTATTATTTAATTTGGAAGAGAGTTAGCCTTTGCTAACTCCGTTGATTCAGACACCAGCCATTATATAAATGTGCTTTTAATTTGGAAACTAGTTAAGGAAACATTCGAATTATACTGAATGTTAGAATAAGATTAAAGATAAGGAAAATTGTAGATTATATTAAGGTTTTTTTTTGTTTTGACTGATCGATGGGGTTTCAAGGATAACGGGGAGGGAATAGTATTAATAGAAATAATAGAACGAAAACCATATGGACAGTCAGTGGACTGAATGGTAACCAGGTCGTAGTTTATATCGGGCATTAGCGACTGCGGTCATTTAAATTCATTATATCACTGGAACGCCATCGACTAGTTGACAGTGTGTTAGTTTATAAGTAATTTTATTGTTGTATGTAAACATTACGATTCATGTTTCAATATAAATTGACATTGAACACATTTAAATAAATAAAGGATTAGAATCTAATTGTCGAACTTCACGGCGGAGATTTAAACTCATGCATTATCATTATTAATATTATTTTATTAACAATCGACTGAACGCAGCCATTGTTGTCATCGACAAATAATCGATCGAAAATAACTCAAAGAATAAATTGTAAATATTTTGTGGTGAATTAGGCGCTCATTATTATAAATATAATTCACAATAATAGTACTTAAACTAAAATAGAAAAAGTTATAATTTTAATTGTTTAAATATGCATTTTGGTTTAATATATGGATTATTAATTGGAGAAGATTTGTTTCATTGAGGAAGTAAATACAAGGAGGGAAATTATTAGGCAAGGTATTGGAAGCCTATCCTCTTGAAGGTAATATTATCACTGTCGTTGTATGGTGGTAACATATTGAAATAGATATAGTAAAATCTTCTCTGACATATGCCGTCCCAATGTGGTGGGCCAATAGACATTGAAAGCATCGTAACATAACATAGAGAATATAAAATCATAACTCACAGATAGAAATAGAGGTGAGAAGTAGTAGTAAAAAATCAACGCTACATATGGCGTCCCAAATAGTGGGGCTGTTTGAAGATTGATTCATAAAATAGACATAAAGAAATAGTAGTAGTATATTATAATAGGTAAGTAAAAATCTAGCTTACAAATGTCGTCCCAACGTGTGGGGCCTTGATAGATTCTAAATAAAATAAATAGTAAATTATTTTCGATCGATCGTAATTTGGGCATTTAATAAATAAAAAATATAGAAACATGAATCGTGTGATATAACTGTATATTTAGCATTGCGAATTGTTGATATATTGTATATGTGTGTTGTTTCTGGAAATCTGCCTATATACATAATTTAACGTTTATTGTACATTATGTACACATATTGACTGCAATCGTCGTAATTGAATCGGTGATTAAAATAGTATAATAAATTAAATTAATATAATATCTCGGGAATAAGAATATTTACCTCGGGAATAAGAATAGTTTAAAAAATAAAATAAACAAATTTGATTGGAAATAGATTTATTAAGAATTAGGCTGGAATTAAAATAAATTAAAATAATTGTAATCAGGACGCCGCGGATAATAACCTTTGGCACGATAGCAATCGTCAACCTTTTGCTTTGAATAAAATATAATAAATTAAATTCGTTTAATTAAAAATAAAATAAATTGAATTAGTTTTGAATCAAAATAAAATAAATTAATTAAATTCGTTTAATCAATAAAAAAATAAAATAAAATAAATAAATTAAATTATTTTAAATTAAAATAAAATAAATTAAATACGACAAATAAATTAAGAATAGACATAGATATCATAATGTCTCAAACAGCTTCGTCATCGAAAAAAACGAAGGCTGGAGAGAGATATATCTCGAATAAAATACGAATAGAGAACTCGATGGCTGGGAGGGGGTCGTCGGTTCGCATTTTTAATAATACCCTAAATAGTAATGATATGGATCAGAGACCTTATATTTATGTAAGGTTAAATAATTTTAAATTAAAAGCATTAATAGATACAGGATCTTCTGTTAATATAATAGGGAGAAAATATATAACATTATTTCAGGGTTGTGCGTTTGATAACAAATGCAATAATATACAATTGATGTCGGCGGATGGTAAGATACAGAATATTATAGGAGAATTGGGTATAGATATCAAATATTAGGACGTTTGCCGACGTTTAAAATACATACTTAGTAAATACATACTTGAAATACTTACTTATATATAAAATCGGAAGGTAAAGCCATAGGGCGATGCCACATAAAAGATATGGTAAAAATTAGTAAGGGGTGATTAAAGAACATTACGATTCTATCGGTTGAGTGATTAGTTGTAGAAGCTCAATAAATTATGGGGAGTATAAAAAAAAAAAAACTCACGGTTTTGTTGATGGTATGTTTTGTGGTTGTCATAGCATTATAATATTATTATATTGGCTGTCATGGCGGTTATTATTATTTTATTGAGAGAATAACCGGCAGATTATTTTGAATATCAGAGTTATTGATTGTAGCGGGGTGTGTGTTCTTGTGTATGTATTGTATTATCATGCTAAGATAATAAATCATTTTAACACGATATATCATATATTGGATTTCATCATTTTTCAAGTTATAAATTACATTACAGATAATATCATTTTCCTGTTCCTTACTGGTAATAGATATTATCCTATCCATCATCCTATCACCATTCCTATCCTACCATTCTATCATACACTACCTATCCTATCACATTCCTTATTTCTATTCCATTACCAAAGTCTTAATAGCAACAAATCATTAATGCCATACACAAAAGCAGTATACAATAAATCAGAAATATTTTTAATTACAATACATATTAGCTTACACATTTAGTTGAGCATATAGTTTTAATTTTTATCACATTAGAATCACACATTATTGCATATATATATAGCATACAGTTACATTTACTAAACATATTATCCATTGATACGTATATGTATGGAAGAATGCACCTCGTGAAATCGTTGGGTTGTAAAATATTGTTAATAAGCTGACAGTTTTTTTTTCATTTGGGTATCTAGTGGAGTGATATTGTTTTGCAAAATTGGGAAAAGAGTTATAACAAGGAGAGCGTTGTGTTGTTTGAATCTCTTCGTTTTAAGCAACAAGTATTCCTTTCCTATCCTATCCTATCTTATCCTAAATCCTATCCTAATCACCTACAACTTGTTGTCCAATCATTCCTACCTAAAGCGAAGAAATACAAGCGAACACGTTTAGGAATCTCATTAGTGTAATAAGTTTTTGTTGTTGAACTAAATGGCAAAGCAGTATCGGGGTACGATTTATTATATTGGAGAGAAGATTCCAAAGTATTATTAGTGAAGTCGAGGGATTATTGTTATTGATAAAGTTGGTTGATCGTTATATTATTGAGACTGTATAGGGCCAGATTAAAATCATTATTATAATTATCATAAAATATAATATATTTTTGGAATTGAGTTATAGTGCTATATAGGAAGCGACTATAGGATGAATGAAGAGTCATATTAATATTGTTATTTGGTATAGAATATTTGATGGTATTGTCGACGTCTCGCTATTTAGAGCGGGATGAAGAATTTAGAATCGAAAAATAGCGCTAATTTTTAGAGCGACTATAATATTATGGGAATTTTTATCTGAAGTGGGCGGTCTTCGGAGTTGGAGCCACTGCTCGGGTCCATGTTTTGTTTTGTATTTGGTAACTTGCGAGGGAGTATATATCGAGGTCTCGGCAAGGTTGAGGTCGCACCTCAACGCGTGACCCTGATCAGGTCTACGCTTTTGGACGAGTTGACACCCAGAGTCGGATATGGTCTAGATTCGACAGGGAGGAGCTCAGATACCCAATGGGATTATTATTATTAAGGTGGCATTATGGTTACATGCACCAAGGGGGTTATTATGGGGTTGCGAAATTAGAATAGGCCGGATATTGATTTAGTTTATGTTATGAAGGAGATAAATAGTAGCGATCCAGGAGGGTGAGAGAAGAAGGACGATAAATACATTTGTTAATTAGTAAACCAACATAAGTTGTGATGAAGGAGGGGATTGACTTTGGTATGAAGATAGAATGATAGGCGTTTTGAACGTGAGGTATGCAGAACGGTGAAAGGATAAATTCAGTTTCCAAATTCTGAAATAACGAATGAGAGTTAGAAACCATTTACAGTGTACGTTAAAATCACAAACAATAGACTAGTGAAGAACCTATTAACAATCGTCAGGTTATCTAACTTGAGATTGTGTCTAAGTAAATAGCAGAAGGACAAGCCCAGCGTGAAATAGCATACTATATTAAATAAAAAACTTACTATGCGACTGGTTGGGACAATGTCACGATTTTTTTTAAAATCTAGAACATTAAGGGACGACCAGAGCCTGTTCAAGTGCATTGTTCTGACTTAGGCATATTCAAACTATTTTTTTTGAAGAGTAGACAGTTAAAATGTTCACCATCGAGGACTCGGGTTAAATCCTAATTGAGCGGAGTGGGTGAACGGAGAATAAATAGACGGAATCAATTTAAATTTTGCAACGGAGAGAAATATTATAATTATTATATTAATGTATTGAGAGTATTTATAGATTGGTCGATAGAACAGAATAAGTAGGTGGAGACATGGTCGAGGACTCGGGTTTATTTCCTAATTGAGCGGACGCATGTTGAAGCGAAAGAGAGGAGAAGTTGGAATATATTAAATAAATATTAAAAATTTGCAACAGGAGTGTTTGGAATCTTCATCATTATTATTATTATAGGTATCATATTATTGAGGTGAGATATAGAGGAGAAAGTGAGAAATTATATTAAAAGTATTATCATTAAAAGATCTGGGTTAGGAGATTGGTATTATATGGAAACAAGATAGAAATTATAGACTTGAAGAGGGAAGGCAAGCCACAAAACATATCGTAAGGGTACGTGAATTAAAAGTAAAATATTATCATAACATTATAGTACAAAATATATAGTAAAGGTACGTGAATTAAACGTAAAATATTATAATTAACATATAGCACAAAACATATCGTAAGGGTACGTGAATTAAAAGTAAAATATTATCATAACATTATAGTACAAAATATATAGTAAAGGTACGTGAATTAAACGTAAAATATTATAATTAACATATAGCACAAAACATATCGTAAGGGTACGTGAATTAAAAGTAAAATATTATCATAACATTATAGTACAAAACATATCGTAAAGGTACGTGAATTAAACGTAAAATATTATAATTAACATATAGCACAAAACATATCGTAAAGGTACGTGAATTAAACATAAACTATTATCATTGACATTATAGTACAAACATATCGTAGGAGTTACATAGTTATTTCTATAAAATTATTAACATTAATATTATATTACAAACATCATGAATAAGCGGTTGGAGATTGAACAGATAACAAGAAAGATATGTGATATGATTGCTTGAGGGCAAGCTGAGATTTTGGGAGGGGGTATTGTAATGATCTGAAAATCATCACATGATCGCTTAGCAGCTCTAAGCTAACCGGAAATAGATTAATCGAATTTTTAAAATTAAATTGTACTTTAAAAAGATCATAGTGACATCTAGCGATTTAATTAGGAACTAAACTTGACAGATGAAGAATGTCAGTTGCTAAACTATAGAGTGCAGTGCCAGCGTCACATAAATAAAGGGGTTTTGAGTGGTTCTTGAGAGTTAAGGACATCATTAGGGGTTTAAATATAGACAATCAGGAATATTTGGCAAGAAATTAGCATATTTTGAGATTTTTACGAAAAATCGACGTAAATATCAATAATTGACAAATAGACAATAGAAGCATGTTTATGGTCTTAAAAAAAGTCGACCGATTGGTTTTTCAAAGAAATATAAAAAGGGGTTCATTAAATAGTAGGAATTATGGGAGAATTAATAGCAATATTGATAAAGTCATTTGAAGAACATTTAATTTATTATTAAGAGAAATTGGAAAACATAATCGACATCGATGGAAGAAAGCCGAATCGATGATGTCCAAAGAAATTATCACCAGATAATTGCCAGTCAAAATAAAATTTAATAGTTAAAATGAGGAAATTTAGAAACACGTAATTAAAATAGAGGAATTACTAGATAAAAATACTATCAATAAATAAAATTGAAATAAAATAGTTATATTATTTCGCTTTCAAATGTGAAAGTGGAAACGACGCGCAAGAAAGGCGGCAAGGTTAAGTCAAAGTATGATGATTTCTCGCCGAATATGAAACATCAATTTCTCATAATACGTAAAATAAATACTTAAAATCATATATAGAATTAGAAGCACGAATTATCGTTAAGAAATTCGCTTGTTACCAATGTGGCAGAGCGTTATTTAACGAAAAAATAGATAAATCAGATCGTTTTGTGATTGATTAGTCAATAGTTGTGGGTTAAATTACTAAAAAAAGGATATATCGATAGGGGTGTTATATAAGGAATGGACGTGTTGCTTCCGGCATCCATTAAGAAATTTTAGTTGCACGCACAAAAGCTGCGAAAGTTTGGGAAAGAAAAGTATATCTTGGGGCTCAGATGTGAGAATAAACAGTTTAAAATAAGGGCACTGAGATGCTGTGAAGCATCTTAGTGCCCAGTTCATTTAAATTCGTATAAAGTGTACAGATCGAATATCACAGAAACGCTTTATCGCAATCGCCATTGATGCGCTTTTTACAAGGACACTAAAAAAAACGAACAAATAATAGAAATCCAGTGCTAAAAATGTGAATCGAGAGAGCTACGCGGGTTGGCATGTAAAAAAATCCAACATTTCATATAAAATAGAAGTACGAGATTCGTCGGGTTACAATACGAAAATTATATCCAAGATGGCGAACGAATCAAACTGAAACGTCAGATTGAGATCACAACATTGCGAACGTCCTTCGGAGGTGTATAAATTAGCGTCGAAATAAGGGAAAAACATTGATGAGAATGCAGTAACGGCTTGAAAATTGCAGTACGATAGTAAGCGGCTGGGGTTTCTAAAGAGACATTCTTCTTGGTGATGGCAGATTTCTAGAAAGGCGACACGCATCGAAGAAATTGACATTAGTTATAAGTGCATAATGTGAATGCAGCTGTAAATACGGGGAAGTATAGCCGAGAGTCATTGTCGGCAAAGATGTACTAAAAATATGTAAGTTTATTTGCCGAAGCTGGCGTTATTTAATTATTTGAGCCGAAGCTAGCAACCAATATTGTCATTGTTGTATATTTTTTGGGGTTATAAATATTCGAGTTTTGTGGGTTTGTTGAAATTATTAGAATGTTAAGTAGTTGTAACGTAAATGCGTGATTTCTACATATTTGCACGTTAACTAAAAATGAGGCATTTAACATCGATTGATATGAATAGTCGTTGATAGTTCTACGAGGTAAACCTCTAGTCAGACTATTATTTAATTTGGAAGAGAGTTAGCCTTTGCTAACTCCGTTGATTCAGACACCAGCCATTATATAAATGTGCTTTTAATTTGGAAACTAGTTAAGGAAACATTCGAATTATACTGAATGTTAGAATAAGATTAAAGATAAGGAAAATTGTAGATTATATTAAGGTTTTTTTTGTTTTGACTGATCGATGGGGTTTCAAGGATAACGGGGAGGGAATAGTATTAATAGAAATAATAGAACGAAAACCATATGGACAGTCAGTGGACTGAATGGTAACCAGGTCGTAGTTTATATCGGGCATTAGCGACTGCGGTCATTTAAATTCATTATATCACTGGAACGCCATCGACTAGTTGACAGTGTGTTAGTTTATAAGTAATTTTATTGTTGTATGTAAACATTACGATTCATGTTTCAATATAAATTGACATTGAACACATTTAAATAAATAAAGGATTAGAATCTAATTGTCGAATTTCACGGCGGAGATTTAAACTCATGCATTATCATTATTAATATTATTTTATTAACAATCGACTGAACGCAGCCATTGTTGTCATCGACAAATAATCGATCGAAAATAACTCAAAGAATAAATTGTAAATATTTTGTGGTGAATTAGGCGCTCATTATTATAAATATAATTCACAATAATAGTACTTAAACTAAAATAGAAAAAGTTATAATTTTAATTGTTTAAATATGCATTTTGGTTTAATATATGGATTATTAATTGGAGAAGATTTGTTTCATTGAGGAAGTAAATACAAGGAGGGAAATTATTAGGCAAGGTATTGGAAGCCTATCCTCTTGAAGGTAATATTATCACTGTCGTTGTATGGTGGTAACATATTGAAATAGATATAGTAAAATCTTCTCTGACATATGCCGTCCCAATGTGGTGGGCCAATAGACATTGAAAGCATCGTAACATAACATATCGAGAAATAGATTATAAAATCATATCTCGCAGATAAAGAAATAGTAGTAGTAGAAAAAAATTTCTTTACAATGGCTCGTTTCTGTAGTATAAATATTTTATCAGCGTCAGCAGCATGACCCCACAGCAAGATGCCACACGACATCAAGCTGTGAAAATAGCTGAAGTAAACCAGCCTCGCGGTGTCTATATCTGTTAAATAACGTTTTTTTACAGCATATACCGCAGAACTTAGACTGTCGGCCAATTTCTTAATGTGTGGGCCCCATTGTAGCTTTTTATCTAAAGTGATAACAAGGAATACAGTGGAATTGACCAGTTCTAGGCGCTCATTTTTTATGATAATATTTGGCCCTATCTGCTTTACATTTGGAAGTGAGAATTTTATACATTTTGTTTTCTTTTCATTTAGTAGCAGATTGTTTGCTGTGAACCATTCCACAACATTCGAGATAGAATCATTCACATCGTCATAATGCAATGAGGTATCATCTGCGACCTACTTTGATTAGCAATGAGGTATCATCTGCGAATAAAATTATCTCACAATTTAGTTTTACTGTGTAAGGTAAATCATTTATATAAATAAGAAAAAGGAACGGTCCAAGTATTGAACCTTGTGGTACTCCCGTGTATACTAACGAGCCGGATGATCTCTCTCCGTCAACATCAACCTTCTGAACCCTATCATTTAAATAGTTTTAAGAAGGGCTAATTAACTACCTGTAATTCCGTAGTGTTCAAGTTTCCTAACCAACGTTTCGTGCTGTACGCAGTCAAAGGCCTTGGAAAGGTCACAAAATATCCCGACTACATCTCGTGACTCCTCCCAGGCATTAAAAAATTCATTAATAAGCTCAGCACCTGCATCGGTTGTTGAACGACCCCGTGTGAAACCAAATTGTTTCTTATGCATTAATTTATAAGTGTGGAAATGAATCAGTAGCTGGTTTAACATATTTTTTTCAAACAGCTTACTAAGAGTCGGCAGTATCGATACAGGTCTGAAGTTAGTAGGGTCGGTTTTACTACCGCTTTTAAATAATGGTACTATGTTACTGTGTTTCATAAGATTAGGAAATACGCCAGTCTCAATACATCTGTTAAAAAGAGCTGATAAATGGGGGGCCATTGAATATATTACAGAACTAATAATTTTAACAGAGAGTCCATCCAGGTCGAGTGTCTTTTTCAAATGTAAATTTTTGAATGTTTTAATAATTTCTATGGTCGACTTAAAACTAAAGTCTACATCGCATCGCGTGTTCCCCCTCTGATGTCACTTATTCAGTTGCTTCGTTTATCAACAAGTTGACGTCTGAATCTTTGTGCTTATCCAATAAAAGCTTGCGATATAAGACGACTTCCAGGATTTCATAATTGCCAAATGTATATTTACCATGAATCAAATTGATATTTTGCGAGAATATTTAATTTTTCGGCGAGAATATTTATTTTTACAGAAATTTACGCTGTTCACAAAAACGAGTGAAATGATTCAGATCTTCCTGTACCAATAGATAGTCGCCATTGTTTTTCACTGCCGTGGAGCTTTTACACGGCCCGATGGCATAGTGGCTAGGTCTTACATTGCAAGGTCCCGGCGTCGACTCCCGGCTGGGTTATCATTTTCCGTTGGGATAAAATTAACGGAATTGCATTTCAGTTCTGTCGATAAAATTCGACAAATCGACATTGTCAAGTCGACAAGTCGACAAGTCGATCAAACAAGACACACAGCTACACACATGTTACACGCACACCTGCATATAAACACTTCATAGTATGGGTTGGTTGTAAGACATTGTCGCATGACAATAAATCCGCCCATTGTGGAATTTCACTATAGAGAGGAGAACAAACAAGATTTTTAAATCAGCTGCATTTGGTTGCAGTGGTATAAGAATGTGCCGATATAAGCATTAAAAATTAATGGATCTAAATGGGATCCCTGTTGAGCACCAGACTCGATAGTACAACTCAGTTTGGTCAGTAGATATTGCCACTAGGTAATAGGCCGTACTATTTGTATACTTATGTACAATAAAGTACAATAAAGTACTTTGTACAATAAAGTACAATATTATGTACAATAAAGTTTTTCAACAAGATCAACAACAACTAAACTTTTGCAGAAAGCGAGAAAGAGGCAAATTGATAGATAGCATGCTCTCTTACTAAAGCATTGAAAATGACAATAGGTAAGAAATTCACACGCTTCGTAAAGAGGTGAATATTTATAAGTCGCTGTCATCCCAGAAAGCATAATTATAAACAACTTTGCAATTTGTATTCTGGCCTCAAAGAGTCATAAATCATCAGTTGTTTCAAAAAATATTAAACAATGGATCGTTGGTTTTAACGAACGAAAAAGCTGGCGTTCCTCAAGGTTGCCGCCTATCTCCAATTCGCAATCGCTTTTGGACAAATCATTATTTTAGTCGTTTTCATATCTGCTTTCAAACGTTGAGTAGCGGGATGTGAATGATTGTGAAATTCTTTTTTGCATTTCTTAACCTTGTGGAAGCCGCATTTGCCGTATTTGCCGCATTTGCCGTCTTTGCATTTGCCACATTTGCCATCTGCCGTCTTCCCAGTGAGGGCCAAACCACACGAAGTAGTGCGGTTGCGGCGCGGCGCCTTAGCGGTGCTGCTGCGGCGTCCTACATACAAATATCAATGGTATGTCACACGGTGCGTTCCGGCGTCGCACCGCACGCAAACCAGTAATATGCGCCAGAGCGGCACCGCTCAGTTTTTAAGTGCAGTCGAAGGAGGGTACATGCTTGCCTATTTCATTTGTTTTCACGTATTATTGTTAATTTTTAATCGAAGTGTTTACAATGAGTACCAACGAAGAAGATATTGGCATTGACTACCTCATTTCACTAGTTCTACGTACAATTAACTACAACACTATTCGCCCACTGCGGCGTCGTTTTAACGTTGCGGCGCCGCACCGTGCACTGTACGTGTGTACACCCATACGGCGAAATCTTTGCGGCGAAATCCGGCACTGGCTCTTAGTCATAAGCAGTAATAGTACGTATACTATATCAATTAGTACGTATACTATATCAATTAGTACTTACACTACCTCTCAAAAGTATTTGGGCACCCACTTTTTATTGTACTGATTATATAAAAGCGTATTAAAAAAACCTGTTTTTAAGCACATTTGAGCACTCACCCTAAGTGCGTTTATATCGCTCATATATATTATTTGTTTATGAGCCTATTACTTAGTAGGCCATAGTCCCTAAAACAAAGGTATCGTACATTAATGGAAGTTCAGGAATAAAAGGGCCATTTAACATTACTGGGAAGAAATTATTAAATTTATTGTAAATATCCCTAAATATTCTTTCCTATTAAAGCTTATTTAGGCGTTGTTTTCAGAAATAAACTTTAATAAAAAATATAATTAGGGATACTTACCAATAAAACTAACGAATTTTTCTCAACATTTTTAAATTACCCTTTTATACCTGAAATTTCAATAACAGGTAATAGGCGCTTGAACAAATTTGATTTATGAGAAATATAAATGCACATCTGAGAAGTACTCAAATATAAAATCGAAGACTATCGCGGTTGTTTGACATTATAAATAGGATAGAAAACGAATTTACCGCGTGAAATTTGTAGGACCCGACGTTTCGGTGACGTTGCAGCCGCCGTTGTCTAGGGTAGACTGAAGAGCTGTCAGTCCGTTGTTTTGCGGGTAGGCCGCAAACCGCTGCCGCCACTGCGTAGGTTATAACGGTGGTGGGGTACAAATTTCACGCGGTAAATTCGTTTTCTATCCTATTTATAAGTACTCAAATGTTCTTAAAAACAGAATTTTCTAAAGTTTAGTTAGTTCAGGTATAAGAGGGTAAATTAAAAAAATATGGGAAGAATTTATTCACTTTCTTTGGGTTATTATTCAAAAATTAGGTAAAAAACGTTGTTTTTTAATTAGTTTTCTAATAGAAATACTTTTTTACAATATACCAGACTTTTATTTATGCAATAGACCAATTTATTATCCTTTTTTGTAATTAGAATCGTAGGAACAATTTGACGTATCACGTACGCTTTGTGGGTTTCGGGATTTTTTTTTGTTGTTTTTTTTGTTTTAGTACTCGAACGTTCGTGATACGGGCTGTTGCGTTCGGGCAATGTTATAACGGACGTATCACGTACGGTCGTATAGGTAGGTCAATGTTTATTAGGCCAACAACGCCTAAATAAGCTTTAACCCTTCGAGTAGCGGCATAATTTCATGGCAGACCGCGGCAATTTATTGGAATTTTACCAGAAATGTACTCAAAATGACCGTCTACGTATCTATGGTAATAATGATATATTTGTTATGGAGTTTAGGATGCGTTCGAATTAGAAAATAATATTACTGTGCGCTCCGGGAGCAAGCCGCCTATATTGGACGTAGTCAACGGTGTTGTGATGTACAACCAAATTTGGTCGTTACGTAGCCGAAGGGTTTAAGAAAGTGTAATTAGGGCTTATCTACAATAAAATGAATAAATTCTTTCCAGAATTGTTAAACGACCCGTTTATTTCTGAACTTCATTAATGTCCGATACCTTTTTTAGATGGAGTATTGCCTATTAAGTAGTAGGCGCTTAAAGAAATTTCATTTATGAGCGATAAAAATACACTTCGGGGTGGTACTCAAATGTGCATAAAAACAGGTTTTTTTTAAATTCGCTTTTATATTATCAGTACAACAAAAAGTAGGTGCCCAACATTCTACTACACATATAAAATAATATTGAGTTGTAAAGTTCCGACTAAACATTTATTTTTTGTTTTAATTCTGCCAATGTTCGAAAGTACTGTTGTTGATTCTGCTGTATATCTAGGAAATGTGACTGATAGATAAAAACTCATATTAGCAGTGAACTCAGCTCCCCAAAATTAGGTAAATATACCTATTTACAACCAGATGCAGAAAAAAATGTTGACAAGTATTAAGCATACATAACAACGTAACAGTTTGCAAAATAAAATCATTGATTTTTGAACGTCAATTTTTCAAGAACACCTAAAAATTCAGGCCCTTTTCATCGGGAAGTAAGTTAAAGTACCATCGTCCAAATATTGATTATTTATATCTATACCATGAAAAATAGGTAATTTATACTCTTTACAAATTTTGTTTAATACTTTATACTTCATATGAAGTGGAGTCAAAATCATTTTATCGGTCGCAATAAAAGAAATATTCTTTACATTTTCCTTTCCAGTAACATATTATTATGCTACGAGCATGTAAGAAAATGTAACACATGTTCCAGTAACATATGATACGAAAATATGTTCCATAATATATATTACTTAAGAAAATGTAACACATGCTCCAGTAATATATATTCCTTTCCAGTAACATATGCTACGAGCATATGTTACTTAACAAAATGTAACACATGTTGCAGTTACATAAATTAATTTTCAGCAACATGTGCTACGAGCATAAGTTACTGAATATATGTTACTTAAGAAAATGTAACACATGTTCCAGTAACATATATTCATTTCCAGTAACATATGCTACGAGGATATGTTACCTAATATAAGTTACTTCAGAAAATGTAACACATGTTGCAGTTATATAAATAAATTTTCAGTAACATATGCTACGAGCAAGGGTTACTAAAATATGTTACTTAAGAAAATGTAACACATGTTCCAGTAACACATATTCCTTTCCAGTAACATATGCTCGAACATTGTCAAAGGTAGATTCAAATTCTGAGCATCAAAATAGGAAATAATTGATACCACGTCCTAGATGCAAAATGGCTGTTGACTAGTATTATTAGAGCACAAAAAAATAAAATTTTGCAGAAAAACAAAGTTTTCAAAAAAATACAAAAAAATATAAATCGTACCATCATAGATTTTGACTCCATTATTGAAATTTCCCTTGATTCTCAGAAGCACTCAAGCTAATGTTTTCGTTTCACCAATTTTCAAAATATCTTTCAGTTCAGGTTGCTTCTAAAATATCAAAATTACTAAACGCGTCATATAGATACACAGATCACTCGTTTCCCACTGTGGTGAAGTTAACTGGTCGGTTAAATTTAACCGTCGGAATTAACCACTCCAAACTTCACTCGAAATGCACTGACTCTACGTGATTGCAAATCTGTACCTTATATACGGACAGCAGCGGCGTGGATCTTTTGTGTGGGTGGTTCGACCGAATGGCGTTGAGATTTGGCGAGCAATGTAAAACAAAATAATTTACGAAATTTTATATTTAGATATTTTTTATTAATTCTTATTTTTATTAATTCTTACAGGTATTTTTATTAATTATTGTATATTATTAGTTATTATTATAAATGATTATTTATTATTGCTATTATATATTATTATTATTATTATTTAGTATTACTTGTCTATAGTTCTAATATTATTTTGGTGTAGTGGTAATTTCATTTTCACTTGATTTGATTAAAAAAAATATTTTTAGTTTGGAATTTAACTTGATTTGATTATTTTATTTTTATTTTTAGTATGTATTTTTTAATCATTTGTATTGGTGTTCTCCTTAGAACAGGCTCTGCCTAGTCAGGAGCAACACAATCAATGTTAAGTGCTAACGGTGTAATTTTTTGTGGAGCAATAAAATAAATAAATAAATAAAATATTATAAAAACAATCAAATCAAATTTATTTAGATTATCCTTCTCGAAGAAGAAATTACAATATTCTGGTATCTACAATAATATATTATACTCGATTTCAAACGAAACAGTAAAGTGCACACTTGAGAGTTGTCAACTACTACGGGCGAACCCGCCAGCCCAGAAAGCTATAACGATATTAGATCATTCTTTCAACCATGGGGTTAACGCAGAAATTTAGGGATTTATTTATTTATTTATTTATTTATAACGTACAAGAAAAAAACAATGCAAGGACATGCATACTGTTGTACATGAGGAATAATTAAAAACAAACATTATTATAGCAAAAAACATAGCTCTATGCATATAAATATGCTAGCATATCCGAATGAGGCGAAATCGCTCAACCAACTAGACGTAGAAGGTCTGTCTCTGGCTGTGCTGTGTTATACCAACTGTACGTTTGTAACTCGCGAACTGACGAAGGTGATCAATTTTCAAATATTTCTAAATCTAACAAATGTGTTGTTTACACAAATTAAAGTAGAAAAATAATATGTATGCAATTAAGGACTAAAATAAAGTAAACTTTACATTATATTCAATAAATTTAAGTGAAAAATATGTAATAATATATACAAATATATGAATAAACACGACATTCTAATATATATATACCTATAAGAAAATGATATGTAATATTGCACAATTTTACAAATACATATTTTTTTAATATTCACCCTACAGTATTAATAAGATCTTTAGTTTTTGAACGCCCAATATCTAGAAGCCAGTTTTTTACTTTACCTTTAAAAGTTACATAATTTTTCACGTTTTTCGTGGTTTCGCATAGTGAGTTGTAAACTTTCGAGGCGATAAAAAAACATTGTCTTCGGGCAAATGTGCTTTTTACCTTTGGAATTGGGAAAAAATCCTTTTCAGCATTTCTCGTTAAGTACATTTGTTGACTTCTTGCTCTGTACTCTTTAGTTTTGTGAAAGCTTACAAGGCTTAAAACAGTCCATAACACAGTCCACCGTCTTACTACGCCAACATGCCCCTGAGAGTCCAACGCCTCACCGCGAGGCACTGAGACTTGAAGCCAGCGGGCCGACCTTGCGCCAGATTTGGCAGGATTTCTCCGTGCAGTCTGGTCGCAGGTTCGAAGTCACTTGCGCGGCCCCTGCCTGATGTTAGCGGTAATTCAGTTCAAAATTATCGCGGACTGTGACGCCCATTGTCCTGCTTTTACACGCGATCGGATGGACAACTGGTTGCTTAAACAGTGTACTGGCATCAGCTGAACAACCATCCCCGTTTCTTAGGAAACGTATATGACCAATTCTAGACTCCCGGTTATAAACCGAAGTGCACAGTCGATTATCTAAAGCCGCACGATGCGCGAACCGCCAACAGCGCCCGATGTCTTCCCCCAGATGATCTGATCTCACCTGTCCACGAGTCAGCCGTGACAGATGAAATAATAAATTAATAGTTTTTAAAAAACCACTAAAACACGCTTTTGGGCTATGATACGATATTCACATACACACGGCTATGATACGATATTCCATCATGGAGTGCCGGTCCCTATCCTTCGGCTTCATCATCAGACCTTGAAACCTAATCGTGGTCAAAGTTCATTCCAAGACTTTTCTAACAAGTCCAAACTCAGCTATGATACGATGTTCCATCATAAAGTTCCAGTTCATGTCTTCCGAATCCACCATCAGATCAGTTCGGCAGTACCATATTATTGTATTGTCATCAGAACTACATACAGCTGCCAATTTCATGACGCTACGATCCTTGGAAGATGGTTAAATTAGTTACCTTAGATTCCATTACATAGTTACATACAGGTCGATCTAATAAAAGCGTGTTAAAAAGGGTCCTTTTCAGGTTTGTCTCTCTTCGAGGAGGCTACCGGATAGGAAATTGCGCCGAAATGGTGAGTTGCGCCGATCCAAGGTAATGATCAGGTCATATTGCCCAAGCTGCACGGAACAATTAGCCGTCAGTAAAGTTGTCAAAATGGAAATAATGTAAATATGAAAACTAAACACATTACCTGAATTCAGGTGCAAACATTACCAAAAGTGTAATAGGTTGAATAGTTCGAAATAAAAATAAGTAATCAAAATTAAAAAAAAAGGTTCTGACACTTGAAAACTTTTCCGACAAATATCCAAGGAATTACTAGGGAGGCCTGGTTTAGACGGTAAAAAAAAAAGTTTTTTTTTAATCCTAAACTTTTACATCAGCTTGATAATTAATAATTGAAACATAAAAATATTTTTTGAATTAGTGAAAAAGAACTATTTTTTACATTTTGAAATGCAAATGTTTCTACCGCTGCAGAAATTACGGTATTTATTTTATTTATTTTATTTATTTATTTATTTATTTGCAGCTGTTATAAAAACATATACAAAAAAACAAGAACACAGATTAAAAATTAAAACTATAAATAGACAAAGACTATGAAATAAAGCTACAAACGCTGCAAATTAGGGGTATCCTCAGGATATCTCTTATCCTGGTTTTCAGGACACACCTATTAATTATTGGTACATATATGATTTTTAAAATAAAATAACCAAATCAAATAAATCTTAAAATAAAAAATCCAAATGATCATAATCAAATAAATACACAAATCGAAATAATCAAAATCAAGATATTTAACATCGAATGATATTAAAAGAAAATAACGTAATTACATAAATTTAATAATCTACATATAATAAATCAAAAATAATCAAAATCAAAATATTTAACATCAAATAATCAAGTTACAAATTAATAAATAAACGAAGACAATAGTAATAATCCAATTAGCAATAGTTATTTTAAAATAAAATCAAATTATGACATCTAAATATCTTCCTTTAATAATAAACTTATAAAGTGGTCCTTAAATACTGCAATTGATTTCGATCGCAAAGCCATTCCCAACCGATTCCATACAACCGCAGAATAATACGAAAAGCTGCACTGGAAATGACATTTCAGTGCAGCTTGTGTAGTTTTGTGCTTGGGTATTATAGCAAGTTGTTCACGTGCCCGTGTTGAATGGACATGCCGGTTACGGGACCATGTCATAATCGAGTAAAGATATCGCGGCTGTTTATTGCGTACTACCTTGAGTACAAGGGTCGCAAGATGGAGCTGCCTTCTTTTACTCATATTCAACATGGAAGCTTTCGCAAGGAATGGTGACACATGATGACGTGAAGGAATCCTAAAGCAAAATCTTGCGCAGGCATTTTGCAGTCTCTGAAGTCTCCGCTCAGTCTTCCTATATAGACAGGGGCCGTACACACAGTCGCCATAGTCCATTATAGACAATATAAGGGCTTTTACAAGTAGTATACTGATTCTGACGCTGAGGTACTCCCGAATTCTGTATAAGGCCTTTAGACGTGAGAAAATCCACCCAACGTATCTGCTTGCGCCAGCAATAACGAGTGTAATTTTACCTGAAACAAAAAAAAAAACAAATTTATAAATTTTTGTAGATGAACTAAATAAATGTATTTTGTAGATGAACTAAATAAAAAACCCAAAAGTTATCATTTTTATAATATTTCGAGGATTTAAAGAAATAAACCGATTTTCACCACAATTTTTTTTGTTCAACTAGTAAAAAAAAGATTTTTTTATATATATTGTTGAAAAGGAGGAATAATATACACAGAGAGGCTTCCATCTGGAAATCATCTCACGGGGGCTCAAAAAGGATATTTCTATCTTCGTCTCGATATTTTTTATTTGCGCGTTTACAACTTTTTCCCTGCTTGTTAGGTAGCGGTCCGGAGAAATAAAACTCCATACGACATAAACCATGAGGCCCCTCTCTGAAGCGATTTACACCATTTCCATATTGAAATTTGTCTATCTGTATATCTCTCTGTCTGGATGTCTGTTTGTGTGTATGTATTCCTCCACGATAGTGCCCAAACGCTTAATCCGATTAGGCTGAAATTTGGTATGCAAGCATCACTTGGTAATGGCATTGTGGTTGAAACTGATCCGCCAGTGGGTGGATCAGTTTCAACAGTCTAAATATTGGATTTACAGACTTGACATTTGGTCCAAAATCGCGAAAATTGGTCCAAAATCAAAATGTCAAATTTTGGTTGGGTTCTCATTTACAAGCTGCACTACTAATATTAAAACTCCGCCATATAGTTTATTCAAATATATACACCGACCCGACCGAGGCTATACGAGAAACAAACCGCGCCGCCTGAGGCTTCTCAATGGCTCCCAAACCGGGTTCGACCGCGGGCCGAAAGGAAACGCTCATCGATTTTATTTATGAAATTATCATTCAGATGAAATCAGTCCTTGAATACTTGCCCGGAAAGTGTTGGTGTGACACAACCTATTTTATATTTAAAAGCACGTTTTGAATTAAAAGCACGTTTGCGTATAGCGGAGTGTATGTAATATTAATGTATGTCGAAGTATTATAAATAGGATAGAAAACGAATTTACGGCGGGTAGGCCGCATACCGCTTCCTAAGATTAACTTCAATAGAGACGACTTTTTAACTAATAAACTTCAATAGAGACGACGGTTACAAACTCTCTTCTACTTGGAACCCTTTTCTTAAAATGTTCCCGCCGCCGAAAGCCGAATGCAAAGACGTAAAACATGATAGAGTGAGTATTGTGTGCAAGACGGATTTTCAAAATTCCCGCGCTCCGAGCCGGCCTCCTACCACCGTTATAACCTACGCAGTGGCGGAAGCGGTATGCGGCCTATACCCGCAAAACAACGGATTGACAGCTCTTCACAACGCCCTGGACAACGGCGGCTGCAACGTCACCGAAATGTCGGGTGCTACAAATTTCACGCGGTAAATTCGTTTTCTATCCTATTTATAATGTCAAGCAACCGCGATAGTATTCGATTTTATATTATGTCGAAGTATATCATATTTGTAAGAAATAATTTTTATTCATTCTTGAAATTATTTTTTTCCCATGTTATTTCTATTTTTTACACGTCTCCTTATTTACTTTTATAGTAAATTACAATTTTTTTACCAGACTTACTTATTCTTCGATTTATTTATATATATTTTTCGCTGCTCAAGACTGTTCAGTTGCCACGTACGACTCTGTACGTTGTTCATAGCCACAGTAACCTTATCTTCCGTAAAAGATGCAGCAACTGTGGGTTTACTCTTACTTTCAATATGCGGACATGTTATAAGAAAACCTGAATGCCGAAGTAGTATATCCGTTTATTTTATATATTTTAATGTATTTATTGATCTTTGAACCATCAACCCCAATTTATTTATTTATTTAATTTATTCAATTAATCAACACAATTACTAAGCATATTTGTCTTATTAACATTTATATCCATTAATAGTCATTATATTTATAAAAAAAAATAACACGAACGATAATTATGAGCATTAGCATAGGCATACTGTTGACGCCCAACTGTGGCAGGACTTGTTCCAAAGCAGCGAGCATTTTAGTTTTTTATGAACATATATTTAGAAAGTAAAAAAAAATGTACCATAATCGTAACTATTACAAATATCGTCGCTATTCAATAGCGTTTGGCGAGCGAATGCGAGGATCATTTCCGAAATACTTTCGCTTTTCGACTTTTAAACGTAATATTACAGGTATTACAGGATTAGCGTTTTTGCATATTTTTCGCTATAAATAATATACATTGATAGGTAGCCAACGACTTAGGGTATTAACATCGATTATAAAGCTAGATTATAGCTCAATAAATATTATGTAACGAAATATTGATTATGGGACATTTTGTATGTAAAAAGAAATCCAAGGAAAAATTCGGTAAGAATGATCAAGAAGGTATCTTGTGAGGATAATAATAATCACTATCAAGATATTTAATGAAAACCTTCTGTTAATCTCAGAGCCATTAAGTCTATGGACTCTCTAAATAAATTGGAAACTATTCAAAGTTTAAAAGTTTGTGATCACCCCCCCCCCCCCTCTTAACCCCCTTCCCCCGCTCACTCCCAGAACCCCCCTCCATCAACCCTCCTTCCATTTTACCCACCTCCCCCAACACTCCAAAGCCCCCACCCAAAGCTACCCCTCTCCTAATGCTACCCCCTCGAACACTACTCCCCCAAAGCCCCTTTTGCATCCTAAGCACTTAGGTATCTATTAAAGAACTCTAGATAAGGCAGGATAGGAACCAACGGAATAAGAAAAATATTTTCTCTTGGACCTTTATATATCCCGAGTACTTTCAGGTCAATTTTCTTCGAAATTAAAGCATTCTAGATAAGACGGAATAGGTACCCATAGAAGAAGAAGAATATCGGGGGATGAATATTATTTTCGCCCCCTCTCCAACCCCCCCCCCCCTCTCCCCCGACAGCAAATTAGCAATTTTGTAGCATTTCCGTGTTAATCAAATGGCTGTTTTCCAATATGGTTCGTTTCTTTGCTAGCCTCGGGCGGCTCGACGTTATTATTTGATTAAAATATATGTCGTTTTTTTAGTGTCGCTTGTTTAAGAGATATTGAAACCTAACATTTAATAATATGGTTTCGACCCTACGACGCATATGTTGACCGAATGTCAAGTCTCTGAGTCCAATATTTCGAGAATGAAGTATGACTAGTGCGCCCTCTGGTGGACCTATTACAACTATAATCTTTTCAGTTCTTGCCATGACTAAACGATGCCTGCATGCCAAATTTCAGCTCAATCGGATTACGCGCTTGGGCGTATCGTGGATGAATACACACAGACAGACAAACACACAGAAGTGCGTCCACAATAATTTCCTTGCCAGGAAGGTAAAAATCACTTTGTTGAAATTTTCTATTTTTTGCTGAATTATTTGAAAAATTAATTAATTGTGTTTTTTTAACTCCTTTAAAGGGGTTCATCGATTTATTTACGTATGTTTACTAAAATATGTTATAAAAAAAATGGAATGTAAAAATGATTTTTACTTGTTTTTAACGATATTTCCTGCGTATTTGTAAAAAAATAAGTAAAATAATTAAATAAAGCTTTTATAAATTGAAGATTTTGAGACAATTTTATAATATGTACGATTATCATTCTTATTAATTACAACATCTATTCTTATAAAATGTAGGTATCAATATTTTTTTGGATTTTATTTTTATATTGACGTAATTTATTTATATTTGAGTGAGTGATGATTTAATAGTACGCATCCGTAGAATTTGCGTCATTTATCTGAAACCCGCGCGGCTATAAAATGAGAATTGACGGAGTCCAGAAAAGATTCTTGGGGAATCTTAACTTTCGGCAATATCTAGGACTTCACTCATATGATAGCAGACTGAACCACTTCTATCTTCACTCGATCGAGGACAGATGGACGGTTGCGTATATGGTTTCCTTTATAATATCCTGAATAATAGCATCGACAGCCCATACCTCGTGGAAAGCTTGTCATTTTTCGTCCCAACTCAAGCCATTAGAACTTCTCGAATATTCGAATTGCAACGCGCAAATAATAATTATCCACAAAATGCCTTTATGTATTGACCATCTTATGACCTTATATGATACTGTTGGAAACTCGGTCCAACATACCCACAACAAAAAAGTAATTTCTATAGAATCGAAATCGCAAACACGCTCGAATATACACGAGATAGCTGCAATTGATTTCCAACTAAATTCGGCATTTTATGCACAGTCAAACGATGACTAATGTCATTTCTTCTGATCGATACGAATTAACACACTTATTTCTCATCCAACTCATAACTATTGCATCACTGCATACCATATAAAACGCAGTACATTCGACACATAATTTATCATTCTCTGGCGGACAGTATCCGCACATTAACAACTACTCGCGCTCTTCACTACCTTCGAGTCAACCAAACTACGCATAGTATACGCGATCATCGTTATCTTCGAATCTATCGCGGCGCTTCACACTTCGGATACACAACCACGGCTTCACCTCGCGCCCACACTACCTACACACCGGCGAAATATCAATCAAGGCGTTACGAACTGGCAACCTACTACAGACCTTCTGAATAAATACTTCAACTTCAACTACAGGGTCCGCCATGTAACGTTTTTTTTTCAACTAGTGCTTATTTCGTGTATGGCAACACTTACCTCATGTCTGATTTGACAGATAATTAGTTTTATCCTTCCGCTGAACGAATATGGTTGTGTATACGCTTGAACAACGCTGGGAAATCTTGCGACATTACTTTGAAAATCATGGTAATGTTGCAGAATGTGTGCGAAAATTGCGTACGGATTTTGGAAGAAGAGAAGCACCGTCAGCTGCGTATGTTCGTTACCTTGTGAAAAAAGTGAAAGAAACTGGCATCCTCATCGATAAACCAATGCGTGAAAAGCCAAAAACAGTGCGTACACCCGAGAATATTGCTGCTGTGGCCGAAAGTGTGCGTGAATCGCCATCAACATCAGTTCACCGTCGTTCTCAACAATTGGACATTTCGCAGACATCATTGAGACGAATTTTGCGTAAAGACCTTGGTATGACGCCGTACAAAGTCCAATTGGTTCAGGAGTTGAAGCCAACTGACCATCCAATGCGTTTTCGCTTCGCTAAGTGGGCCTGCGATCGACTTGCAGAAGATGCGGATTTTGCCAAAAAAATCATCTTTTCAGATGAAGCTCATTTCCATCTTGGCGGGTATGTAAACAAGCAGAATTGTCGCATTTGGGGCACAGAAAACCCGCACGCATTCATTGAAAAGCCGGTGCACCCAAAACGAGTCACTGTTTGGTGCGGATTTTGGTCCAGAGGCATAATTGGGCCATTTTTCTTCGAAAATGAGCAAGGAGTGGCCGTTACCGTCAATGGCGATCGTTATCGGGCCATGTTGAACGAATTTTTGTTCACAGAAATTGAAGAGGAGGATATTGGCAACATTTGGTTTCAACAGGACGGCGCTACGTGCCACACAGCCAACGCTACACTTGATGTTTTGCGCCCTGTTTTTGAAAATCGCATTATCAGCCGCAGAGCTGATGTCGTTTGGCCACCTCGGAGCTGCGATTTGACACCGTTGGACTACTTTTTGTGGGGTGCCGTCAAAGATAAGTGTTACGCCGACAAACCAGAGACAATTGACGCTTTAAAGGACAATATTCGTGAAGCCATTGGTGAAATACAGCTGCACACAATCGATAATGTACTTAAAAATTGGACACATCGTGTAGGCTACTGCATGGCCAGCCGAGGCAGCCATTTGAATGAAATTATTTTCCATCATTAACCGGAGGGATTGTACTTTCAAATAAAAAAAGAAATTTGAAAAAATATTCAGTAGTTTTTTTTATAGCATTTTCAAAAAAAAAAAGTTATTTGGCGGACCCTTTACAACGACTTTCAATAACGGAGAAAACTTCCTGATGAGAACCACCCTTCGCTCACAATCAATTGGAGTCAAGTGAAGGGCGGCCACTCTCACAATACTTATATGAGGTTTCGTCATATAGACATTAATTTATTTTAATCATACTGCTTATACAATAGAATTATATAGAACCAAAGAAAATGCGCAAATAGATTACTTAATTAATTTATTATTTATATAATTAATATATCATTAGTATTATTTTAACGACTTATTTATGTATGAATTTATTTTCTGTACTCATTTATTTATGTATGTATTTATTAAGATGTATGTATATGTATTTAGGAATGTGTATGTGTATTATGTATGTATGTATAAACTACAAACCATTCCCCTTCTATCCCTACTCCTCCGGATTGGATAACTTAAATTAATCAAAGTTTAATAAGTTTAACCTTGAAAACAAGTAAACGGCCTCACATTAGAAATAGAAATATATTTATTGTCCGAAATTATGGTGGTACATTTATGGTGATAATGCATAAAATTATGTCTCTCACAATTACCTGTTATTATAACAGTTTGACAAATATACTTATCTGCTAATTTTGTAATTTCTTATTAAAAAATGGCATTATTTCACTGGTTTTGCCTATAATATCTAAATCGAATCAATAATAATTCGTAATGTTCATTGAACGACCTGAAATAACATTTAAAAAGAAATATAACATGAAAAAAATTTAAACAGACCAGATAGGTAGCACTAACAGTAGAAGATAATTAATAAAAATAATTCACCAATAATATAAATATTAAAAAAAAACAAAAATCAAGGAATAATCAAAATCCGCCTATAAATAAGAAATGCATATAATTTAAAATGTGTAATCTTCCTAAATGAATTATTGTAAAACAATGCATGCGTACAATATAATATTATGAGAAATATTCGTTTAGCGTGTAAAAGCTTTTTTCGATAAGCCATTTTTTCAACTCTGCGGTAAACCCTTTTCCTTTTATTTCTGTGATATTTGCAGGTAGGTGGTTATATATTTTTATCGAATTGTATAACATTCCTTTTTTTAATAGAGCTAAATTTGGTTTGGGTGCTTGTAGCTCATGTTTATTTCTTCTGTTATTATAGCCGTGTTCAACATTGTTTGTTTTGAAATACTGATCGTGGTTTCTTACAAATTTGCATGTTTCCAAGATGTATATCAATATAAATGTTAGCCCAAACTCCTTTTTAAACAGTGGTTTGCAGCTGTCAGTCTTTGGAATTCCACATATAATTCGTAAGCATCGTTTTTGTACGATGAATATTTCCTCTGCGTTTACCGAATTGCCCAAAATCGTAATTCCATATTTTATACAGGCGTAAATGTATGCATAATATGCCATAAAGGCTGTTTTTTCACCTGTAGTTCGTTTAAAATCCTTAGCGCGTAGCAAAATTTCGAAATTTTTATTTTTACATCTTCGACATGGGCTTTCCAGTTCAAATTACAGTCGATTGTTATCCCTAGCAATTTGAATTTTTGCACCTTATCAATAATCTGAGCGTTATATTTAATTTCGAATTCGTATTTTTGTGCTTGATAGGAATGAAACTGCATACATTTTGTTTTTTTTCTGCATTTACACTTAAATTATTTGAGCCTAACCATTCAGTTACTTCTATAAAGCTTGTATATCCACTGCTTTCCACGTCAGCTTTAGTCTGCCCCCCAATTGAGATAGAAGTGTCGTCGGCGAATAGGATTATTTTCTGTTGTGTCGCTAAAGGGGGTTCATTTACATATATTATAAACAGCAGGCAACCGAGGATGTTTCCCTGCGGAATGCCATGCTGTGATCGAAGCCATTTTGATCGTACAGGTTCTACCATCTTTTTATTGCTGTTAAAGAATGTAATTTCAACGCACTGCTCCCGTTCAGTGAGGTAAGATCATAAGACCAATCATAAGCTTTGCCTCGGATTCCGACGTTGTAGCATTTCTCTAAGAGTTTTTCGTGTAGTACTCAATCATATTATGCCTTAGATAAATCTAGCAATAACCCCAGGGTGATATGTTTATTATTTAGTAAATTTATAATTTCATCAGTGTATTGAAAGACAGCTAGTGTAGTTGATTGTTACTATCACATTAATTGTTACTATCACATTTTTAAAAAATAATTTAGCAAATCTGTAGGTTTTCCTATGAAATAAATAAATATATAAACAATTAATACATTTAAAATAAAATACCAAATATTTGGCTATGCCTTTTTAGCGTTCATCCTCTCTAAGCTCGACTCACGACCCAACCAACCTAAAAGGGGGGTACTCATCTTGAGCAGTGAACTATTTCAGGTTACGGAGACTAAGGTAAGGCAAAGATGTACATACTGGTATAACTATATTATTATTTCTTGTATACGGTCTCGCGCCGACCTCACTTTTACTATCGTTTAGGGCCGGTTGCGTAAACCTACGAATAAATCTGTCATTTAGTAACGGAAATGGACCATACTTGAATCGCTAACTGCAGAAAGGGAACGTTTCTTTTTTTTGTAAAAATGTGTTTTTTCATTGGGCTCGATTGCGTTTCTTCGTGAACTAAAATCAGAAATTAGTTCGTGTGAACGAGACAGGGCAATACGATGGAGCGAAGACCGCACGAAATATGTTCAAATTTATTCAGACGAGTATAAGTTCAACAGGTTCTTTTTATCGACAATCGTTGGTTTCAAATTCTGCTTTAACTTATTGCTCTGTCTCGTTCGCTTAAACTGATTTCAGTTTTAGTTTACAAAGAAACGCATTCGGGCCCATTGTTCTTTGCTAGCAACGCTTCTTAATGCTAGTTTAACACGGGCTTATTACTTGTCGCTTAATACTTGGCACAGTAGTACTTGTTGTTAACCTGCTTAGTGATTGCGACCAGTAACCGTTTACACGCTGGTATTTATTAGCGCATGCTGGTATTTATTAGTGGGACGATCTCCGTTCGAAATGGAACACCACAGCTGCCTTAGTTTTCATAGGATTTAAATTCATGGATGATTTTTTTAGTTGTTTCGGAATTCCGCCTTTCTGCAGTCATAATCACAAAATAAACTTAGCAAATCTCACGTAAACAGAAAAACGCTTGTGTTCACTTGTCATTTCAACTAGTCACTAACGCTTGCCGCGGCTGTTCACACAAGTCAGAAAGTGACAATTGCTTATTAATTTGTGGTCACTTAGTAATCTTCGCTAACATCTTGCAAGCAGTACCTACTTCATCGAATCTGGTATCATGACTTTGTACGCCGCGTATATATGTATACCAAAACATCATGTATACGAGAAAAAATATCGAGACTACTTCAACTAACTCAAATATTCATTCGCATAATACGCGAAATAAAGAGGACTTGCGTCATTTTAGGGTGCGACTGAGTAAGGTTCGGACTAGCTTTCTCTGCCAATCTTACTTATTTTACAACAAACTTCCATTACACATCTCTTATATCTCTCTCATATCTTCCCGTATGATAATTTTTGAAATTATCCAATATTTGTTTGATTATTTAGTATCTACTATTGCCTACATAAAAATTCTACGAAATTATGTAAGAATTTTGATTGAAAATATTGGAAAATGTTGTTTCCTCTATATAACCTAGAAAATCAGAAATCAAATTATGAACATATCTGACTGCCATAAAATACAAAACGACCTTGATTCGCCATTCACTTGGTGTTCTGAAAATAAAATGACTCTCAACATAGGTAAATGTCACTCGATGTCCTTTTGTAGGAACAGGGGTCACGTTAAATACGACTATTCTATAAATGGTCACAACCTAAGCAATGTATCTAGCATCCGTGACCTAGGAGTAACATTTGACTCAAACCTAAATTTCAAGATACACATTGAGAACATAGTCGAGAAAGCAAATAGGATGCTGGGGTTGATCATGCGGATCACTAAGAATTTCCAAAATCACAACAGCATGATCCTGCTTTATAACTCACTAGTGCGCTCTCATCTTGAATTTGGGTCCTCGATATGGAACCCATATTTTAAAACGTACTCCGATAGAGTCGAATCCATTCAAAGGAAATTTCTGAGAATGCTATCATTTAAATGCGGCCTGAAGAATCATCTGACTTGCTACGAGGAAAGACTGACTGCTTTTAAATTTGTCACATTAGAAAAACGCCGGCAGGTTGCAGATTTAGTGTTCCTGTACAAAATTTTAAATAATAAAATCGATACCTCTTGTATAGAAAAAATACAATTTAACATTACTAAAAGAAGTCTTCGATACCCAGACTTATTTAAAACACCTTTAGCAAAAAACTATACCGGAATTAATAACGTAATCCCACGTATTTGTCGTCTGTATAACAAATTTCATCTTGACAATCGCATCGATATATTTCATGATAGTTTATGCTCCTTCAAAGGGTCCCTCTTTAAAATACTGTAATTCTGGTATTTTTTGTTTTTTTTTTCCTTTTTTTATACGTAGTTTTTTAAAACATTCAACAATTGTTCATGCATTGTGCTAATTGTGTACTCATATAAAAAGGATATTGATGTAGTCATGTAACTGTAGTATATATATGTCACTGTATGTGTTGTCAATATTCTGTTTGGGTACCAAATAAAATAAAAAAATAAATAAAAAATAAAATAAAATAAAATCTGCGCTTGGATGTTCAACGTTCATACCTTGCAATACCGACGTTCAAACCTTATACCTTAATAGGTACCTATATATTTAAATATTATACTTTTAATTTTTGTTAGTTTTGACATAACCGAGTGTAGGAATTCCTATCAACTGGTTTGAAATAAAAAATAATAATAATAAAAAAAAAACAAAAAAGTATATAGGATTTTCTTCTATTCACTGGCACTGGCAGTTTACTGATACTAATCACTAATGCTAAATATGAATCAGCATGTTTACACGCAACGTACAAGTGACAAGTACTTGTCATTAGCTACTAAGGCCTGTGTAAACTCAGCATATGTCTGGAAACTTACATTTCCTAAGAATCGGGAGAATGGGAGTACATACTGCCACTTATCCATAGAAATGACTCGTTGGCCACTCGATCCCGAGCGATATTGGCAGCCAAATGGCGCCAAGGGACCGAGATAAATTCGTATACGAATTGCCGCCGCAACAGGTAGAAGCCGCGTAAGCGACTTCGAATCCACAACCAACATGGTGGACGGAGAAATATGTTCAAATTTGGTTGTAATGGCGTAAGGATGCCTGGCTGAGTGGCTATTTCCTGTTGTCTTGTGGGTGTTGTTGCTGGCTTACGGAGCTTGACTGTGGAATATATTTGTCCACCACAATCTTTGGGTTCACTCCATGGAAGAAAGAACGACAACCGTCGTTATAACTTCCTGAGGTGGAGTGTTCACTGGCAGGAATTGACACTTCGAGTCTGTCTAACGGGCCGTTTTCAAGGATAGGTGACATTGAGGGGTGTCGATTACTACGGGCTATCCTGCCACCCCCGGGAGTTACAACAATACGTCATTCTGTTTCTCATGGAGTGAACGTAAATACTTTGTGGACTATAATCGCCTATCATTGGGGTGTGTCAATTGCGACATGCGAACCCGCCACTCCAGGGAGTTATAACGACATCATGCCATTCTGTCTCCCATGGAGTGAAGTAGGACAAAGTCTTTGTGAACAGCAGAATCCACTTTCAATCTACTTGAGAGAACGACATCTTACCGCATGTCACTGGGAAGTGAATCCAGCGGGCCGACGTCACGCCCTCACTACCAGATTTGACCATACTTCTCCATCTTCTGGTCTGGTCACGGATTCGAGGCCAGCTCATTAACTACCGCTGCTTCTTAGGAAACGTACGAATCCAGACTCTCCCGGCTATTACACGGAGCGCACAGTCGATTGGCTGACGTCTTACTAAGCGCAAACCGCCCAGCTGCGCCCGAAGAACATCAACCGGGGGAAAATACTTACCTGCCTGCTCAGTGCAGGGGGAACAAGAGTCCTTTCCGGGCTTGAACTCCTACATGGAGGCTACCGGATGGGTGCTGAACCGACTAAGAACGGGGCGGGTCATAGTGGCGCAAATGCACAACTGAAGCTGTCAACTACAACGGGCGAACCCGAGGAAGGCTCCGAAGGAACCGGAAAGGAAGTTTTAACGATATTAAATCGTTTTGTCTCCCGTGAGGTGAGCGTAGAAGACTAGCATGGAAGAAGGGCGTAGAAGACAAAAACAGTCCACTGTCTAGTTACGCCACTCGCCTGTAAAAAGCCAACGCCTTACCGCGAGATAACCAGGCTAATCAACCAGCGGGACGACACTCGCTCCCTTACTTCCATTTGCAACCAGATTACTTCGCTCTCCCGACTGGTTACAGGTATGCGGTCGCTTGCTCCCTTACTTAGCGGTGATTCGGTGTTTACCGAATCTATCGCGGACCACGGCATCCTTTGCCTGGCTATTAACCCGGTATTCGGTGGCCGATTGTTCGTTTCAAGAGCAGTTGCAGTAAGGATAACAACCAACCCCGCTCTATAGGAAGTAAAGCCGTTTTCAGACTCCACCGTCGGAATGCACAATCGATTGGCTGACAGGAGCGCCTAAAAGGCAATTTCTAAGGTAATCTGGCCCGCAGGTCAGAGTCCTACTCAGGATCGCACTTCTGCGTGGAGGCTGCCAGATGGGTGTTGACCTGTGAGTTTATCCGACCTTAAACACATAGGTCTAAGTGGGCGAACTGCAACAGGGTTCATTAGCTCCCAGGCGCAAATTCACAGGAACTATTAGCAACCAGGATATGTGATAGTAGGTTACCAACTACCTCCGCTTCTTGGGAATCGTACGTTACTAGACTCCCCTCGCCGGTTGACCCTTAGCTCAAAAAAACTGTCTAACTGCCCAATGGCCGCCCGGGCTGTTCGCGTTATACGCACCAGGCAGAAATAGAGTTGTCAACTAAAACGGGCGAACCCGTCACCTAAGGAAGTTTTGACGATTATTCGTTCTATCTCGCGTGAAGTGAGCGCAGAAGACTTGAGCAAAACAGTCCACCGTCAAGCTTCGCCCCATGCCCGTAAGAGGCCAACGCCTTATCCGCGAGCTAACCAAGTATGTTACCCAGTGGGCTTACACTCACGCCCTTACTTCCAATTACTCCAGTCGGTTCCGTTATTGGTTACGAGTTCGAGGTCGCTTGCGCGGTCCTCTTCCTTACGAAGCGGTGAAACGGTGTAAACCGAATCTATCGCGGATCACGGCATCCTTTGCCCGGCTGTTCACCCTGGATCGGGTAGCCGATGGTCGTTTCAAAAGCAGTCGCCATAAGGTCCGCAACCACCCCCGCTCTATAGGAAACAGTACTGCTTCCAGACTCCCCCGACTGTTAGTCAGAGTGAACAATCGATTGGCTTACGCCGCACGGTGCGCAGACCGTTCAGGAGCGCCAGAAGGTTGACTCCTAGGGGAACCTAGCCCTAAGGCCAGAGTCCTGCCCGGGCACGCACTTAACGCGTGGAGGCCGCCGGATGGGTGTTGAACTTCAAGTGTGGTGGTTAACTGCCAATAGTATTTTATTTTTGTATGTTAGGTAGTGGTACTTTACATATTCAAAATGTAAGAATACAGTTTTTGATAATTAAACGTCAAAGAAGTTTCTATTTAAAATGCCTACTGATATTATCCCTTTTAATTACAATTTCATAGTTGAATATATTTTATTTAGGTATTTCATTAAAATCAGCATCAGCATCAGCTGATATTTATATAAAAAATCAGCATCCGCTGATATTAAAAAAACCTGCATCAGCTAAATCCCTGATACGCACTACTCGATCCTAACTGCCTACAACTGCACGATACAATTGGAGCCCGAGTTCATCGCGGCCAATCCAGGGTAGTCATAGTCATAGTCATAGTCATATTTTATTAATTCCAAAAAGTACATACTGTGGAATACGTCATTTTACATTTTCTAGAAGTTATTACAACTTCATTACGTGTACATATACTTTTTATATGTAAAAGCAAGACACCATCGGATCAATTATAAAAATTCAATCTTACAGACTCAAATAACAAAAAAAAAAAAAGATGTAAACAACATTTTTAAATAATCTATCAATAAGTTTTAAAAATAGTCAATCAAGAAATTTTAAAATAATCAGTTAATAAACAACAAGTTTTACAATAAAATCAAAACTACGGTGACAAAATACAGAACAAATTTGATAAAAGCTAATTTATTTTTTAAAAACTAAGACGGCCTTGTCAAATTCATCAAAATTATAGAGAGCATGCATGGCTAAGTTTCTTTTTATGCATTTCTTAAATGCAACCTCTTGAAGTATTTTAATTTCTGCTGGCAATGAGTTGAAAAATTTAAACCCCAAATATAAATATGATCTCTGGTATAAAGAAAGCCGCACTTTGGGGATTACTACATTATTTTTATTGCGAGTGTTATGTTCATGCAGACTCGAATGCTTTTCCTCGTTTTTCAAATTTGCTTTAGCATAAATTATGCACTGATATATAAATTCAGATTGAAATGTTAATATTTTTTTATTTTTTAAGATCGGAGCACAGTGGTCGTCTCTTTTTAACCCAAATATCGTCCTGAGAGCTTGCTTTTGCAGTATAAAAATACGATGGCTATCTGGTGCATTGCCCCATGTTAGGATACCATAAGCCATCTTCGAATGAAAGCACGCATAGTATGTGCTCATTGCGGCTTGTTCACCGGTATGCTTGAAGCTGGTTAGTTTAAAGTTTTGTTAAGCAACCGGCCCTCGAATATACACGCAAACTCTGAACTGGTAGCATTAACATTAATCTGGTATTATTTAACGGGTTAATTATTGGATGGGAGTCGCGTAACAGCTATGGAAAGGAGTTATGCAGACGTTTATGATTGGTGATACACACCGATTAATTGCTTTCAGAGAGAGAATCGTAAATGTTTTGATAGTAGCCACTTTTAAGATTTAATAGAAGGTAATTCAATTTAAATTCAAATTTAGGAATAATCACTAGATACTATTTACCCACCTACCTGGGTTACCAACTTCCGTGCCATGTTCGTTATATCGTCTGTCTCGTTTTAATTTGACTGCCCCTTAGCCAAACATGTAGGAGACCTAAGTTTGAAATTTGTCTCCGACAGTGCCTTCGTGCTGCAAACGCTAGCAAAAAATACTATAACCTCTGTCCTTGTACTGGAATGCCACAATGCGCTTCAATCCATTGCAAGGTCAACTAGAGTGACCCTGCAATGGATTAAAGGGCACAGCGACTCACTGGGCAACGACGCGGCAGACGAACTGGCCAAAAGGGGATCAAAGAAAATAGTATATAGACCGGAACCCTTGATGCCCATACCCAAGGCCCAAATAAAAACATAACTACGCAGGAACACCGAGGAAAGCCACCTTACAGAATGGAAATAAACGCAGGATGCAGGCAAACAAAGAACGCGGTTCCGGAAGCGTCTAAAAAACTTTCCCGCAACCTATCCAGATTAAAGAGGGACAAAATCCGTCGTCATAGGTACTATGACAGGCCACTGTCCCCTAAACAAACACCTGTTTAACATAGGTGTGACAGACAGCCCTCTATTAAAATTATACGATATTAGACATCTCTAAAAACTGTGCATCTTGGCTATTTCTATTTCTATAATAAATAACTAATGGATTTTTTATTTGACTAAAATGTATTAACTATTTTTATTATTAGGTACATATATGAGTAACATATTGACTCTTTTTATTATTAGGTACATGTATGAATAACATATTGACTATTTTTATTATTAGGTACATAATATGAATAACATATTGACTATTTTTATTATTAGGTACATAATATGAATAACATATTGACTCTTTTTATTATTAGGTACATGTATGAATAACATATTGACTATTTTTATTATTAGGTACATAATATGAATAACATATTGACTATTTTTATTATTAGGTACATAATATTTATTTATTTATTTATTTATTTATTTAATAGGGAAAACATACAGCGCTACAAAAAAATATTACAATTACATTAAATACAATATTTCTGGCCGATGACATGCTTTCAACAATAGTTTTAGTTAGTTAAGTCTCCAATACGCACAGTGCATTCTGTGGGGGTTGGGAGGGGAAAAAGAAAGGAAAAGGAAGGAATGGGTGTTAATAGATTTTAAGTAATAATGTGCAGTACAAAAAATACAAATTTGAAAAATTTGAAAAGTTAAGAAAATTAAGAAAAAATTACTCCATCATATAAACCATCATATACAGTTATCATATACAGTTAAAGAACAGTATCATATACAGTTAAAGAGCAACGAACGAAAAACCAAGTAGTCCCTAAGTCAATAGTATCCCATGAGAAATGTCTATGTCGCATTTTCGATTAATTTTAAGTATATGCTTTGCTTAAATTTTTTCTCCTTCATGTTAAATAGGTCGATATTCTGGAAATGTTTATCGTAAGTTGACATTAAGCGGTACATGATGGAATTCTGGGCATACCTAGTACGGACGCATTAATATGAATAACATATTGACTATTTCATTATTAGGTACATATATGAATAACATATTGACTATTTTTTTTTATAAAATCGAGCTGTATTTTGGGTTGGCTTGAAGATCGTTCTTATATCGAAACTGTTTAGCATCTTACTTATTCGATCTGTCACACCCTTGACGTATGGTTGACGTATGCTCGGTTTCTGAGTTTCGTCTGTATTAGATCGTGTGCGTGTTTCGTGATATTTTCCGTATCCGTTTCTCCTAAGGACATCACTGACATGTTCCATCTCCCGCGAAAAATGCTCAGCGTCGCGTATATCGCGTGCTCGATTCACGAGCGACGTTTGCACTGAACGTAGATGGTAGGGATGATGCTGTGAGCTTGCATGCAAATATCTGTCCGTATGTATGGGCTTCTAATATACCGTATATCCGAGAGTATTATCACTTCTCCTCGTCACATTTTCACTCGGCAAATTCGTTTCTATCCTATTTATAATGTCAAACAACCGCTATAGTCTTCGATTTTAAACTATGTAGTAGTTTTTAAGACAATAAATGATTTGATTTGATTTGATTAGTTTGAAAACCTTTCGTCCGGTCTGCCGCTTTATGTTCGATTAGTAGTTTTAGGCTGGAAAAGTGATAATTATTCATTCCATATTCCGCTCTAACATGTTGGGACCTGTCTCGCTCACATCAACTGATTCCGATTTTAGTTCACAGAGAAACGCAATCTTTTATCTGTTAGACCAATTCTTCTCTGTCCAGTGCTGATGATTTAGGTACCTACAGACGAATCTAGCCGATATTTTTACTTTCTCGTCCAAGCAACGGCTAGGGAAAGTATTGTGAATGTACTAAAAAAATATCGAGACAAAGACGGAAATGTCTATTTTGAGCCCCCCTGGGACGATTAATAACCATTACCAGATGGAAGTCTGTATGTGTGTCTCTCTGTCAGTGTGTATGTGTGTATTCCTCCACGATTGCGCCCAAAGGCTTCATCCGATTGAGCTGAAATTTGTTATTCAGGCATAATTTGGCCATGGCAAGAGTTAAAAAGATTGTAGTTGAAATCGATCCACCAGGAGGCCCACTAGTCATATATCTATCTCGAAATATTGGACTTAGAAACTTGACATATGGTTCACACATGCTTTGTTAAGCCAAAATCACAATGTGAAATTTTGGTTGGAATATCTCAAATAAACGCTACACTAATAATATTTAAATTCCGCCACACATTTAAAATAAATATTACCGATTCGTAGGTACTAGGCCCAAACCCGCCCTTAGCCGAGAAACGAACCGCGCCGATTAAGGCGTCGCAACGGAAACCAACCGAGTTCGACCGCCGGCCAAGAGAGGTTGCTCATTGATTTTAATTAGGACATTAATATTCAGATGAAATCAGTCCTTGACTACTTGCCAGGAAACACTTGGGGTGACACAATACTTTGGGCGGTGAACAGTTTCGTGCAGCTTGGCCACAAGATCCGTTTTGTTTTCGAATTGGTTCAACCCACGATTCAGCTCCTATTCAGAAGCCGAGTAAGACTCCCGTGTCTCAGGCCTCAGAGCTGGTGGACCGGTTTCTCCCGGCGGGATTGCATCCCGGCGCCACTAGACCGTTTGCGCACCGGTCGGCTTGCCAATCGGTTGTGCATTCTGACTAATTGCTGAAGCGGTCTGGAGACTATGGAAATATACGGTTTCCTAAGTAGCGGGGTTGGATGTTGAGCTGTTGTAATGCCACTCTTGAAATGACCTTGGGCCACTCAATCCCGTGTGGCGCTACGGGCAAAGACCGCCCAGATCCGCGATAAATTATAACTGAATTACCGCTGTAATACAACAGGTAGAGGACGAGTAAGCGACTTCGGATCCGTAACCAGTCAGGAGGACGGAGGCATCCTGAAGGTTAATTCCAGGCGGAGACATCCTGCTAAAACTGGTAGCTAGGGGATGAGGCTGCCCGCTGATTACCTCTCCCGGTGCCTCGCCGTAAGGCGTCGGGTTATAACGGGTTGCTGGTAAACTAGACAGTAGATTGTCTTGTCCATAAGTCTTCTACGCTCATCTCACGGCTGAAAGAACGATCTATATCGCTATACCAGCTGGGGGTGACGGGTTCGCCCGCTGTAGTCGACACTGGGGTGACACAACAGGTTTTTAAAAATCTTAGATCTATCAGTCCGTGGTAAACTGGTCTGAAGTCTTGTTATTAGTATTGCCTCTGCAAATATCATTACGAAGACTGCGGCATTAAAACATTTCGACAATCGTACAATTATTTCATTTGATAAAATCGTGAGTGATATCTTTTAAAACAATAATTACAGTTTTATATAAGATGGAAGATGCTGTTTTCGTATGAAAATATAGCCATTTGACATACAGCGTGTTACAAATATTTTATGCCTCACATTCATGTCAAAGTTTAATGGTTTGGGCACTATTGGCTTTGCGCTACTTTTACTTTCCCAGCAGAGGAAAGTATTGTGAACATACTTCTGTAAATTGTTTTATTTTTTTATTGTGAAATCACAATGGATGGGTTAATTGTCTTAATCTCTTACAACCAACCCTACTTAGGCGTGTTTATATGTAAGTGTGCGTGTAACATGTGTGTAAGTGTGCGTCTTGTTATTGCATTCGATCGACAGAATTCAAAATGCAATTCCGTTAATTTTATCCCAATGGAATATGGTGACCCAGCCGGGAATGGAGCCGGGGACCTTACAGTGTAAGATCAAGCCACCGGGCCATTAATACGTACACAACTTTTGTGCTGGTGACCATTAAGGAGTCCTCTCGTCGGGTGCCAAGCCTGGGTGCAAAAGCCATATCATGTTAAAACTTAGAACGGGCTATCATAACCTAATGAGTATAGAAAATCGACATCGGAAAATGTTTCAGGAAACCACATTTCTTACTTTATGCTGATGACCTTAAAATTTTCAATAGGTACGATTGCTTCTGCTGATGACTGCTATGATATTCAAGCCGAGCTAATAAATTTACAAGAATATTACGTAACGAATAACCTGTACTTGAACCTAAATAAATGCAATGTTTTTTCTAGATCTCATCAGCCTACACATTACCAATATGATATTAACCCGCATAAACTGGAAAGAGTTTCTGGATTTACCGACTTGGGTATAACATTTAATAGTAAACTTAGCTTCAATACTCATATCGAGCTAATGACCTCCAAATGTTACCAGTTGCTGGGATTCATTTGGAGGGTAACGAAACCTTTCAAGGATTTCCGCGTTGTTATGCTCCTGTTTACATCGCTTGTCCGGAGTAGATTGGAGTTGGGCAGCGTGGTTTGGAATCCATGTTATGAACAATATGTTTCAGATATTGAAAAACCTCAGAAGACGGTTCTGAGGTGGATGCGTTTTAAATTCTTTCACGAAATAGAATTCGCCGATTACAACGCCCAAACTCACTTTTTTGAATGTCAATCTCTGAAGACGAGACGTACTCTTATAGATCTTCTCATTAATTCACTCTTTACCCATACGCTCGACTGATCTGATCAGTTGTTTCCCGCTGAACGTTCCGTCGACCCAAAGAACTCGTCGTTGTGATGTCTTCCGCCCGCCGCATTGTTCAACCAATAACGCACTATTCTCGCCGGTGCCCCGTATAATGCACTCGTATGTGAAAATTGTAAATTGCTTCGATGGTTTGCTTCTAAGTAAATTACATTTCAAGCAACTCGCCTCTGCAAAAATAACGGACTTAAAAAAAACCAAACTGAAATTAAAATAAAATACTTAAGGTATTAGAAGTTATAACAATGTAGGTAAATTAATATTAAGTAGAAAACGTTTTTACATTTACATCAAATAACTCAATGTAATATTATCTATAGTACATAAGACTGGTGTAAATCTTTTGTTTTTTAAAATAAAGAGAAAAAAATAACAAAAAAAATGTTCTGGTTGGGCTGTTGGACGTTTAGGAGTCCCCTCGTCGGGAGCCAACCCAGGGTGTAGAATCAGGTCATGCTTACCATAAAAAATGCAATGTCAACAGAATTGAAAATATTAATTTTCAACGTCATATGATAATATTTGAGGAGTTTCCTCAATTCATCATGGAAGTCATCATCAGAACAGGATTTTGATAAAAGAGTTCTGAGGTAACAACATTAAAAAAAGATGCAACCGAATGGATAACCTCCTCCTTTTTTTGAAGTCGGTGAAAATGAATAACGTAAAAAAACTACATGAATTAATATAGCTTTTATAAATTCGCCGTTTGTACTAATTTACCGGTTGGCTGTAAGAAATCGTAAAGCGATAAGCCCGCCGTTTGTAATAATTGAAAATTAAATTTAAGTTTTTCTTTATCATTGTTAGAGTTTTTGTTACAATACAGTTATTTTCATTTCTTTCTTCCTTTCAAATACATCTATTATTTAGTCGTATAGGATCACTTTAGGAACATGCTGTAGTCAGCCGGCAAAAGTCGATTATTGCGGCGATCTGTGTAAGTCACGACTTTTAACTCTGGGGCATTTTTGGAGCAATTCTTGCCTGAGAACGCCTCAGGTTACAATTCTCTCATCCTCACTAATTGAATCTATGTAACATTACCGACGGAATTTTATGTAACAGCTATGGCGAGATTTCATGCTCTCGATCGTGGACTCGATTAAATCGAATCAATTTCATTTCGATTCATTAAAATAAATGCGTCTATTTTAGGTTATCCCTTCCAGACCGGGTACTAATGGGCTCTGTTGCAGCTCGGCTACAAAGGCACATGTTGTTTATGGATCCGCCAAACTCACGGGTCAACACCCATACGGCAGCCTCCATGCAGAAGTGCGTTCCCGGAAAGGACTCTGACTTGCGAGCCATTCTCTCTTAGGAGTCAACCTTCGGGCGCTCCTGAACGGTTTGTGCACCGTGCGGCGTCAGCCAATCGATTGTGCATTCCAACTGACAGTCGGGGGAGTCTGGAGACAGTATTGTATAACCCCGAACTTTAACAGAGACGACGGTTACAAACTCTCTTCTACGTGGAACCCTCTTCTTAAAATGTTCACGCCGCCGAACGCCGAACGCAAAGACGTAAAACAGTATACAGTGAGTGTTGTGTGCAGGACGGATTTTCAAAATTCCCGCGCTCCGAGCCCGGCCCCCCACCACCGTTATAACCTACGCAGTGGCGGAAGCGGTACGCGGCCTACCCGCAAAACAACGGATTGACAGCTCTTCAGTCTACCCTGGACAACGGCGGCTGCAACGTCACCGAAACGTCGAGTGCTACAAATTTCACGCGGTAAATTCGTTTTCTATCCTATTTATAGTATTGTTGCCTATATTACGCCTGGATATTTGAGCTATAAGCTCGTTAACCAGCTACCACTCTTCACAAGAAAGATGGAAACAAAGGCGTTTAAAAGATTTATTAAACAAAAGCTGCAATCTACACATGCTTTCTATAAGCTGGGTGATTTTTTTGAGCATGCCTATTCTTTCAAATGGGAATAACATAAATATGTAACTTTCAGGTACCTACCTCATTTTAGTTTTTATTGTTTAATAATAATGTTATGAATTTGATAGTTAATATGTAGATGTTAATATGTACAATGTTTTAATGTAACGTACCTGACATAATATATTTTTGTTTTAATACTTTCTATTGTGTGTTTTTTTATTTAGAGTGCCTAAGGTGACTATTAATATTCTTATAATAATTATCTATATTATATGTATACTCATGTACATGGATTCATCTCTATTTTTAACCTATTGCATAGCTTTTATCGCGGGCCTAGGCCAGCGCGGCGACCGAATGAAGAAATTTCTTAACGAAAATTAATGATTTTAAACTGATAATTACGTCTAAACTAGTACTGCTTATGATTCGAAAAAAATATATGTTAAACAAGAACATTTTCCTAATATTCTTAGCTTTGAATATAAAGATTTTGTTTATATTACATAGTGTAATTAATTCGTGAAATTAGGTCTAACCGAACACAAAAACGACTACTACGCAAATACTATCTGGCGTATTATTATGAAACATGCACCATTTTAAAGATAATTTAATTATCTATCTTTTTATCTACGATTTTTTTCGAGTAGTAGTTTTTTCGAAAATTATCCGTTTTTTTTTTGCTTTATCGAATAAAAAATTCGTGCGCGGCGCTCTATCGGAAGACGTTTAAATTATTCCGATTCATTTGCTTCCGCAGCCGCAAATGATTTGGAATAATTTCAACGTTTCCGATAGAGCGCACTTATCTGATATCAGAAAAAATAAAATAAATAAATAATTATACATAATTGCATAAGTTGTTAAAAAATGCTATGCAATAGCTTTACCGCGGCAGTCCCCGAGTGCCACACGTATTTTTTTTTTTATTTTATTTGGCGTGTAAAGCCGGCTTTAGTCAACGGTATTGTCAAATTAATTAATATTTCTAGTTTAATAGTTCTATATCTACATATATATTACTAGCAACTGACGAATTCTAATATGCGATAATTAGCTTTAATTGATAATTTATGCTTTTATTGTATATTCGGAATGAATAAATTGAATACTGAATATAGAGCGGGGATAAGTGTTAACCTTACTGCAACTGCTCTTGAAACGACTATTGGACTACCCGATACCGGGTGAACAGCCGGGCAAAGGATGCCGTGGTCCGCGATAGATTCGGTAAACACCGTAACACCGCTACGTAAGGGAGAGGACCGCGCAAGCGACCTCGAACCTGTACCCAGTCGGATGATTAATTCCAGGCGGAGATATCCTTCCAAACTGATAGTCAGAGGTCGAGGCTGCCCGTTAGTTACCTTTCGCGGTGCCTCGCCGTAAGGCGTTGGTCTCTGACGGGTATGTTAGCATAGCTAGAAAGTCTTCTATGCTCATCCCATGGATAAAAGAATGATCACATATAGTTATACCAGCCTGGGGTGACGGGTTTGCCCGTCAACACCGCCCCACTGCAGCAACAAGCAAAACCTAAATGATATATGTGAAAATGACAGTTTGCCATCAATAAAAGCAAGATCAATTTTATAATAATTGGTCGGAATTTATATCCACAAAAGTTTATATTTTTTAACTGCTCACAGGTATAACGAGCAGAGATATATAAATACATATAACACCAATATGTACCAATGTAATCGAATTAATACCTAGATAATCGACTTACCATTGCCTTTCATACATTAAATGTATGAGAGAGGATCAAGAATGGATCCCTGTGGGACCCCGCAGTGTATTTGTTTAGACATTGATCGCGATCCCCCTATTTTGTCTATTATACTTGCGATCGCTTACAGCAGAAAGAATTTGATGATATCTTTGGCCTTCCTGCGAATGATATACGCAAATAACGCTTTTGACAAGTCACAAAAGACTGTCACAGGATGCGAAGATTCCTCAAGAGTTTTGATTAACATTTTACCAGCTCTATGGTAGCCATTGTAGTTGACATATGAAGGGTCACAAGGAATAACGATCAATATAAATAAAAAAAAATGGTCATTCTATTTTACCATCTAAAAATGTCGCTTGTTCTGTAATTGAAATATATTTAAATTTCTAAAAACAAAAATGTATTTTATTTAAATTATACCACAGAAAAAAACAGAGTTATTATAATAAGAATTTGAACAATATTAACCTATCGAGTAGCGGCATAATTTCATTGCAGACCGCGGCAATTTATTAGAATTTCTTGCAATATCGCCGTGCTCGACAAAAAGTACTATAACTATAGAACTACTATAGCAATCATAAAAAAATAACTGTGCAATGATCGCATTGAAATGTTGTATATAGTATATTCAAATATCATTGTGTAAAACAATTAGATAATTATGAATAAATATGAGAAATTCGAAAAAGTGAAAAAAACTCGGCATTTCTAACTTGTACTTGTCTTACGGAAAAATACGGAACCCTATTCAGAAATTGTAACCACTATTGTGATCTTTCTTAGATTCTCTATCATAGTTTATATTTCGTTTTGCTTATTTACATACAAAAATATTTAGATATAAACCAATAAATTCAATAAAATTTCATAAAAAACAATATTTTTTTTAATGATTAATCGAAAAAAAAAATGATTATGTTTGACAATGGAATTTTATCAGAAATATTCGCGAAATGACTAGCGAAATTATTCTAGCGGCCGTCTATGTATCTATGGTAACAACGAGATATGGATTTTAGGATGCTTTCTGTGTGCTCCGGGGGCAAGCCGCCAGTTACGTAGTCAACGGTGTTCTGATGTGCAACCAAATTTGGTCGTTACGTAGCCGAAGGGTCAATGAGAATATTTGAGTTTAAAAAAATCTTTTAACTTAAAGTAGACCATAGGAAATAGCAAAAAATGGGAAATGTTATTCGCTTTGATCAGTATTTCCCATTTCAATTGCTCCCCAGTATCAAACAGAGGATCATTAAGGTACTCCACTCTCAAGGTCCACCGTCTGTTTGGACCACGATCATTCTTTCCCGACAGACGTTTCTTCTCCCTTCATTTAAGAGAGACATGAACTTTATTTCCAAAATCGATTCACGCTTGGGAACAAGCCACAAGATGGCATCAGTACCTCATTTTCACAAAAAATGACGTTGATCATTTATCCCCGTGACCCATCATATTTTTCCTAAAACGATATTGTGATTTGCTAAAGATGTTAAATGACCTTCAAGTTTAAATATCAATATCCAAGAGTATTGCGATGCGCTGTATTCTAAAGCACTATTTTAACTGCATTCTACTACGATTATAGGTGTGTAAAGGTGGACGCGTCGTTCTTCTTAGCCGTTTAATATTACGCAAGCGTGATGCGCTCGGAGAGCATCCACTCTGACTCTGGTATGCATATTTCACCGGGATATCGTCCGCAAAGACGCACAGGGCTGACACAAAAATTTACAAGAAAATCATTATTTGTTGCAAATATTTATTAATTTTACTGTCCTGGTAAAGGGAGGTATTGTGAAAGCACTTCTTGTACCCACAAGGCATATGCTTTTATTTTATTTCATTTTCATTTCTTAGGAAAACTCACAGCTAGTTAAACATATATAGATACACATTGAGAAATATGTGCAGAAGGCCAATTAAAAGTTTTCACACATAATAAAAAGATACAACAAGTGAATAAACAAACAAATATAACTAGATAGATGCTAATATTTCTAAGAAGAAAATAACATATGGTTAACTATATATTTTATTTATTTATTTATGGTGATGTACATAATATGCAACAAGCGTAACAAATCATACTTAATATCTACACTTTAAATAAAACCCACAGCAAGTTGTGTCACGCTTATAGTGAAGATCGGTCCCATATGTCGCCCAACTAAGTAAACACTTGTTCTAGGGCAAACATATTAAACAAATACTAGTTTTAAAAAAACATATATAAAAGAAAAAAAAGTAGTTTAAACAAAAAGAAAAAAGGGGAAAATGGAAAAAAACCTAGAATTAAATAAAAATACGTATAAAAATAAAATATGTAAATATATAATTATAATAAAATAAAACATTGAAGTAAAGAGATAATTAAATACACTTATCTTTCGGTTAATAATAAACTATATAATCATAACTTAAATTATAAATAAAATATGTAATATTTGTAAGAAAATAAAAAGTCACAATAAAAGTATAATACCAGTAATAGTAAAGTTTCTAAAAAAAATAAAATAGTCACAAAGAAAAATGAAAATAATAGTAATAGTCACAAAGTGCAGCCAAACAAAGCTAGATAGTTGAGAGTTCTTGATGTATTCGGGACCTTCCTGGCCCAAGCATCCACGAGACCAGTTGTTTCTTAAAAATTGAAATGCTTGGGCTAATCTTTATACCTGCAGGTAGGATGTTATATATAAGATAAGTGAAAGGCCCTAGATAAGTGAAAATTCTTTGGCCAAATGACGTACTCCTTCGGGGAACTGCAACTTAGTCACTATTGCCACGTCTTGTGTGTTTAGTTTGCTGGGATTTAATTTTTTCCTTAAGAACGATCCGACCTAAAATCATTTTCACATGCGCACTTCTAAAACGTATAAGTTTCAAATTTCGAGAAGAGGTGTTGAATAGGTCAATATCAACTTCTCGCGCCAATACATTAAAACATCTACTTGCTAGTATGACATAAGAATTATTCTTATAATTCGTTTTTGCAGTGGGCACTTAAAGCACTTTGGGATGCCTGAGACGCGCAGCAGGGTTACGTAAGCCCAAACGTCCAAGCAACTCGGGACAGTCAACCTTTCCATTTGCAATGTTTAGAAGATAGGACAGGTCCACTATGCTCCTTTTTTGGATAGTGGGAGAATATGGAGTTTCTTACAACGCGTTGAATAGCTAGGAATGTATGATTTAATTCTGAATTGCAAGTACCTGAGGAACCGTTTATGAATGCCCCTCTATGCGAGTTATATAGGTATTGTAAGATGGGTTCCAAACCTGAGACGCATATTCGAGATGACTTCGAACAAATGCACAGTATAGTATTTTGAAGGTTTTAACTATTTCAAAATCTGCTGACATTCTAATAACAAAACCTAGTGCTTTGGACGCTCTCTTGACAATGTTTGTCAATATGTTAATTAAAAAGCAGCTTAGAATCAAAAGTCACACACCTAAATCGTTAATGGAGTTTTCGTGGAACCCGCCTTGTTGACTATTCCCACCATCTTCTAGGTGGGCATTTGTAGCATCACGCAGTCAAACACTCGCGGTCACTCGTCCCCAGTATTGACCGCGCCCGCCGCTGCTTAACTTCGGTAACAACGAGGAGAACTAGTGTCAACGGGGCTACGAACGCTACTTCTATGTTTCTGTGTGTGTGTGTCTGTGTGTGTATGTGTGTGTGTGTGTGTGTGTGTGTATTCTTCCATGATAGCGCTCAAACTCTTCATCCGATTGATCTGAAATATGGCATGCAAGACTCATTTGGTCATGGCAATAGTTAAAAAGATTGCAGTTGACATCGGCTTACCAGGGAGCGCGCTAGTCATACTTAAATCTTGAAATATCGGATTTTAGTAATTGAAATTCCGTACACAGATGCGTCGTTGGGTCGAAACCACATTCTTAAATTTTGGTTGCAATATTTCTTATGCAAGCGACACAAAAAAAGACACACATTTCAATTAAATAATAACGTCGTGCCTTCCGAAGTTAGCAAAGAAAAAAAACCATATTGTAAAATAGCCATTTTAATACCACGAAAATAGTACAAAATACTAAAGTATAAACAATATACTAAAGTACTAAACAATGGTTCCACAGTATCCAAACCCCCAATACAGTTTGTGCGGGATGGCTCTAAAGGCAAAAAACATTTCACTGCAAAACCTTTCTCAATAATCGAGAAAGCTTCCGATTGGATTCTGGAGGTCGATTCGGTCTCTAGCAGTATAAATTCCCTGAAAGTCTCGGATGCACAGCCCTGCGTCCAGATATAACTCTTTACTCTCTATCTCGGAAGATGGTCCTTATCGTAGAATTAACTCTTCCATGGGAATCAAATATCCCAAAAGACCACGATTACAAATTAAATAAATACCATGATCTCGCAAATGCCGTCACCCGGAACGGCTTCACTGTTCACCTTCACGCGGTGGAAGTTGGCGCTCGTGGCCTGCCAGCTAAATCTATGTTTCACCTCTTTAAAGATCTTGGTCTCTCCAGGAAAATAATCAACTCCATTCTAGAAAATTATCTAAAACCGCGATTTCCGCATCTCAAATTCTATGGCTTTGAAGGGGGTAGAATATAAATGTCGTATACGTGATCCAGACTACTATTCTCGTTGGTATCATTTGCTGCCATTGGCTTTGCGAAGAAACATAGCTGACATCTCACTTTTACAAATAAAAATAAAAATAAACTCAAATTATATCTCATTGAAAGAGAATTGTACGACATCAACGATCTCTAAAAGCTGTTTGCATCTCGACTATATCACTTTCTGTAATAGGTTTTAAAACGATTTTCAATTTGACTAAAATGTATTGACTATTTCTATTATTAGGTAGGCACATATTAATTATACCTTTACTATTTTTATTTACAATATAATCACTAAGACATTTTATTTTACTTTTTGACAACCGTCACATTTTTTTTTGTTATTTTTGACATTACATTTATTAATTTTATAGTAAAAAAACTTATTTTTATCGGTATTTTAAAGAATTAATTACTCTGTGTTTTTCATCTGGTAAACTAAGTGGTGAGACTCGATTAAATTCTACAATAATACCTTCTTTATATTTACGAGTAACCTTTTACCTATGTTTTGATTATTAATAGAAGAATTTGATCATTAATGAAGATTTCAATGATATCACGGCCAAATATAAATGTAATACAACTGTCTATACAACTATGTATTAGTTTTTAGGACAATAAATTATTTGATTTGATTTGATTTGACTACGAATTTTAAATGGCTCGATTAATTGTCCTGAACTACTATCTAAAATATCTCTCCGCACTCCTAGCCGGGCACTTAGAAATAGGGCACTCCTTCTTGTACCTGGCTTTAAAACCAAATACAGGCGTAATGCTTATTTTATAAGGGTATGCGAAACTTTCAACACCCTGAATGCAGACATTGATATTGACCCCTTTTTCACGAATATAGATAGGTACTATAAGGAAGCAGGTTGTAGGGCGATTTTGTGATGACCAGGCTTAAAATTTTCTTCTTTTATTACAGTTGTAAACATGTTTTCTACTGTACAATTTAGTATCTTCTTGTTTAATATCTTCTTTATGCTTAATATCAGTTCTAAATTCACGTTATTATTATTGTCATTATCAGTGGTAACTTGTAAATGGCTCTAAGCTTCCTATTTTTGTTCACTATAAAATTATTGGCTGTAAGTTATGCTTCAGAAAATAAAATAAAATATTGGTATAGATTGCTTATAGCGGTATGTGGTATTAGATTATTTATTTATTTATTTACAATAACTTTATAAATGTCATATACACACCATTAACATACTATGGTTGAGTTGGGAGAGATTGAGTACATCCTATGGTGAAAATGTTTATCCGCATTCCTAACTAGGTCAGAGACCCGTATCTAGGGATGCTGTTTTTTGTTTAATGGTATCAATGAGCTGACTCTTTTGATATTATGAACTTACGTTGCATTGCATAATACATAAGAATATATACATATACATACACACATACATAAATATATATATATATATATATATATATATATATATATATATATATATATATATATATATATATATATATATATATATATATATATATATATATATATATATATATATATATATATATATATATATATATATATATATATATATATATATATATATATATATATATATATATAAATATATATATATATATATATATATATATATATATATATATATATATATATATATATATATATATATATATATATATATATATATATATATATATATATATATATATATATATATATATATATATATATATATATATATATATATATATATGTATATATATATATATATATATATATATATATATATATATATATATATATATACAGTGGCGGTCTCTTCATATAAGCCGAAAAGCCTGGCTTGCCTATACTTCCAAATTAACGATTAAATAAATTAATAACACAATTCGTAAAAAAAACAATTAAATAAATTATTTTGCTAGCGCTACTACTGCCATCTAACGCGCACAGCTCGCTCCACGCGAGAAAAAAACTGTTATCGACAGGTGCGATAATTATCGACAGGGCGCGATTGCTGTTTCACTCGCACATATTGGGCTTTCAATGCTGCTTTCAAAATCAGTGTTCCTCTCATTCGCACCTGTGGCAAATTACGCTAAACAATATATGTCTATATACAACTTTTGTATCGGGAGTTAAGCCGGGCTTGCTTAGCCATGACGTTGAATGCGAACTGTGAATGCGAACGTGTCAACAGAAAGCGCGACTTCATTATAATTAGTTTGGATTTAAATGTGCGAGTGACGTCGGGCTAATTTTTTATTGTGTAATTTCAATTGATTTGTGGTTTTTAGTGCCTGATAAAATATGGAGGAAATTGTCCTTTGTGGTCAGTAATGTATTCTTATTATTTTGTTTTCTGACATATGTAACAACCCGCAGGACTGGGACGGGGATACGGTTTTAGCAGCGGAGAATTTTGAAAACTCGATGCGATCATTCCATTTAAATTTTTTCACCTTGTTTTCCGCCGAATTTTTGAAAAAGCTGAGAGCTTGTACAACATTCTTCAAAAATCACAAGTCGATGTGGGTTATAGGAATTAATGAAGAAAAACAAAATAAAGGAATTTCAGACTTGGTTACGTGTTGAATTTCAATATGAATTTGATCAAATTTATGAAAACAATCTACAAAATAACTCAGCACCTCGTTTGAGACGCAACGACGCAAGAGAGTCCTTTAAAGCCACTAGAGGTATGCGACTGCTGATAAGTATATGTTAAATTCTGTCTTGCAGTAGCATGCCTTCAGTGTGCTTTATTGAATGTACGACCCAAGCAGTAAATTTCAAACTGAAGATTAAAGAGTAAAGAGGTACCACTTTTTTACTATAAAAACCGTAAAAAAACACAAAAAGGTATGTCGGGCTTGCCCTATTTACGAACCCTGGGCACGCCACTGTATATATATATATATATATATATATATATATATATATATATATATATATATATATATATATATATATATATATATATATATATATATATATATATATATATATATATATATATATATATATATATATATATATATATATATATATATATATATAAAATAAATTTCTTCTTACTCAAAATTTACAACCACTAATGTGGTATAGGTTTATTGATGATATTATACTGTTTTGGCCACATGGACATGACACACTCACTGACTTCCTTACAGATTTAAATAATTTCGGACCCTTAAATTTTACATACACTATATCAGAAAATCAAATTACATTCTTAGACGTTGATCTAACTCTATCCGAAGGCACCATTAAAACTGCAATTCATATAAAACCTACAAACAAAGAGCAATACCTACATATCGATAGCTGTCATCCGTTTCATACCAAAAAGTCAATTCCATATTCAATGTCCATTCGCGGACACCGTTTAATTAATAATAAAGAAAATTTAGATAAGTACCTTTCTAATCTTAAAACATCACTAATAGAAAGAAATTATCCTGCCTCTTTGTTAGATAAAAATATAATAAATTCCGAAACAAAATTTTCACCTAAACCTAAAATGGTGTCAAATTTAAATCAAAATAAAATCTTTCTGAGTACTACTTATTTTCCTGGCACTGAGAAACTGCGACCTATTTTAGGCAGATTTATTCCCTATTATAGCTAACGACCCATCAACCAAAGGTTTTATTAGATATACCACCAATTTTATCATTTCGAAACCTCCTAATTTAAAATCAATACTTAATAAAAATAATCTCGAAATTATCTTAGAAATAACAAAAATTTGGGGCTACAGCCTTGTGGTCGATCACGTTGTAAAACATGTCCTTTATTAGATCGAAGCATTTATTTTACTAATCCAAACACTCCCAACAGTTACAGAGTTCCTTTTAATAGTAGTTGCATTTCAAAAAATATTGTATATCAATTACTTTGCCAGACCTGCAATGCATTTTATATTGGGGAAACAACTACACCTCTTAGCATTAGGTTAAATAATCACAGGGCCAGCGTAGGCAATGAAAGTCAACTTCCAATAGCATTGCATGCTAAGGCACACAATTTAACTTTTGATAATTGTTTTAAAGTAAAAATTATTAAGTGCCTTGGCGATAACGCTAAAGAAAGAGACGTTAAATCTTGGGAGTTGGCTTTTATAAATATTTTAGGCGCTTGCAAGGGTCCCGGTCTGAATAGGCAAAATTAATACAGTAATTATATTTGTTCAGACATATTCATTAAAAGCTTATTAATATTTTTCATTTAAAAATCATTAATAATAATGTTTTTCAAGGTCGGTTATAGTGTATTTATAACGATATTGCAAAATATTATTAACCCATTTCTCTATGTTCAGTTTTTTTTAAATTTAAATTTTGAAAAAATTGTTCTATCAGAAATGTCATAGAGATGAATACGACTAGTGTCGAAATATTCTCAGTCATATAATTTCTTCTAAAATAAGTTACTAACATCCATTTCTGTTACAGAAACCATCCTCCTATACTTATTACATCCAAGGGCATACAATAATTCGGCTGCAGTGAGCAATAACTAAGAACATCATAAGTTATCAATTGCGGAAACAGGTGCTGCTGCCCTAAGTATTTAAAGAGGACATTAACTATCGGTAAAATGTTTCTGGTCCACCAGGACCCCAGATAAGTAACTTTTCATGAATCTAATTTTATATATATATATATATATATATATATATATATATATATATATATATATATATATATATATATATATATATATATATATATATATATATATATATATATATATATATATATATATATATATATATATATATATATATATATATATATATATATATATATATATATATATATATATATATACATACATACACATATATATATACATAAGCAAATAATACACGAGATTTGATATTAGTTAGTAATACATAATTTAATAAAACAACTTAAATAATTATTAGCGAGAGCAATTGAGACTCAGCATACAATGGACCCCTTTCAAGCAGGTACTTCTTTATAAGTATTTTGAATGAATTTAAGTTTGTCGCGAGGGTTTTCGTCGTAGAAAGAAACTCGCGATCGTATTCAAATTGCAGTAGTTTATTCCAAAAGTCGTATACAAAGTGAACAAATTTGTTCAAACATTATCGTCTATATAATAATATACTAGTCGCCGGGCGGCGATCGCCCCGTCTCCCTCTCGTCTCGCGCTGTCTCCTTCATTCCGGCCGGCCGCGCGGCCGGCCGATATACACACTTGCGCGGGCCACCGTGCTTCAGTCGTCCGCCGTTGGCCCCCGCGAGCTGACGTCCCGTGGGCGGCGCTTGAGCTGCAATTGTGTCGTGTTTCGCACATTAGATTTTCGCACGTTACCGCTTTTGGACGCCACCGGCGATCCCTCCCCCGACCTACTTTGCATTAAGTAGCCACCGGAAGTAAGGCTCCCGTCCGGAAAGTCGCTGGAAGTGGTCGTGTGAGCGCGCTAGTTTTTCGTGTTTTGAGTTTATCTGCGTCGCGGCGCCCTCAGTTGAAACCTTCCCCTTCACCACCAGTCTTCGGACTGCGGTGGCATAAGATGAAAAGCTCTCTGCTGAGAAGTCGCTGCGATGTGGTTTTCGTTGTTTGTGGTGACGTTTTTGCGTGCGAAACACGGCGGTTAGATTCGCGACGGTTTGTACTTTCTCTCTCATTTATCTCGATGTTTGCTTTTAGCTTCTCGTCGACGGCTTGATTGTGATGATTAAAATAAACGCCTCGTTGGAGGCACTTAAGACGTGTGTTGATTATTGGGCGTTCGGGGTAGGTAATCCCAGAGATGGCATTGCACATCGCCATCTCCTTAATTCCGGTGTCGCCATTGCACCTCGGTGACACCACCTTCCTGCCGCTTTCGGGTGGAGTCTTCTTCCGGTCCTTTCCTTTTATGACATTTTGAGTAGGTGGGTTTTGTGTGTATTGTTGCTCCGCGACAAGTTGTTTGCATTCTTATAACTCTCATTTATATTATTATATAATATTTATATCCGTATTGCGTATATTATTTATATGCGGTATTAGATTGCTAGTATATAGTAAAACTTTTTATCAAATTTTTATTTGGTGACGTTTGGCTGTCATATGCTAAGCTAAGGGACAAGTATTCTCTATTTGTGGTAGCCCTGGCCCATTATCGTACTTGAGTTCTCGCCTAACATCTCTTGTAGTTCTGAAACATATACCCACCGTAGAGTCAAGCCGCTATTAGCCTTATCACTTGTTAACATAAATTCTCTCTTTACAATCTCCTTGTCATTTACAGCACAGACAGTAAATTTATATTTAATGAATCGCTAATGTCTACTTCTTGTTGCATTTATTTTAATGCGCCGTTGACTATTAAATATCCGACATTTATTACAACAATCGTTCGGGCGAAAGGTGCTTCTTCTCATATTTGTTTAAAAATGTGAATAGCTGTTTATTGCCCGCGGCTTCTCTTCGCATAGATTTCCGAATCGATTTGTCGATTTAAGTAGGGTGGCATTTATTTGCCTTTTTAGAGGCTAACTTTAAATATATAGTGCAAGACGTCCTCCCTCAGATGCACGCAACCTATATCGTAGACGTACGCGTCTTGTTCCTCGCCACCCGCACCGTCTTCCGCTGAACACTGACCTTGAGTTTTCCCCTAACATTTCTTGTAGTTCTGAAACATATACCCTTAATTCTCTCTTTACGAATTCCTTGTCATTTACAGCACAGACTGTAAATTTATATTTAACTAGCTGACCCGTGCCCACTTCGTTAATAAAACTTTTTACTTGTGATGAAATTATGAGTGTGGTTCGGTTAGTATTGAGTGCCATGATTTATTTCCTGACTGCCAAAAGAAGGGTTATATTTTTACTGCATATGTATGTATGTATTTGCATGCCAATTTGACTATATTACCGTTATTTGTGAGAGTCTTCTTGTGAGTGTCTTATCTCTTTAACCATTTAAGCAGTAAAAGGGAAATTATATGCAGTAAAAGGGAAAAGTCCTTTGTTTTAAACACTTGAGACGATAAATTTACTTATTTTGATAAGAATTCATAATTGTTGATAATATGGGCCAATAAACATGACCTAATGATTTAAATTATTTTTTAATATATAAAACTACTTTTTGTGACTTAAATATAAAAGTTAGACATATGCTATCGCTGACTTTTTTGTAGGCATTATCAAGCTCTACAACTTTTTTCTAGAACTTAATGATATATCTCTCATCGTTTAGGCAGCGTTAGTTAGAAACGTTTTCGTTTCACAGTTTTTTCTCCGACTTACTTTGCAAATCCGACTACTACGAAAAAGTCTTTTAATATTTCAGATTAATATATAGCCTATGACACTCACAAACAACGTGGCTTTTTATTGGTAGAAGAATTTTCAAAATCGCTTCAGTAGATTCAGAGATTACTTCCTACAACCTCACAAACTTTACCTCTTTATAATATTAGTACCTATATGTAGATGAATCGCTAATGTCTGCCTTCTATTTTCATTTATTTAAATGCGCCGTTGACTATCAAACATCCGACATTTATTACAACAATCGTTCGGGCAAAAGGTGCTTCTCATATTCGTTTAAAAATATGACTAGCTGTTGCCCGCGGCTTCGCTTCGCGTAGATTTCCGGATCGATTTGTTGATTTAAGTTGGGTGACGTTTATTTGCCTTTTTAGAGGCTAACTTTAGATCCTCGTTTATGCGTCTTGTTCCTCGCCACCCGCACCGCCTTCCACTGAACGCTAACCTTGAAACTTAAACATATAGAAAACATATAGAAACTTGTAGACCTATTTTTAAAAGATTGAAAATCATGACTCTCACATCACTTTACTTATATAGGCTGTTATTAGATTTTTACACCGAAAAGAAAAGTCACGTAGAATTTAAAGATATACATAACAAAAACACCAGATACAAGAATAACTTCATTCTACCATGCGTGGTTTTAAACGCTGCTAGGCAAAGAACCCGATTCTCAGGGCCTTATTATTTTAACCGCCTACCATGTAACATAAAAGACAATAGCAACCTCAGAACGTTCCAAAAACTTTTAAAGGATTTTTTTTACAACAAATACGTTTTACTCTATTTAGGAATTTATAAATTTTACAAAATGACTTTTTTTACAACCCCTTTATTTTAATGTAATGTGTATACTGATTATTTCATTTGTTGATGGTTTTAGCTTGAATTAATTATTTTATTGATTGTTTTAGTTATATGGTATCTTATATTAAAATATAATTACAATATATTTAGGTTCTTCTTGGACAAAACATATAAAAATTAATTTGATTGATTATCTGACTATTGATGATTATTGCTTTTGTTTGATCATTTCTGATATTGATTATTTTAATTGTTGATGGTTTTAGTTTTACTGCTTGTTGATTGCGCCTTATATAGCTTCTACTTTATGAAGTTTCTTCTAATACGAAATATTGTATGCTCTCTGAGCAGTTTGTTACTTAAACATGTATGTTTTTTTAATAATTCACACAATAAAGAACTTGAACTTGAACTTGCTGGGCCAGCAGCCGCCGATGCTTGTTAGGTATTTCGAGGTGCTTGCACGCGTTCTTAATTTCATGATATCTCTATAAATATTCCACCTAAAGACGTACAGTAAATGCTAATTTTATCTCTATTCCATCTAACACCCGTAATAATGGAATAATTTATTTTGATAATGATTCTTATTTTATTGCTAATATCTTTAAAAAACACTGCCTACTTATTATCTTATTTTCTTGAGATATAACAGTAGTTATTGTAGCTTAAATATAAACGTTGGATGTATGCTGTCGTCGACTTTTTTATAGATCTTTTTGAGGCCGATACCTTATATATTTTTTTACATCTAACCATGATCTAACGATTTAAATTATTTCTTTAATATAAAAAACTAATTTTTGTGACTTAAATATAAAAGTTAGACATATGCTGTCGCTGACTTTTATGTAGGGATTATCTAGCTCTACAACTTGTCTCTAAACCATAATCATATATCTCTCATCGTTTAGGCAGCGATAGTTCGACCGTTTTTTCTCCGACTTACTTTGCGAATCCGACTACCACGAAGAAGTTTTTACATTTTTCCTATGACACTCACAAGTAACGTGGCTTTCTGGTGGTAAAATAATTTTCAAAATCGGTTCAGTAGAGCCAGAGATTGCTTCCTACAACCTCACAAACTTTACCTCTTTATAATATTAGTATAGATTAACGCCGAGCTGCCCGAGGCTAGCTGTTAAATTAACCTCGTCGACCGAGGCGGTTGTGAAACGGAACCCAACCGGGTTCGTCTAGAGACGGCCCTCATCGATTTTATTTATGAAATTATTATTGAGTTGAAATTAGTCCTTTGCTACTGGCCGGGAAATCCTTGGGGTAACACAACCGATTTTTTAACTGCGTCATGACCAACGGGTCCCGACAATTCAAATACTTGGGCACGAGTGCGATTATAGAAACAGACTGCTGATTGATTGTACTGTCACCTGCGATTTTAGTGTCGAGTGACGGAACCCTCGGTGTGCAAAAGAAACTCGCACTTGACCAATTTTTTAATGACTCAAATGACAAGGGCGTTTTTCAATTTGTTTCTTCAATCCCACATATTAAACTGACAAAAATTTCCTTGGTTTTAATTATAATTATCGCAATAATCCGCCAGACTGTAAGGTCTAAGTGTCCATACTTGGATCGGATTCAATTGATCATGAAATGTAATAGGTTGGCGTGGTAGGCAGTTATTGCTGAATGAAGCAATAGCATAATTTTCGCCCATAATCGCGTTTATAATTTACTGTCAACTAAAATTAGCAATGTTACTGTGGTAAATAAAGATATATATATATATATATATATATATATATATATATATATATATATATATATATATATATATATATATATATATATATATATATATTATATATATATATATATATATATATATATATATATATATATATATATATATATATATATATATATATATATATATATATATATATATGTATATATGTATATATATATATATATATATATATATATATATATATATATATATATATATATATATATATATATATATATATATATATATATATATATATATATATATATATATATATAGTTATATTTGATAAGGTTTGTAAAGAAATCCGTTTATAGGATGATGTTTTTATTTAAAATAAAATTAGAAAAGCTACTTAAAAAGTAGCGAAGGAAATCCCAGCTTGTATTTCCTTATACAGCTTGTATTTGCTTATACAAGCTGGGATTTCCTTCGCTACTTTTTAAGTAGCTTTTCTAATTTTATTTTAAATAAAAACATCATCCTATAAACGGATTTCTATATATATATATATATATATATATATATATATATATATATATATATATATATATATATATATATATATATATATATATATATATATATATATATATATATATATATATATATATATATATATATATATATATATATATTATATATATATATATATATATATATATATATATATATATATATATATATATATATATATATATATATATATATATATATATATATATATATATATATATATATATATATATATATATATATATATATATATATATATATATATATATATATATATATATCCTTCTAGCCGTGTTCGGCCATAGCGACTGCATTGTGACTGCATTGTGACAAGTGGCTTCTTTAGTCTTCTCAGAGTCCATTGTTCGGAAGCAGTCAAGTGCGCAGGCTATATTATAGTGCACAGGTGAGCGCGCGACAACGGGTGTATTCTCTCTTCCTCCCTCTTCTGAACCAGATGGAACGGAGACCGTTACGACCAGAGAAAAGTTTAGATGCAGATAAAATAAAATAAGTTAATTAATCGCCAACATAGCAATGGCTGTCATTGTTAAATTTGTACTCAATATTGCAGAGCTATTTTTTTCGGATTTAGTTCGTTTTTCCACACTGTCATTTATGAAATTGGTAGTTATGGCTTGTGGCGATGTTTAAGGTTTTTCTGGAGCTATTGTAGAGATGATCGGTGATTTATTGGTAGTTGTTGTAGTAGGCGGTGATGCAATATTGGATTTATCCTAATGGGGCTGTGTTAAATACAGCATACAGTCTCTTGTTCCGACATTATACAAAATTGTGTTAGTTTCCCTTTTGGCAAATCCCCGTCAGTTTTTGGTCAATTTTCCGGCGGTAGACATACTCCTAAAACGCTATTTATTTCACATGACTCTTCACGGCAGTGCATATGCCAGGTCCCTTGACACTTCCGCAAGGGCTCTTTCCAATACTGGTAACGGCGATTATGTTGAAGAGGCATTGGTTGTCAGCTATCGTCACTTGCAGAGGTCCACTACTATCGCCTCCACGAGAGTCTCGTCCTCCTTCTAAGCTGCCAGCGCACAATTGATCGTCCGTTATACCTTGCGGTAACCTCCTTCTGAGAGTCTTTGCATATAGTCTTCGACAGGTCGGCTGGTCAATCAAATCCACCACCACCTTCAGTAAGTCGTCCGATGAATCTTCAGCAAAGTCGATCTGCCCCCAGCCAGTAACGACAGCTCGCTTGTTTTCGATGGTCGACTTTGTCCATAGAACGCTGGTCGAATAAAGTTATAGTCATCACGGCCTAGGTGTTGAAAGAACTATATTTCCGTATATTATCAGTTGGTTAGCCTTCTATTCATCGCCCCAATACATCCTTAATACGGAAATTGATAAGCGTTAAACATACTAAAATAATATACTTTGCCTATTTCGAATCAATTCTCCGTTACGTGCGATACAGTTTTATTCACCAAAATTTGTCCTACTCTAATAAGATTCCAGAGCAAATGAAAAGCCTTGGAGAGGACCAATTTGAAAAGATAATTATAAATAATTCGGTAAGAAACCCAATTTATGGTAAAAGGGAGTTTAAAAATTCTGAGTCTATTTTCCATGTTGATGATTAATGAAATGTGGAAAGTTTTAAACATAATGGTATTATGATAGCTGACATTCTAATTTTCATCTATTCCTTTTTAAAAAAATACGAAGGCATATTGCTGGATTGACAATAAAATAAATTTTCTTTGATTATTCTACATAGAATTTGTATGTCTATTTTAATACTAGCTGACCCGGCGAACTTCGTACCGCCAATGAATGTCGTGTTACAGATTAGCTGAACTTAATTTATGATTTTATGAAAGTAATAAAATGACTACAAAATAAATATTAAGTTCACTACTTTATTAAGATAATAAAACAAAAAATACATAAAAGTACAAAAATTAAGTATATGAATCGCGTGTAAGCAAGACATGTTTAAATTAAACTATTTACATATGCAGCATGGGATGCACTCGGTTAAATTCTCTTCATTGAAGCACCTTGTGATATAGAAATTTTTTGTTTTTTTATTAGGCGCAAGAACAAATAAAGCGGATGATTTGTCGACACGTGAACATGCCACGTACAACTGCCCATGAGAAAAACACGGATTTACAATTTTTGTTTTTAATAGTTATTCTGCTATTCGGGACGGAGACAAATACAACAAATCAAAAACCATGAAAATCGGTCCATCCGTTCTCGAGTTATAAGTGTTCAAACATACCCGACTTTGTTTTATATATAGATATATTATTCTCCATGACTCTGATATCACAATAGCATATTTTGATTATTTGTATGTAGGTAATATTGAATTTAATATTACAGCCATGACATCTATCATGATAGTTATGTTTTTAATAATTAAATTGTTAGCATTTAATTTTGTGACGTATCCAAGTGTACGAATTCCTATCTACTGGAGTAGTTGATTGTATTGTATTGTATTGTACGGGATTCCCTTCTGATCACAGTGTACCGCAGTTTTAGGGCATCATATTTTCTCTTTCCAAAAAAGGACCTTAAGAATTTTGATTAATCTTGACTGTGCTGAATCATGTCGTGGTCATTTTAGAACTCTCAGTATACTTATTTGACCATCACATGTAAAAAAAAGATTTTAAAAAATATAGGAAATTTAAAGACTCAATAGAAAATTCACTCTCATTTTACCAGAGGTAAGCATAATCTAATATTACCCTGTCCACCTGTGGAATTATTTAAAAGGGATCCTAACTATGCTGAAACTGTATATTATAATAAACTACCGGAAAATATCACAATTTTATGTAGAAACGGGAAAATACCCCTGTTGTTTCAATTAAAAGGCTACCTTATTATCGAGAATTGTACGACATTGACAAATTTTAATTAGGTTATCGATAATTTTAGACTATCCTTTTTATCTTAAGACTTTGTATTTTTAGCCCTTCGCTACAGGTAAAAAAATCATCAGGGACTGCTTGGAGCAGGAACATCGGGCTTCCTGGAAACAGAGCCAGGGATGTCGCCAGGCAAAAGCCATGATGTAGCAACCACTACAAAAGAAAACCAAGGCCCTACTTGACATGAGCAAGAAGAACCTTAGAACCACTATCGGTCTACTCACCGGACACACGACCCTTAGAGCACATCTATTCAATCTTGGCTTGACCGAAAGCAAGGACTGCCGAATATGTGGCGAAGAACCTGAAGACAGCATACACATCGTTGGTCGCTGCCTAGGCCTCGCCGCAAAAAGACACAGTTTACTGGGACGAGCCTTTCTCGAACCTAGCGATCTGCCCAACTTGAATGTCAGTGATCTACTTGGACTGGTAAGAAGTACTGGGCTACTAGCTGACCACTGACCTAACCACATAGTGGGTAGTTACTAAAGATCTTATAGATCTAGGTGACATCAAGGGCTGGAAACAAGCCTCCCACTCCGTCTACTACTACTACTACACTTGTAGTTTTAAGATAGGTTATTGACAATTTCTATATATTATATTTTCTTCATTTAGCTTGAGATTTTTTTCCATTTTTTTGACTATTTTATCCATATTGTTAGTATTTATTCACAAAATTGACCAAAAAGTTGCGGCGGCGGCTGGCTTTCGAGTGGTTAACAACTATGCCGAATGGACTATACAAATTTTGTATGCAGCGATGACCTATGACATCTGTCGACATAACCTTCACATATCATTCCTATCATACAGATCAGAGTATTTTCTGTATCAAGCGCATTCAGTATTCAATCCCAAAAATGGTCATGCTACACTGTGGTCGAAGAAGTCTTTGAAAAGATTATATATGTGTCTGCTTTTGTTATTAAAATCAATTTGTCTGCATGACATGCCTCATCAGAGAAGCCAAGGGCGCCTAAATGCGAGAGATGTAATGAGACAAAATTGATAATCATTAGCGTGAATTTGCTAAACAATTTAAAATACATGCAAGCCAAATACTAATCTCAAGGAAAGGTTATAAACTGAACTGCATGCGAAAGATTCCGTTTCAAAGCGTACAGATAACATACCAAATTATATCTTCTGCTATTCAAGCCATCCGAAAAAAAAAATATTTGGCTAGAAAACACGCAGCAGTGAGCGTATACTCTGCGTGCTTTCATTCGAAGATGGCTTATGGTATTCTAACATGGGGTAATGCACCAGATAGCCATCGTATTTATAATTGCATCTTTATACATTATATATATATCTTTATAATTGCATCTTTATATATTATATATATCTTTATATATAATAAATAATTGAATCTTTATAATAAAAACATAATAGTATATGTAGTAATATAAATTGATGATTTCTAAATGTAATTTAATTTTAATTTATGTGAATTTATTTTGTATTTTATTATGACATATTAATATATATATTAAGACATATATAAATATATATGAATTTTTATCATGTTTTAAAATAAAATAATATTGACAATTTTCATGACATTTTCTTACGAATTTTTATTAGGTAATTAAGATATTTCTGTTACATCAAGTATGATTTTGTTTATTTATATAAATATAATATTATAGATTTCTTAGGATAATTAAAATATATTGCCTACCTTGGAACAGGCGCAGCCTAGTTAGGTTAAGACTTTTGTATATTGAACGTACTTATAATTTGAACTCAATAAATAAATAATTTGAAATTGCAGAAGCATGCTTTTAGGTTGATATTTGGGTTAACAAATAAATATATTAAAAACAATATAAAAGACACAACTGCCGTTACAGAAAGTGAACTATTGTATTTATAATATTTTTTATTACGTTTTTATAATGAAATATTTGGGGTTTATGTATTTATCCATATAGATAGATGTATATTCCTGGAATTTACTCAATCCGACCTTTTATTTGACACTAAACACGGTATATGTATGTTAATTTATGTATGCAGGGGCATTTTTGTATCCCTATTTAGTATACAAAAAATGCCCCTGCCTTCTGCAATATTTAGGATCCATCTTCCGAAATATATGGAATAGCGGTGTAGTACCACAGAATTTTGGCCGAGCGACAGTCATCTTAATTCCGAAGGTCCCAGTTTGCACCGGACCAAAGGACGCTCGGCCCATTGCTCTGACAGACACTGTGGCCAAAATCTTTTTTAGCATAGTCCACACGAGGATGAGCGAATTCATGCACCGGAATGAGTACCTTCGAGTATCAGTTCAAAAAGGCTTCATGCGTGGCGTCTCGGGCTGCCTCGAGCACAATTATCTCCTGGCTGCTGCCATCAAGGATGCGAGACAGCACGAACGCCAAATCAATGTATTCTGGCTCGACCTAGAGAATGCCTTTGGGTCAGTCCGACACAGTCTCCTCCATTTTGCACTCCGCTGGTACAACTTTCCACCAGTCGTGCATGACATTGTAGCCTCCTACTACAACTGTCTGACGTTCCATGTTAAAACGCAAGAATGGACTACCCGCTCTATACCATATTCAATTGGACTATTTCAGGGCTGTTACCTCTCCCCGACGATTTTTAATATAGTTTTTAATATACTGCTGGAAAGCCTGACCCAGTTTGACAGGAAGTGGGTCTACCGTTTTAAAACAGACGGCCAATACACCTCGTCGTGCCTCGCTTTTGCCGACGACCTAACTTTCATCACCAGAAGCCCCAAGCAGCTTTCCCTGATTTTACAGAAAGTGGAGCTTTTCTACGACTGGTCAGGCTGTATAAAAGTGAAGCCCTCCAAATGTTTTTGCCTTGGACTCGCCCGCATAGACACAAAATTTACATCCTATGACCCCAAATTGGTCTATAAGGGCTCTAATATCTCCCTTATAGACCCAAACAATCATTTCAAATTCCTCGGCAGAAAAATCACCCATTAGGGAAAAGACGTCTCGGGCGATCATGTTATAGAGCATTGCAAAAGTTGCCTGGCGAAAATAGATGCCTTGCTAATTTCTGGCCCTCGTAAGGCCTGGATCTATGACAATTATCTAACGTCACATTTGTCATGGCCCTTTCTTATTTACGATTTTACCAAAACCCAACTGTCCCGTCGAGATGCGCTGGTGACAGCTAGTTTAAAATCCTGGCTGTCCTTAGCCAAACCAGATGACCCCTCGACTCTCTTCAGGTCCAAACAAAATTTTGGGCTAGCGCTAAAACTGCCCTCTCTGCTCTACGCCAACTCCAGAATAACCAAAAATTCGATTCTATGCAATTCCAAAGATCCAGCAATATCGAAGCACGTAATAAGTGGCCGTAGTGATTCAAATGATCTACAAGCCCGCGTAGACTTCCACAAAAAGTTCCTTACTGGAATCAGCCAGAATGGCTCTGGTCGGGGGTATGGCAGTACAACCACGAGCGACGTGGACTTGAAGAAGTCTCTTTTGCGGGGAGATTACGACAGCAACAGTATGGCTCATGCTATTGGCCTTCAATGCCAGAATGATTGGACAACAATTGGGGACTTTTGCATTCCGCCTCCAATGCACTGGAAGGTAATGCTCTATGACTGGACGCCAGAGATGCTGAAATTTTATTTGAATGCCTTTCAGCATACACTTCCAGACCCCGGTAACCTCCCTCGTTGGAGCTTTGCCGAGGATAGTTCTTGTCCCCTCTGTATTAATACCCCTTGCACAGCTAGACACATTCTAGATGGCTGCAAGGTGGCCTTAGATCAAGGACGGTACACTTACCGCCATGACAAAGTTCTCGCTGTTATTCACAAGGTAATTAGTCTCTCAGTGGCTCGTGCCAACAAGGGTTTGACAGAATCCTCCAAACCCCCAATACAGTTTGTGCGGGATGGCTCTAAAGGCAAAAAACATTAAACTACCAAACCTTTTTCAATAATTGAGAAAGCTACAGATTGGATTCTGGAGGTTGATTCGGTCTCTAAGCAGTATAAATTCCCTGAAAGTAACGGATGCACAGCCCTCCGTCCAGATATAACAGCTACTCTCTATCTCGGAAGGTGGCTCTTATTGTAGAATTAACTGTTCCATGGGAATCAAATATCCCAAAAGACCACGAGTAGAAGTTAAATAATACCATGATCTTACAAATGCCGTAACCCGGAACGGCTTCACTGTTCACCTTCACGCGGTGGAAGTTGGCGCTTGTGGCCTGCCAGCTAAATCTCTATTTCACCCCTTTAAAGATCTTGGCCTTTCCAGAAAAATAATCAAATCTTTCTTAGAAAAAATATCTAAAACTGCGATTTGCGCATCTCAAATTCTATGGCTTCGAAGGGGGAGTGAATGGGTGGTAAGGTGTACGCTCACATGTGGCAAGACAGCTGTCCTAAACCTACCACAGCCGGTTCGTAAGTCCGGAATCCACTGCTCACCCCCCAGACGTGTAAAAAATAGTATTATGATGGGCCCGACTCCGTCCGGTGAATTCGATGGCAGCTCAGTTTGTATTTATTTATATATTATACATTTGGACATTTAGACAATTATTGTCTTCTGCGCTCACGGGAGACAGAACGATCTAATATCATTAAAACATTTTGAGGTGACGGGTTCGCCCGTTGTAGTTGACATTTCTAGTTGTATTTGTAAATAATTTTATAAGGTTATCGCCAATGCGCTTAAAAATGTCGGTTTTATATTGAGGTCCATGCCGCACATGAAATAGAAGGCACGTCTATGTCTGTGACTATCACAACTTGTGGATAGTTTTGCCTACTAGGATAAGGATCCCTCAACGCGCGAGTGAAAATCTCTTTATCAGTTTTAATTTAATTTAAATACTTTATGAGGTGTAGTTTGTAGGTTCAATTCTATGAACTGCAATACTGCAAAATTAACATTTTGTGAAAGATGCTGTAACCGTATCGCCGTTAACCCATATTAAAAACATTAATCATATATGCTCGGTTTTATAGCTTTTTTCGCCTACTTTTAGTTTGTAATTTAAATTTGCAATAATATGCTATTATCAGCTATCAAGATGAATACTCTCATGCGGATATTTAAAGTTATATAAGGTAAAATATAGTTGTAGGTGGATGCAGAAAAAAATCGCCTTGAGCACATTGGCACATTTAGCACCACGACAGTGGTTCCCAGACTTTTTGACCTGGGAACACTAAGACTTTTTTGTTCGGTGAGGGGACCCTATGGTTTAAAATAAAAATTTCAAAAATTTGAAAATCAACTTTTAAGCGAAATGAAACCTCGGAAAATATCCGAAATGGGCGGACACGCGAAGAAATAGTCATGGCCAATTTTGTACGGTTTGAGCAATAAAAATCCAGCTTTGACGAAGCGCCAGGCACGAGCGTATACTAAACGTTCGATCGCAACGCTAGCACAGAATAACTGTCTTTGCGCAGTGGTGGTATAAGGGTGGTAATGGTATAGCATATTTAGCGTAACTATCAGAGCACAGAGTGAGTTTGTTGTTTGCTTGAGTACTTTTTTTTTAACAATTTTAGTTTCCGTTTTCATCTGTGAAAAATATTTTTCGTATAACTTCCGGTTAATAAATACCATTTTTCAAACTACTAAAATAAACAAACAACTTAATTATATGTAATGCTGCTTAATAAGACAAATGCCCAAGTCTCTTCTTAATCACGTTGCTTTTTAGTAATGTTCGACCTAAAGTCCATGATGATGTTTGGGTTTTATATTTGTTATTGCCGAAAATCCGCTCTGACAGCGGTAAGTCGTACAAAATGGTAGTGCTTTTGAAAATTATGCATTGCTAACACGATAAACGTCCTTTAGGTCAGTCCCAAAATTATCCAGCAATTGCTCTGCTAAGCAACTCCTTAAGCCGCAATTATATTAGTGCCACGCCGCGTGTTGCAACGCTGTTCCACGCAACGGGCAGGTGTTTCCAAATTTTTTATTGGTTCCTTATCGAGGGATTCACTTAGAAACTTTTTTTAGACCCTTCGGTTACGTAATGACCAAATTTAGTTGCATATCAGAACACCGTTGATTACGTAACGACCAAAATTGGCGGCTTGCTCCCGGAGCGCAGAGTAATATTATTTTATAATTCGAACGCATCCTAAAATCCATACCAAATATTTAATTATTACCAGTACATAGACGGCCGCTAGAATAATTTCGCGCGTCATTTCGCGGATATTTCTGGTAAAATTCTATTGTCAAACATCATAATTTTTTTCCGAGAAATCATCAAAATTTGTATTGGTATTTATGAGCTATTATCTAAATATTTTTGTATGTAAATAAGCAAAACGAAATATTATTTTTGATAGAGAATCTAATAAAGATCACGATAGTATTTAAACTTTCTAAATAGGGTTTCGTATTTTTCCGTGAGACAATTACAAGTTAGAAATGGCGTGTTTTTTACACTTTTTAGATTTTCTCATATTTATTCATAATTATATAATTGTTTTACAAAATGATATTTGAATATTCAATATACGAAATTTCAATGCGATCATTGCACAGTTAATCTTTTTATGATTGCTATAGCAGTTCCATAATTATAGTACTTTTAGTCGAGCGCGGCAATATTGCAAGAAATTGCAATAAATTGCCGCGTCAATGTTACCCCAGTCCACGGTACTAGTTATAATTTTGCTATATAGGTGCGATTTCTTATGTGAACCTACCGTGTATTCGGATTAAAACTGCCGAGACACAAAGCATTGCGCAGCACGTGGCGTCGGCCAGTAGGTAGCACTTATTTCCGCGATTGTGACCAACGTGACCCCATTATTATAGTAATTGTTTATCTCGCACCGCGTTGCCAACCGACAAACAAAAAGAACACTCTCCGACCATCGTTGCACATCTTCATTCACCCGAGAAAGATCATTCGACTAATTATTATCATCAACTAGGGTTGTCGACTAAAGCGGGCGAGCCCGTCACCTCAGGAAGTTTTAACGATTAGTCGTGGAGTGAGGGCAGAAGACTTAGGACAAAAACAGTCCACCTCATAGCTCCGCCACAAACCCGTAATAGGCCAACGCCTTAACCGCGAGATAGCCAGGAGTGATACCCAGCGGGCTTACACTCACGCCCTTACTTCCAATTGTGATCAGATTACTCTAGTCTCTCGATTGGTTACAAGTTCGAGGTCGCTTGCGCGGTCCTCTCCCTTACGAAGCGGTGAAACGGCGTTTACCGAATCTATCGCGGACCACAGCGTCCTTTGCCCGGCTGTTCACCCAGGATCGGGTACCCGATGGCCATTTCAAGAGCAGTCGCCGTAAGGTCCGCAACCACCCCCGCTCTATAGGAAACAGTACTGCTTCCAGACTTCCCAGACTGTTACTCAGAGTGCACAGTCGATTGGCTTGCGCCGCACGGTGCGCAGACCGTCCAGGAGCGCCAGCAGGTTGATTCCCAGGGAAACTAACCATAAGGCCAGAGTCCTACCCAGGGTCGCAATTCATGCGTGGAGGCCGTCAGATAGTTGTTGACCCGTGAGTGTGACCAACCCTGAACAGAATGGGTCTTCGTGGCCAACTCAGCAAGGGCCCATTAACTCCCAGTTGGGAACGTTTCATAATTGGTGACCTCGAACCAGGATATGCTAAATGGGTTTGTATCCTCTGCAAATGAAATACAAACGGAGCTGCCATGGAATTCATCGCCCATAATAATACTATTATTACACTTCTGGGGGTGAGCGGTGGATACCGGACTAACGACCGGCTGTGGTAGGTTTAGGGCAGCTGTCTTGCCACATGTGAGCGATTCACTCCCCCTTCAAAACCATAGAATTTGAGATGCGGAAATCTCGGCTTTAGATATTTTTTTCTAGGAAAGAGTTGATTATTTTTCTGATAAGACCAAGATCTTTAAAGAGGTGTAACAGAGATTTGGCTAGCAGGCCACGAACGCCAACTTAAACCGCATAAAGGTGAACAGTGAAGCCGCTCTGGGTGACCTCAGATCATGGTATTTATTTAATTTGTACTCATGGTCTTATGGGATATTTGATTCCCATGGAACAGTTAATTCTAAAATAAGGACCACCTTCCGAGATAGAGAGTAAAGAGTTATATCTGGACGGAGGGCTGTGCATCCAAGACTTTCAGGGAAATTACAATTTAAACTAATTTACGTAATCAGGAAAAATATGTTGAAATGAATTTAGGAAAAACCAACAAAATTGACTTCAACAAACTTGTACTTCTATCATGAATCAAACAACATATATAATGTTGTTTGAATCATGATATCTAGCATTAAATAAAATATATTCGTCGAAGCTCTCAAAATAAGTGTCTACAGTAGAGTGTTGGCTGCTACAACTGGCGAATCCATCATCCCAGGAAGGTTTAACGATATATAATCGTTCTTTCAACCTGAGCGTAGAGACTTAGGCACAAAACAATTTACCAACTAAATCCGCCAACTGAACCGGTAGCCTCACCCCTGATTACCAGTTATGGCCAGATTTCTTCGTCCTTCCGACTGGCTACGGAGACGAGGTCGCTTGCGCGGTCCTCTACCTGTTGTATACTACGTTAGGGAGTTAATGGGCCCTTGCTGAGTTGGCCACGAAGACCCATTCTGTTCAGGGTTGGTCACACTCACGGGTCAACACCTATCCGACGGCCTCCACGCATGAAGTGCGAGCCTGGGTAGGACTCTGGCCATACGGTCAGTTTTCCCTAGGAATCAACCTTCTAGCGCTCCTGGATGGTCTGCGCACCGTGCGGCGTAAGCCAATCGACTGTGCACTCTGACTAACAGTCGGGGGAGTCTGCAAGCAGTACTGTTTCCTATAGAGCGGGGGTGGTTGCGAACCTTACGGCGACTGCTCTTGAAATGACCATCGGCTACCCGATCCTGGGTGAACAGCCGGGCAAAGGATGCCGTGGTCCGCGATAGATTCGGTAAACACCGTTTCACCGCTTCGTAAGGGAGAGGACCGCTTCGAACTCGTAACCAATCGAGAGACCGGAGTAATCTGGTAACAATTGGAAGTAAGGGCGTGAGTGTAGGCCCGCCGGGTACCACTCCTGGCTATCTCGCGGTTAAGGCGTTCGCATCTTACGGGCTTGTGGCGTAACTAAACGGCGGACTGATTTGTCCTCAAGTCTTCTGCGCTCACTCCAGGGAGATAGAACGACTAATCGTTAAAACTTCCTGAGGTGACGGGCTCGCCCGCTGTAGTCGACAACCCTAGTTGTTGTATACTACGGTAGCGAATGGTTTCGCGCTGCTTGGGCCATACGATCCAATTTGTTCTCGGAACGGCGCAACTCACGATTCAGCTCCTGTTCAGAGGCCTCCTCGTGTGGAAGGCTACCCCGGATAAGACTCTCGCGTCTCAGGCCTCACGGCTGGTGGATCGGTTTCTCCTGGTGGGATTGCCTCCCGGTGCTACTGGTCGGTTTGCGCACCGTTCGGCGACGCCACTCGGTTGTGCCTCTGATTAATTGCTGAAGGAGTCTGGAGACTATGGAAATATACTGTCTCCTAAGAAGAGGGGGGTGGATGTTGACCTGTCGTTAACCAATCGTGAAATGACCATTAGGCTACCTGATCCTGAATTCAGAGTCAGGCAAAAGGTGCCTTTGGTCCGCGATAGATTCAAACTGAATCACCGCTGAATTGCGGCAGGTAGAGGCCGCGTAAGCGACTTCGGTCTTGTAACCAGTCGGGAGGAAGGAGGTATCTTGAAGGTTAATTCCAGACGGAGATATCCTACCAAAACTGGTAGGCAGGGATTGAGGTAGCCTCGCTGGGTTACCTGTCAAGTGCCTCGCCGTAAGGCGTTGGACTCTGGCGGGTTCGTGGCGTTGCTGGGCGGTAGATTTGTATCGTCCCAAAGTCTTCTACGCTCATTCCACGGCTGAAAGTTGCCCCCCCCCAATGCTATAAAAACCCCATTTATAGCATTGGGGATAATTTTTTTTATTCCTTCTTTTATTGACTATTATACAGTTGCGATTCTTTCTGACTATTGGCTATTGACTATTATTATTATTACTAATTTGTTTGTATTTGTATTTTTTCTTTAAAGTATTTTCCTCTGTGATAATTTGTGAAATTATCCAATGATTCTGTTCCATATGAAAATTCTACAAAATTATGTAAGAATTTCGATAGAAAATATTGGAGAATTTTGTTTCCTCTATATAATCTAGAAAATCTGCGTTTGAATGTTCAACATTCATATCTAATACCTTTTAATTTAGGTATATATTTAAATATTATGTTGTATTTTTTAGTTAGTTTTGACATACCCAAGTGTAGGAATTCCTATGAAAAAGTTTGAAATAAAGAAAAAAAACTGACCACTTTGTGATAGCCGTATACGATGGACACGGTCATCTTTTTTTAAATATTTAATAACCATTTTTTTAAATACAGCTTTGTATAAAATCCAGCCAAAAATGATAGGGTGTGTTTCAGTGCAACTTTAGTGGCCATTTTGACCATATTATAATATCTGCTGCATTATCTGCTACATTAGTAAGGATTAGTCGGTACAGAAAGCCACCGCCTCAATAATATTTACATAAAAAGATGAACGTACTATAAAATAAAATATGAATATTATTCGTATCATTTACATGTGTGTTTCACTTTCACTTATTTTAAAGCTAACTATTTTTAATTCTTTTTTATGTTTTTTTGTACATTTTTTATAAGTTTTTAAATTTAGAAGAATTTTGTTGAATAAATGAGGGATTAGCCAATTCAATCTTCTTTTGCCATAAAGGTTATCTGTCAAGTGCTGTGTTTTGGACATAAATTCGGAACTCATCAGTCTCAAAATATTGAACTGTCAATCTATAAATAAATAATACATTAGCTGGTAATATGTCACAATACTTGAAAAGTCCTATCTGGTCGTTTCTGAATTTATTTCGAATCTTGTTTGGAACTATTATATTAAAATACGGTGTTGTAGAGATGTGATGCGCAATATATATATATATATATATATATATATATATATATATATATATATATATATATATATATATATATATATATATATATATATATATATATATATATATATATATATATATATATATATATATATATATATATATATATATATATATATATATATATATATATATATATATATATATATATATATATATATATATATATATATATATATATATATATATATATATATATATATATATATATATATATATATATATATATATATATATATATATATATATATATATATATATATACGTTTTAATCTGTTGTGCTATATTGTCCATTTTGAAAAATCACGTTGTAATGCTCGTTTAAAAGTCTAGTAAAAGAAAACAAATGACAGCGGATGATTGACAGTTGGTACACACCGATATAAGAATTTAGACAAAATGTATGCGAGAGAAAATGGGAACTTCCACCTTGAGGCCGTGAACTTTTCAATGCCCCTATCTCGTTCTCTTGCGGAATGCCACCTGTCAGTTCGGTCTTAATCCGATATTATAGTAGTTCTGACATAACCTGACATTGTAGAGGTACGAGTGATTTGACACGTAATGTCATCTTCAATGCTTCGTCCAATCAAAACAAATTGCAAATCGACCGACACACAATTTACCATTGGCCTTCGCTATGCATTCAAACTATTTCATCGCATATTATGGCGTCGGTTATTATATATATTATACTGAAAAGAATCGGTTTCAACCCGAGATGTTCACGGCAAGTAGTCGAGAACTGATTTCACCTGAATATAAAATTAATTAAAAAAACCACTTCGACGAACGAATGTCTTGTAACTGTCAGCCTCTACAAAGAGAAATATCTTGGAAATATCTAGGCATCACTCTAGATTGCTTTCTCCGTTGGGACTCTCATTTACATAACGTGCTTACGAAGTTGCGAATCCTTGGATATGTTTTCAAAGAACTGAGGAATATTCTGGATTCCAAAACACTAAAAACTGTTTATTATGCTTTATGTGAATCGCTTATTACTTACGGCATAATTGGATGGGGTGGGTGTGGTAAACCACTGCTAGAGCCACAAACCCCAACCGTTCGCTTGGGCTAATTTTAGTTTTAGTTAACAAAGAAACACAATCGGGCCCAATATGTATACCTTAGGTCGTCAGCTTCGTTCTATTTAGTACAATCCAAGTACAATCATTGATTACACTGGATAATCAATCAATGGTACAATGAAGGCACCGCGCCGACATTGAGTTATTGCCGCTATTAGGTACGCCGCTATATGTATATATTATGTGCTTTAGAAACACTAAACCTGCATACCAAATTAGAAATTTAAATATTGATTTATTTATTTATTTATTTATTTAAGAATTAATTACTATGAAACATTGATTAGCTTATAAAAATAACAGGAACCGAATGGCAAACCCTTAACCTTTTGCTTATTTGTTTCTGTCACCCAACTGGGACTAGCCCGTTCTAGGGTGGACAGGACTCCAATATTACAATCAAGATTGCTTGATTGATGTAAATGATAGTAAAATAATTACAGCTATGATTTAAAAGTTCGTTTGTTATTTTTTAATTATTTTATAGGCGGCTTTAACGCGCCATCTATTGAGCGTCCGAGCAATGGGAAAAAATAATCGATTTCTCAAACTATTAAAGCCATCTATACGTTATTTTTTGTAGTAATTTAGTAGTTGCCAATCAAATGTGTGGGACTGCGCTATCTTAATATACTTTATAATCAATGGTGAAATGTAGCAAATGACCTCTCATTCCCTAAAAGAAATTGTTTCGGTTTTTCTGTCAAATACTCTGTAGTCATAGTCAGTGGCGGATTAGCCATAAGGCCAAGTAGGCCCTGGCCTATGGGCCCACGCCGTTTAGCACCACCCCCCCCCCCGGGCTTCTCAACAAGTAATCGTTACAATCATATTTTTTTTAATTGTTTCTAATAGAAAACAAATCATTGAATCTCTCTCTCTCTTTCTCTTTCTCTCTCTCCCCCTCCCCCCCCCCCCCGATAATATGATTGCCTCTTCAGTCTCCGCCACAGACTTATTAGGGAACTAGTCTCCGCTCGCCGCGGTCGTGTTGTCAATTACAGACAATATTAAATCATTTACAAGTATTATTCTGATTCTGACGCTGAGATATTCCCGAATACTTTATAAGGCCCTAATTTCTGTGTAAAAGAAGTATTAAAAAAATGACAAATTCCATTGTGTGTCGGAAATCGCCCCGTTAAGGAGCTTCGTTGGCATTCTCCAATATAGCATAGTTTTATATAAACTCATCAATGAACCATTAAAACCTATATATTTCTTTAATCAATAATTTTATTAATAATTATATATAATATTAGACATATAAATTCTATGGCCAGATATTAGGATATGACGGGTAGTAACCGCCTAATTGATTAAGTATTAAAACAGTTTCGTAAAACCTCCTAGAGAATAATTTAAAACTAGGTATAAAATGCAGTACATACCATAATAAAACTAACTTAATTTTATCTATTTACTACTAATGGACAGTTCAGTGGTTAGAATTTGTACCACAAAAATGTAGTCGTAGCCATTCAAATATCTTGATTTTTTCTTTAAAATAGAGAAGTCGACTACGCAAGTACGAGAGAACGCACAGACCCAGTGTCGATGTTTTCTTTGCGAAATTTTAATTATTTTGTCCAATTGCATTTGATGGTATTTATGTGTCTTGTAAAAGAACTATTTGCACTAAAAGTACGTTTACATTATATGCAAACGAATGGCTTATGGCTTCAATTTTCTGTGAATAACGTTAATATGGCTGATTAGATTTCCCTTCGTTGTATAAGAGTGGTTACATTCCGCACAAGTTACCTTAATCTTGAGATGAACTGAGTTAATATGTGAATTTAACTCTGCTCGGCGTCCAAAATGGCGATTGCATGTCGTGCACTCGAATGGTTTAATTTTTTGGTGTACAGTATTGACATGTACTATTAGGCCATGTTGTCTAAAGAAAGCCTGCTTGCACTGCTCACATTGATATCCCTTTATTTTGCGATGTACACCATTAATATGTTGTTTATAATTTGATAAAGTCGGAAATGCTTTGTTGCATTCGTTGCATGTGTATTTATTCAATTGCCTGTGTGTGAAATTGACATGAATATTTAAGTTGTCGCGTTGAGAGAATGATATTTTACATTCCTGACATTCATATTTCAGTTTGCGATGTATTGAATTAACGTGTTTCTTTAAACTGCCTGCTGTTGTGAAGGCTGCGTCACATTCCGCGCACTTATATTTCTTCAATCGGCGATGAACTCCATTGACGTGATCAATCAGTCGTGGCCTATTAATAAAGAAACGGTCACATTTCTTACATGTAAATTCCTTTCCCGTGGGCTTATAGCAATCTTTACAAAATAATAGCATCTCATTATTATATTTGTATACCGTCATGAGTTCCTTGTATCGAGATGGTAATCGCATGCGATGCAATTGAAATTATCAAATTTCGTTATAATCACTTTGAACTCCTTTGAAATAATCTCCTGTTCCTCTTTTTCGATGTCACTATCGACAGTATCGGTTCGTTCTGGCTTAATTAAGCGAATGACGTCCTCATTGAACTTAAGAACGTTCTCTCCCGTGTCAGATGAATCTGACTGTTCTTCTTTCACATGGACATCCCACTCTATCTTCACTTGATTATCTTCGGTGATTTGTTTGTTTTCTTGGGGCTCCATTTGTAACAGTAAAGAGTGTCGAATCGTCTAAAATGCGTTACAAATAGCACTTCTCGGAAGAGAAGTTTCCAATGATTAAAATTTTGACAGCTTTCACTGCTGTCAGAATGAGTTATTTAAATTGCCATAGACAAGTATTCTGTTTTAATCAACAATCGCATTTTTGTGGATTAGTATTAGTAGATATATAAGATACCTACTTAATTAACTGCTCAATTAAATTGTACCATATAAGCTATAGTATGTAAAAGTACCTAGGTGTTCATGTCGATAAACATCTCCGGTGGCCAATACATATCGGAAAGGTCGCCGACAAAGTCCGTAAATTAATATATATTTTCAGGAGTATTAGAAATGTTCTTGATATAAAAACTCTGAGATCCATATATTGCGCTTTGGCACAGTCACTGATGATGTATGGCAATATCGGTTGGGGCGGTGCGGCTAAACTGCACCTAGACCCACTAATAATAGCTCAAAAAGCGGTAGTGAGAGTTATAAACAGAAAACCGTATCGCTAACCATCCGATTTACTTTTCAATGACTTCCAGATACTTGATATCAGACAGCTTTACATAAAATCGATTGTCACTTATTTTCACCACGACACAGATCGCCATTCCAGCCGAGATCACAAACACGACACAAGAAAAAAGCAAACCCAGAAGCAAATTCGGACGAACACAAGGTTTGCCCAGAGACATTATTTGTTTCTGGCCCCTCGGATGTATGATGCATTCCTTGCGACACTCACCGACGGGCAGAAGCTGAGAACCAGTACCGCTTTCAAAGCTGAGGTCACAAAATGGTTACGTGCAAAAAGTGGAGGCGAATGCGAAAGGCAGCTCATGGAAATTGTGTCTTAAAATAATAAAAAAAGAAAAGTTTTTGCAATGATTTATTATGTAAGTATATGTAAAGTATATATTTAATATAGGTAGATACGTTTTGTATATATATATGTGTGTGTATGTGTATATATATATTTTATATGTATAAGTGTGTATTTATATATAAATATATCTATATATTATATATAATGCCTATGTAGGTAATTACCCTTTTTATCCTTTTATTATTACCGTTTTACTAACTAATATTAGATGTCTTTTTCTTCAAATTTTCTTAATTATGTTGCTAATTTTTTTAAATTATTTTAACCGAAAATTTATAAAAAAAAGTAGGTACTATGTAACAAATATAAGTGTGGTGTCACCACACGAGTAGACACGGAACAGAGACAAAGCTTCATACAACCGCGATTTGATAGGTACACTACTACAAGCTTGAGACGTGTGCGTGTATGTCAACTGGCGGCTTCGTACGTACGCGGAGAAACCGGTCTATATTGGCTTCGCCGGTTGACAAAGCTCAGGGCCCCCAGCCGCGGCGGACGTACACATCTCACGTGTTGTTTATTTTTCTCCTTACGTTTGATTCAATAAGTGTTTTAACATAAACAAGTGTAAATATGGTTTACTGTAGCGTGTGTTTGAACGATTCTAGAATTATTAAAAACATATCATTTTTCAATTACCCCAAAGATTTCATTAGGTAAGTACAGTAAATAGATTATAATTTATTATTACTTGCCTGTCAAGGAAAGTATTGTGGACGTACTTCTGTGTACCGAAACGTTTGATCCGATTGAGCTGAAATTTGGCATGCAGGTATCAGTTGGTCATCATGGTATGAGATGAAAAGATTATGGTTGAAATCCATCCACCCTGGGTTGGACCCCGATGAGGGAACTCCTCAACAGTCATTAGCAGAGACCCAAAATGTTGTATAGTACGCATTAAATTATGATAGCCCCTTCCAAGTTCTACCATGACATCGCTGATGTACGCTGGGTTGGCTCCCGATGAGGGAACTCCTCAACGGTCAACAGCAGAGACACAAAATTTTGTATGCGCATTCAATTACGATAGCCCTTCCATGTTTCACCATCGCATGGTTGATGAACCCTGGGTTGACTCCCGATGAGGGAACTCCTCAACGGTCAACAGCAGAGACCCAAAATTTTGTATACGCATTCAATTACGATAGCCCTTCCATGTTCCACCATGACATGGTTGATGAACCCTGGGTTGACTCCCGATGAGGGAACTCCTCAACGGTCAATAGCAGAGACACAAAATTTTGTATACGCATTCAATTATGATAGCCCCTTACAAGTTTCACGATGACATCGCTGACGTACCCTGGGTTGGCTCCCGATGAGGGAACTCCTCAACGGTCAACAGCAGAGACCCAAAATTTTGTATACGCATATAATTACGATAGCCCTTCCATGTTCCACCATGACATGGCTGATGAGCACTGGGTTGGCTCCCGATGAGGGAACTTCTCAACGGTCAACAGTAGAGACCAAATTTTTTTGTATATGCATTCAATTATGATAGCCCCTTCCAAGTTCCATTATGACATGGCTGATGTACCCTGGGTTGGCTCCCGATGAGGGATTTCCTCAACGGTCAACAGCAGGGACCCAAAATTTTGTATACGCATTCAATTACGATAGCCCTTCCATGTTCCACCATGACATGGCTGATGAATCCTGGGTTGACTCCCGATGAGGGAACTTCTCAACGGTCAACAGTAGAGACCCAAAAATTTTGTATATGCATTCAATTATGATAGCCCCTTCCAAGTTTCATTATGACATGGCTGGTGTACCCTGGGTTGGCTCCCGATGAGGGAACTCCTCAACGGCCAACAGCAGAGACCCAAAATTTTGTATACGAGTTTCGATTTCGTTTTCAATAGTTTTGGATTTCAATTTCGGTTTCGTTTTAGATTTCGATTTTGATTTCGATTTCATCATCATCATCATCATCATAATCGGGGGGGGGGGGGGGGGAGAGGGGGGGGAGGGGGGGGGGGGGGGTTGAAGCATGGCGCTAGGTTGGGGGGTTGGTATAATTTATGAAATTAATATTCAGAATAATTAAGTTCCTGGCTACATTTCAGGAAAGCCTTGGGGTGACACAAACGTTTATTTTTATGTGGTGGAAAGATATACCTATTAGCATTGATTTTATAGTGTAATTAAAATCAATGCCCGAACGTAACAACCCGTATCACGTACGCTCGAGTATAAAAACAAACAAATGAAAACCGAAACCCACAATGCCTACGTGATACGTCAAATTGTTCCTACGATTCTATTCAAATACAGAAAGGGTAATAAGTGGGACTCTTGTGTAAAAAAAATGTCTGGTATATTTTAAACAGGTATTGTTATTAGGAAATCTAATGAAACAAACCCTAAGATTTTTCCTACTTTTTGAATAATAAACCAAAGGTAAACCCTTCGGCTACGTAACGACCAAATTTGGTTGCACATCAGAACACCGTTGACTACGTAACGACCAATATTGGCGGCTTACTCCCGGAGCGCACAGTAATATTATTTTCTAATTCGGACGCATCCCAAAATCCATACTAAATTTCTCATTATTACCATAGATACATAGACGGCCGCTAGAATAATTTCGCGCGTCATTTCGTGGATATTTCTGGTAAAGTTCTATTGTCAAACATCATCTTTTTTTTTTTTTTTTCGAGAAATCATAAAAAAAAAATATTGGTTTTATGTGCTAATATCTAAATATTTTTGTAAATAAATAAGCAAAAATAAATATTACCTTTGATAGAGAATCTTATAAAGATTACGATAAAAATTAAAATTTCTAAATAGGGTTCCGTATTTTTCCGTAACACAAGTAGAAGTTAGAAATGCCGAGTTTTTTTCACTTTTTCTAAATTCTCATATTTATTCATAATTATTTAATTGTTTTACAAAATGGAATTTCTATATACGAAATTTCAATGGGATCATTGCTCAGTTATTTTTTATGATTGCTATAGTAGTTCCACAGTTATAGTACTTTTTGTCGAGCGCGGCCATATTGCAAGAAATTCTTTTTTTCTTTTCTATAATTGCAATTTCATAGTTAAGGACTCCTAATACATTTTATTACTACTCCGGTCCACCAACCAACAACAAGGGAAAGTACTGTGAACGCGCTTCTGTGTGTCTGTATGTGTGTATTCCTTCAAGAGAGCGCCCAAACGCTTAACCCGATTAAGCTGAAATTAGCATGCATGTATTATTTGGTCATGGCAAGATCTGAAAACACAGCCGATTTTTTTGTAGCGCTGTATGTTTTCCTTAATATATAAATAAAATAAATATAAATAAAATGGAATATTGATGCTAGACTATGGAACCAGCTCCCGCCAGACATCGAAAACGCACCAACGGTTTCTACCTTTCAAGTGTCTCTGAAAAAGCATTTCATGTCCCTAAATTCCTAGTTATCCTAGGTCTCATCCCATCCTCTCATATCTTTCGCTCCTTGAGAATTATTCCAAATCCTAATTTTATTTTAAAAAATGGCATTTTTGTTACTTGATTAATTTTTGTTATGTAATAAGTTTTTCTTCTTTTTTTTTTGTTAATTTTTAATTTATCTCTTGGCACTAAGTCCAGGTATTTTTGGCAATAAGTCCGCCTTTTGTATGTTTTTGTTTAATGTGCAATAAAGAATCTCTATCTATTCTTTGGCGTTGATGTATGTATAGAATTATAGTAGACGGGCTTTTAACAACTGGAACCTTGATCTGACGTATAAGTGTCATGTTGAATGTTTATCAAAACATATCGAAATGCGTCTCGCAATCTAAGTGTGCCACATACTTGACATTACCCATCAAGCTTCGCGGCCTTCGAATTCTATAGACTTTGTTAATCCAATGATTAAAGCTTAATATCAAGGCGGTTCGGCAGAAGCGTTCGCCGCAGAACGCACAATACTCCGATGGGTGTCCGGAGGCACTATAGTTCATCGGTGCAAAGAGAACAATGCATCGACGGGCCTTCGGTTCGCTTAGCTGATATTAATATATTTTTTATTTAACGCCATTTGGACGGCGAAGGTCGCTTCTTCTGTCTAACAATGGTTTTGGTTAGTGAGGTAGAAATAGTCGATGTCTTAGTGAGAAATAGTCGATCTTGCGCGGTGCGAAAGATGTCTCTCTTTATTATGATTCTGGATACATAGGGATAGGCAGGTACGATGGATATAATAAGAACAAACTGATGTAAATATAACTAATCATTACTATAATCTTAAACACTTAATTTATTAACCCTTCGAAAAGCAGCGGCATGATTTCATGGCAGACCGCGGCAATTTATTTCAATTTCTTGCAATATCGCCGCGCTCGAGAAAAAGTACTTTAACTATGGAACTACTATAGCAATCATAAAAAGAATAACTATGCAATGATCGCATTGAAATTTCGTATATAAAATATTGAAATCTCATTTTGTAAAATAATTAGATAATTATGAATAAAAATGGGAAATTTGAAAAATTGAAAAATTGAAAAGAACTCGGTATTTTTAACTTGTACTTGTCTTACGGAAAAAATACGGAACCCTATTTACAAATTGGAAATACTATCGTAATCTTTCTTATATTCTCTATCAAATGTAATATTTCGTTTTGCTTATTTACATACAAAAATATTTAGATATTAACTTATAAAAACCAATAAAAATTTTGAAGATTTCTCGAAAAAAAAAAATATGATGTTTGACAATAGAATTTTACCAGATAATTCGCGAAATGATGCGCGAAAATATTCTAGCGGCCGTCTATGTTATAATAAGATATTTGGTATAGATTTTAGGATGCGTTTGAATTAGAAAATAATATTATTGTGCTCTTAAGGAAAAATACGGAACCCTATTTAGAAATTGTAAATACTATAGTGATCTTTATTAGATTCTCTATCAAATGTTATGTTTCGTTTTGCCTATTTACGTACAAAGATATTTAGGTTTTAGCTCATAAAAACTAATAAATTTTTTGTTGATTTCTCGAAAAAAAATTATGATGTTTGACAATGGAATTTTACCAGAAATATCCGCGAAGTTGATATGTTGACTCTTCAAAATTGATATTTTTTTTTTTTTGTAAAAAGTTATCTAAATTCTGAAATAAATAAAACTCTATTGGAGCAAGGTCTGGCAAGTACGGTGGGTGATTAAGAGTCTCCAGCCGCAACTCCTGCAACTTTACGACTGTTTGCAGTGAAATATGTGGTTATACGCAGTGGCGATGAGCGATTGACCAGGCTCGGTTATTTAATCACGAGCTTCTCCATCATTGTTTGCAGTTCTTAACAGTATACATTTACATTAATTGTATAGTTAGACTGCAAGAAGCTGTAATAGAAAATACCGGCACAGGATCTCATATTTGAAAATAATGCAAATTTTCATATTTACCATGGTTGCACAAACGATAATTTTTGAGCAAAAATAAACGACGGAAAGACAAATAAACAGCTGATTCTTAAAAAAGAATAACATGGTCTTGAATTAAAATTTATTTGAATTTAAAATTTCAACTAAAACCTAAGTTATCCAAGTTCAAAATAACCAGTGTGGAAAAACAGCAATTAAATAAGTAAGGACCCAATATATATATATATATATATATATATATATATATATATATATATATATATATATATATATATATATATATATATATATATATATATATATATATATATATATATATATATATATATATATATATATATATATATATATATATATGTATATATATATATATATATATATATATATATATATATATATATATATATATATATATATATATATATAAAGTAAATAATTATAAAAGCCACTTACATCGTGACGAAGGATTCCCTTGATCGGATTCGGGAATGCTTTAGGTGTTAACGAGAATGATGAATGCCTCTCACTTGCGGAAAGAGGAGTAGGTTTAAGTTGGGCCCATTTTTCAACTAGTAAACGCTCACCCTTCATCCAATTATCTCAAAAATTAAGCTACAATCCTTCTTTATACGTAAACTCACTCAATTTCCTATTATTTCAGGGGAAATAACAAGACAAGACGAGCTACTTGACAGATGGAAGAATTTAAAATTTCGAATTTCGTTTTTTTATTTTCTAAAGGTGCGATATAAAGAAGCTGCGATCAATATTCAGCTGAAAACTTAAAACTAAAAGCGTGACATGCCCTCATATCAATGAAAGGAAGCAGTCAGCTCTTTCCTATTAGTTGGAAAGATTACCTTTAACCTAAATGGATTATTTACAATGAACGAAACATAAAATATGTAAAAATTCAATATTTTGAAATATTTGATAGTTTTGTGTATATATTCTTTTTAGAATTGATCAATAAGATGATTATAAAGTAAATAATTATAAAAGCCACTTACATCGTGACGAAGGATTCCCTTGATCGGATTCGTTAACTTAAACCTACTCCTCTTTCCGGAAGTGAGAGGCATTCATCATTCTCGTTAACACCTAAAGCATTCCCGAATCCGATCAAGGGAATCCTTCGTCACGATGTAAGTGGCTTTTATAACTATTTACTTTATAATCATCTTATTGATCAATTCTAAAAAGAATATATACACAAAACTATCAAATATTTCAAAATATTGAATTTTTACATATTTTATGTTTCGTTCATTGTAAATAATCCATTTAGGTTAAAGGTAATCTTTCCAACTAATAGGAAAGAGCTGACTGCTTCCTTTCATTGATATGAGGGCATGTCACGCTTTTAGTTTTAAGTTTTCAGCTGAATATTGATCGCAGCTTCTTTATATCGCACCTTTAGAAAATAAAAAAACGAAATTCGAAATTTTAAATTCTTCCATCTGTCAAGTAGCTCGTCTTGTCTTGTTATTTCCCCTGAAATAATAGGAAATTGAGTGAGTTTACGTATAAAGAAGGATTGTAGCTTAATTTTTGAGATAATTGGATGAAGGGTGAGCGTTTACTAGTTGAAAAATGGGCCCAACTTAAACCTACTCCTCTTTCCGCAAGTGAGAGGCATTCATCATTCTCGTTAACACCTAAAGCATTCCCGAATCCGATCAAGGGAATCCTTCGTCACGATGTAAGTGGCTTTTATAATTATTTACTTTATAATCATCTTATTGATCAATTCTAAAAAGAATATATACACAAAACTATCAAATATTTCAAAATATTGAATTTTTACATATTTTATGTTTCGTTCATTGTAAATAATCCATTTAGGTTAAAGGTAATCTTTCCAACTAATAGGAAAGAGCTGACTGCTTCCTTTCATTGATATGAGGGCATGTCACGCTTTTAGTTTTAAGTTTTCAGCTGAATATTGATCGCAGCTTCTTTATATCGCACCTTTAGAAAATAAAAAAACGAAATTCGAAATTTTAAATTCTTCCATCTGTCAAGTAGCTCGTCTTGTCTTGTTATTTCCCCTGAAATAATAGGAAATTGAGTGAGTTTACGTATAAAGAAGGATTGTAGCTTAATTTTTGAGATAATTGGATGAAGGGTGAGCGTTTACTAGTTGAAAAATGGGCCCAACTTAAACCTACTCCTCTTTCCGCAAGTGAGAGGCATTCATCATTCTCGTTAACACCTAAAGCATTCCCGAATCCGATCAAGGGAATCCTTCGTCACGATGTAAGTGGCTTTTATAATTATTTACTTTATAATCATCTTATTGATCAATTCTAAAAAGAATATATACACAAAACTATCAAATATTTCAAAATATTGAATTTTTACATATTTTATGTTTCGTTCATTGTAAATAATCCATTTAGGTTAAAGGTAATCTTTCCAACTAATAGGAAAGAGCTGACTGCTTCCTTTCATTGATATGAGGGCATGTTACGCTTTTAGTTTTAAGTTTTCAGCTGAATATTGATCGCAGCTTCTTTATATCGCACCTTTAGAAAATAAAAAAACGAAATTCGAAATTTTAAATTCTTCCATCTGTCAAGTAGCTCGTCTTGTCTTGTTATTTCCCCTGAAATAATAGGAAATTGAGTGAGTTTACGTATAAAGAAGGATTGTAGCTTAATTTTTGAGATAATTGGATGAAGGGTGAGCGTTTACTAGTTGAAAAATGGGCCCAACTTAAACCTACTCCTCTTTCCGCAAGTGAGAGGCATTCATCATTCTCGTTAACACCTAAAGCATTCCCGAATCCGATCAAGGGAATCCTTCGTCACGATGTAAGTGGCTTTTATAATTATTTACTTTATAATCATCTTATTGATCAATTCTAAAAAGAATATATACACAAAACTATCAAATATTTCAAAATATTGAATTTTTACATATTTTATGTTTCGTTCATTGTAAATAATCCATTTAGGTTAAAGGTAATCTTTCCAACTAATAGGAAAGAGCTGACTGCTTCCTTTCATTGATATGAGGGCATGTCACGCTTTTAGTTTTAAGTTTTCAGCTGAATATTGATCGCAGCTTCTTTATATCGCACCTTTAGAAAATAAAAAAACGAAATTCGAAATTTTAAATTCTTCCATCTGTCAAGTAGCTCGTCTTGTCTTGTTATTTCCCCTGAAATAATAGGAAATTGAGTGAGTTTACGTATAAAGAAGGATTGTAGCTTAATTTTTGAGATAATTGGATGAAGGGTGAGCGTTTACTAGTTGAAAAATGGGCCCAACTTAAACCTACTCCTCTTTCCGCAAGTGAGAGGCATTCATCATTCTCGTTAACACCTAAAGCATTCCCGAATCCGATCAAGGGAATCCTTCGTCACGATGTAAGTGGCTTTTATAATTATTTACTTTATAATCATCTTATTGATCAATTCTAAAAAGAATATATACACAAAACTATCAAATATTTCAAAATATTGAATTTTTACATATTTTATGTTTCGTTCATTGTAAATAATCCATTTAGGTTAAAGGTAATCTTTCCAACTAATAGGAAAGAGCTGACTGCTTCCTTTCATTGATATGAGGGCATGTCACGCTTTTAGTTTTAAGTTTTCAGCTGAATATTGATGGCAGCTTCTTTATATCGCACCTTTAGAAAATAAAAAAACGAAATTCGAAATTTTAAATTCTTCCATCTGTCAAGTAGCTCGTCTTGTCTTGTTATTTCCCCTGAAATAATAGGAAATTGAGTGAGTTTACGTATAAAGAAGGATTGTAGCTTAATTTTTGAGATAATTGGATGAAGGGTGAGCGTTTACTAGTTGAAAAATGGGCCCAACTTAAACCTACTCCTCTTTCCGCAAGTGAGAGGCATTCATCATTCTCGTTAACACGTAAAGCATTCCCGAATCCGATCAAGGGAATCCTTCGTCACGATGTAAGTGGCTTTTATAATTATTTACTTTATAATCATCTTATTGATCAATTCTAAAAAGAATATATACACAAAACTATCAAATATTTCAAAATATTGAATTTTTACATATTTTATGTTTCGTTCATTGTAAATAATCCATTTAGGTTAAAGGTAATCTTTCCAACTAATAGGAAAGAGCTGACTGCTTCCTTTCATTGATATGAGGGCATGTCACGCTTTTAGTTTTAAGTTTTCAGCTGAATATTGATCGCAGCTTCTTTATATCGCACCTTTAGAAAATAAAAAAACGAAATTCGAAATTTTAAATTCTTCCATCTGTCAAGTAGCTCGTCTTGTCTTGTTATTTCCCCTGAAATAATAGGAAATTGAGTGAGTTTACGTATAAAGAAGGATTGTAGCTTAATTTTTGAGATAATTGGATGAAGGGTGAGCGTTTATTAGTTGAAAAATGGGCCCAACTTAAACCTACTCCTCTTTCCGCAAGTGAGAGGCATTCATCATTCTCGTTAACACCTAAAGCATTCCCGAATCCGATCAAGGGAATCCTTCGTCACGATGTAAGTGGCTTTTATAATTATTTACTTTATAATCATCTTATTGATCAATTCTAAAAAGAATATATACACAAAACTATCAAATATTTCAAAATATTGAATTTTTACATATTTTATGTTTCGTTCATTGTAAATAATCCATTTAGGTTAAAGGTAATCTTTCCAACTAATAGGAAAGAGCTGACTGCTTCCTTTCATTGATATGAGGGCATGTCACGCTTTTAGTTTTAAGTTTTCAGCTGAATATTGATGGCAGCTTCTTTATATCGCACCTTTAGAAAATAAAAAAACGAAATTCGAAATTTTAAATTCTTCCATCTGTCAAGTAGCTCGTCTTGTCTTGTTATTTCCCCTGAAATAATAGGAAATTGAGTGAGTTTACGTATAAAGAAGGATTGTAGCTTAATTTGTGAGATAATTGGATGAAGGGTGAGCGTTTACTAGTTGAAAAATGGGCCCAACTTAAACCTACTCCTCTTTCCGCAAGTGAGAGGCATTCATCATTCTCGTTAACACCTAAAGCATTCCCGAATCCGATCAAGGGAATCCTTCGTCACGATGTAAGTGGCTTTTATAATTATTTACTTTTTAATCATCTTATTGATCAATTCTAAAAAGAATATATACACAAAACTATCAAATATTTCAAAATATTGAATTTTTACATATTTTATGTTTCGTTCATTGTAAATAATCCATTTAGGTTAAAGGTAATCTTTCCAACTAATAGGAAAGAGCTGACTGCTTCCTTTCATTGATATGAGGGCATGTCACGCTTTTAGTTTTAAGTTTTCAGCTGAATATTGATCGCAGCTTCTTTATATCGCACCTTTAGAAAATAAAAAAACGAAATTCGAAATTTTAAATTCTTCCATCTGTCAAGTAGCTCGTCTTGTCTTGTTATTTCCCCTGAAATAATAGGAAATTGAGTGAGTTTACGTATAAAGAAGGATTGTAGCTTAATTTTTGAGATAATTGGATGAAGGGTGAGCGTTTATTAGTTGAAAAATGGGCCCAACTTAAACCTACTCCTCTTTCCGCAAGTGAGAGGCATTCATCATTCTCGTTAACACCTAAAGCATTCCCGAATCCGATCAAGGGAATCCTTCGTCACGATGTAAGTGGCTTTTATAATTATTTACTTTTTAATCATCTTATTGATCAATTCTAAAAAGAATATATACACAAAACTATCAAATATTTCAAAATATTGAATTTTTACATATTTTATGTTTCGTTCATTGTAAATAATCCATTTAGGTTAAAGGTAATCTTTCCAACTAATAGGAAAGAGCTGACTGCTTCCTTTCATTGATATGAGGGCATGTCACGCTTTTAGTTTTAAGTTTTCAGCTGAATATTGATCGCAGCTTCTTTATATCGCACCTTTAGAAAATAAAAAAACGAAATTCGAAATTTTAAATTCTTCCATCTGTCAAGTAGCTCGTCTTGTCTTGTTATTTCCCCTGAAATAATAGGAAATTGAGTGAGTTTACGTATAAAGAAGGATTGTAGCTTAATTTTTGAGATAATTGGATGAAGGGTGAGCGTTTACTAGTTGAAAAATGGGCCCAACTTAAACCTACTCCTCTTTCCGCAAGTGAGAGGCATTCATCATTCTCGTTAACACCTAAAGCATTCCCGAATCCGATCAAGGGAATCCTTCGTCACGATGTAAGTGGCTTTTATAATTATTTACTTTTTAATCATCTTATTGATCAATTCTAAAAAGAATATATACACAAAACTATCAAATATTTCAAAATATTGAATTTTTACATATTTTATGTTTCGTTCATTGTAAATAATCCATTTAGGTTAAAGGTAATCTTTCCAACTAATAGGAAAGAGCTGACTGCTTCCTTTCATTGATATGAGGGCATGTCACGCTTTTAGTTTTAAGTTTTCAGCTGAATATTGATCGCAGCTTCTTTATATCGCACCTTTAGAAAATAAAAAAACGAAATTCGAAATTTTAAATTCTTCCATCTGTCAAGTAGCTCGTCTTGTCTTGTTATTTCCCCTGAAATAATAGGAAATTGAGTGAGTTTACGTATAAAGAAGGATTGTAGCTTAATTTTTGAGATAATTGAATGAAGGGTGAGCGTTTATTAGTTGAAAAATGGGCCCAACTTAAACCTACTCCTCTTTCCGCAAGTGAGAGGCATTCATCATTCTCGTTAACACCTAAAGCATTCCCGAATCCGATCAAGGGAATCCTTCGTCACGATGTAAGTGGCTTTTATAATTATTTACTTTTTAATCATCTTATTGATCAATTCTAAAAAGAATATATACACAAAACTATCAAATATTTCAAAATATTGAATTTTTACATATTTTATGTTTCGTTCATTGTAAATAATCCATTTAGGTTAAAGGTAATCTTTCCAACTAATAGGAAAGAGCTGACTGCTTCCTTTCATTGATATGAGGGCATGTCACGCTTTTAGTTTTAAGTTTTCAGGTGAATATTGATCGCAGCTTCTTTATATCGCACCTTTAGAAAATAAAAAAACGAAATTCGAAATTTTAAATTCTTCCATCTGTCAAGTAGCTCGTCTTGTCTTGTTATTTCCCCTGAAATAATAGGAAATTGAGTGAGTTTACGTATAAAGAAGGATTGTAGCTTAATTTTTGAGATAATTGGATGAAGGGTGAGCGTTTACTAGTTGAAAAATGGGCCCAACTTAAACCTACTCCTCTTTCCGCAAGTGAGAGGCATTCATCATTCTCGTTAACACCTAAAGCATTCCCGAATCCGATCAAGGGAATCCTTCGTCACGATGTAAGTGGCTTTTATAATTATTTACTTTTTAATCATCTTATTGATCAATTCTAAAAAGAATATATACACAAAACTATCAAATATTTCAAAATATTGAATTTTTACATATTTTATGTTTCGTTCATTGTAAATAATCCATTTAGGTTAAAGGTAATCTTTCCAACTAATAGGAAAGAGCTGACTGCTTCCTTTCATTGATATGAGGGCATGTCACGCTTTTAGTTTTAAGTTTTCAGCTGAATATTGATCGCAGCTTCTTTATATCGCACCTTTAGAAAATAAAAAAACGAAATTCGAAATTTTAAATTCTTCCATCTGTCAAGTAGCTCGTCTTGTCTTGTTATTTCCCCTGAAATAATAGGAAATTGAGTGAGTTTACGTATAAAGAAGGATTGTAGCTTAATTTTTGAGATAATTGGATGAAGGGTGAGCGTTTACTAGTTGAAAAATGGGCCCAACTTAAACCTACTCCTCTTTCCGCAAGTGAGAGGCATTCATCATTCTCGTTAACACCTAAAGCATTCCCGAATCCGATCAAGGGAATCCTTCGTCACGATGTAAGTGGCTTTTATAATTATTTACTTTATAATCATCTTATTGATCAATTCTAAAAAGAATATATACACAAAACTATCAAATATTTCAAAATATTGAATTTTTACATATTTTATGTTTCGTTCATTGTAAATAATCCATTTAGGTTAAAGGTAATCTTTCCAACTAATAGGAAAGAGCTGACTGCTTCCTTTCATTGATATGAGGGCATGTCACGCTTTTAGTTTTAAGTTTTCAGCTGAATATTGATCGCAGCTTCTTTATATCGCACCTTTAGAAAATAAAAAAACGAAATTCGAAATTTTAAATTCTTCCATCTGTCAAGTAGCTCGTCTTGTCTTGTTATTTCCCCTGAAATAATAGGAAATTGAGTGAGTTTACGTATAAAGAAGGATTGTAGCTTAATTTTTGAGATAATTGGATGAAGGGTGAGCGTTTACTAGTTGAAAAATGGGCCCAACTTAAACCTACTCCTCTTTCCGCAAGTGAGAGGCATTCATCATTCTCGTTAACACCTAAAGCATTCCCGAATCCGATCAAGGGAATCCTTCGTCACGATGTAAGTGGCTTTTATAATTATTTACTTTTTAATCATCTTATTGATCAATTCTAAAAAGAATATATACACAAAACTATCAAATATTTCAAAATATTGAATTTTTACATATTTTATGTTTCGTTCATTGTAAATAATCCATTTAGGTTAAAGGTAATCTTTCCAACTAATAGGAAAGAGCTGACTGCTTCCTTTCATTGATATGAGGGCATGTCACGCTTTTAGTTTTAAGTTTTCAGCTGAATATTGATCGCAGCTTCTTTATATCGCACCTTTAGAAAATAAAAAAACGAAATTCGAAATTTTAAATTCTTCCATCTGTCAAGTAGCTCGTCTTGTCTTGTTATTTCCCCTGAAATAATAGGAAATTGAGTGAGTTTACGTATAAAGAAGGATTGTAGCTTAATTTTTGAGATAATTGGATGAAGGGTGAGCGTTTATTAGTTGAAAAATGGGCCCAACTTAAACCTACTCCTCTTTCCGCAAGTGAGAGGCATTCATCATTCTCGTTAACACCTAAAGCATTCCCGAATCCGATCAAGGGAATCCTTCGTCACGATGTAAGTGGCTTTTATAATTATTTACTTTTTAATCATCTTATTGATCAATTCTAAAAAGAATATATACACAAAACTATCAAATATTTCAAAATATTGAATTTTTACATATTTTATGTTTCGTTCATTGTAAATAATCCATTTAGGTTAAAGGTAATCTTTCCAACTAATAGGAAAGAGCTGACTGCTTCCTTTCATTGATATGAGGGCATGTCACGCTTTTAGTTTTAAGTTTTCAGCTGAATATTGATCGCAGCTTCTTTATATCGCACCTTTAGAAAATAAAAAAACGAAATTCGAAATTTTAAATTGTTCCATCTGTCAAGTAGCTCGTCTTGTCTTGTTATTTCCCCTGAAATAATAGGAAATTGAGTGAGTTTTGGTATAAAGAAGGATTGTAGCTTAATTTTTGAGATAATTGGATGAAGGGTAAGCGTTTACTAGTTGAAAAATGGGCCCAACTTAAACCTACTCCTCTTTCCGCAAGTGAGAGGCATTCATCATTCTCGTTAACACCTAAAGCATTCCCGAATCCGATCAAGGGAATCCTTCGTCACGATGTAAGTGGCTTTTATAATTATTTACTTTATAATCATCTTATTGATCAATTCTAAAAAGAATATATACACAAAACTATCAAATATTTCAAAATATTGAATTTTTACATATTTTATGTTTCGTTCATTGTAAATAATCCATTTAGGTTAAAGGTAATCTTTCCAACTAATAGGAAAGAGCTGACTGCTTCCTTTCATTGATATGAGGGCATGTCACGCTTTTAGTTTTAAGTTTTCAGCTGAATATTGATCGCAGCTTCTTTATATCGCACCTTTAGAAAATAAAAAAACGAAATTCGAAATTTTAAATTCTTCCATCTGTCAAGTAGCTCGTCTTGTCTTGTTATTTCCCCTGAAATAATAGGAAATTGAGTGAGTTTACGTATAAAGAAGGATTGTAGCTTAATTTTTGAGATAATTGGATGAAGGGTGAGCGTTTACTAGTTGAAAAATGGGCCCAACTTAAACCTACTCCTCTTTCCGCAAGTGAGAGGCATTCATCATTCTCGTTAACACCTAAAGCATTCCCGAATCCGATCAAGGGAATCCTTCGTCACGATGTAAGTGGCTTTTATAATTATTTACTTTATAATCATCTTGTTGATCAATTCTAAAAAGAATATATACACAAAACTATCAAATATTTCAAAATATTGAATTTTTACATATTTTATGTTTCGTTCATTGTAAATAATCCATTTAGGTTAAAGGTAATCTTTCCAACTAATAGGAAAGAGCTGACTGCTTCCTTTCATTGATATGAGGGCATGTCACGCTTTTAGTTTTAAGTTTTCAGCTGAATATTGATGGCAGCTTCTTTATATCGCACCTTTAGAAAATAAAAAAACGAAATTCGAAATTTTAAATTCTTCCATCTGTCAAGTAGCTCGTCTTGTCTTGTTATTTCCCCTGAAATAATAGGAAATTGAGTGAGTTTACGTATAAAGAAGGATTGTAGCTTAATTTTTGAGATAATTGGATGAAGGGTGAGCGTTTATTAGTTGAAAAATGGGCCCAACTTAAACCTACTCCTCTTTCCGCAAGTGAGAGGCATTCATCATTCTCGTTAACACCTAAAGCATTCCCGAATCCGATCAAGGGAATCCTTCGTCACGATGTAAGTGGCTTTTATAATTATTTACTTTTTAATCATCTTATTGATCAATTCTAAAAAGAATATATACACAAAACTATCAAATATTTCAAAATATTGAATTTTTACATATTTTATGTTTCGTTCATTGTAAATAATCCATTTAGGTTAAAGGTAATCTTTCCAACTAATAGGAAAGAGCTGACTGCTTCCTTTCATTGATATGAGGGCATGTAACGCTTTTAGTTTTAAGTTTTCAGCTGAATATTGATCGCAGCTTCTTTATATCGCACCTTTAGAAAATAAAAAAACGAAATTCGAAATTTTAAATTCTTCCATCTGTCAAGTAGCTCGTCTTGTCTTGTTATTTCCCCTGAAATAATAGGAAATTGAGTGAGTTTACGTATAAAGAAGGATTGTAGCTTAATTTTTGAGATAATTGGATGAAGGGTGAGCGTTTACTAGTTGAAAAATGGGCCCAACTTAAACCTACTCCTCTTTCCGCAAGTGAGAGGCATTCATCATTCTCGTTAACACCTAAAGCATTCCCGAATCCGATCAAGGGAATCCTTCGTCACGATGTAAGTGGCTTTTATAATTATTTACTTTTTAATCATCTTATTGATCAATTCTAAAAAGAATATATACACAAAACTATCAAATATTTCAAAATATTGAATTTTTACATATTTTATGTTTCGTTCATTGTAAATAATCCATTTAGGTTAAAGGTAATCTTTCCAACTAATAGGAAAGAGCTGACTGCTTCCTTTCATTGATATGAGGGCATGTCACGCTTTTAGTTTTAAGTTTTCAGCTGAATATTGATCGCAGCTTCTTTATATCGCACCTTTAGAAAATAAAAAAACGAAATTCGAAATTTTAAATTCTTCCATCTGTCAAGTAGCTCGTCTTGTCTTGTTATTTCCCCTGAAATAATAGGAAATTGAGTGAGTTTACGTATAAAGAAGGATTGTAGCTTAATTTTTGAGATAATTGGATGAAGGGTGAGCGTTTACTAGTTGAAAAATGGGCCCAACTTAAACCTACTCCTCTTTCCGCAAGTGAGAGGCATTCATCATTCTCGTTAACACCTAAAGCATTCCCGAATCCGATCAAGGGAATCCTTCGTCACGATGTAAGTGGCTTTTATAATTATTTACTTTTTAATCATCTTATTGATCAATTCTAAAAAGAATATATACACAAAACTATCAAATATTTCAAAATATTGAATTTTTACATATTTTATGTTTCGTTCATTGTAAATAATCCATTTAGGTTAAAGGTAATCTTTCCAACTAATAGGAAAGAGCTGACTGCTTCCTTTCATTGATATGAGGGCATGTCACGCTTTTAGTTTTAAGTTTTCAGCTGAATATTGATCGCAGCTTCTTTATATCGCACCTTTAGAAAATAAAAAAACGAAATTCGAAATTTTAAATTCTTCCATCTGTCAAGTAGCTCGTCTTGTCTTGTTATTTCCCCTGAAATAATAGGAAATTGAGTGAGTTTACGTATAAAGAAGGATTGTAGCTTAATTTTTGAGATAATTGGATGAAGGGTGAGCGTTTATTAGTTGAAAAATGGGCCCAACTTAAACCTACTCCTCTTTCCGCAAGTGAGAGGCATTCATCATTCTCGTTAACACCTAAAGCATTCCCGAATCCGATCAAGGGAATCCTTCGTCACGATGTAAGTGGCTTTTATAATTATTTACTTTTTAATCATCTTATTGATCAATTCTAAAAAGAATATATACACAAAACTATCAAATATTTCAAAATATTGAATTTTTACATATTTTATGTTTCGTTCATTGTAAATAATCCATTTAGGTTAAAGGTAATCTTTCCAACTAATAGGAAAGAGCTGACTGCTTCCTTTCATTGATATGAGGGCATGTCACGCTTTTAGTTTTAAGTTTTCAGCTGAATATTGATCGCAGCTTCTTTATATCGCACCTTTAGAAAATAAAAAAACGAAATTCGAAATTTTAAATTCTTCCATCTGTCAAGTAGCTCGTCTTGTCTTGTTATTTCCCCTGAAATAATAGGAAATTGAGTGAGTTTACGTATAAAGAAGGATTGTAGCTTAATTTTTGAGATAATTGGATGAAGGGTGAGCGTTTACTAGTTGAAAAATGGGCCCAACTTAAACCTACTCCTCTTTCCGCAAGTGAGAGGCATTCATCATTCTCGTTAACACCTAAAGCATTCCCGAATCCGATCAAGGGAATCCTTCGTCACGATGTAAGTGGCTTTTATAATTATTTACTTTTTAATCATCTTATTGATCAATTCTAAAAAGAATATATACACAAAACTATCAAATATTTCAAAATATTGAATTTTTACATATTTTATGTTTCGTTCATTGTAAATAATCCATTTAGGTTAAAGGTAATCTTTCCAACTAATAGGAAAGAGCTGACTGCTTCCTTTCATTGATATGAGGGCATGTCACGCTTTTAGTTTTAAGTTTTCAGCTGAATATTGATCGCAGCTTCTTTATATCGCACCTTTAGAAAATAAAAAAACGAAATTCGAAATTTTAAATTCTTCCATCTGTCAAGTAGCTCGTCTTGTCTTGTTATTTCCCCTGAAATAATAGGAAATTGAGTGAGTTTACGTATAAAGAAGGATTGTAGCTTAATTTTTGAGATAATTGGATGAAGGGTGAGCGTTTACTAGTTGAAAAATGGGCCCAACTTAAACCTACTCCTCTTTCCGCAAGTGAGAGGCATTCATCATTCTCGTTAACACCTAAAGCATTCCCGAATCCGATCAAGGGAATCCTTCGTCACGATGTAAGTGGCTTTTATAATTATTTACTTTATAATCATCTTATTGATCAATTCTAAAAAGAATATATACACAAAACTATCAAATATTTCAAAATATTGAATTTTTACATATTTTATGTTTCGTTCATTGTAAATAATCCATTTAGGTTAAAGGTAATCTTTCCAACTAATAGGAAAGAGCTGACTGCTTCCTTTCATTGATATGAGGGCATGTCACGCTTTTAGTTTTAAGTTTTCAGCTGAATATTGATCGCAGCTTCTTTATATCGCACCTTTAGAAAATAAAAAAACGAAATTCGAAATTTTAAATTCTTCCATCTGTCAAGTAGCTCGTCTTGTCTTGTTATTTCCCCTGAAATAATAGGAAATTGAGTGAGTTTACGTATAAAGAAGGATTGTAGCTTAATTTTTGAGATAATTGGATGAAGGGTAAGCGTTTACTAGTTGAAAAATGGGCCCAACTTAAACCTACTCCTCTTTCCGCAAGTGAGAGGCATTCATCATTCTCGTTAACACCTAAAGCATTCCCGAATCCGATCAAGGGAATCCTTCGTCACGATGTAAGTGGCTTTTATAATTATTTACTTTATAATCACCTTATTGATCAATTCTAAAAAGAATATATACACAAAACTATCAAATATTTCAAAATATTGAATTTTTACATATTTTATGTTTCGTTCATTGTAAATAATCCATTTAGGTTAAAGGTAATCTTTCCAACTAATAGGAAAGAGCTGACTGCTTCCTTTCATTGATATGAGGGCATGTCACGCTTTTAGTTTTAAGTTTTCAGCTGAATATTGATCGCAGCTTCTTTATATCGCACCTTTAGAAAATAAAAAAACGAAATTCGAAATTTTAAATTCTGCCATCTGTCAAGTAGCTCGTCTTGTCTTGTTATTTCCCCTGAAATAATAGGAAATTGAGTGAGTTTACGTATAAAGAAGGATTGTAGCTTAATTTTTGAGATAATTGGATGAAGGGTGAGCGTTTACTAGTTGAAAAATGGGCCCAACTTAAACCTACTCCTCTTTCCGCAAGTGAGAGGCATTCATCATTCTCGTTAACACCTAAAGCATTCCCGAATCCGATCAAGGGAATCCTTCGTCACGATGTAAGTGGCTTTTATAATTATTTACTTTATAATCATCTTATTGATCAATTCTAAAAAGAATATATACACAAAACTATGAAATATTTCAAAATATTGAATTTTTACATATTTTATGTTTCGTTCATTGTAAATAATCCATTTAGGTTAAAGGTAATCTTTCCAACTAATAGGAAAGAGCTGACTGCTTCCTTTCATTGATATGAGGGCATGTCACGCTTTTAGTTTTAAGTTTTCAGCTGAATATTGATGGCAGCTTCTTTATATCGCACCTTTAGAAAATAAAAAAACGAAATTCGAAATTTTAAATTCTTCCATCTGTCAAGTAGCTCGTCTTGTCTTGTTATTTCCCCTGAAATAATAGGAAATTGAGTGAGTTTACGTATAAAGAAGGATTGTAGCTTAATTTTTGAGATAATTGGATGAAGGGTGAGCGTTTATTAGTTGAAAAATGGGCCCAACTTAAACCTACTCCTCTTTCCGCAAGTGAGAGGCATTCATCATTCTCGTTAACACCTAAAGCATTCCCGAATCCGATCAAGGGAATCCTTCGTCACGATGTAAGTGGCTTTTATAATTATTTACTTTTTAATCATCTTATTGATCAATTCTAAAAAGAATATATACACAAAACTATCAAATATTTCAAAATATTGAATTTTTACATATTTTATGTTTCGTTCATTGTAAATAATCCATTTAGGTTAAAGGTAATCTTTCCAACTAATAGGAAAGAGCTGACTGCTTCCTTTCATTGATATGAGGGCATGTCACGCTTTTAGTTTTAAGTTTTCAGCTGAATATTGATCGCAGCTTCTTTATATCGCACCTTTAGAAAATAAAAAAACGAAATTCGAAATTTTAAATTCTTCCATCTGTCAAGTAGCTCGTCTTGTCTTGTTATTTCCCCTGAAATAATAGGAAATTGAGTGAGTTTACGTATAAAGAAGGATTGTAGCTTAATTTTTGAGATAATTGGATGAAGGGTGAGCGTTTACTAGTTGAAAAATGGGCCCAACTTAAACCTACTCCTCTTTCCGCAAGTGAGAGGCATTCATCATTCTCGTTAACACCTAAAGCATTCCCGAATCCGATCAAGGGAATCCTTCGTCACGATGTAAGTGGCTTTTATAATTATTTACTTTTTAATCATCTTATTGATCAATTCTAAAAAGAATATATACACAAAACTATCAAATATTTCAAAATATTGAATTTTTACATATTTTATGTTTCGTTCATTGTAAATAATCCATTTAGGTTAAAGGTAATCTTTCCAACTAATAGGAAAGAGCTGACTGCTTCCTTTCATTGATATGAGGGCATGTCACGCTTTTAGTTTTAAGTTTTCAGCTGAATATTGATGGCAGCTTCTTTATATCGCACCTTTAGAAAATAAAAAAACGAAATTCGAAATTTTAAATTCTTCCATCTGTCAAGTAGCTCGTCTTGTCTTGTTATTTCCCCTGAAATAATAGGAAATTGAGTGAGTTTACGTATAAAGAAGGATTGTAGCTTAATTTTTGAGATAATTGGATGAAGGGTGAGCGTTTATTAGTTGAAAAATGGGCCCAACTTAAACCTACTCCTCTTTCCGCAAGTGAGAGGCATTCATCATTCTCGTTAACACCTAAAGCATTCCCGAATCCGATCAAGGGAATCCTTCGTCACGATGTAAGTGGCTTTTATAATTATTTACTTTTTAATCATCTTATTGATCAATTCTAAAAAGAATATATACACAAAACTATCAAATATTTCAAAATATTGAATTTTTACATATTTTATGTTTCGTTCATTGTAAATAATCCATTTAGGTTAAAGGTAATCTTTCCAACTAATAGGAAAGAGCTGACTGCTTCCTTTCATTGATATGAGGGCATGTAACGCTTTTAGTTTTAAGTTTTCAGCTGAATATTGATCGCAGCTTCTTTATATCGCACCTTTAGAAAATAAAAAAACGAAATTCGAAATTTTAAATTCTTCCATCTGTCAAGTAGCTCGTCTTGTCTTGTTATTTCCCCTGAAATAATAGGAAATTGAGTGAGTTTACGTATAAAGAAGGATTGTAGCTTAATTTTTGAGATAATTGGATGAAGGGTGAGCGTTTACTAGTTGAAAAATGGGCCCAACTTAAACCTACTCCTCTTTCCGCAAGTGAGAGGCATTCATCATTCTCGTTAACACCTAAAGCATTCCCGAATCCGATCAAGGGAATCCTTCGTCACGATGTAAGTGGCTTTTATAATTATTTACTTTTTAATCATCTTATTGATCAATTCTAAAAAGAATATATACACAAAACTATCAAATATTTCAAAATATTGAATTTTTACATATTTTATGTTTCGTTCATTGTAAATAATCCATTTAGGTTAAAGGTAATCTTTCCAACTAATAGGAAAGAGCTGACTGCTTCCTTTCATTGATATGAGGGCATGTCACGCTTTTAGTTTTAAGTTTTCAGCTGAATATTGATCGCAGCTTCTTTATATCGCACCTTTAGAAAATAAAAAAACGAAATTCGAAATTTTAAATTCTTCCATCTGTCAAGTAGCTCGTCTTGTCTTGTTATTTCCCCTGAAATAATAGGAAATTGAGTGAGTTTACGTATAAAGAAGGATTGTAGCTTAATTTTTGAGATAATTGGATGAAGGGTGAGCGTTTATTAGTTGAAAAATGGGCCCAACTTAAACCTACTCCTCTTTCCGCAAGTGAGAGGCATTCATCATTCTCGTTAACACCTAAAGCATTCCCGAATCCGATCAAGGGAATCCTTCGTCACGATGTAAGTGGCTTTTATAATTATTTACTTTTTAATCATCTTATTGATCAATTCTAAAAAGAATATATACACAAAACTATCAAATATTTCAAAATATTGAATTTTTACATATTTTATGTTTCGTTCATTGTAAATAATCCATTTAGGTTAAAGGTAATCTTTCCAACTAATAGGAAAGAGCTGACTGCTTCCTTTCATTGATATGAGGGCATGTCACGCTTTTAGTTTTAAGTTTTCAGCTGAATATTGATCGCAGCTTCTTTATATCGCACCTTTAGAAAATAAAAAAACGAAATTCGAAATTTTAAATTCTTCCATCTGTCAAGTAGCTCGTCTTGTCTTGTTATTTCCCCTGAAATAATAGGAAATTGAGTGAGTTTACGTATAAAGAAGGATTGTAGCTTAATTTTTGAGATAATTGGATGAAGGGTGAGCGTTTACTAGTTGAAAAATGGGCCCAACTTAAACCTACTCCTCTTTCCGCAAGTGAGAGGCATTCATCATTCTCGTTAACACCTAAAGCATTCCCGAATCCGATCAAGGGAATCCTTCGTCACGATGTAAGTGGCTTTTATAATTATTTACTTTTTAATCATCTTATTGATCAATTCTAAAAAGAATATATACACAAAACTATCAAATATTTCAAAATATTGAATTTTTACATATTTTATGTTTCGTTCATTGTAAATAATCCATTTAGGTTAAAGGTAATCTTTCCAACTAATAGGAAAGAGCTGACTGCTTCCTTTCATTGATATGAGGGCATGTCACGCTTTTAGTTTTAAGTTTTCAGCTGAATATTGATCGCAGCTTCTTTATATCGCACCTTTAGAAAAAAAAAAACGAAATTCGAAATTTTAAATTCTTCCATCTGTCAAGTAGCTCGTCTTGTCTTGTTATTTCCCCTGAAATAATAGGAAATTGAGTGAGTTTACGTATAAAGAAGGATTGTAGCTTAATTTTTGAGATAATTGGATGAAGGGTGAGCGTTTACTAGTTGAAAAATGGGCCCAACTTAAACCTACTCCTCTTTCCGCAAGTGAGAGGCATTCATCATTCTCGTTAACACCTAAAGCATTCCCGAATCCGATCAAGGGAATCCTTCGTCACGATGTAAGTGGCTTTTATAATTATTTACTTTTTAATCATCTTATTGATCAATTCTAAAAAGAATATATACACAAAACTATCAAATATTTCAAAATATTGAATTTTTACATATTTTATGTTTCGTTCATTGTAAATAATCCATTTAGGTTAAAGGTAATCTTTCCAACTAATAGGAAAGAGCTGACTGCTTCCTTTCATTGATATGAGGGCATGTCACGCTTTTAGTTTTAAGTTTTCAGCTGAATATTGATCGCAGCTTCTTTATATCGCACCTTTAGAAAATAAAAAAACGAAATTCGAAATTTTAAATTCTTCCATCTGTCAAGTAGCTCGTCTTGTCTTGTTATTTCCCCTGAAATAATAGGAAATTGAGTGAGTTTACGTATAAAGAAGGATTGTAGCTTAATTTTTGAGATAATTGGATGAAGGGTGAGCGTTTACTAGTTGAAAAATGGGCCCAACTTAAACCTACTCCTCTTTCCGCAAGTGAGAGGCATTCATCATTCTCGTTAACACCTAAAGCATTCCCGAATCCGATCAAGGGAATCCTTCGTCACGATGTAAGTGGCTTTTATAATTATTTACTTTTTAATCATCTTATTGATCAATTCTAAAAAGAATATATACACAAAACTATCAAATATTTCAAAATATTGAATTTTTACATATTTTATGTTTCGTTCATTGTAAATAATCCATTTAGGTTAAAGGTAATCTTTCCAACTAATAGGAAAGAGCTGACTGCTTCCTTTCATTGATATGAGGGCATGTCACGCTTTTAGTTTTAAGTTTTCAGCTGAATATTGATCGCAGCTTCTTTATATCGCACCTTTAGAAAATAAAAAAACGAAATTCGAAATTTTAAATTCTTCCATCTGTCAAGTAGCTCGTCTTGTCTTGTTATTTCCCCTGAAATAATAGGAAATTGAGTGAGTTTACGTATAAAGAAGGATTGTAGCTTAATTTTTGAGATAATTGGATGAAGGGTGAGCGTTTATTAGTTGAAAAATGGGCCCAACTTAAACCTACTCCTCTTTCCGCAAGTGAGAGGCATTCATCATTCTCGTTAACACCTAAAGCATTCCCGAATCCGATCAAGGGAATCCTTCGTCACGATGTAAGTGGCTTTTATAATTATTTACTTTTTAATCATCTTATTGATCAATTCTAAAAAGAATATATACACAAAACTATCAAATATTTCAAAATATTGAATTTTTACATATTTTATGTTTCGTTCATTGTAAATAATCCATTTAGGTTAAAGGTAATCTTTCCAACTAATAGGAAAGAGCTGACTGCTTCCTTTCATTGATATGAGGGCATGTCACGCTTTTAGTTTTAAGTTTTCAGCTGAATATTGATCGCAGCTTCTTTATATCGCACCTTTAGAAAATAAAAAAACGAAATTCGAAATTTTAAATTCTTCCATCTGTCAAGTAGCTCGTCTTGTCTTGTTATTTCCCCTGAAATAATAGGAAATTGAGTGAGTTTACGTATAAAGAAGGATTGTAGCTTAATTTTTGAGATAATTGGATGAAGGGTGAGCGTTTACTAGTTGAAAAATGGGCCCAACTTAAACCTACTCCTCTTTCCGCAAGTGAGAGGCATTCATCATTCTCGTTAACACCTAAAGCATTCCCGAATCCGATCAAGGGAATCCTTCGTCACGATGTAAGTGGCTTTTATAATTATTTACTTTTTAATCATCTTATTGATCAATTCTAAAAAGAATATATACACAAAACTATCAAATATTTCAAAATATTGAATTTTTACATATTTTATGTTTCGTTCATTGTAAATAATCCATTTAGGTTAAAGGTAATCTTTCCAACTAATAGGAAAGAGCTGACTGCTTCCTTTCATTGATATGAGGGCATGTAACGCTTTTAGTTTTAAGTTTTCAGCTGAATATTGATCGCAGCTTCTTTATATCGCACCTTTAGAAAATAAAAAAACGAAATTCGAAATTTTAAATTCTTCCATCTGTCAAGTAGCTCGTCTTGTCTTGTTATTTCCCCTGAAATAATAGGAAATTGAGTGAGTTTACGTATAAAGAAGGATTGTAGCTTAATTTTTGAGATAATTGGATGAAGGGTGAGCGTTTACTAGTTGAAAAATGGGCCCAACTTAAACCTACTCCTCTTTCCGCAAGTGAGAGGCATTCATCATTCTCGTTAACACCTAAAGCATTCCCGAATCCGATCAAGGGAATCCTTCGTCACGATGTAAGTGGCTTTTATAATTATTTACTTTTTAATCATCTTATTGATCAATTCTAAAAAGAATATATACACAAAACTATCAAATATTTCAAAATATTGAATTTTTACATATTTTATGTTTCGTTCATTGTAAATAATCCATTTAGGTTAAAGGTAATCTTTCCAACTAATAGGAAAGAGCTGACTGCTTCCTTTCATTGATATGAGGGCATGTCACGCTTTTAGTTTTAAGTTTTCAGCTGAATATTGATCGCAGCTTCTTTATATCGCACCTTTAGAAAATAAAAAAACGAAATTCGAAATTTTAAATTCTTCCATCTGTCAAGTAGCTCGTCTTGTCTTGTTATTTCCCCTGAAATAATAGGAAATTGAGTGAGTTTACGTATAAAGAAGGATTGTAGCTTAATTTTTGAGATAATTGGATGAAGGGTGAGCGTTTACTAGTTGAAAAATGGGCCCAACTTAAACCTACTCCTCTTTCCGCAAGTGAGAGGCATTCATCATTCTCGTTAACACCTAAAGCATTCCCGAATCCGATCAAGGGAATCCTTCGTCACGATGTAAGTGGCTTTTATAATTATTTACTTTTTAATCATCTTATTGATCAATTCTAAAAAGAATATATACACAAAACTATCAAATATTTCAAAATATTGAATTTTTACATATTTTATGTTTCGTTCATTGTAAATAATCCATTTAGGTTAAAGGTAATCTTTCCAACTAATAGGAAAGAGCTGACTGCTTCCTTTCATTGATATGAGGGCATGTCACGCTTTTAGTTTTAAGTTTTCAGCTGAATATTGATCGCAGCTTCTTTATATCGCACCTTTAGAAAATAAAAAAACGAAATTCGAAATTTTAAATTCTTCCATCTGTCAAGTAGCTCGTCTTGTCTTGTTATTTCCCCTGAAATAATAGGAAATTGAGTGAGTTTACGTATAAAGAAGGATTGTAGCTTAATTTTTGAGATAATTGGATGAAGGGTGAGCGTTTATTAGTTGAAAAATGGGCCCAACTTAAACCTACTCCTCTTTCCGCAAGTGAGAGGCATTCATCATTCTCGTTAACACCTAAAGCATTCCCGAATCCGATCAAGGGAATCCTTCGTCACGATGTAAGTGGCTTTTATAATTATTTACTTTTTAATCATCTTATTGATCAATTCTAAAAAGAATATATACACAAAACTATCAAATATTTCAAAATATTGATGAAGGGTGAGCGTTTACTAGTTGAAAAATGGGCCCAACTTAAACCTACTCCTCTTTCCGCAAGTGAGAGGCATTCATCATTCTCGTTAACACCTAAAGCATTCCCGAATCCGATCAAGGGAATCCTTCGTCACGATGTAAGTGGCTTTTATAATTATTTACTTTATAATCATCTTATTGATCAATTCTAAAAAGAATATATACACAAAACTATCAAATATTTCAAAATATTGAATTTTTACATATTTTATGTTTCGTTCATTGTAAATAATCCATTTAGGTTAAAGGTAATCTTTCCAACTAATAGGAAAGAGCTGACTGCTTCCTTTCATTGATATGAGGGCATGTCACGCTTTTAGTTTTAAGTTTTCAGCTGAATATTGATCGCAGCTTCTTTATATCGCACCTTTAGAAAATAAAAAAACGAAATTCGAAATTTTAAATTCTTCCATCTGTCAAGTAGCTCGTCTTGTCTTGTTATTTCCCCTGAAATAATAGGAAATTGAGTGAGTTTACGTATAAAAGAAGGATTGTAGCTTAATTTTTGAGATAATTGGATGAAGGGTGAGCGTTTACTAGTTGAAAAATGGGCCCAACTTAAACCTACTCCTCTTTCCGCAAGTGAGAGGCATTCATCATTCTCGTTAACACCTAAAGCATTCCCGAATCCGATCAAGGGAATCCTTCGTCACGATGTAAGTGGCTTTTATAATTATTTACTTTATAATCATCTTATTGATCAATTCTAAAAAGAATATATACACAAAACTATCAAATATTTCAAAATATTGAATTTTTACATATTTTATGTTTCGTTCATTGTAAATAATCCATTTAGGTTAAAGGTAATCTTTCCAACTAATAGGAAAGAGCTGACTGCTTCCTTTCATTGATATGAGGGCATGTCACGCTTTTAGTTTTAAGTTTTCAGCTGAATATTGATCGCAGCTTCTTTATATCGCACCTTTAGAAAATAAAAAAACGAAATTCGAAATTTTAAATTCTTCCATCTGTCAAGTAGCTCGTCTTGTCTTGTTATTTCCCCTGAAATAATAGGAAATTGAGTGAGTTTACGTATAAAAGAAGGATTGTAGCTTAATTTTTGAGATAATTGGATGAAGGGTGAGCGTTTACTAGTTGAAAAATGGGCCCAACTTAAACCTACTCCTCTTTCCGCAAGTGAGAGGCATTCATCATTCTCGTTAACACCTAAAGCATTCCCGAATCCGATCAAGGGAATCCTTCGTCACGATGTAAGTGGCTTTTATAATTATTTACTTTATAATCATCTTATTGATCAATTCTAAAAAGAATATATACACAAAACTATCAAATATTTCAAAATATTGAATTTTTACATATTTTATGTTTCGTTCATTGTAAATAATCCATTTAGGTTAAAGGTAATCTTTCCAACTAATAGGAAAGAGCTGACTGCTTCCTTTCATTGATATGAGGGCATGTCACGCTTTTAGTTTTAAGTTTTCAGCTGAATATTGATCGCAGCTTCTTTATATCGCACCTTTAGAAAATAAAAAAACGAAATTCGAAATTTTAAATTCTTCCATCTGTCAAGTAGCTCGTCTTGTCTTGTTATTTCCCCTGAAATAATAGGAAATTGAGTGAGTTTACGTATAAAAGAAGGATTGTAGCTTAATTTTTGAGATAATTGGATGAAGGGTGAGCGTTTACTAGTTGAAAAATGGGCCCAACTTAAACCTACTCCTCTTTCCGCAAGTGAGAGGCATTCATCATTCTCGTTAACACCTAAAGCATTCCCGAATCCGATCAAGGGAATCCTTCGTCACGATGTAAGTGGCTTTTATAATTATTTACTTTATAATCATCTTATTGATCAATTCTAAAAAGAATATATACACAAAACTATCAAATATTTCAAAATATTGAATTTTTACATATTTTATGTTTCGTTCATTGTAAATAATCCATTTAGGTTAAAGGTAATCTTTCCAACTAATAGGAAAGAGCTGACTGCTTCCTTTCATTGATATGAGGGCATGTCACGCTTTTAGTTTTAAGTTTTCAGCTGAATATTGATCGCAGCTTCTTTATATCGCACCTTTAGAAAATAAAAAAACGAAATTCGAAATTTTAAATTCTTCCATCTGTCAAGTAGCTCGTCTTGTCTTGTTATTTCCCCTGAAATAATAGGAAATTGAGTGAGTTTACGTATAAAAGAAGGATTGTAGCTTAATTTTTGAGATAATTGGATGAAGGGTGAGCGTTTACTAGTTGAAAAATGGGCCCAACTTAAACCTACTCCTCTTTCCGCAAGTGAGAGGCATTCATCATTCTCGTTAACACCTAAAGCATTCCCGAATCCGATCAAGGGAATCCTTCGTCACGATGTAAGTGGCTTTTATAATTATTTACTTTATAATCATCTTATTGATCAATTCTAAAAAGAATATATATATATATATATATATATATATATATATATATATATATATATATATATATATATATATATATATATATATATATATATATATATATATATATATATATATATATATATATATATATATATATATATATATATATATATATATATATATATATATATATATATATATATATATATAGTTTATATATATATAAGTTATATATATATATATATATATAAGTTTTGTATTTATGTCACTGTAGCTTAATATCGACATTTGAGGGATGTATTAGTTATCCCTATAGTGGTGATTTAAGGCAGAGATCTACTTAGCACGGATTCCGTCCGATGCGCTTGCGCAATACGCTTCTATACATGATGGATTGCGATGAGCTAACTCACCTGTGAATCCGCGTTAACAAACCGGCATCGAACAAAAAACTGCTAGTCATACGATTTGACGAGTTTCGTGTGGATAATGGAGCAACGACACATACGACGAGCTTTATTTTATGCATAATAAGCTTAATTGTATTATTTATGATTTTATTGTATATTCTTAATGAATAAATTGAATACTGAATACTGAATAGTAGACACGAAAATATTAAAATTATATGTGGAAACAGATAACAATTCTGCATCTGTTGATAGGTATATAATAGGTAATACGAGCAGATATTAACGCAATCTGTTGATAGGTAACGTAAGACTAAATAAATAGTCAAAATTAATATATTCAGGAATGGTAATAGTATCAGTTACATATATGCATATTGTAACTGATAATGAATGTTTAATGATTGATCACGATAGTATTTACAATTTCTAAATAGGGTTCCGTATTTTTCCGTAAGACAAGTACAAGTTAGAAATACCGAGTTTTTTTCACTTTTTCGATTTTATCATATTTAATCATAATTATCTAATTGTTTTACAAAATTATATTTCAATATTCTATATACAAAATTTCAATGCAATCATTGCACAGTTATTATTTTTATGATTGCAATAGTAGTTCCATAGTTATAGTACTTTTTGACGAGCGCGGCGTTATTGCAAGAAATTCCAATAAATTGCCGCGGTCTGCCATGAAATTATGCCGCTACTTGAAGGGTTAAATGAATAACAAAGTACCGCTTTTGATTTTGGACGCCCTGTATGCAGCTTTCGTAATATGCACTTGAGCGTGTTTGTAGCTTCTCATTCCTTTCTTATGGTAATAATTTAATGACATAATAATAAGCAAGTCATCGCTGATTGAATTGGAAGTGTCAAATGATTCCTCTGTATAAGCTTTAGCATATTAATACTTAATAATTGATATGGTAATACTAGCAGATGAATACTTTGATGCCTGATTCAATAAGCGATGACTTGCTAAACTTCACAGTAAAGTTATCGACGAAGTCTTTATACAAAATAACAAGTTTAGTACCTAATGTTCATTATAAAAGAGTTGTCAATAATCCACGAAGTTGGATACTTAATCGGTCGATGTCCGTAGACAGTAGCAGCATTATATAGGGTATTAGCACAATACCTATACCGAACAGTAAGCGCACACTGGAGCAGCAGGGCGTTGCGGGGATAGGGAGCGAGGAAAGTGAGCAGAGGGATAGGCGTCACGCGGGGTTGGAGGTTGTCAAATTTCTGAAATGTATGAATATCTGCGTCGGCAGGGTAGCGGCTATATGGCAGCCATATGCGAGCCCTTAGGACTCGTGACGTCGCACGGTGGGCGAAACGGCACTTTGCCGGGTTTATGAATCAACTTTGTTTTTTCACTGTTTTATTTATGGCGATGGATAGACCTTATTATTCTTAACAATTGTCGACCTATGTGTTTTTTTTAAACGTTATACTTTGGGCATAAACTGAATGTCTGCTTTGTCCTGATACATCCCGCTTCGAATGCTTTTTACCCTAATCCTTGTCTCCTCTACCATCATTCTGCATATTAAAAAAAACAAAAATGCCACCTTGCTAGATGAGAGACTAGGAAAAATTATAAAAACCACACATTTCAAAGCATATTTTTTTATTATCTTAGGTTATTGAAAGGCAAATTTTACGCGGAAAAGTACGTAAAACTACGTAACAAGACAAATAACTAATTAAAACTGACAATAGTAGATTTTGAATGTAGACACCTAGTTAGTAATTAGTATAGTAATAAAGCAACACTAATATAGTAATGTTATTTGTTGAGTGGGGCTTTTCTAAGGTCTTTATAAGCCTTGTAACACTGCGACCATTGCTGATCTGTGTGATTGTGTTCGCCACCTACTATAGTTCTCCGCTAAGCCTCGCGTCATTTATGAACCGCAACAGGCTTTTGGCGACAGATTGTTTTACCTCCTCAGGTTGGAGGTAATGACCACCCAAGTGGATGTATCTTTTACGCATCAGCGGGCCACACTCGCACATGAGGTGCAGGGGAGTTTCCTCGACCCCTTGGCAGAACCTGCACATCCTTGTGCAGGTGAAAATCAAAGTGCAGGTGAACATTTATGATCAATTAATTACTTATACTGCCGAAAGCATATCACAAATTACTGCAAATTTATTTGAAAAGACATTTATTGACATTTGTTGAGATGTGGTCTGCTCTGACAATCTCTTTAAATGCCGCTGGTGTGGATCGCAGGATACTAAAGATGAAAACGCCCTATTCCATTGGTTTCACTATTTATTGCTGGTTTAAATGCAGTATATATTTACAGTGCGCGCTTGCGAATTTTCACAATTCAAAAGGCAGGTCGTTAGGCATCCGCTCGATCGATACGAATGGCAACTGACGTGAGTGGCAGCGTTCAGCCAAGTCCCTCTTTCCGCTCATTGGTTGCGTTCAGCTGTGTCATTTACTAAGTTGCCCCGCTAGAAAGTAGAGAATGTAAGCGATATGTAACATATGGTGAGGAGCTAATGGGCCCTGTTGCAGTTACGCCACTAAGACCCATGTGTGTAGGGTCGGCCAAACGCACGGGTCAACACCCATCCGGCGGCCTCCACGCAAAAGTGCGAGCCCTGGTAGGACTCTGGCCTGGGGGGCAGTTTACCCTAGGAGTCAATCTTCGGCGCTCCTGGACGGTTTGCGCACCGTGCGGCGTCAGGTAATCGAGTAAAAGATGTACAGTTACCAAGCATCCCAATGCTTCCGTCAGCTATGCCATTCGAATTCAAACGTTTGCAGTTTCCGGTGCGACTTGCGTTTGCAATGACCATCAACAAAGCACATGGACAATCGCTACAAGTGTGTGGACTAAATTTAAAAAATCAAAGCTTTTCACATGGACAACTGTATGTGGCATGCTCATGCGCCGGAAAACCTTCTCATTTATTCGTGTATGCACCAGATGGAAAAACAAAAAAATGTGTATCCAAAAGCACTTCAATAAACACAAACACAAACACTTTCTTTGCAATGCATGTCGGCTGGAGCTAGTATTGACTAAAATTACTGATTCTGATTCGTTATCAGAAATTTGGACTTGGCAACATTTTCCAGTGGACTACCTATCAACGCTATGCCCATTGATAAGTACTTCAAAGATTGCAAAGCGGGTGCAAGCATGCGTGAAAAGTGGTACATCCTGCCTCCGTCGAAATTAGCAGGTCAAAAATTCTTCATTTTCTATGCAAATAACGCAAATCCTATGCGGCTATTAAACAAAGGTGTTGCCCAACGGAACAACGAATACCGTCTATAACGATTGCCATTACGAAGCGATTATCCCACTGACCAGTGCTTCAAATAGAATTACGTGGATTCATATTCATTTCCATTTTATATTAATATATTTACAAAACTGCAGACTAACGGCCTTATTGAGTCGGCCGTAAGCATCGCACAGTGGTTCGAAGTCACGAAATCCTGGCCAAAACTTGACCTTTGGTGGGAATAAAACTTAGTATGAGGGAATTTTGAAGGTCGCTGATTATGAATCCGAAATCCAAATTATTGTAAACAAAATGGCCGATTCAATATGGCGGACATGGATGTGAAAGATGTGTCAGATCTTTACGAAAATTGGTTTACGCTGGTTTTTCGTATCGCTGATTATGAATCCGAAATCCAAATTATTGTAAACAAAATGGCCAATCCAAAATGGCCGACATAGATGTGAAAAAGATGGCAGATCTTGACGAAAATTGGTAAAGATTTGTTTTCAGTTTCCCTGATGACATCCGAAATCCAAATTATTGTAAACAAAATGGCCGACGTGAAAAGACCTCATTTCCATAAAAGTATTTATACAGTGGGTTTCGCGGTTCCTTATTACAAGTACTCATGTGCGTAAGAAAAATATCCGATTTTTTATGAAATTTTATTGAATATTTCAATAATAATAATAATTATTATATTTAGACCCAATTAATATCTAAGTCGGAATATGAAGCCACTTCCGAGCTCGTCTCAGTTGTAAGGCCAGGTTCGATTTCGATCTCAGCGCAAAATCGGTCTGCTGCAGCGGTGATGACTGCATGTAGGAGCGAGTAACATCGCTAAAGCTTCCGGCGACATGCTCTTCAGTTTTTTTTCTGGTACTGGAAACATACGGATCTAAAGTGGCTAAGAGCCGATTGAAAACATCTTCCATTGTTTTCAATCGCCTGAAATTTACTTCCGTCTTTTTTAACACGGTTTTATTAGGTCGACCTGCATGTAACTATGTAATGGAATCTAAGGTAACTAATTTAACCATCTTCCAAGGATCGTAGCGTCATGAAAATTGGCAGCTTTATGTAGTTCTGATGACAATACAATAATATGGTACTGTCGAACTGATCTAATGATGGAGACGGAAGATATGAACTGGAACTTCACGATGGAACATCGTATCATAGCTGTGTTTGAACTTGTAAGAAAAGTCTTGGAATGAACTTTGACCATGATTAGGTTACAAGGTCTGATGATGTGGTTTTTACGTGCATTTATAAAAGCGTGTTTTTATTGTTTTTTCAAAAACTATTAATTATTTATATTAAATTATTAAATCAACTAATTGAAGTTACTATATTTCCAGAGTATATAAAAACAATCTTTATATGTATATAAAAAAAAGTACGTGCGGCCGCATAATACTCATAAATAAAAATCAATTTTACAGTCCTATTGTATGCGCGATATAGCAGCTGTTCTATTAATTCTGATACCGCACGATGCAAAAAAAACATAACAGACAAGATGGCAGCTAAAGTACGGGTCAAAGGAACGTTCCGATGGGGGTAATAAACCGAGCTGTCAACAAGGATGGGGCTAACGTCGATATTGCTTATCGATGAATTACGCTTGCTCGATGAAACAGTATTATACATCTGGATTTATTATAGTACCGATTGCTATATTTATTAATATTTGCGGTTTAAGTAATATTTTAGAATTAGAGTAATTAAATAATGACCTAATTAAGTGATGTGAGTTATTAAATGAGTACTCATCTGAGTAGATATCTGATTATCATAATAATAATAATAATAATAAACTCTTTATTTGCACTTAAAAAGTATACAAAAAAGGCGAGCTTATTGCCACATGGCAATGTCTTACAGCTAACCTAAACATAGTGGTACATGCGCGCATTGTGAAAATAAAGATTATTACATAACATACAGACAAGTGGAAGAATTTAAGACTAATAGTGCCCGAGGAGAGGAAAATTGGGAGAGGAACAGGAGAGAAAGGGAAGAACTGGTTACTTCTTAGAAAGGTAGTAATCCTTAAGGTGAGTCTTAAACGATGGTAAAGAAGGCGAGTTTCGTATATTTGCTGGGAGATCGTTCCAGAGTCTTGCACCATGGACACAGAAAGAATAGGAATAGAAATCACTATTATGACTCGGAATTTTTAATAAACTGTCAGAGGCTGACCGAAGTACGAGACCGTGGGAACTTAGTGGTTCAAAAAGCTCCTGGAGATAGGATGGTGTTAGTTGGGTGAGTACACGATATAGGAGAGCCAGTATATGAACATTTCTTCTTTGGCGTATTGGCAACCACTTTAACTGTGCCCTATAGTCGGACACGTGATCATACTTACGTAGACCGAAGATGAATCGTATGCATACATTTTGCAAACGTTCAAGTTTGTTGAGCAGTTCCTCTGATAAATCGAGATAAGCCACATCTGCATAGTCAAGGAGAGGCAAGAGGAGAGACTGTGCAAGAGATTTATCATACCATGGCATATCACATGTCATTATTAATTTTTAAACAGTCATTAGTAAAATGTTATCTTGGCATTTTGTAATAATGAGTCCCACACATTACCTATAGTATTACAATTGCAGAAGCTATGATTATTATGTTACCTATAATTAGTGATAATTGTGCCTGATGAGGTTTTAGAATAAGTTATTTTTGCTTGTTTCCTACTTTGTATGGTGCCAAAACCTTATTTTTGTAATAAAAAGCTAAGTATAATAATATGTTTGTTTTTTTAATTTCGATGTGCGAATTTTTTATTTTCTTTTTTTAAGATATAAGTTTGTCTCAATCCAACAAGGTTGTGACCAAAATTTTTAATGAAACATATTTTTTTTTTCGACTTGTGGCCTTTTATTTAAAATATTAATTTGTTTGCTTGAAAAAAAAATATAAACTAAAGGGACTTATGTGCTGCTAATCTTCTTTGGGATATAGTTACCACAAAATTGAAGTGAACAAGCGATAGGGAATTAAAATACGCATCGAATCAAATAAAATGACACAAAATTATTGTAAGTAAGAGTGCCAAAAAAGCAAAGAAACTAAATCAAAATTTTAAAACTGCTCTCCTGAAAAAAACAAAATTTTGATTTGTGGCACTTTAGTTTGTATATCATAAAATGCTGCGCGGATAAAACATCACTATTTATCTATCAGTTAAGCAATGGGGACCACATTTTCTAACCTGGAGCTATTGAAGTTGAAGGGTGATTATAAATAGGATAGAAAACGAATTTACCGCGTGAAATTTGTAGGACCCGACGTTTCGGTGACGTTGCAGCCGCCGTTGTCTAGGGTAGACTGAAGAGCTGTCAGTCCGTTGTTTTGCGGGTAGTCCGCAAACCGCTGCCGCCACTGCGTAGGTTATAACGGTGGTGGGGGGCCGGGCTCGGAGCGCGGGAATTTTACTTTCCTGACGACCTATCGGAAAGGAAAGTATTGTGATCGCGCTAAAAAAAAATTTTGAGATGAAGATGGGAATATATATTTTGAGACTCCCTGAGACGATTGAGACTATTTCCAGACCGATCTCTGTCTGTATGTATGTCTGTATGTCTGTATGTCTGTATGTATGTATTCTTCCACGATAGCGCCCAGACGCTTAATCGGATTGAGCTGAAATTTGGTATATAAGCTTCTGTTAACCGTCGGAGGAACCCATTAGTTTTTGGAGTCCCTACACCCTACGGTTGTGGTACCTCCCATACAAATTTGGGGTTCCCGGCGAAAAAATTGTTTCCGCGATAGCGCCCAGACGCTTAATCTGTCTAAGTTAAAATTTGGCATAGAAGCTTCTGTTAACCATCGGAAGAACCTATTAGTTTTTGGGGTACTTACGACCAACGTTTGGGGTACCTGCTATACAAATTTGGGGTACTAGAGTAAAAAATGTCGCTGTTTTTTCGCACCTCCCCGGATACTAGTCAGGAAAGTCTTGGGGTGACACAACCGATTTTTTAAAATCCGTCTTGCACACAACACTCACTGTATCCTGTTTTACGTCTTTGCGTTCGGCGTTCGGCGACGGGAACATTTTAAGAAGAGGGTTCCACGTAGAAGAGAGTTTGTAGCCGTCATATCTATTGAAGTTCGGAGTTCTTCTTATTTCAATGGCTTCCCGGATCATGCGAGGAAAGTAGAATTGTTCCTTGGATAGAACAATGGGATTTTGAAACTGCATCCAGTGGTTACTTCCGCTATCCAATATATGTTCGCAGATCGCCGATTTTTCTCGCTGAACGTTTTTAACAGCTTTGATGTGTTCTGTCCTATTTATAATGTGCTATTTATAATGTCAAACAACCGCGATAGTCTTCGATTTTATATTGAAGGGTGATATTAACATGCCGACTCGGTGCATAACATTTTGGAATACATAACATTTTGTCATTTGTGTGTGTGTGTGCCAGATTGAATTTTTTGAGAAAAGTGAACCACTTGATAAGAGGTTCTCGACCGCGATTTTACCTCGACGAGACTTGGGTTAACCAAAGCCGACACGCATCCCTACAAGTAGGTAGTAAAAGGAGCGGGGCCGGCCCAATGATTTATTGTCTCACCGGAACGTTCCTTTGGCCCGTACTATAGTGTCAGTTAGTTTTTGTAAATTTTGCAAGGTAATGCAGTAAACTTACAGCTTAGACTTTGAAATTCACGGAATATGGCGGAATGTATAACTTTTCGAATAGTTGAAAATATAAGTTTTAAAAATTCTTTAATATTAATGAAGCAGAAAATAGTGCTACATTTGAATAATTTACTCATTAAGTTTTGGCTCAATCAATTTGAAAATGTATTCTACATATCTCCAGAAATCATATCCTTTTTCACAGAACTACAATTACAAATTATTTATTGAGTTTAAATTATGAGTAGAATCAATATACAAAAGTCTTAACCTAACTAGGCTGCCGCCTGTTCCGAGGTGGACAATTGACAGTGGAAATCGAAATAGACAATTGAAATCGAAAACTTGACTTTAAAATTATTGAACTAGCCGTACTTTTCGTTCACTCGGTGCATAATGCGTGCGCTTTCCACGAAGCATAATATCGAACTGATATGACCACTCATATACATATAAAGGCTAGACTCTTCCTCGTTCACAACTTCGTTCGCAGCCGTTAATCCTCTACCTAACGGAGAGGTCAAAAAATTTTGAGGTTTTGACCTGGATTTCGGAATTTCGGACCACCGTTCATCGTGGCTAAATATCTGCCATTGATTATAAACATACAAGCTAACAAGTAAATATATTGAAAAGATTAAAAAAACACTACTGATGTTACAGAAAGTGAACTATTGAATTTATAATAATTTTTAGAACAGGTTTTTATGAAATGTTATATGTTTTATTGAAATGTGGTTTATGTATTTATCCATGTAGATATATGTATGTGGCGAGCCACCCCTCACTAGACTCCAAGTTGTTTGATGTGAGGAGGTGGTGTCAACTTGCGGGTTATCTCCGTATTGAAAGTCGATTGAAAGTATATCAGAAGGTATTTATAGTGATTTATATAGCCAGTTTGTTAACGCTTCCTGAATATGTCAGGGGTTGATGCGAATGGGATAGCTATCTGCATGAAGTTACGAGGATGCATGGATAAGGATTATAGTTTGTGCTCAGAGTATCTCGTACTCAACACGGCACGTCTGTAGGAGTTCAGACTGATGCTTGCTCGCCTCGATATGAGGAAGGAAGGAAGAGGTACCCAAAATGGTCGGACCCGTTGATCCAACTCGTGAGAGTAGTACCGCCGCTGTCTTGGGGGGTGATCTTTCGAGAAATGATACCCTGGTGCTATTTTCGCCGCCTCATAAAGGCCGAAAAATGACGCAATCCAAAATATTCCGAGTAAAAATGTTGTTCAATGTAACTGATTTGACAAAGTAGTTAAAATTCGTGCTAATTCAGCGCTGCACGAGGTGGAACAAAGGCTGTATTAACTTCAGTTCATTTCACTGGAATTCAATGCATTTGTTGACTGGCATGTACGATCGTTACATGTATATCTCTGAAATAAACTTAATCAGACCATTCATTTTACAAACACGATATATTAAAAAGAATATATTGACATTTGTGTATTTAGACAAATATTATTTGATATTTGGACAGTTTAGGTTGGACATATAAGTCCCTGTGTACCTGCCGGGAAAGTCTTGGGGTGACACAACCGATTTTTACAAGCTTTTATTTACCTTGCAATGTTTGTCAGTATGTTTGTTTTGGTCAAATCTTGCAAGCAGAATTAGAACCACTTTCTCTTACCATAGGAAAATGAAGTTGTACACGTTGGGTCAGTTCCGATGACAATGCATGTTTATGGTAAGCATGACCTGATTCTGCACCCAGGACTGGCTCCCGACGAGGGGACTCCTCAACGGTCAACAGTACAGAAACGAAATTTTGTTTACGCATTCAATTATGATAGCCCGTTATAAGTTTAACCATGACATGGCTGCTGCGCCCAGGGTTTTTTATATTTTTTTTATTTGTTAAGTGGGGCTTTTCTAAGGTCTTTATGAGCCCTGTAGCACTGCGACCATTACTGATCTATTGTGTTCGCCACCTACTATAGTTCTGCGCTAATCCTCGTGTCATTTAAGAACCGCAGCAGGCTTTTGGCGCCAGATTGTTTTACCTTGGGTGGTCATTACCTCCAGGTTGGAGGTAATGACCACCCAAGTGGGTGTATCTTCTACGCATCAGCGGGCCACACTCCCTCATGAGGTGCTGGGGAGTTTCCTCTGCTCCTTGGCAGAACCTGCACATTTTTGTGTCTCTGAGCCTGAGGTTGAACATGTGTTTGTTCAGGCCACAATGCCCCGTGAGCGCCCTCACCAGTATGCGTAGATTATTCCTATTTAGCGATAAGGCCTCACGGACCGTCTTACGGTCGTAAGCCATGATTAGCGCTATGGAATGCTTCAATCCTGGCGTGTTGTTCCAGTGGTTGACGGATTGTTCTAAACACATTTGTTTGAGCATTAGGTTTGCAAGGCTTGCTGTGGCGTACCAAAAGGTACGCCACAGCAAGGTTCAGTGACGTATAACGTTCCCTTTGCTGCCGTCTTAGCAAGTTCGTCGGCTTTTTCATTTTCTTCGATTGCTGCATGGCCGGGAACCCATCTTAGAATTACCCTGTTCTTTGCGCCCAGGGAATTCAGTAGTGATGCGCCCAGGGTTAGCTCCCGACGAGGGGACTCCTCAACGGTCAACAGCACAGAAACGAAATTTTATATACGCAGTCAATTATGATAGCCCATTCTAAGTTTCATTATGACATGGCTGCCGCACACAGGGTTGTCTCGGGACAGAGCATTTTAATAAAAGCTTGTTTTTAAAAATGTGTTTTACTATAAACGTATTTAAAATTATCTTGTTAGGAAAATGCTTTTAAATGTCTGCACCGAAGCGACCCCGTAAAGATTTTTATTATGCGTATGGATATACTGATAGACAGAATCGACAGCATGTCAAAATATGTATGTACGAATTATATTGTATCCATTGTGCAATCCAAATCATAATTTAATTTTTTTACCGATGTTAAAGTGTAACACAGTCGGTTACCCTTTCAAAGCATTCCTTATAAACACATGTAACCTTTTACATCTGTTCGCGTTGGAGAAACAATCAATCAATCGTCTTCAATCAAAACAAAAGCTAGCGGATGGAAGAGGCGGCTTAGTGCGAGCGGAGGAGGTCGAAAAGGTCGAAAAGGTCGGCGCTCTTCCGACCTTCACATTCATCAACATCACATAACAATCTTAAAACCGATCGAGCGATTTTATGTAATCGTTTAAATCCTAGAACGTGGTAATTAGATTTCCGCTATATTCAGGAACTAGCTGACCCGTGCCCACTTCGTTGGGCGGTAAAATTTTTTACCTGTGATGGAATTATGAGTATGGTTCGGTTAGTATTGAGTGCTATGATTTATTTCCTGGCTGCCAAAAACAGGGTTAAATTTTTACTGCATATGTATGCCAATTTGACTATAATACCGTTATTTGTGAGTATCTTCTTGTGAGTGTCTTATTTGTGAGCGTATTATCTCTTTAACTATTTATGCAGTAAAAGGGAAATTATATGCAGTAAATGGGAAAAGTCGTTTGTTTTAAATGCTTTAGACGATGAATTTACTTATTTTGATAAGAATTCATAATTGTTGATAATATGACCAATAAACATGACCTAACGATTTAAACTATTTTTTTATTATAAAGTACTATTTTTTGTGACTTAAATATAAAAGTTAGACATATGCTGTCGCTGACTTTTTTGTAGGCATTGTCAAGCTCTACAACTTTTCTCTAAAACTTAATCATATATCTCTCATCGTTAAGGCAGCGTTAGTTAGAAACGTTTTCGTTAAACCGCTTTTCTCCGACTTACTTTGCAAATCCGACTTCCACAAAAAAGTCTTTTTATTTTTCGGATTAATATATAGCCTATGATACTCACAAATAACGTGAATTTCTATTGGTAAAAGAATTTTCAAAATCGGTTCAGTAGATCCAGAGATTACTTTCTACAACGTCACAAACTTTAACTCTTTATATAGTATAGATGAATAATAGTAATAATGATACACTTGATCGTTCTCTACTTTAGGTTGCTGGTCATCCACCCGGTAGATCACATAACATCTGTAAAATTATATAATTAGATTACTCAGTGCCATAACTAGAGCTGTCAACTACAACGGGCGAACCCGTCACCTCAGGAAGTTTTAACGATATTACATTGTTCTGTCTTCCGCGAGGTGAGTGTAGAAGACGAAAATAGTCCATCGTCTAATAACGCCACTCGCCCGTAAGATGCCAACGCCTTATCGCGAGATAACCAGGTTAATCACCCAGCGGGCCAACACTCGCGCCCTTACTTCCAGTTGCAAACAGATTACTTCGAGCTCCCGCCTGGTTACAGGCTCAAGGTCGCTTGCGCGTTCCTCTCCCTTACGTAGCGGTGATACGGTGTCTACCGAATATATCGCGGAGCATGGCATCCTTTGCCCGGCTGTTCAACCGGTATCGGGTAGTAGGGCGGTGTCGACTACAACGGGCGAACCCGTCACCCCAGGCTGGTATGACGACATGTAATCATTCTATCAGCCGCGTAATGAGCGTAGAAGACTTAGAGACAAAGACAATCTACTGTCTAGCTCGCCAGTAGCCCGTTAGAGTCCGACGCCTTACGGCGTGGCACCGGGAAAGGTACTAAACGGGCAGATCGCCCCCTAACTATCAGTTTTGGTAGGATATCTCCGTCTGGAATTAACCTTCAGGATACTTCCGTCCTCCCGACTAGTTACGGGTCCGAAGTCGTTTACGCGACCTCTACCTGTTGTATTACAGCAATAATTCAATTAGAATTTATCGTAGACCTGGGCGTTCTTTGTCACACGGGATCGACTGGCCCAATGCCATTTCAAGAGTGGCTTGACAACAGGTCAACATCCACACCCGCTGCTTAGGAGACAGTGTATTTCCATAGTCTCCAGATTCCTTCAGCAATTAGTCAGAATGCACAACCGATAGGCATCGCCGCACGGGACACAAACCGTCCAGTGGCGATGGGATGCAATCCCGCCGGGAGAAACCAGTTCACCAGCTTTGAGGCATTTGACACAAGAGTCTTACCCGGGGTAGCCTTCCACACGAGGAGGCTTCTGAATAGGAGCTGAACCGTTAGTTGAGCCGATCCGAGAACAAAGTGGATTTTGTGGCCCAAGCTGCACGAATCCGTTCACCACCAAACCCGGTATCGGGTAGCCGATCGGTCGTTTCAAGATCAGTTGCTGTAAGGTGAACAACTAGCCCCGATCTATAGGAGATAATACTGTTTCCAGACTCCCCGGCTGTCGCACAATCGATTGGCTGACACCGGACGGCGCGCAAACCGTAATGCAAAAAAGTGACAACCGGTCATCTCACATTCCGCTCTAGCGTTTTGCCCTGTCTCGTTCACAAGGACTAATTTTCGATTTTAGTTCACAAAGAAACGCAATCGAACCCACTAGCTGACCCGTGCCCACTTCGTTATGCGGTAAACATTTTTACTTGTGATGAAATTATGAGTGTGGTTCGGTTAGTACTGAGTGCTATGATTTATTTCCTGACTGCCAAAAAGAGGGTTATATTTTTACTGCATAATATGTATGTATGTATTTGCATGCCGATTTGGCTATATTATTACCTGGTTTCAAATGAGTGAATGGAATGATTATGATTGAATAAATTATGTTTATTTTAATTGTTCAAAACTTCTCTGTATACTATATTAGATGTAATGTTATTATTTGTTACCATTCTTTCAGGAGTTCCAACCCAAGATACGGTCGCGGTTCCATACGTATGTCGTATTATCTCTTTAATCATATATGCAGTAAATGGAAAATTATATGCAGTAAAAGGGAGAAGTCTTTTGTTTCAAACACTTGAGACGATACATTTACTTACTTTTCAAATCCGACTACCACGAAAAAGTCTTTTAATTTTTCGGATTAAATATATGGCCTATGACACTCAAAATCGGCTTAGTAGATCCAGAGATTACTCCCTACAACCTCACATACTTTACCTCTTTATAATATTAGTATAGATGTGCCAACTTTCATAATGACCAGTCAAACGGTTTCGGAGTATATTAAGCTCGGACGGATAAACAAATATCTATTTTTATATCTAAGATATATACATTACGATAACGTGTGCGTGATCGAAGCCTATCGAGAAATTCTCAAACGATCCCACTTTTAATAACGAAACCGCAAATTGTAATTATTTGTGAATTGGTCCATGGCTAGTGTTAGTGGCAGATGATTGATGTCCGTTTCGCAAGGCGGCCTTTGACCGCCAACAAAATACCTTTTCTTTTGTCAAATCTCGGCAAATTAACAACATGAATGTCAAATCTAATGATGTTGCATTGGATTTACACCAAAAAAGATAGACGTTAGCCTTTTTAAAAGATGTCCTAACTGGGTTATTAAAATTAGCCATTACATTAATGATAATAATATAGAAAATCGGTACTTAGAGGCGTCGGTAATTTGACTGTTTCTTCATTGTAAATGATGCAGTGAATGTTAAGAGTTTTATAGGGTTGCGGACCGAAAACTACAAACTAGAACTACTCTTCTCCCGTTGAGTATGAGTCAACCAAATCTGGTTGCGAAACAATTATCCGTTGAGTACGAGTCGACCAAATCTGGTCGCGCGTTTTTTTCACTTCTTTGACGTTCTCATATTTATTCATAATTATCTAATTGTTTTACAAAATGATATTTCAATATTCTACATTCGAAATTTCAATGCAATTATTGTGCAGTTGTTCTTTTTATGATTGGTGTAGTAGTTTCGTAGTTATAGTACTTTAAGTCGATGTCGCCGAAAATCCTGCAAAAGAGACAGATGCATCCATGAAAATACCCATTTACTCCAAGGGTTAAAAAATCGGTTGTGTCACCCCAAGATGTTCCCGGCAAGTAATTAAGGATTGTTTCATTTAAATATTATCCCCTCCCCCGATAGCAAATGCGTTTTCGTCCGAAACTTTATATATCTTTAGTTTGTAACGACCTGTGAGGGACCACCCCTCACAAGACTCCAGATTATTCGATGTGAGGTGGCGGTGTCAACTTGCGAGTTATCTCCGTATTTAAAGGCGGTTTTGATGAAGCAGCAGATTTTTATTGATTGAATCGATTGAATATTGCCAGTTATAACGCTTGCCGAATTAACGAGTGCCCGAATTACTTATCGAGACGCGAGGGTTGCGCGACGGAGGTTATGCAGGAATAGTGGATGAGGATTGTGCGTGTGCTCCTAGTATCTTGTACTGGACACGGCTCGAGTCTGTGGGATTACAGACTGATGCTTCGAGACTCAGGGAGAATGAGAAAAGGAAAACAAGGAGCCGGATTCGTTGACCTAACTCATGAGAGAGAGTGCCGAATATGCCGTCGCAACCTTGGGGGAAGGTGATCACTCGGGGAATGATAATTTGGTTGCTTTTTGGCCGGTTTATATAGGCTGTGGAATGATGCAATTCGAAATATTCTGAGTAAAAGTATTGTTTCATCGTGCTGATTCATACCTGCATGAGTCAAAATAATAGCTGAATTGTGTCAGAGGATTTCACTGAAAATCGATGCATTTGTTGATCGTATGTAGTGGACTTAAGGTCCGTTACAGACCCTTAAGTATCGTACATGCCAGTCAGAAAATGCATTGAATTCCAGTGAAATGCACTGACGTCAATACAGCCATTATTCCACCTCGTGAATCGCTGCATTAGCACGACTTTTAACTACTTTGTCAAATCAGTTACATTGGACAACATTTTTACTCGGAATATTTTAGATTGCGTCATTTTTCGGTCTTTATAAGGCGGCGAAAATAGCACCAGGGTATCATTTCTCGAATGATCACTCCCCCCCAAGACAGCTGCGGAATCAACCCGGTACTACTCTCACGATTTGGGTCAACGGGTCCGACCATTTTGGGTACCTCTTCCTTTTTGGGGAACTCCTACAGACTCGAGCCGTGTCGAGTACAATATATTCTGAGCAAAAACTAAACTCCTTATCCACGCACCCTCCTAACTTCAGGCAGATAGACATCTCATTCGCGTCAAACCCTGACATATTCAGGAAATGTTAATAAACTGGCAATATAAATTACTATAAATTCCTTCTGATACAATAAATACCTTCTGATATACATTCAATCGACTTTTAATGCGGAGATAACCCGCAAGTTGACACCACCTCCTCACATCAAACAACTTGGAGTCTAGTGAGGGGTGGCCCGTTACAAGTTCTTGGGTAACTATTTAAGTAGTCTAAATCAGTATCCCAATTAGTGGTTCGCGTACCCCCAGGGGTACGCTAAGTTGCATCAAGGGGTACGCGTGGCATTCTCCTGACTAATATAATCAGTAAAAAACAATTACGCAAACAACAATTGCTGAAATATATTTTCCACAACTTACCTTTGCAAGAGCGAATTTTCCGGCAATGGCAAACTTAAAAAAAACATCATCACAGACCGCAACTCGAAAACGAGTTGAGACTGAATCTGACTAAAAAGCAGACGGATTTTTTGGGAATTGGGCAAAGAAAAAAGTGCAGATTTGTCATCTGAAACTGAATTTTATTTGTTTGTTTGTTTATATTCTTTATTGTGAAAATGTTACAATGGGCGGGTTTATTGTCATATGACAATCTCTTACAACCAACCCTACTATGACGTGTTATATGTATGTGTGCGTGTAACATGTCTGTAAGTGTGTGTCTTGTTATTGCATTCAATCGACAGAATTGAAAATGCAATTCCGTTAATTTGATCCCAACGGAAAATGGTGACCCAGCCGGGAATCGAACCCGGGACCTTACAATGTAACATCAGGCGACCTAACCACTATGCCACCGGGCCGTGTATTTTGATGGTAATAAATGTTTTAAAATAACTTCTTTCATTTTTTTCATCATTCCTGCAATAAGGGGTACGCGAGTTTGAGTTCTTTCTTGAAGTGGGTCGTAGGAAAAACGAATTGGAAACCACTGATCTAGATAAAGCGGAATAGGAATCCAAGAAAGAAGAATAATATCGGAAAAATAAAATTTTCATCCGAAACATCATATAATTCTCAGTACTTAGTATATATTGAAGCACTCTAGATAGGGCGGGATGGAAACCCATGAAAGAAGAAAAATATCAGAAGAAGAAGAAATAATAATTATTTTCGTCCGGAACTTTATATATCTGAGTACTTGGTCTATCTTTTACGAAGTTAAAGCCCCCAAAATGAGGCAGCATAAGAACGCAAGGTAGAATATGAGTATCAGAAGAAGAAGAATATTTTAGTCCGAAACTTAATACATCCTGAGTATAACGGCGGCTGCAACGTCGCCGAAACGTTGGGTGCTATAAACTTTAAGCGGTAAATTAATTTTATAATATTTATAATGTCAAACAACCGCCATAGTCTTCAATTTCCAATCGAGTATTTGCAATTTTGGATGAACAAAAGATTATTGATTATTGACAATTGACTCTCATTATACCTTCCTGGGGTGCCAAATTCGCACGTTGCGGTTTTCAGCTACAAAGTGACCCTACGTTCTAACACGATTATAATTATCGGGAACCAATAGACCTTTGACATTTCAATCGAATTAATAAGGCATCTAGCCGGCATTCCATAGAGATAGTAGGTGGTTTGGTTGGTCGAGGTCTCTTCTAATGAGGGAGCTATCGTAGATTTATCGGACGATGCGTTATATTTTGAAATGTTAATGGCTTCTTCGAGCCAAATTTGAAATGGAGATCCGCACGCACCAAACATACAGTATTATACGCTAGGGATGTGATACAGCGACCGAGCCAACGATCGATTATTGTAGAAGAATACCTGAGCGAAACAGCATCAGGTTTAGTTTCCATTACATTACATTACATTCGTATCTAATTGGCGAATGTACCGCTCTTGGACGTGTCTCAATATACTATAGGTAGTAATATAAAAGCTACTGTAAGAAACAGGTAGATATTACAAGCTTTTTGCATGATGCTTTATTGAGTATCTTATCTATTTTAAAGACAATTAGAAAATGTAATGGGTTCAGTATCGTAACCTAATCAAATAATTAAAAATAATCGTGAATTGTTAGAATAAGATCATATAAACGTTCAAAATATTCAAGAAAATCGATAAATAAAATACTAAGAAATAAATTTCAAATAACGGTATTTTCAATGTCAAAAATAATTTAAAAATCTAAATATTATTTAGGTAGGTAGTTACATGTATACAGAATGAGTTTTAATTAAGAGGCATCTTTGAAGGTGGTAAATCAGTACGAGCAACGTTAGTTAACGCTGTTAACGCTGTTAACGCAGTTAACGCTGATCTTGCGATGATATCTGACTGGTCGAAATCTCATGGCTTGCTCCTAAATCCATCCAAGACTCAAGCTATCATAATCGGAAGCAGCTATTTCACCTCGAGGATCGACATAAATTCTTTACCAAGGATTGGCATAGGTGCGGATGAGGTCCCAATCAGCTCTCAGGTTAAAAATCTTGGTGTATACCTCGACCAAAATCTTTCGTGGCAGCCACACATTGAGGAGATGAGACGTAAACTCTTTGGTCGCTTTCATGCAATAAAGAAACTCAAGAATTTTCTCCCCGAGGAAAGCAAAATCACAATCTGCCAATCTATTCTCCTCCCTCTCCTTGATTATTCAGATGTTGCCTTTCTCGACATCAAGGAAGATCTAGCCACCAGGGTAGAAAGGCTGCAAAATGTCTGCATTCGATTCATTTATGACCTACGAAAGTTTGACCATATTACGGAGTACAGAAGGAGACTTCACTGGCTGACGACCCGAGAAAGGAGAGATACGAGAGTCCTAGGTTTGCTCTTCAGAATCCTGAAGGGGGCCGCTCCGAAATATCTTATAAGTAGGTTCAAACCTCTATCTTCTCACGGGCGCCCTCTGAGATCTGAAGACAACCTACTGCTCTCGATCCCTAGTCACAGTAGTGATTTCTTCTCGCACTCTTTCTCTGTACGTGGAGCCCGTCTCTGGAATGCTTTACCCTCGCGTATAAGGATAGCACCTAGTTTGTATTGCTTCAAACGCAGGCTCAAAGAACACTTGAACCCACGCTCATAAACTTTTCCTTATTTTTCCCTATTTTTTCCTCCCTATTGCGTCCCTTGCGTCATTATAGGTTTATTGTTTGTTTTTTTTTTTTTTTTTCTTAAATTTATTGTTTTGTTTCCCTGCTGAATTTAAATGATTAAAATTTAATTTATTAGTTTATTTTTACCGCATAACATGTTATTCCACTAGGTTAAGGTTAGCTGTAAGATATTGCTTTTAGGCAATAAGCTCGCCGTTTTGTTAAAGCAAATAAAGCGTTTAATTATTATTATTATTATTATTATTAGCAAATAAGCAAGTTTTATTACAAAAATGTGGGAAAATATATTTTTTTTCGCTTTTTTTTTAAACTTGCTTAGTTGTTCGTACTGATTTACTTCCTTGAAGAATGCTGGTTAATAAAAACTCAACCTGTATATGCTGTTCTTCAATTACTGTTGCTTTATTTTACATAAAAGCAGTATATTATATAGTCAGGTAATGAAATCATTTATAGTCAAATAAAACTATACTTTAAATGGGTATAATGTGCTTAGTATAGTTTGTTTATCCATCAATTCAATATATACATTACAATGCTAATGGGCCCATGATGAGGTGGCCACGATGACCCATGTGTTCAGGGTCGGTCACACTCACGGGTCAACACCCATCCGATGGCCTCCACGCATGGGGTGCGAGCCTGGGTAGGACACTGGGTCAACCAGTCTCCCCTGGGAATCAATCCTCTGGCGCTCCTGGACGGTCTGCGCACCGAGCGGCGCAAGCCAATCGACTGTGCTCTCCGACTAACAATCGGGGGAGTCTGGGAACTGTATTGTTTTCTATAGAGCGGGGGTAGTTGTCTACCTTACGGCGACTGCTCTTGAAATGACCATTGGCCATCCGATCCCGGTTCAGAGTCGGGCAAAGGACGCCTTGGTCCGCGACAGATTCGGTGCACTCCGTTTCACCGCTTCGTAAGGGAGAGGACCGCGCAAGCGACCTCGAACTCGGAACCAATCGAGAGACCGGAGAAATCTGGTCACAATTGGAAGTGAGGGCGCGAGTATCTCGAGCCCGCCGGGTTTATTCCTGGCTCACTCGCGGTAAGGCGTTGGACTCTCACGGGTTGTGACGTAGCTGGACGTAGGATTGTACTGTCCAAAGTCTTCTACGTTCACTGCAGGGCGACAGAACGACTAATCGTTAAAACGTCCTGTGGTGACGGGCTCACCCGTTGTAGTCGACACCGCAAGATATACATCCTTATTCTTAAACGAAACATTTTTTGGTTAGTATATATGCAATATACCTAGCTCGGAAAGGAGGTTTACCTCTTTGACATAAAAATGGTTTACCATCTCACTAAGAACTAAACTGTGTTGAGATGGTGCTAATGTCATTTAGTAATTCCTGTCGAGTAAACATTATATTAAATTTAACTTTCCTGACAATCTATGTACTATTTCTTCGTCTTTTTAGGTTGAAGTTTATTCGGATTGTTATTAGGGATTATTTCTTCTTGTTCCAACTAGTGAGGGTTGGCAGTCAGCTCTGCATACTTCTTTTTGTTCTATCGACATGAAGCTGAGTACTAGGAAAAAAAGTGCAGTAGTTTCCCGTTGATTTCTGCACCAGAAATTTCGGAGAGTATTCGGCTCTCCAGGCCACCGAAGCCTCTTCCAAATGATTGCCCTACTGAGTGTTAGGTTATTGCCTCGCGTATTACCGCTTAAGCTCGGTCGTTATTGCCTCGCGTATTGTCTAGCAGGAAACCACTAGCGCGAGCAGGTGAGGATGACATTTGGGCCGGATGAGATGTTGTTTCGTACTCCCCTTACTCCCTCTATCGCTTTGCTGCTTCAGTATTGTTCTTTGATACGAAATCCGAAATACTTTCCAGATTATTGATGCGGTTCTCCAGATTATCTTTTTTTTTTTCTTTCCATGATAATTACACTGATACGCAAACGGTGATCGAGTACCTTCGGGATGCATCCTGTCTCAACCGCGAGTAAATCCAGACTGCAGAATTGCACTATATTCACTATATTTAATAATTTTAATTAGGATTTATTATTGAGAAAAAATAAAAATATGCTGTCATTATGAATTGCGCGCGCAGGCACCAAGGTCAAGGTCAGCAGCAAGGTCAGCAAGGTCAGCGTTCAGCGGAAGGCGGCGCGGGTGGTGAGGAACAAGGCGCGTATCTACGAGATAGGTAGCGTGCATCTGAGGGGGGACGTCTTGCTTTATATATCTAAACGCCACCCTATTTAAATTAACAAGCAAAGCCGCGGACAAAAGCTAGTATAATATATATTTATAATTATATACCTCGACGCAAACTCATTGCACGCCACTGGATTTTGAGAGAAGAATAAAACTATATTTATTGCATATTTCGCAAAGCGATATACTTCAATCATATACACGGCTTTACTGCCAAACTAAACGACCAAGTAATACTATATTCGCAATACTTAATGAACTAGATCAGCGGTTCTTAAAGTGTGGGTCGCGACCCACTGGTGGGTCGCAAGCCGATTCCAGGTGGGTCGCCAACACATCGTATGAACGTAGGGTATAATATGACAGATAGATGACGAGATAGATTGACGAGTCTAAGTGTATTTAGGATACCTACAGACAATATAATAAAATAAAATAAAGATAGCACTTGGAAATAATAGAATATAAAACTTGCAAACTTGAAACTGGACTTTCAACTAATGGCGATGAAGAGTTATTTTACTTGTCAGAAGATACCTACTTGAAGAGTACATTCAGAAGCCAACGCTTGACACAATTCTGGCTATCTCTACGTGCTACACATCCGCACATTTATGCTGAGGCAGTAAAAGTTCTACTCCCATTCAAAACGTCGTATTTGTGTGAAGTAGGTTTTTCTGTTATGACAAGTATAAAGACAAAGTACAGGAACAAGCTAGATTTGTCAAATTCTCTGCACTTAAAAATATCTCGCATTAAAGTTAACGCAGAAGCTGTTATTTTGAAAAATAGGAAGCAAGCTCATTCGTCACTCTGAATTATTTCGCCGTACCTACCCTATGATTTTCAAAGTAGGTAGGTAGGTATGTGTACAATTTCTTACAAAATAAAGACTTACTTATGATACTTACAAATGAATTGTTTATTTTTTACATCAAACCACTCACTAACTTTTCTGAAAAGTTCTTGGTGTGTCGCAAAGTATTGTGATTTTAAAAAGTGGGTCGCGGGGTCAATAAGTTTGGGAACACCTGAACTAGATAATGATTAGATATATTGGTAAGTTTTTCAACACAGACGGACAGACCGTAAAACGAGATATTTAATATGGACAATATATAATATAATGAAATGGAATACCATAAGGGATTAAATGGAATGGACGGAACAGATTGACTATGTAGAAAATATATTTCTCATTATTTGCCATATTCTATCGTATACTCCAATAGGTAGCACCTAGGTACTTTTACTAGTAATAATTAACTAGCTGAGACCCGTAGAATTCGACGGTCACTTTACTGACAGTTATGTTTCAAAAATAAACGGCAACGTACCTATTATTTAAGTAATATTGTTTAATAATATTTGTTTGGATTATTTCGATTAAGTTGAAGTGCCTTGCTCATTTGATCTAGGGTCAGGAATATCACCAAGGTCTTGGAGAAAACAGGCAGAAACAATCGAAGAGCGAAGCGGACGTGACATGACATGTAACAGAAAGTAAACGAAAAGTTTCGCGCCAATTCAACTTACTTTAGCAACAACAACAACATCAACCATAAGGCTAGATGGCGGTGAAATGATTAAAATCTTTAAAAACAAATGATTGAAAATTTGTTTTTAACTATATTAAGTAAAAAAAACGGTTGTATCAGCCCGAGACTTTCCCGGCAAGCAGACAACCCCCTCGTGCGCCAAACCCACTGAACCTCCCCCACACTTACCCCTCCCCAACTCCCCTCTCTTTTTCTCCCAACCCACTCTCTCCCAACCCCCCTCCAACTCACCCCACTCACCCCCCCTTACGCGGAAGTCCAGCAGATGGCTCTATAATTTTTTATTTTGATATTTTGATGACTTTTTTAATTTTCCTATTTTGATGACACACCTACAGACCGAGATTTTTTTAGATACCTCAATCAAATTTTCACACCTAACCGTTCTCTCAGTTCGGCGGTTACAATGAAAACACGTTTCAATATAATATTTTTTTATTTTTCTCTTTTGATGACTTTTTAAATTTTTCTCTGTTGATAGCAAATCTACAGACTGAGTGCTATTTTATACACCTCAACTAAATTTTAACACACAGCCGTTCTCTTAATTTGGCGGTTACAGGAAAAACACGTTTTAAATTAATATATAGGTTTATAGATATTGAGAGTTGTATATAGTTTGTATTATTTCCAATTATGATCCAATTTTATCTACGTAAATATTAAAAACAACTGTGTAGTTTAAAAAAACTAAATAAATAGAGAATTTTACTACAAAAATGTAATTATTGAATAAAAGATTATGCCATTTCAACGCTCTATAACTGTTTTCAGCCCCGAATTTTAGCTTAGCTGCTGTAACATAACATGTTACATTGTAATAAGCTTCCGTTTTGTATATGTTGCAAACTTCACCAGTGGGTACGAAATTACTCATCGTCCAACCTTGTCTTTCATTATAATTATGTAGGTAGCTAAATATATAAATAAATTTAAATGAGAAATTATCGATCATTCGCTCGATTATGCCTGCCTCACTAGAATCATTAGGCACCTTACTAATGGGATCTCATGACTTGCATTGGTCATTTTAAAGGAGAAGATTGACCTTTTGCAATAGCGTAACAAAAAATCGATTATATTTGTAACGAGCAGTTAAATATATCCTTGCGCTCCTTAAATGGGAGAACTATTTAGGTTTCCTGCGGTCTTTAGTATCGTATTTTGCCAGCAATTTTAATAAATAGTGACAGGTAGTCAGATTTAGCACATCTGAATCAACAGTATTCAAAGTTTTTGTTTGTTTCTACTCATTATTGGACAATTGTGTCATACAAAGACGGCCATCTCCACAAAATGTGTAATATTGGACCCGATAATAGCGGCTAAATACAATACTTTTTGCTGTGTTTCTAACAAGATTCGCATCACAAACGGAAATCTCTAATGTTGTTTGTTTTAAACATGGCAACCTCCGAATTAGCTAATCAGAACACAACAGTTAGTATGGCGGACAAACTCGATTCCATAACAAATCCAGCAATGTCCACTATGAGTCAAAACAAAAACGGCAAACTGTTCCTTTCAAAGGCGGAAATCTTATTGCTTATAACTATTTGCTTATAACTATTATTGCTTATTGCTTATACAACTTATTGCTTATTGCTTATAACTATTTATTTTCAACCATTATTTTAACTTTTTGCATTTTATCTTAGGAGTGATTTAATTAGAGTGCGGCTGGCGATTATTATGAAGTGCCTCAAATGAAAACTGCTTTTGTTTAAAGTTTTTCCATATATTTAGCCCCCAAAATATACAATATCGTACCCGTAGACATAAAAACTAGCACAAGTACATTTGTATTTAAAAAAAACTGGTAACCAGTTTTGGCACATCAGTGGTTTTTATTAAGCTATTGCATAGCTTTTATCGCGGGCCTAGGCCAGCGCGACAACCGAATGAAGAAATTTCTTAACGAAAATTAATGATTTTAAACTGATAATTACGTCTAAACGAGTACTACTTACGATTCGAAAAATATATATGTTAAACAAAAACATTTTCCTAATATTCTGAGCTTTGAATATTTTAGATTTTGTTTATATTACATACATAGTGTAATTAATTTGTGAAATTAGGTCTGACCGAACACAAAAACGACTACTACGCAAATACTATCTGGCGAATTATTATGAAACCTGCACTATTTTAAAGATAATTTAATTATCTATCTTTCTATCTACGAATTTTTTCGAATAATCCGTTTTTTTTGCTTTATCGAATAAAAAATTCGTGCGCGGCGCTCTATCGGAATACTTTTAAATTGTTCCGAATCATTTGCTACCGCAGCCGCAAATGATTCGGAATAATTTCAACGTTCTCCGATAGAGCGCAGTTATCTGATATCAGAAAAAATAAAATAAATAAAATAAATAAATAATTATAATTGCATAAGTTGTTAAAAATGCTATGTAAAATAGCTTTACCGCCGCAGTCCCCGAGTGCCACACGTATTTTTTTTTAAATAAATGGTTTCTCATAGGTTAGTTCATTTATAAATGTAAAATTAGTGATTCGATACTTTCTTGAGTACAGATCCAAAACCAACGAGCTGTTTCAATAATTTTCTGATATTCTCTTGACATTAATAACTAAAATTTATTATAAGCGATCTCGACTATTTTTAAACAAGACTGTTTCTATCACGACTAAATGTTAACTTTCTAATATGTTTTTTTTTATCTCCACTATTCTTTATCTCACATGATCTCGTATTTATATATTGTATTATATTTTATGTATAAATCGATGTAAATATCCGAGTACTTATCTATGTAAATATCGATACTTATCTATATAAATATCCAGTATTTATCCTATTAGTAAAATATAATATAAAATATTTATTATTTTAAATAAATTAAGGATATAATGCTCTGTAATGTACGCTCTAGCACAAGCGTAGCTTAGTGGAGGCTTGGAGCGACATTAGACATTTTCAAATACACACCTCTGGTTAAATCTTGCTATTGGTTATTTTCTGCGATGTATGTGTAGTGTATTTTATGCTTAAGCTTTTTTGGAGAATTTCATGAATAATAAAAAAAAATAAAAAAAATAGTTCAGTTTCTGTTACGGACCCTATGTCTCCGGGTTCACACATGGGATAAACAAAGATTATATCATTATACCATCCTGGGCTGGCGAGCTAGCCCGTAGTACGAAACAACTCAAAATGTCACAAACTCTTGTAATTTATTTTATTTTATCTGGTTAACAAACAGCGTTTATACATAACAAATATAAAATATAACAACAAAACTATGACTAATTATATGTTAACACTATCTGTCTATAATGTGTACCTACAGTACATATCTCCGTTATTATGCCTTATTTTTATATACATTTTTTAGCAGTGATTTAATATTATAGAAAATGAGAAAGATCAAAAAACAAATTAAAATTAAATTTTAACATTCAGATTTATTTATTCTTATTTATTTATGGTAATGTAAATAATATGCAACAAACGTAACAAATCATACTTAATATCTACACTTTAAATAAAATCTACAGCAAGTTGTGTCACGCTTATAGTGAAGATCCGTCCCATGTCGCCCAACTAAGTAAACACTTGTTCTAGGGCAAACATATTAAACGAATACTAGTTTAAAAAAAAACATATTCAAAAGAAAAAAAATTGGTTTAAACAAAAAGAAGAAAAGCGAAAATGGAAAAAAACATTGAATTAATAAAAATATGCATAAAAATAAAATATGTAAATATATAATTACAATAAAATAAAACATTGAAGTAAATAGATAATTAAATACACTTATCCTTCGGTTAATAATAAACTATATAGTCATAATTTAAATTATAAATAAAATTTGTAATATTTGTAAGAAAAATAAAAACTCATAATAAAATTATAATACCAGTAATAGTAAAAAATAAAATAGTCACAAAGAAAAATTAAAATAATAGTAATAGTCACAAAGTGCAGCCAAAGATTACTAACAATATTAATTATTTTGTACCAAAGATATATTGGAAAACAAAAAAATTACAAAAAGCTATTCATGTAAACTGTTCAAGCGATTAATAGTCATTATATGAAATACGGGGGACAAAGGACTGATAGGATTTTTTAATGGTTTCCTTAAAGTGACTTTTAACTGACGAAAAAATATCAATGTACCCGAACCTGTCGTTATACGTTGTTATAGCTCTGTTTATTAGGGAATGCTTCGTATAATTAGAGTTATATCTCCTTATATAAAACAGGTTCGGGTTCCGAGTAATGCGAGAGGGAGCCAGAATGGATATCTTTTCGAGCAGATACGCACTGTCAAAAATATAAAATGAATGACTATAATGAGGAGCTATAGTTCTTCCATACTACTAGTACAAGATACAAGATTGTCCCTATGAGTAAAGATCGTTTTTAGACGACTACCCAACAAAAAAGGAGTAAAATGTGTTCAGGGTCCTTCTATGTATGTGTACCGTTTCTTTGATCCACCATAACTTCTAAATGCTTAAATCCATTTGGAAGTGTATAATATTGTGGGAATCGTTATGTCATCCCGAGTGTCATAGGGCACCTTAGATGTCTAAATATTTAGTAAGTATTGTCTTTCACAAGAGAACCGTTATAAAAATAATTATACATACAATAGTTCACTTTCTGTGGTGGAAGTCGTGTTTTTATTCAATTCAATTCAATTCAATTCAATTCTTTATTGAGAAATCACACAGTATTACAATATATAATAATAATATTCAATATAATAATATTTTTTTAAATGTATGCAGATTTACAACAAATAAAACCGGTTACGGATTTCAATAAAATTACATAAATTACGTTTTTTTTAACTACCTTATAAAACTAACGTACCTTCAATTTAATTTTTTTCAATTTTAGAAGTACATAAGAGTCGAGTATGCAGGGGTGTGTGTATGTGTTTGTGGGAGTGTGTTGAGCGTGTAAGTGTGGAGTGTGAGCGGGTATGATATTAGTAATGGCGTATATAAAATATAATAATAATAATAATAATAATAATAATCAATAAAAATAGCTAAAAACCAAGTCAGCTTATTGTATCGGTTAGGGTTTGATTTACGAAGTATTTGTAAGTGATTATGGGATTATTAAACATATCAATACCATTTAAATGGGTATTATAAAGCCCACAACAGCGTGTGAGTACTCCATTCCTTGAAGCATTAGTTTTAAAGCGCGGCAATCGAAACAGGTCAAATTGGCGTGTGGTCCTCATTGGGGCGTTAATATTGATCGCTCCCACCAGGTCAGAGCAATCGAATATACCGTTCAATTCTTCATAATTCTTTTTAATGTATTTACTTGTTCTGCATACTTAACTCAGAATCGACTTGTTGGGGTTTACCTCACTGTGGCTTTGATACAACAAAATTTAAATGTTCCTTCGACACTGCATTCATATTTGGTAGATATATGCATAGTGCGATTGTGATTGAGGCTGTACCACCCACATTCCTTTACCAAACAGCCTGGCATTTAACGACCTTAATGTAATGGAATGTGTCGTCGCCCTCTCATGACGTTTATTCGACTCTAAAATCAGATGAGTTCTGCTCAATACTAAAGTAATTACACTGATATACATATAAGCGGTTCGATCAAATCTTTAGTATTTACATTAAACATTTGTGGCGTGCCTAACTAGACAAAGCCTGTTATAAGGAGAACCCCACTACAGATGATTATATATCATAAGAATATTTTCTTGCAATAAAAATATGAATTTAAATTAGGTTAAAAATTAAACTTCTTCTTCTTCTTCATCATCATTGCGCATTCGCTCACCGTTGGGCATACGCCTCTCCAATCACTCTCCGTCCGGATCGGTTGTCCGTTTCCCTCATCCAGACTGGTCCAGCTATCTCTTTAATGTCATCGGACCATCGGGCCGGTGGTCTGCCCACACTTCTTCTGCCTACCCGGGGTCTCCACTTCAAAACGCGCTTGCTCCACCGTTTGTCGTTACGTTGGGCCACGTGGCCGGCCCAAGCCTATTTCAGCTTGGCCACTCTGACCCACGTCGACCACCTTTGTGCGCTGTCTTATGAGCTCGTTTCGGACTCGATCGCGCGACGATATGCCGAGCATGACTCGCTCCATGTTACGCTGTACCACCTTGAGCTCGTGGATCATCCCAGCAGTCAGTGTCCATGTCACAAGCATACATCGTAGCCGGTAACACGCACTGATTAAACACCTTTGTCTTGAGCGATTGGGGAATTTTGGACTTCAGCACGAACCTCAGCTTCCCGAAGGCTGCCCATCCCAAATGTTTCCTTCGCTTTATCTCTGCCATCATCGAGTACCGGCCGAGTTTTATCACCTGTCCTATGTATGTGTACTCCTGCACCTGCTCCAGCGGTTGTCCATTCAATGAAATGGGATTCGGTGTGAGATCGGCTTTCGCTACAACCTTTGTCTTGTCCGTGTTCATCTTAAGACCCGTTCGCAGGGACGCATGATATAGTTGCTCCAGCATGAGTTGTAGGTCTTCGATAAACTTCGGTTAACTTCGGTAAGCTTCAGTAGAAAATAATTTCACAAAAGTTAATTATAAATATGGTGATAATTTTACCGTTTTCAGATTATTCCTAATATGACTTTAATGAATAACAATAATAACATGGACTTAAGTGACAATATTTTAGTATATATACAACCAGTGTAGACAACGCACACGCCAGACTGTAAACCTTCAATCCTTAGATCCCAGCAAATGTTACTATCTAATATTGCTACAGCTCAACTAATACGTATAGTACCACATCAATTAATAAATGTAGTTTCAAGGAGTAGTTGTTAACAATGAAAGTCAATGCTAATTACAACGCACACCTAAATACCTACAGTCGTATGACGTTAGGCCGTTTGGGTATACTCGGCTCCGCTCGTTTAGCCCTATCCTCTTCTGTCTGCGGGGAGGATTTTTTTATGCGCGACGAGAATTCCCCTGGCAGATACATAACGCATACTGCTCATGCTTTCATAGTAAAACAAGATTTTTGAATTTGGTGAAACAAGGTTTTGGAAAAACACGTGAATTTGGCACCACCTTAAATTGCCCCCCCCCCCCCCCCCCTTCGCGCAGGTAGTCCGGATTTTCCCTTCCTAAACTCAGAGCTACACGTAATGTAGCCAAACTGTTGTCGCAATTCTACAATGCTATTTCCAATATAACAACTAAATATATTAAAGAGAATTAAAACCACGACTGCCCTTCCAGAAAATGAATTGTTGTATTGATAATTATTTTTATGACGTTTTTTTTTAAATATTTGTGGTTTTAATTGTATCTATCCATACCAGCGGTTCCCAAACTTAAACGAAATTATAAATCAGTAGCGTACCACTAAAGTGTAAGAGTTAAAAGTATCTTTCAAAATGGTAAAGTAATAAAAACTGTAACAACTCTTTATGACAACATTATGTTTATTTAATTATTATAGAAAAAAATACAATACTCTTAGTGCGAAAAATGGTGCTGCATGTTCGAGACAAGAGAGGAAATATTTGGCTCAGTTGTATTTATTATTAATATTATTATCGTTTGTTTTTATTTAAAGATTTATACCTACTTTTTTATTTTTATTTTTGGATTTGGTATTTCTATTTTTGATATTTCTAAATGATCTTTTTAATATTTAGACAATGTAATGGTTGATTTTCTATAGTTGATTGACTTTCAGATTTCTAACGTGATTTAATCTTATTTTTGCCAGATATTATGATGTGTTTAAAATATGAATATTATAAAAAATGTATTTATTAATTGTAAGTTCTATACCCTTACCGGGTTTTTTGGAATAAATAAACTTTGAACTTTGAACTTTAATTTTAAGCGCAAATTAGGTACGATATTTGTTTTTTATTATCAACATAGCAGAAAATCCGCTCTCACAGAGATACGTGGTTGTAAATGGAATCAGAAACAGTAATGCTTTTCTGGGCAGCGATGAATATTCATTTTTATCTTTTAGCCAAAATTCACACAACTCCAGTTTGTTGATTTCCGCTTGCAAACCTCCATCGCAAGATAGTTCTATCAGAGATTCCTTTTCATTTACACTTAAATTTTCACGAACATTATCCAGATCCGAAACGAATGGGTTCCTTATCCAATTGAACTCTGAATAATCCTCTTTAAAATATTCTTCAAATGTTTCAACGATCATTTGGCTGTGATTTTTGATGTTATTTATTACATCTTCACTCACTGTAAGTTCATTTTCAGTTGCTAACTCATGAATTTAAATGTATATGTATATGTAAATAAAATAAACAAAATAAAATAAATAAAAATATGGCCATGGCTGCTTGCGTATCACCGAAGCGTCGCGTACCACTGGTGGTACGCGTACCATAGTTAGGAAACCACTGATCCATATAGATACATGTATATTTCCGTACTGTACTCAATCAGATCCTTCACTTGACACTAAATAAAATATATTTATATTAATTTATTGACATTTGGACATTTAGACAACTATTTACTTGATAACGATTAAGGCACTTGGGATGACTTACCCTATGACATTTGGGATGACATAACGATTATAACAACAGCACACACCTAAATCGGTTCGAGCTTTTAGACGTTATGGCGGAATAAAGAAACGAAAAACATACATATATGAAAGTATCGACAATATTTTATTACACCCACACAGAACGGCATATGATTAAATCTCATACTATCAGAACACGCGCAGTTACAGCCATGCAACATGATGTTCCCCTTATGAAAACTAAATTCGCCCAACGACATTTTTCTTTTCTAGCTGTCCGACTACACAATAGAATACATTCGGAATTAAAAGTGAAGTTAGATACCATACGAGGAAGAAAAATTATGACGGAATGGTTGATTGAGCTAGGAAGAAACGAAACGGAGAAATTAGTTAATTATAGTGCTGTATAAGAATACCAACCTACATAAAATTATTACTTTTATGTATATGTATAGATTATATGTATAAATGTATATGTATATATGTGGATGTATATGTGTAGATGTATATGTTCATATGTGTATGTGTATATATGATTATTTAATATTATTATGTATATTATGTTACTAAATTATAAGTAGGTATATGTAAAATTTGTGTAAATATATAGCTACCACGTAAAGCAATGCTACATTATGTAACACTTACCAACTAAAAAAAACGTGTGGCACTCGGGGACTGCCGCGGTAAAGCTATTGCATAGTATTTTTAACAACTTATGCAATTATAATTATTTATTTATTTTATTTTTTCTGATATCAGATAACAGCGCTCTATCGAAAACGATGAAATTATTCCGAATCATTTGCGGCTGCTTAGGAATGATTTAAACGTCTTCCGATAGAGCGCCGCGCACGAATTTTTTATACGATAAAGCAAAAAAAAACGGATTATTCGAAAAAAAATCGTAGATAAAAAGATAGATAATTAAATTATCTTTAAAATGGTGCAGGTTTCATAATAATACGCCAGATAGTATTTGCGTAGTAGTCGTTTTTGTGTTCGGTCAGACCTAATTTCACAAATTAATTACACTATGTAATATAAACAAACTCGAAAATATTCAAAGCTAAGAATATTAGGAAAATGTTCTTGTTTAACATATATTTTTTTCGAATCGTAAGCAGTACTCTTTTAGACGTAATTATCAGTTTAAAATCATTAATATTCGTTAAGAAATTTCTTCATTCGGTCGCCGCGCTGGCCTAGGCCCGCGATAAAAGCTATGCAATAGCTTAAAAAAAAAAAAAGGAAAAAAAGAATACATAAAAGTCTACCTTAGTACGGGCATTACTCCAGCAAGGTAGATTTTAATCTTATTAATCTAGTATTATAAATGTATGTGAAATATTAATAAATAAATAAATAAATAAATAAATGAACCCTGAACACATTACACTCCTTTTTAGTTAGGCAGTTGTGTATAAAGATTATTTCCAGTAGTGGGAGCTAAGGGTTGCTGAGTTGGCCACGAAGACCCATTCTATTCAGTAACCCATCCGACGGCCTCCACACATCAAGTGCGAGCCTGGGTAGGACTCTGGCCTTAGGGTTAGTTTCCCCTAGGAATCAACCTTATGGCGCTCCTGGACGGTCTGCGCACCGTGCGGCATAAGCCAATCGATTGCGCACTCTGACTAACATATTGAGTTGTCAACTACAACGGGCGAGCCCGTCACCACAGGATGTTTTAACGATTCGTCGTTCTATCGACCTGCAGTGAGCGTAGAAGACTTTGGACATAACAAATCCGACGTCTAGCTACGCCACAACCCGTAAGAGACCAACTCCTTACCGCGCGAAAGCCAGGAATTACTTCCCAGCGGCTTGAGAAACTCGCGCCCTTACTTCCAATTGTGACCAGATTTCTCCGGTCTCTCGATTGGTTCCGAGTTCGAGCGGTGAAACGGTGTACACCGAATCTATTGCGGACCAAGGCGTCCTTTGCCCGGCTCTGAACCGGGATCGGATGGCCAATGGTCATTTCAAGAGCAGTCGCCGTAAGGTACGCAACCACCCCCGCTCTATAGGAAACAATACAGTTCCCAGACTCCCCCGACTGTTCGTCCCGCGTGCGACTTATGCCGCACGCGCTTGGACGGAGTCTGCTGTTCCTGAGGCGACGCGTGTCGCGCTGCTGCGCGGACAGCGCATCCCTCTCGTGGCCCTGACCGGGGCGTACAGAACGACGTCCACTCTTGCGTTACCCGTCATCGCTGGCGTTCTGCCGATTGACCTGGAGATTCTGGAGCGTGCAGCGTTGTCGCGGTACCGCCGGGGCGAGCCGGTAGTCCTTCATGGCCTATCGATCGACCCGGTGGCGCACCGAGCTGGGGAGTTTGCCCGCCTGATTCGGGTGGAGTCCTTACGTGTCTGGCAGGCTAGATGGGACGCCGGGGGTACGGGCCGCCTCACCCATTGCTTTTTCCCGTCTGTTGCAGTGCGGATGGCAAATTCGTTTCTGCGGTTCGACCACCATACCACGCAGCTGGTTGGGGGCCACGGAGAGTTCAGAGCCAAACTATTTGACTTTGGACTTGCCGATGACCCCCGGTGCGCCTGTGGGTATGGTCGCCAAACTGCGGAACACGTAATTTGGTCTTGCCCAATTCTAGCGGCTGCACGGGAGAAATTGATGGATGCAGTGGGCGCGTGCGTTGGGCGTTCTCCGATTTGGTACCCGGGATTTGGTCAGTTGTAGGAGCTGCTTCCAGTCGTTTGGCGAGTTTGTGGGGCACTGGGTGGCTTCTTGGGAAAGCATGAGGCCTCGGGATACCCCCCAGGAGGTACCCTCTTCCTTGGTGGCGTGATTCGGCGGCTACTTCCAGCCCGAAGTGCCCGTCTTTGTGTCCGTCTCTTTACCGCCCCGAGGGGCGTTTCGTTCTTTGCAGGATCCAGGGATTCCTCCCCCCCGTGGCTGCTCCGAGACCTGCCCACGGACAGTGCGCCTTCACGTTCATTGTTCTGGAGCGTCCTCTACCCCGCTTACCGGCTCCTAAATTTACGATATTGTTGTTTCTTTTCTCGTTAAATTTTGTAATATTTTGTAAATTTTTTATGTTTTTTGTAAATAAGTTTTATTTTTTGAATAAATGGGTTCTCGGGGCGGTACGGGGGGGGGTGGTTTACCCTATTTCACCCCCTGCACGTTTTACCCTTCTGGTACGCGCAGGGTTGTCGTAGCACGACATCCCGGGCAGACAAGACGACCCTCGTCGTTATAACTGCCCGGGCGGTGGGCGGGGTTTGCTGCCCTCACCTATCGCCTTGAAACTCTTAACTGTTAGTCAGAGTGCACAATCGATTGGCTTGCGCCGCACGGTGCGCAGACCGTCCAGGAGCTCCAGGGGTTTGATTCCCAGGGGAAACTGACCGCGGCCAGAGTTAGCTCCCCAAGACTAACAGTCGGGGGAGTCTGGAAGCAGTACTGTTTCCTATTGAGCGGGGGTGGTTGCGGACCTTACGGCGACTGCTCTTGAAACAACCATCGGCTACCCGATCCTGGGTGAACAGCCGGGCAAAGGATGCCGTCGTCCGCGATAGATTCGGTATACACCGTTTTACCGCGTCGTAAGGGAGAGGACCGCGCAAGCGACCTCGAACTCGTAACCAATCGAGAGACCGGAGTAATCTGGTCGCAATTGGAAGTAAGGGCGTGAGTGTAAGCCCGCTGGGAAACACTCCTGGCTATCTCGCGGTTAAGGCGTTGGCCTCTTACGGGTTTGTGGCGGAGATTGACGGTGGACTGTTCTGTCAAGGTCTTCTGCACTCACTCCAGGGAGATCGTTAAAACTTCCTGAGGTGACGGGCTCGCCCGTTGTAGTTGACAACTCTAGTTATTTCCAGTAGTCTGTTAAGAGTTATGAATCATCTGTGTATCGAATTGCCTACCATAAACGTCGAACAGTGGAGCTTGTAATTAAAATTTATTTTATTTTATTTATTTTATTAACTAAATGTATACAGCATATTCTTTATATAAAAAAAAAACATTTTATAAATTAACATCAATATAGCCATTAATACATTTTAAATTAGCAAAAAATATAAAGTACCCATTTAAAAGATAATAATTTTATAACCTTCTTTTTAAGAAAAAAGGAAAAAGAAGCATTTCTAAATATAAATGTGTAATTACAATAGGGGAATGGAAATGGAAGGGAGGGATTGTTATAACACATACATACGTATACTATTGACACATATATATATATATATATATATATATATATATATATATATATATATATATATATATATATATATATATATATATATATATATATATATATATATATATATATATATATATATATATATATATATATATATATATATACATATAGACATACATACACACATAAATATATTGTATATAATAAAGTAATAAGTAAATTTAAATTAATTATCGTTCCTGAGCTTTTCTTCGACTGCGTGAAGAAAAGGCTTCCTGTCCAGAGAAAAAAATGTCAAGGTCATTAAACCTGTTATTAAAAGAGGTGAGTAACCGTATCATAGTAGAGTTGCTGAAGTGGCTTGAATTGCACCTGGGCACATGAAACAAACGAGAAACTCGGATACTTCTGGGGGGCACTCTCAAGGAAATTCGCTCAGTTAAAGCTGGACAGTCTATTAAACCATGAAGGATGTCATATAGGAAAGACATGTCGGTTATGGTCCGTCTATTATAGAGCAGTGCAACCTTAAAGTAATCCGCTCTTTCCTCATATGTCTCGAAGTTCGAGTGCTCGCGCCAATTTAGGTATCGCAAGAAACGCTTTTGGACGCACTCAACCTTGTTGACAGATGCAGCATACATCGGTGACCATATAGTGGATCCGAAGTCTAAGACACTTCTGACATATGCGTAATACAGTGTTTTTAAGGCGAGGGTGTCACTGAACGGTCTGCATACTCTAAACAAAAATCCTAACATTTTCTTGGCCTTAAGAACTATGTAATCTATGTGGTCGTTGTATGTAAGCTTCGTATCTAAATAAAGTCCGAGGTCGCGTATTAAAATGACTGTAATAGTAGGCGGTTAATAGAATGCGAGGGCGTAGAGACAGTCGGATGACATCGGTCGGTTGCCTCCGTGTGCTGCTCCCCGCAAATTACCAACAGCCGCTGCAAAATGTCAAAATTATAACGGAATGTGGTATAACCCACCACAACAAGTACCGACATACGTCCGCCTCACCGTATCCTCAGAGCGCTCTGCGGATCGGGTCGTGATCATCGCACCTTTTCGCCCACCGCATCGCTAAAGCACTCATTATACTTATATAGGGGTAACACAAAAGAAAATCGTTTTTTCGTTGACCGGTTTCGGAGATTAGTTGTATTTTGACTACTGCGCTTTAAATACGTGTTTAGCGTTTTTTTATTTTATTTATTTAACAATTAATTACTATAAAACATTGCTTTTGCTCATAAAAATAACAGGAACCGAATAGCAAAACCTTAACCTTTTGCTTATTTGATTCTATCACCCAACTGTGCCTAGCCCGTTCTAGGATGGACAGGACTCTAATTTTACAATAAATTATGTAAAAGTTTTATTAAAATGCTCATAAAATTAAATTGCCCTAAAATATGATCCTCAAAAAAAAAACAAATAGAGAGAGAGAATCAGAGAAGCTACATAAAACTAAAGTAAAGAGTAAGATAAATCAATAATAATAAAATTAAAAGAGTCAATAAGTAATATTTAATATACATATGTTAAGAAATATAAAAATTAATCCTACTAATATTATAAACGCGAAACTTTGTATGTATGTATGGATATTTGTTACTTTTTCACGCAAAAACTAATGAATGGATTTTGATGAAACTTTACAATAATTATATAGCTTACACATCAGAATAACACATAGGCTATAATTTATAAAGATATATGGTTTTCTATCATCATTATCACCATTTTCCATCACCACGCGGGTGAAACCGCTGGGCGCAGATAGTATAGAATAAAGTACAATTCATTGTCAAAACAATATATAACAACAAAATGAATTGGTAATTAGTTGAATGTTAAAATATAATCAACATACATACTATTTAAAAATATATTAATAATTTGTGCACCTAAGTTTTTTTAAACTTAGGTGCACAAATTAGTGACTTAGAAGTTATTTTGATTACTTAATATTTCAGAAATGCTTTGTGATTCGTAAAATTAGAATGTCGTGACCCGATTTGTAATTGATGAGTTTTTACCAAGTAAAGAATTTTTCGGTCGGTTAGACGCTCGCCTGCGCTATCCATCTGCCCTCTCTTCTCACCTTCTCGATTTTTTGACGGTTCTTTTGAATACTCGACCGGGAGTATACAGGATTGCTTGCAATTTATACAAATTGGTAAACTGGATTGCTTTTGTTTGATTTACTAGGTCTTCCAATTCCAAAGCTATTTTTCAAATCAAAATTTCATGCTTGAAGTTTCTTTAAAAATCCTTGACACTTGCGAACATCCAAATAATCGCCAAGTACTGCACAAATATTTAGATGGCAATTATTGCACACTCTTTTTTTCAAAAAAATATACAGCATATAATTTCGAATACGGCATGCTTGTGGCTCCCGACGAGTGGACTCCTCAACGGTCAGCAGCACAGAAACAAAATTTTATATATGCATTCAATTATGATTCTAGGTCCCACTATGACATTGCTGCTGCATCCAGGATGGGCTCGGGACAAGGCATTTTAATAAAAGCTTTTTTTAAATGTCTTTCTTTTTACAAATAGGTACAAATTATTTATTGATTTCAAATTAAAAGTAGGTTCAATATACAAAAGTCTTAACCTAACTAGGCTGCCGCCTGTTCCAAGGTAGACAATTTATATTAATTATCCTAAGAAATCCATAATATTATATTTAAATAAATAATCAAAATCATACTTAATATAACATATATATTATTATCTTAATTACATAATTAAAAATTCGTAAGAAAATGTCATGAAAATTGACAATAAACCTATTATTTTATTTTAAAACATGATTACAATTAATATATATTTATATATGTATTATTAAGTATTAATATGTATTAATAATATACAAAACAAATACACAAAAATAAAAATAAATATATTTAGAAATAACCAATTTATATTACTAAATATACTATTATGTTTTTATTATAAAGATTCAATTATCAAATAACGTGTTCAATATCTGCATTTTTACAATTTAAGAGGTAGGCACTCAAACTACTTTTAAATTTATATGAAATTTTAATGCCTTTAATGTTTTGTGGTAGGCAATTATACATTTTGGGGGCAAGATAAGGGAAACTGGAGTGGCCAAAATCGGTTCTCCTGAGTGGTATTGCAAAATTTGTTTGTTTCGATCTTCTTGTCACACGAGATTGCTGGTTTTTTTCCTGTTCTCCTAACTCACTCTGGAATTTAGTGAGAGTTACTAGCACAAACATTTTTCTCACACTCAACACTATACTCTCGGAAAAGGTCATCGGAAGAATATGTATTGGGGTTTTTTATTGATCACCCTCATTATAGCCTTTTGCGCTTTGTAAAGGGTGGCCAGAAGCGTTTTTGCCGCACAGCCCCAAGTTACGATGCCATATCGAATAACGACTCGCAGACAGCAAAGTAGACACTTCTTAGCGTATTGAAATCTAAGATGTTCCGCTTTATTATTACCTTACTAATTAAAAAGCGATTTCAAATTATGACTCCTTAAATGACTCCAAATCTCAAAACTGTTTTTCTTTACATACCTCCTTTATTTCCTGTGGTTTTTATATGGCTTATTGTTTTCGAAAAGAGGGCTCAAAGAGTATTTTTATTTTATTTTTATTTTATTTATTTAGGTAAGTAACAGCATAAACTTATAATTAGATATATAATTCTTAACAAAAACATATTCTTATGCCGATTATAACTAACGCCTATCGAAATTATTTGAAAAATATTTTACAAACTAAATTATGAAACAAAAAATACATCCGTAAATATTTATTACTTGAGAGAAAATGGATCTATACCGCGCGGAAATAAACGACAGTCCTCCCGGTGCATTTGTAGACCGCCAATGTAACTTCATCGTCCAAGTCCACGCGGCAAGGACTCATCCCCACCAACCAAAAAAAGGAGCATTAGTAGCATTCCATATTATGATATTAATATTTCTACCAGTAGCATTCCATATTATGATATTAATATTTATTACATAACTGTTATTACCAAAAAAATATCATAATGTAAACTACGCCTGTCTGGATCTCATGGAATTTGAAACTAGACTCCCTGGAGTGAGCGCAGAAGACTTGGACAAAACAGTCCACCGTCTAGCTCCGCCACAAACCCGTAAGAGGCCAACGCCTTAACCGCGAGGTAGCCAGGAGTGTTACCCAGCCGGCTTACACTCACGCCCTTACTTCCAATTGCGACCAGATTACTCCAGTCTCTCGATTGGTTACGAGTTCGAGGTCGCTTGCGCGGTCCTCTCCCTTACGAAGCGCTGAAAAGGTGTATACCGAATCAGTCGCGGACCACGGCATCCTTTGCCTTGCTGTTCACCCAGGATCGGGTAGCTGATGGTCGTTTCGAGAGCAGTCGCCGTAAGGTCCGCAACCACCCCCGCTCTATAGGAAACAGTACTGCTTCCATACTCCTCCGACTGTTAGTCAGAGTGCGCAATCGATTGGCTTATGCCGCACGGTGCGCAGACCGTCGAGGAGCGTCAGAAGGTTGATTCCCAGGGAATCTAACCATAAGGCCAGAGTCCTACCCAGACTCGCACTTCATGCATGGAGGCCGTCGGATAGGTGTTGACCCGGGAGTGTGACCAACCCTGAACATAATAGGTCTTCGTGGCCAACTCAGTAAGTGCCCATTAACTCCCAAACTAGTCTATTTTTTTTATTTTTTTTTAATTTTATAAAATTATCCAAACAATACAATTGATTTTTGCGAAACAGATAAGATTGCATTTGTGTGGATTTTATCCCCCCACTAGATTGTGTATCTGTTCTGGGGTGATAGTATTTAAGACTTCACTTTAATCATAGTGACTTCTTTTTCTTTCTTTCTTTTTTTTTCTTTTTTTTTTTCATTCATTCCGATCGCTCATTCATTCTTATAAATTTTAAGGTTATTATAAATATATAAATGTGTATATAAATAAGGAACTAATATTAAATAAAGAAAAAGAAAATATTTAAGTTTATAGATAAGTAAAATAAATAAATATATAGATTAATATATAACTAAATTGACCAATAAATTAAGTAGCCTAAAAAGGTTTCTTACTGTGCACATATACTTGTGAATTTAATTAATTAATATAATATTATCATTTTCTTTTTAACCAAAATCAACCGAAAACATATTTCTCATCAAGTATCAGGTGACAGATATAGACCGAAGTTTGATCCCTCAAATTATCGACCGATATCAGTACCTGATGCTTTAGCAAAAAATTTGGAAAAAATAGTAATTACACAACTCTGTAATCATCTAGAAACCAATCACATGTCATCCGAAAACCAATACGGCTTCAGATCCAAAAATGGGAACACAAGATGCAGTACTAAAAATGTCAGAGCATATGACTAGGTATGTAGACGCCAACAAAAAGTGTATTACTGTACTTCCCGACCCCGCGCAAGCTCCCGACACAGTATCCCATGAAAGGCTCCTAATGAAACTTGGGAAATATGGTATTACAGGTATCGAACTAAACTGGTTTCGCAGCTGTATTGGATCCCGAAAACAGCGTACCCGGGCAGGCGATTCACCCAGTAATAGTCTCCACAATAATCATGGGGTCCCACAATGAAGCACTCCTGGACCGACTCCCCTCTCACTCTACACAAATGGGCTTTGTGAAATGGACGTTGACGCAGATATACTATCCCACGCCGACGATACTGCCCTCCCACTCGAATCGAATAGTTGGGAAAGTGCATACAACAAGGCAGCTGCCGCGATGAAAAGTGTCAAGGGCTGGCCTGACCACAATCTGTCAACGCCGAAACGTGGATAAAACTAAGCTTCAGCATAGATGCTCGTTAGCAACCTCCACAAACATTATAACCTAGTCCTACACGAAAGCGACAGTCTTGATTGTAACTGTGCACAAATTGAGCGTGTGGATTTTGTAAAGTACCTAGGTGTTCATGTCGATAAACATCTCATTTGTCGATAAACATCTCATAGTCGACACATATGATTTGAGAAGAAGGTGACTGTGTAATCGGGGCTCAATAAACCCTTGCGTCGCTGGATCCGCGCCGTGTGAACTACACGCGCCGCTCGCCTCGCAGATCGAGCTCGCCTCTATTTGGCAATCTTGCACAGCGATCCAAAGATATGATCCACATTACGAAGAGTTGAGTGCGCTCGCGCACCGCGATACATTTTAATGTCAAACGCAGCCATTTATCAAATTTTGCTCAATCAATGGATTCCAGCATTGATTATATATGATATTAGATTGCTAAACTCCCTAGTGTAGTCTGGCAACCCTTCTGCAGTAGCGAAATGCAGGTGGCGTTGATAGCATTGACGGCGAAACTAATAACCATTTATTTGGGCACCTATAATAATGCTAATAAGGAAGTGAGTCCAAATATCAGTGATGACATACACTGGCGGTGAACGGTTTCGTGCAGCTTGGGCCACAAGATCCATTTTGTTCTAGGATCGGCTCAACTCACGATTTAGCTCCTATTCAGAAGCCTCCTCGAGTGGAAGGCTACCCCGGGTAAGGCTCCTGTGTCTCAGGCCTTAGAGCTGGTGGAGCGGTTTCTCGCGGCGGGATTGCATCTTGGCGCCACTGGTCGGTTTATGCACCGGTTGGCGAAGCCAATCGGTTGTGCATTTTGACTAATTGCTGAAGGGGTCTGTAGACTATGAATATATACTGTTTTCTAAGCAGCGGGGGTGGATGTTGACCTTATGTCATGCCACTCTTGAAATGACATTGGGCAATTCGATCCCGTGTGGCACTACGGGCAAAGAACGCCCAGGTCTGCGATAAATTCAAACTGAATTACCGCTGTAATACAACAGGTAGAGGTAGCGTAAGCGACTTCGGACCTGTAACCAGTCGGGAGGATTGAGGTATCCTAAAGGTTAATTCCAGATGGAGATATCCTGCCAAAACTGGTAGTTAGCGGGTGAGACTGCCCGCTGGGTACCTTTCCCGGTGCCTCTAACGGATTGCTGTTGAACTAGACAGTAGATTGTCTTGTCCCCAAATCTTCTGCGCTCATCCCAAGCTGAAAGAATGATCTATATCATTATACCGGCCTGGGATGACGGGTCCGCCCGTTGTAGTCGACACCGCCATTCTGATGACATACACTATATCGATTGCACCTCTGATATATGATTACTCCCTCGCTGGTGATGCGCTTACTAGAGTTGTGAAGGTGAAGGATATAGGAGTTCTCTTTGACTCTCAGCTTACTTTCACAATCTTTTCTTTTATTGCTAATCAACTACGCTGATGTGGCCTATCTAGATGCGAATGAAGAACTACTCGATAAGCTAGATAGGATTCAAAACGCGTGTATTCGCTTTGCTTATTCCCTGAAGAAGTTTGATCACATATCAAACTTTCGCAGGCAAATAGAGTGGCTTCCCATTAGACGATGTAGGGAATTTAACTTACTCGTCCTACTCTTCCGCGTACTACAGTCAAACTGTCCTACTTATTTGTATAATCTCTTCTCTCCGCTTTCATCCCATGGCCTTCCATTGCGCTCTCGGGAAAATCTATTACTAACTATACCTCAGCATTCATCAACTTTCATGTCTAGGTCTTTCGCAGTGCAGGCGGCCCGACTCTGGAATTCCGTGCCTTTACCGATAAGACAACTTGAAAACCTGAGCGGTTTTAAAAAATCGTTAAAGAGACATTTACTCAACTCATGAATACCCCCTTCCCCTTCCCTCTCCTTTGCTTGTCCTTATATTCCACTCCTCCCTTCAATATCGAGTTGGCATACGTTACTAATCACTGTTTTATATTTTATCCTATGATGACTATTTATTTATTATTTATTTATTTATTTAAGAATTAATTACTATGAAACATTGATTAGCTTATAAAAATAACAGGAACCGAATGGCAAACCCTTAACCTTTTGCTTATTTGTTTCTGTCACCCAACTGGGACTAGCCCGTTCTAGGGTGGACAGGACTCCAATATTACAATCAAGATTGCTTGATTGCTTGGTTGCTTACAAATATACAAGTTTTAGTAAAAAGCTAATGACACTAAATTGCCCTAAAATGTGGTCTTCAGAATAAAATAAAAAAATAATAATAATAATAAAATATTAAAAGATAATATAATAAATAAAATGCAATTCCATTATTATGTAAGTGTATTCATTTATTACTTGTGAATCAATTTGCCCACATAAACCTTTAGTCACAATAACCCTGGCGGTATGGCCGTAAGATATTGCCACTTGGCAATAGGCCCACCACATTGTACTCTTATGTGTGTGCAATAAAGCTTTTCAAACAAACAAACAAGCTTTCAAGTGGCACTTCTTATGATTTATCTAAGTCCTGTTTTAGATTACTAGGTTTGTTATTCGGAAACTAACGCATTTTCAAAATGTCCGGGTTATGTACCTACACATTGTATATTTCAATTGTGAGAAGTAGATTGGATACGAATGCAGTTATATGGAATCCGCATGAGGATCTTTATATCACCATGGTGGAAAAAATCAAGAATGTTTTTACGCTTTGTATATTTCAAGAAATACGGTTATTATCCCCATTTATACCCTACATTTTTTTACTAGGCATGGTGGCTTACAATTTCCCCTAAATTGCGTAGGGAAATGCTCACCATGGCCTACGTTTTTAAGCCGGTCCGGGGCAAAGTTTATAATCCTAGTATGCTAGCGAAGATTTGTCCCTTTGTTCTGGATAACTACATTCGAGCTCTGTCACATACTCTATTTGCGGAGTCTTGAACATTATTCAAAAAGATATCTCGAATATCTCATAAAAATAGACCCCGTGCTGCTGTCTTTAAGCTTATCTTGCAATCGTCCATTTATATGATATTCTCTGGTATCTATCGACGTACTTTTATACTACTGTATTTATGTGAATAGCGCCACCTTTCCAAGATAATTTCATTTTAGATGCGGTTGAAGTCTTTGCTTAGACATTTCATTGTAGTACGGCTTAGAAAGCTAGATGGCGTTGTATCTTCAAAAATAATAATACTAATAAGGTGGCGCAGGTAGGGGATCGTTCATTAATCACGTGAGGCTCAAAAGGGGGGGGGGGGGGGGTCGGAAAAAATTACAAAATATCACAAGGGGGAAGGGGGGATGTAGTCAGATATCACGTGTATTTTTTTTTAAAGAATGATCGTCAGCAGCTTGTGGGAAGGACGTGCCAGCGGCGTGGACTGTACTTCTCTAAAACCTCACCACGTATCACCAGGGGGAGGGAGGGGTTAAAAAGTTGCTAAAAAACATCACGTGATTAATGGACGATCCTAAATTTACGATTGGATCTTAGACTATCACTCTGTATTGATTTAATCATTGTTAACGGATCACCTTGCCATGTGCACTCGTTGTGAGGAAATCCTATTGAAATGGAGTTGTATGAAATTCATACAGAATTTTAGGTAAACCTGTTTCTAATCTAATCCTACTACTATTATAAACGCGAAAGTTTGTAAGAATGTATGTATGGATGTTTGTTACTCTTTCACGCAAAAACTTCTGAATGGATTTTGATGAAACTTTACAATAATATAGCTTATACATCAGAATAACACATAGGCTACAATTTATAAAGATATATAGTTTTCCATCATCATTATCACAATTTTCCATCACCACGCGGGTGAAACCGCGGCGCGCAGCTGGTACTTCATATTTCAAAAATATATTTTTCGTTGAATACCTGTAAGGCTAACGGTTGTTGATTTTTTTAAATAATTTTATCATATATTTACTTGTTCTACCTTTGGCTACGTAACGACCAAATTTGGTTGCATATCAGAACACCATTGGCTACGTAACTGCACTAAGAGCAATTGCAGGAGTATCCCGTGACACGCACTGCGAACCATATTTTCTTAAGTACAAAATACTGACTTTTACGTCTCAATATATTTTACAATGTCTACTATATGCTAAATCAAATATTAACGAACAAGATTTAAACGGGAATATGCACTCCCACAATACACGCAGACGTGACGACGTTATCCTGCCTTAAGTACGCCTTACGCAGACACAAAAGTCCTTTGGATATTTGAGCTATAAGCTCTTTAACCAGCTACCACTCTCCACAAGAAAGATGAAAACAAAGGCGTTTAAAAGATTTATTAAACAAAAGCTACACACATGCTTTCTATAAGCTGGGTGATATTTTTGAGCATGCCAATTCCTTCAAATGGGAATAACATTAATATGTAACTTTCAGGTACCTCATTTTAGTTCTTATTGTTTAATAATATCATCATTCATTCATTCATTCATTCAATAATAATATTATGAATTTAATATTTAATATGTAGATTACAATGTGTAATGTAACATACCTGATCATATACATACGTTGTTTTTTCCAATTTTGTTTTGATACTTCCTATTGTGTGATTATTTTTTGTATAAAGTGCTTGATGACTATTAATATTCTTATAATAATTATATATTTTATATGTACATGGATTCAGCTCTATTTTTTATTTTTATTTTATTTGTCTGCCGTGTAAAGCCGACTTTAGTCAACGCTATTGTCGAATTAATATTTATGCTCGTTTTATATCTACATTTAAACTGACGAATTATAATATGCGATAATTAGCTTTAATGCATAATTCATGCTTTTATTGTATATTCTGAATAAATAAATTGAATACTGAATACTGAATACTAACGACCAATATTGGCGGCTTGCTCCCGGAGCGCACATTATTATTATTTTCTCATTCGAACGGTCCTAAAATCCATACGAATATGTCTCATTATTACCATAGATACATAGGCGGCCGCTGGAATACCGTTGGGCGTTATTTTAATGGATATTTATGGTAAAATTAAATTGTCAAACATCGCTGGTTTGCCACCGTCGACTGCCATCGGGTTGTGAAGTTTGTCTGTTTTAGTCGGAGAGAGATTTCGATAATCTGCCGCATGAGGATCGGACATTGCTCCACCCCATCGCACCTCCACCGTATTAATGTTCTCGCGTCTCCGCAATGCGATTGTGGACACGAAGATTGCACGCTGGACCATCTCTTCTTTAACTGTCCCATCCTCAATAATTATCCGAGTTTTATCCCAGACCTTGTAAAGTATAACATCCAACTCCCTCTATAAGTTCTCCACTTGTTATCCCTCAACTTTCCCAAAATATATATAGTAATATGTAAATTTATTTCCCTTAATAATATTTCTGTATAGTGTAATAGCATATTTCACACCCTTTTATTGTTTGTATCATCCCCAATAACCATGTTTTATGCTATATGTACCTACATTTCTATAAATAAGTATCCCTTGTTTCAGTATTGTGCCGTCTTATACATGTAACTGTGCATGTTACAAACTAACATAGATGCCCTCCGAAAACGACTTGGCAGAAAAGCACCGACTATCGGTGATTGCCATAAAGCAACAAGAAGGAGAAGAAGAAGAAGTTTGTCTGTGTATTTTTAGTGTTTCCAGTTGTAATATGAATAGATATGTAAGTAAATTTGATTCTAAAACACTTTATCAACCAAATTCAGTGATGTTATATACATTTTATTCCAATTTTGCCTGTATTTTTGAGTTGAAAAATTGGGATTCGGCGCTATGGCGTCATTACTAATTATTGAGTTTTTAGCGTTAAATAATACTAAAAATGCAAAATGTCTGCCTAATTCGATGATAAAATACATATTATTTTGTTTTTCGCTGAAATATATGAATATTTCGGCGTAATTGTAAATTAATAAAGTTATTATTTTCGAGATATTTTTTCGAGAAATCATCAAAATTTTAAAACATTTTTGTCTCTAAATAAGCAGAACTTAATATTACTTTTAATAGAAAATCTAATAAAGATCACGATACCATTTATAATTTCTAAATAGGCTACCGTATTTTTCCGTAAGACAAGTACAAGTTAGAAATGCCGAGTTTTTTTTCACTTTTTCGACTTTCTCATATTTATTTATAATTATATAATTGTTTTACAAAATGTCATTTGAATATTCTATATAAGACATTTCAATGCGATCATTGCAGTTATTCTGATTGGTATAGTAGTTCCATAGTTATAGTACATTTTGTCAGGCGCGGTGATACTGCAAGAAATTCCAATAAATTACCTCAGTCTGCCATGAAATTATGCCGCTACTCGAGGGGTTAAATTAAAACCAAACGTGTGCACAGTCTATATATTATTCTGGTATACCTGCATTAATACAGGCCCTAGGACTAGCTAGGCGGCGTAGATCCTTCATTTTTTGCTACTGATCTAATAACGTTTTATTTGTAATGCTGTATCTTGTGATTTAGTTTAAATAATAAAAAACAACAGAAATAAAATAAAATTTCAATATAATTTATTTTACAAACAATATTTAATAATAATAATATTTTATATATCCTTATTTCTGCTGCATAGCCAACTCAGATAGCTTAAACTTTTGAACTTTTCCAGCGGCTGTTTTCGGGAAGTCGTTTAACACCATCAGCTTTTGAGGTACCTTATAAAGGGCTATTTTCCCTTGACAGTAGTTTCTTATATCTTCTAGAGTGAAGGTAGCGCCTTCCTTCAACCTTACGGCAACGCATACCTCCTCGCCGAGCCGTTCATGTGGAATTCCGAAGACCTGTAAGGAAAGAAATTGCTATAAGACTTTCCCGGCAAGCAGACTACCCCCCTCCCCCGCCCTCCTCGCGCCAAACCCCTCAACCCCATGTTTACCCTGGTAATCTTTCTTCGGGCGCTCCTGCACGGTTTGCGCATGTGCGGCGTTACCCAATCGACCGTCCATTCCGACTGATAATCGCGGGTGTCTGGAAATGTCTTTATTTCCTAAAGAGCCGGGGTGGTGTAGAACTGTCGTCTTCCACTCTTAAAATGACCATTTCGCTACCTGATCCTGAGTCTAGAGCCGGGCAAAAGATGCCATGGTCTGCGATAGACTCAAACTGAACCACCGCGGAACATACTGCAGGTTGAGCGACCTCGAACCTGTAACCAATCGTAGGACAGAGCCTGATGGTGAAATCTGGATGGAGATATCTTGTTAAAACTGGTAGTCAGGGGGCGAGGCTGCTCTCTCTGTTACGTTCCCAGCGCCTCGCCTTAAGGAGTTGGCCTCTGACGGGTATATTGGGCATATACATATACCACCATATACCACATTGCGCGACTTGTTTATGTCAGAGTAAGATAAATTGTTTTCACTCTTTATGTACTGTAAGTTTGTAAGTTTTTTTTATTATTAATACCTGTATTTGTATTTAATGCTTATTTAAACATGTTGTGTAGGTACTTGTAAGAATTATATTATTTTTTATATTTATGTGTAGATTGCATATTAACGGATTGGTATAAACTGTTATTTTGATTTGCTTATGAAATAAATAAATAAATAAATTGAACGAACTTGTAAATTATCAACTTCATATCATCATATTCAAGGAGTTCCCTTAATTCCTCATTGATCCTATCATCAGAAAAGGATTTTGATATAAATGGGACCAATCTGGAAGTATATCTTTTCAAATATAAAAATACATTTCCAAATCGGTTCATAAATGGCATGGCAAATGGCGAGTTCTGAGGTAACAAACATTAAAAAAAAAATACAACCGAATTGATTTTTGGAAATCGGTTAAAAAGAGCGATCGTGTCGTAATGTACTCACATGAGCTTCCAAAACATTTTCATGCGTGTTTATAATATCTTCCATCTCTTTTGGGTAGACATTTTCACCGCCTCTTATTATCATCTCTTTTATACGTGCGAATATCTTCAGATATCCATTCGGCAATAGTTGTACTTGGTCCCTATAAAAAAGTGAGTTTTTTAGTACGTAACGGCCAATTTTATCCTACCTGTGAAGCAAAATCGATAATAAAAGTATTTTCTTTTTCCGCCAGAGGGAAAGTATTGTGAACGCACTTCTGTGTGTCTGTGTGTGTGTGTGTGTGTTCGTCCACGATAGCGCCCGAACGCTTAAACTGATTGAGCTGAAATTTGACATGCATGCACCATTTGATCATGGCAAGAGTTTAAATCGGTCTACAAGGGGGCGCGTTAGTCATCCTTCAATATCGAAATATTGGACGTAGAGACTTGAAATTCGGTACACAGATGCGTCGTTGTGCCGAAACCACATTGTGACCTAATTTAGTTGGAATATATCATAATATACGAGACAAGCGACATAAATAGTAGCAATTACTGAAAATAGTTATTTTAATACTAAGCAAATACTGCAAAAACACTACAATTATACTACATTTGCGATCATAATCAATTAAAACGATCATTATCGTAAGCGGGTTGGAAGGGGGGGCTGGGGAATGTTGGGTGTTGAGGATTTGGCGCGAGCGGGAGGCTTGTCTGCTTGCCGAGAATATCTTGAGGTGACACAACCGATGTTTTTGAATTTTTCGGCCTACCAACCAACGAGGAGTGCAGGGTAAGAATAGAAGAAAAAATCTATTAGGCGGAAGTTCCATTTTGACCTACCTTGTGACGATTAAGACCATTTCCAGATGGAAGTCTATTTGTGTGTCTGGCTGTCTGTCCGTGCGTCTGTGTGTATTCTTCTACGATAGCGCCTTAGCATACTTATATAATTAACAAATATTAGGCAATAGCATTTTTTTTTTCAACAATAAATAATACTTTGGTCGTTACGTAGCCGAAGGCCCTTCAGCTACGTAACGACCAAATTTGGTTGCACATCAGAACACCGTTGACTACGTAATGATCAATATTGGCGGCTTGCTCCCGGAGCGCACAGTAATATTATTTTCTAATTCGTACGCATCCTAAAATCCATACCGAATATCTCATTATTACCATAGATACATAAACGGCCGCAAGAATAATTTCGCGCGTTATGTATTCGGATATTTCTGGTAAAATTCCATTGTCAAACATCGCTGGTTGGTCGCCATTACAAGACATCGGGTCGTGATGTTTACTCTTGACAGAATTGTAAACCCTTCGGCTGCGTAACGACCAAATTTGGTTGCACATCAGAACACCGTTGACTACATAACGACCCATATTGGCGGCTTGCTCCCAGAGCGCACAGTAATATTATTTTCTAATTCGAACGCATTTTAAAATCCATACCAAATATCTCATTATTACTATAGATACAAAGACGCCCGCTAGAATAATTTCGCGCTCCATTTCGCGTATATTTCTGGTAAAATTCCATTGTCAAACACCATCACATCATTAAATCATAATTTTTTTTTTTCGAGAAATCATCAAAATTTTTATTGGTTTTTATGAGTTAGAATGTTTTTGTATGTAAATAAGCAAAATGAAATATTACCTTTGATAAAGTATGTAATAAAGATCACGATAGGTTTTACAATTTCTAAATAGGGTTCCGTATTTTTCCTTAAGACAAGTACAAGTTAGAAATGCCGAGTTTTTTTCACTTTTTCGACTTTTCATATTTATTCATAATTATCTAATTGTTTTACAAAATGTAATTTCAATATTCTATATACAAAATATCAATGCAATCATTGTACAGTTATTGTTTTTATGAACGCTATAGTAGTTCCATAGTTATAATACTTTTTGTCGAGCACAGCGATATTGCAAGAAATTCCAATAAATGGCCGCCGTCTGCCATGAAATTATGCCGCTACTCAAAGGGTAGTGAATAAAGTGCAAATATGCAGTCTGGATTTACTCGCGGTTGACACAAGACGCATCCCGAATGTACCTGATCGCCGTTTGCGTATCGGTCTAATTATCATGAAAAGTAAAAATTTTGATAATCGAAGAAAGAAGAAAGAATATTACTGAAGCAGCAATGCGACAATAAGAGGAGAACGAAACAACATCTCATCCGGCCCAATTGTCATTCTCACCTGCTCGCGCTGGTGGATCTCTTCAAAATAGCTGGCGGCGGCGACCCAGGGGTCGTCGAGGTGTTTCATGCTAGACAACAAACGAGGCAATAATGACCGAGCTTAGGCGGTATATAGCTTAACACCCAGTAGGGAAACTGTCTGGAAGAGGCTTCAGTGTCCTGGAGAGCCAAATACTCTCCGAAAGGTCTGGTGCAGAAGGCAACGGGAAACCACTGCACTGTTTTCCCTAGTACTCATCTTCATATGGATAGGGCAAAAATAAGTATGCAGAGCTGAGTGCCAACCTTCACTAGTTGGTGGAGCACCCAAAGAAGAAGAAGGAGCCGTAAATATGCATCGTTACTCTGGACGAGACTATAGTCGCCGCCATACAAACTGATGACTGGGCCAAAAATCATTAGAATCATGACATCCCTCTCGCACTTTCATAACGTTACGATCTCTCACTCAGATCTGTAGTAAAGGTCATGTCATGTCGCATAACGAAATATCGATAAAATATTAGCGATATTGTCGATATTGTTTATTACACAGGTTGAATTTCTTAATAGTGGCATCCTCTAAGTGCTATTCAGTACATCAATATAAGCCAGAAAATCGAAAATCGATTTACTAAACCACCCACTTGAAGCTTGTCGATATTAAAAAACTCATCCGTCATAAATAAATAAATAAGTGTGTAGCTTATAACATTGCAAATAACTTATAACGCTTTAAACGCAATATTTCAATCACTAGACAATTAGAAGATACTGAATGAAACTATCGACCATGTCACTACCGAAGACTGGAATAAATGTGTCCGTCATGCTGAAGACCTACAGAATGATGACTTAGCGAAAGCACGTTTAATGGATATCCGACCTCTTATTATCAACCTTCAAGAAGACGATAGTGACAGCGAAGACGAATTTTAACCCTTTAATTTTTTAAACTGTATTGTAATACTGTAAAATATAAAATATTGTAAACTGCGTTACTCAGTAGTTATTTCGTGTCAAAATTCCATATTAACTATTTAATAGCATCAAAATTATGTGTGTACTCTCTGAATACCGTTGCCAAAAGCGTTGTAAAATACTCAAAACAGGCTCCGGTATACACGTAGTACACTGCCAACTAGGTAAAGAAATATAATATATCCACATTTTAAATTTATTTTGAATGACGAATTGATGTGGTTTGTTTGCCGACAGCATGTCTACCTGCTTACTTTTCTATAGTGCTTGAACCTATTAGTAATTAAATAATGTTATAACATATGCCTAATAAACCAAACAAAATATAATAATGATATCGACTTTTAAATAAATCTTTTATCGCCAAGCGACCGTCCCTATGCACAATGGCAGGTACGGGGCCGGTCATCAGTTTGTATGACAGCGACTCTAACGGAATACTCAACATACCCAGTCTTCAGCCAACCATCAAGCCCGAGCACCTCCTTAGTTTTTTGTTCGTCTTTCCAATATTTTAGCATCACCGAGAACCCTCGAATACATAGCTCGCCAGATGTTCCCAGGGGCACAATTTTTCCCTGAGTGTCCACGACTTTAACTTCTAGGTGGTCCAGGACTTGTCCTAGAGTGCTGTGCTCCAGTTCTGGATCTTCCCCGATCACCGATGCGGTGCAACCAGCCGCCGTCTCGGTCAGACCGTAACCGACCTACAACAAATATAAATAAATAAAATAAAATACAAACGGAGCTGCCATGGAATTCACCGACCAAAAATCGGGCCCATCATATGTATACATATATATATATATATATATATATATATATATATATATATATATATATATATATATATATATATATATATATATATATATATATATATATATATATATATATATATATATATATATATATATATATATATATATATATATATATATATATATATATATATATATATATATATATATATATATATATATATATATATATATATATATATATATATATATATATATATATATATATATATATATATATATATATATATATATATATATATATATATATATATATATATATATATATATATATATATATATATATATATATATATATATATATATATATATATATATATATATATATATATATATATATATATATATATATATATATATATATATATATATATATATATATATATATATATATATATATATATATATATATATATATATATATATATATATATATATATATATATATATATATATATATATATATATATATATATATATATATATATATATATATATATATATATATATATATATATATATATATATATATATATATATATATATCTCATATATAAAAAGAGAAGTTCCGATTCACTCATTCATTCATTCACTCATTCATTCACTGACTGACTCATCAACGCCCAGCCCTAACCCTTAGACCTAGGAAGCTGAAATTTTTAACATAGGTTCCTTTTAGGACGCAAACGCTCACTAAGGGCGGATTTTTCGAAATTCAACCCCTAAAGGGGTGAAAAGGGGTTTCACAGTTTGTATGAAAAACCTATATAGATGTACTTTTTAATTCGATACTTTGAAAGACTACTCTAATAAACAAATAAGGAAATAGGTGTTTCATGTTTTTTCAAAATTCTACCCTTAAAGGGGAAAAACGGGGGTTTAAAATTTGTATGGACAAACGATTATAGATGGACTTTTTATTTCGAAAGTTTGTAAGATTACTCTAATAAATAAATAGGGAAACACGTGTTTCATATTTTTTCAAAATTCAACCCCTAAAGGGGTGAAAAGGGGTTTCGAAATGTTTATAGAGAGACGATATAGATGTACTTTTTAATTCGAAACTTTGTAAGATTACTCTAATAAACAAATAAGAAAACAGGTGTTTCATGTTTTTTCAAAATTCAACCCCTAAAGGGGTGAAACGGGGTTTCAAAATTTGTATGAATGAACAATATTAGATGTGCTTTTTATTTCGAAACTTTGTAAGATTACTCTAATAAATAAATAAGGTAACACGTGTATCATATTTTTTCAAAATTCAACCCCTAAAGGGGTGAAGAGGGGTTCCAAAGTTTATATGGAAAATCGATATAGATGTACTTTTTAATTCGAAACTTTTTCAGATTACTCTTATGAACAAATAATCAAATAGGCGTTTTATGGTTTTTCAAAATTCCGCCCCTAAAGGGGTAATACGGGGGTTTAAAGTTTGTATGGATAAACGATTTTAGATGGACTTTTTATTTCGAAAGTTTGTAAGATTACTCTAATAAATAAACAAGGAAACACGTGTTTCATATTTTTTGAAAATTCAACCCCTAAAGGGGTGAAAAAGGGTTTCCATTTTTTTATGAAGAAACGATATAGATGTACTTTTTAATTCGAAAGTTTGTAAGATTACTCTAATAAGCAAATAAGAAAACAGGTGTTTCATGTTTTTTCAAAATTCGACCCCTAAAGGGGTGAAAAGGGGTTCCAAAGTTTGAATGGAAAATCGATATAGATGTACTTTTTAATTCGAAACTTTTTAAGATTACTCTTAAAAACAAATAATCAAATAGGTGTTTTATGGTTTTTCAAAATTCCGCCCCTAAATGGGTAATACGGGGGTTTAAAGTTTGTATGGATAAACGATTTTAGATGGACTTTTTATTTCTAAAGTTTGTAAGATTACTCTAATAAATAAATAAGGAAACACGTGTTTCATAATTTTTGAAAATTCAACCCCTAAAGGGGTGAAAAAGGGTTTCCATTTTTATGAAGAAACGATATAGATGTACTTTTTAATTCGAAACTTTGTAAGATTACTCTAATAAACAAATAAGAAAACAGGTGTTTCATGTTTTTTCAAAATCCAACCCCTAAAGGGGTGAAACGGGGTTTCAAAATTTGTATGAATGAACAATATTAGATGTGCTTTTTATTTCGAAACTTTGTAAGATTACTCTAATAAATAAATAAGGAAACACATGTATTATATTTTTTTTTAATTCAACCCCTAAAGTGGTGAAAAGGGGTTCCAAAGTTTGTATAGAAAATCGATATAGATGTACTTTTTAATTCGAAACGTTTTAAGATTACTCTTATAAACAAATAATCAAATAGGTGTTTTATGGTTTTTCAAAATTCCGACCCTAAAGGGGTAATACGGGGGTTTAAAGTTTGTATAGATAAACTATTTTAGATGGACTTTTTATTTCGAAAGTTTGTAAGATTACTCTAATAAATAAATAAGGAAACAAGTGTTTCATATTTTTTTTAAATTCAAGCCCTAAAGGGGTGAAAAAGGGTTTCGATTTTTTTTATGAAGAAACGATGTAGATGTACTTTTTAATTCGAAACTTTGTAAGATTACTCTAATAAATAAATAAGAAAATAGGTGTTTCACGTTTTTTCAAAATTTAACCCCTAAAGGGGTGAAACGGGGTTTCAAAATTTGTATGAATGAACAATATTAGATGTGCTTTTTATTTCGAAACTTTGTAAAATTACTCTAATAAATAAATAAGGAAACACGTGTATCATATTTTTTCAAAATTCAGCCCCTAAAGGGATGAAAAGGGGTTTCGATTTTTTTATGGAGAAACGATATAGATGTACTTTTTAATTCGAAACTTTGTAAGATTACTCTAATAAACAAATAAGACAATAGTTGTTTCATGTTTTTTCAAAGTTCAACCCCTAAGGGGGTGAAACGGGGTTTCAAAATTTGTATGAATGAACAATATTAGACGTGCTTTTAATTTCGAATGTAGGAGGAGGAATGTGCTGTAGGAGTACTCTAATAAAAAAAAACCAAAATGCGATTTTCGTGGTTTTTCCTAAATTCAACCCCTAAAGGGGTGGAAAGGGGTTATAAAATTAATATGAAGAAACGTTATTGATGGTCTTTTTAATTCGAAACTTTGTTAGGTTACTCTATTAAACAAATAAGAAAATAAGTGTTTAATTTTTTTTTTATTCTACCCCTAAAGGGGTGAAACAGGGTTCCACACTTTGTAGGAATAAACAACATTAGATGTGCTTTTTATTTCGAAAATTCGAAGGATTACTCTAATAAAAAAGTAAGTAAATACGTCTTTCGTGGTTTTTCAAAATTCAACCCCTAAACGGGTGAAAAGGGGTTATACAATTTGTATGGAGAAACGATACAGATAGACTTTTTAAATCAAAACTTTGTAATATTACTCTCATAATCAAATAAACAAATGGGTCTTTCATGGTTTTTCAAAATTTCGCACTTAGAGGGGTAAAACGGGGTTTTAAAGTTTGTATGGATAAACGATTTTAGATGGACTTTTTATTTCGAAACTTTGTAAGGTCACTCTAATAAATAAATAAGGAAACACGTGTTTCATATTTTTTCAAAATTCCACAACTAAAGGGGTGAAAGGGGTTTAAAAATTTGTATGGAAAACGATATAGATATACTTTTTAATTCGAAACTTTGTAAGATTACTCGAATAAACAAATAAGCAAATATGTCTTTTGTGTTTTTTCAAAATTCAACCCCTAAAGGGGTGAAACGGGGTTTCAAAATTTGTATGAAAAAACGATATTAGATGAACTTTGTAGGATTACTTTAAAAACCATCTAAGCAAATATGTGTTTCGTATTTTTTTTAAATTTCACCCCTAATGGCGTAAAAAGGGGTGTTTAAGTTTGTATGGAGAAACGATATTAGATGGACTTTTTATTTTGAAACTTTGTAGGATAACTATTATAAACAAATAATTAAATACGTCTTTCGCGTTTTTTCACAATTCATCCCCTAAAGGCGTGAAAAGGGGTTTAAAATTTGTATGGAGAAACGATATTAGATGGAAATTGTATACTCTAATAAACATTTAGGCAAATACGTATTTAGTATTTTTTTAATTCAACCCCTAATGTGGTGAAAAGGGGTTTAAATGATAATAAACAAATAAGCAAATGCATGTTTCATATTTTTTTTAAATCTACCACTTAGGGGGTGAGAAGAGGTAAATAACCCTAAAAATCAAAAAAGAAGTCGCGCGCGACGGTTCCCGGACGTGAGAAGGCGCTAGAACCTCATTATAAATTCATCATTTGTCTCGATAACATGCGTAGCGCAAGCACCGCGATCGTCACATCTTCACGCCTTAATTACTTAGTTGATCATCATGAAGTACATATTGACAGGAGTACCTACAGAGAAGGACGTTAGATACCTTTATATATTACACGCAAAAACTTACCACTTGACTGGGAAAAAGGGATCTATCTTAACCCAAATTTAACGCGTGCGAAGCCGCGGGCAACAGCTAGTATATATATATATTATTTTTTTATTTTTACACTTCTGGGAGGTGAAGGGTGGATTCCGGACTAACGACCGGCGGTGGTAGGTTTAGGACAGCTGTCTTGACACATGTGAGCGTCTACCCTACCACCTATTCACTCACCCTTCGAAGCCATAGAATTTGAGATGCAGAGATCGCGGTTTTAGATAATTTTTCTAGAAAGGAGTTGATTATTTTCCTGGAGAGACCAAGATCTTTAAAAAGGTGTATTCGTGGTATTTGCGAGTATTTTATGTAAAAATAATTCTAAATTGAAAATTCGTAGAATCTCCTTATTCACTATAGAAAAACGTAAATATCGAGTGACGAAGTTGTCGTTGATTTTTAAAAATCTATTTATTTAAAATATTATTCCGAAGCATTAGAGACGAATCATGCAAAGAGTAGAATATAAAAAGTCATCAAATGAGAAAAATAAAAAAAAAATAGAAATGGTATTCCTGTAAAGGCCAAATTTTGAGAACGTCTATGTGTAAACATTTGGTTGAGGTGTCTATAAAAAAAGCACTCACTCTGTAGACATGTCATCAAAAGAGAAATATAATAAAATTCATCAAAAGAGAAAAATAATAAATGATAGTGGTATCTGCTGGATATCCGCGCGGGGGGGGGAGAGCGGGGAGAAGATGGTGGGGGGAGGGGGGACGGGTGGTCGGGAGGAATGGGTAGTTTGGTGGTGGTGAGGAGGGTGTGAATTGGGAGGGGATAGGTACGGAGAGGGGGGGTTGGGGTAGAAGGGGAAGGGGAATTGTCTGCTTGCCGGAAAAGGTGACACATTCGATTTTCTTAATTCAATATATTTAAAAACAAATTTTAATGATTTCAATCATTTCACCACCATCTAGCGTAAAGTTGCTAAAGTAAGCTAGTTGAATTGGCGCGAAACTTTTTGTTTACTATGTCACACGTCATGTCACGTATGAGTCGTACTTCGTTTGTTCCTATCCGTTTTCTCCAAGACCTTGGTGACATTCCTGATCGTAGATCAAATGAGCAAGGCGTCGCAACTTAATCGAAATAATCCAAATAAATATTATTATATTACTGAAATAATAGGTACGTTTCTGTTGTGACTCGTACACTTCAGATTGTGGACTGTTTTGTCCTAAGTCTTCTGCGTTCACTTCACAGGAGATAGAACATATTTCGTTAAAACTTCCTGAGGTGCCGGGTTCGCCTGTTGTAGTCGACAACTCCAACTGTGGCATTGAGCAATCTAATGCATTATATAATCAATATAGATACCTAGTGAGTGGCTAAGGGTGCTTATGTAGGAGCTAAAACTCACCATGGCCTTTTGTATATTCAGTTCGGACTCGAGCCTCTTGAGGAGATGCGGAGTACATGGAGCTCCTCCGATGCCCAAAGACCTCAAGGAAGACAGTCGATCCTTACCCTCCTTATCTGCCATTGTTAGCATGTCCACGTACATGGTTGGTGTACCATGGATGACAGTACATCTATATAGACAAAGAGACATCTATATAGTATGAACTGCAGTACTTTTTGGTTTAGTGCTTGTTCAATCAGTAGTGGTGTCCCTCAAGGGACCATGCTTGTACACGTCTTCTCCGTCGTTCCCTCATTACTGAGGATCGTGGCCACTAGACAACAGTTTGCCTACGAGGCTCCTCCACTTCGACCTGCCTTCTGCATGGCGGGTCGCAGATTGTATTGACCCTTTTGTAACTTCTTTGATGAGGTCGTTCCATCTGGTCGGTGATCTGCCTCTGCTTCTTCTTCCCTCCACTTGACCCCCGGAAAGCATTTTCTCTAAATTCTCTTGGTTTCTCCTGGCAACATGACCGAAGAACTGCAGGACCCTTCTCATGCATACGGTGGAGAGCCTCACTTGGATGCCGAGATCTTCCAGGACAGATTTGTTGGTGCGGCGTGCTGTCCATGGCATTCCTAGCATTTTACGCCAACACCACATCTCCAGTGCATCGATTTTGGTGCGTATACGGGCTTTCAGGGTCCATGTCTCCGATGCATAGAGAAAGATCGAGAAAACCAGAGCTCGAACTAGCCTGACCTTAGTCCGCTTACTTATACCCCGATTCTTCCACAGCCTTTCTAGATTGCTCATGGCCGATCTTGCCATCTGGCTTCTGCGTGAGACCTCCTTTTCGCAGTTTCCGTCGTTGCATATCATGGAGCCCAGATAAACAAAGTCTTTCACAGCTTGAAGGTCACTCAGCTCGTTGGTGCGTTGCATGGTTCCAGCCCGGTCCACAAACATGGGTTTGGTCTTGCTGCGGTTCATGTGCAATCCATACTCCTTGCAGTCCATACTCCTTGCTTGTCCATACCGCTTGTACACAACCCCGAACAATTTGTTTTCCGACATTGGTGCCCCTCGCACCCAGCACTAGAGATTAATAATTTTAAAAAACTCACAAATCAAATCAAAATAAATTTGATGTTGTTTTTCAAAATAAATACATACTTTTCAGCATAAATGGCGTCGTATGTAGCTTTTGGACTGTATCTCAACGATGGCAATACCAATGTAGCGCCATATATTATTCCTGCGATGGCTGCGAAGCTGAAGGCAGATACGTGAAAAAATGGTAACTGAAAAAAAAATATCGAAATTTATATATTGATATGTACCATATGGCATGCAAAAAATCAATAACAATAATAGTAATGAAATATTCATCTGCATTTAAACATTAAAATACAAGAAGGTGAGATTATTGACATATGGCAAAATCTTACAACTAACCTAATTGAAAAGCACTGGTACATGCGAGCATTGTGGAAATAAAATTTATAAAAAAATAAATTGTTCTGCGTAAATTACAAACTTCTATATTTAAAACTAAGAATGCCCGAGGAAAGAAAATTGGGAAAGGAAGAAGAGAGAAAGGAAGAAATGGTTACATCTTAGAAAAGTCGTACTTTTTGAGGTGAAACTTTAAGGTGACGTACTACTTAAAAAATAAACCCTATCTGAGTTTTAAGGCCCTGACTACTTACCCCCTCCCTTCGCGAAGGGGCAGGTAATAATTATTTTGACTCATCTCGCAGTGATATTCACTCCGTGTCGTCCGTGTCGACGTCTGGAATATTTCACACTAGGTATACACTATTGCAATTGGATTTATATTTTGGGATTATACAAGTGTCATGTACCTACGCTGATGTAGTGTTGTGTGGTGTACGCATGTACCTCCAATCCTATTTTGAAAATCTGAAATAGCTATGTACTTAAGAAAGGTACCGTGAATTACGATAAATTTTTTTCAGTTGGCTAACATCATCAGTTATTTCAGTATGAAAGTTCAAAAATTGCCAAAAAATGTAATTTTCGAAATTTACATACATCGTCGCCTTAAGGCTCATAACGCACTGGACTCCGGAGCCATGGTTGCGGAGCCAGAGCGTTACTAGAGAATGTATGGATATGCACGCACTGGGTGCACGCGCACACGATACAAGCGTTCAAAATGGAAGCCACTGGCTGCGCGCAGCCCGAATGTATGTGGCCCTCTATGTATGTGTGCACACGCGGAGCCGGATCCGCAGCCAGTTGTATGCCACTGACACTGAGCGGCGATTCTGGCCGCCTAATCCCTGTTTTTTCTGGCTTCGCAGCCTTGGCTCCAGAGCCTTGGACGCCAGTGCGTTATGAGTCTAATGATTCTATAGAGTTCGTATATTTGTTAAGAATCGCCCCAGAGTCTTGCACCATGGATACAGAAATAGCAGGAGCAGAAATAAGTATTACGGAAAGACATTTTAAGTAAATTGGCAGAGGCTGACCGAAGTACGAGACCATGGGAATTTAATGGTTCGAGAAGCTCGTGGAAATAGGATGGTGTTGATTGGGAGAGTGCTTAACAGAGGAGAGCCAGTCTATGAACATTTCTCTGTTGGGGTACTGGCAACCACTTTAACTGTGCCCTATATTCGGATACGTCAACATACTTGCGTAGACCGAAGAGGAATCGTATGCATACATTTGGAAAAAACTCTTACACGAAAAAAAGCGGTGGTGGGGGGCCGAGCACGGCCCCCTATTACCGTTATAAACTACTCAATGGCGGCAGCGGTATGCTGCCTACCCGCAAAACAACGGATTGACAGCTCTTCAGTCTACTATAGACAACGGCGGCTGCAACGTCACCGAAACGTCGGATGCTACAAATTTCACGCGGTAAATTCGTTTTCTATCCTATTTATAAATTGCTATTATTTTTACCGCCAATGCTAAATGGTTGCCAACTCGTACTATGGAGTTGATCAATCTAATACCATATTATAATCAATGCTATAGACTAGCTGATAGATATTGTCGCCAGGCAATAAGGCAATAAGGTCTTAAAGAAGCTTTTTCTCAAAAATAAAGAGTTTTATCATTATTACTATTATTACAATATACCTGCACTAATATCTTCTCAATTCCATACTCAAATGCTTGATGGGCTCCGATCTGATATGCGACATTTACCGTATTAAAGTGTGACAATACGCTTGCTTTAGGATCACCTAAAAATAAAATATAAATGAGATTAACATATGAAGATAGAAAAGTTCTCGAGACCACGTTTGAAGAGATCGCGTTTCGGTTAGAAAATAGATGCTTTATACTTTATGTGCAAAATCAGTCATCGCGTTTCACGATACGTAAGGATTGTGAGTGTTGTCTGTTGACCGCTGAGGAGTTGCCTCGTTGAAAGCCAACCCTGGGTGCCGCAGTCCTGATTTGGTGAAACTTAGAACGGGTTGTCGTAACCGAATGCATATACAAAATTTCGTGTATATGCTGTTGACCGTTGAGGAGGCCTCTCGTACGAAGCCGACCCTGGGTGCAGCAGCCTTGTTATGGCGAAACTTAGAACGGGCTATCATAACTAAATGCGCATACAAAATTTCGTGACTGTGCTTTTGATTGTTGAGGAGTCCCCTCGTCGGGATCCAACCCTGGGCGAAGAATCAGGTCATGCTTACCATAAAAAAATGCATTGTCATCGGAACTGAACCAATATGTAAACTTTCAACTTCATATGATATTATCATATGAAGTTGAAATTGAGGAGTTCCCTCAATTCCTCATGGATAACATAAACAAAACAGGATTTTGATCTGGAAGTATATCCTTTTATATGAAAAAAAAAGAATTAGTAATGACAAATCGGTTAGTAGATGACGGAGATATGTGGTAACAAACATAAAAAAAAGATACACCCCAATTGATAATCTTCTCCTTTTTAACACGCTTTTATTCGGTCGACCTGTATGTAACTATGTAATGGAATCTAAGGTAACTAATTTAACCATCTTCCAAGGATCGTAGCTTCCTGAAAATTGGCAGCTGTATGTAGTTCTGATGACAATATAATAATATGGTACTGTCGAACTGATCTGATGATGGACTCGGAAGATATGAACTGGAACTTCATGATGGAACATCGTATCATAGCTGTGTTTGGACTTGTTAGAAAAGTCTTGGAATGAACTTTGACCACGATTAGGTTTCAAGGTCTGATGATGAAGCCGGAAGATAGGTACTGTCATTCCATGATGGAATATCGTATTATAGCCGTGTTTGGACTTGTTAGAAAGGTCTTGTAATGAACTTTGACCACGATTAAGTTTCGAGGTCTGATGATGAAGCCGGAAGACAGGAACTGGCATTCCATGATGGAATATCGTATACGACAAACCTTTTTTGGTTTTTACGTGCATTTATAAAAGCGTGTTGTTAGTGTTTTTTAAACTATTAATTAATTTTGAAGTCGGTTAGTAAATTATTGCAATTATTATAGCCAATACAGAACAGCGTAGCTTAGTATGTCACATCATCACCAGATGGCCTGTTAGTCATACTTCGATCTCGAAATAATGCAGTTAGATATTTGACTTTAAATTCGGTACACAGATGCCTTGTTGGACCGAAATCACGTTGTGAAATTTCATTTGGAATATCTCGTATACAAATATTTAAAAAATATTTGATGTCCGCCATATTTAAGAAAATAATGCATAATTATTTAAAAAATACCAGTTAAATACCACTTAAAACGAATTGGCGCACCGGGGGAAGTTGGGTTGGCGCGGGGAGGGGTGGTGGGATGCTTGTATAGTTGCTGGGAAATTCTGCCGGGGTGACATAACCGATATTTTGACTTACCAGTTGTCCCAGAAGTAAATTGTATATTGTAAGGATCATCAGGTTGCAAATCGTCTTGTTGCTCGGCAATCAATTTCATCGATTTTTGTGTTGCTCTCGCTACTAACGACTTGTAGGTAAAAACGCCCCTAAAAATATAAAATCGAAGACTATCGCAGTTGTTTGACATTATAAATAGGATAGAAACGAATTTTTCGAGTGAAATTTGTAGCACCCGACGTTTCGGTGACGTTGCAGCCGTTGTTATCCAGGGTAGACTGAAAGAGCTGTCAATCCGTTGTTTTGCGGGTAGGCCGCATACCGCTGCCGCCACTGCGTAGGTTATAACGGTGGTGGGGGGCCGGGCTCGGGGCGCGCGAATTTCGAAAATCCGTCTTGCACACAACACTGCGGCGGGAACATTTTAAGAAGAGGGTTACACGTAGAAGAGAGTATGTAACCGTCGTCTCTATTTAAGTTCGGAGTTCTTCTTATTTCAATGGCTTCCCGGATCGTGCGAGGAAAGTAGAATTGTTCCTTGGATAGCACAATGGGATTTTGAAACTGCATCCAGTGGTTACTTCCGCTATCAAATATATGTTCGCAGATCGCCGATTTTTCTCGCTGAACGTTTTCGACAGCTTTGATGTTGTTCTATCAGCGAAGAGTGTGAATTTTCGGATGCCTTTTGCATCAGGGCGAGTCCCCAGTGGACTGTAATAATATATTTAACTCACCCTCTTTCGTGGTTTACAGCATCCTTTATTTCAGCCAGGTTGGCCTCGGCAGTGAAGCTTCCTCGATTTTCCGGCTGCTGACTGACGACACTTTAACTTCTACGGCTTCCCGGCAATTAAAGCACATTTATTTTTCTAACTTGTATATTCAGAACTTATTAATTATTATTTACGGGCCCATTGCCCTATGATAACTCGCGATTACATTTATCGCGGTGACGTCGGTTTATAACACCCGAAAAGGTGCCCGTCCGTCTCCGACCTTTTTTGGCAACTAACTAAAAATGGCATCCTTCGCTTTCCTCACTGTTTACAATAAAAATCCTTCCGCCCCTTAAACGCCATGTCTATGCTTTTACTGGCCGGAACGATTTCACACCTTCTCTTATTGGTCAAAGGATCTAAAGGGAAACGCCTCTTTCCAAAATGGTATGCCAATATACTCATAGATAGCAGTGCACGTAAATACATTACTAAATGTTTAATTATGTCTACTTAATTGTATAATTATCTCTACTTATAACTAACAACTCAAATACGGTGATATGGTGATTTAGGGATGCTTCTGTATCATAGATTAAAGTTGATTACCATATCACCCTAATTACAAAATTAATTAATCTAATCACCCCAATTTACTAGGTACTCTAATTAGACGCATAAATGTTTACTAATTTTCATATCGGACCTGAACATTTTATTATATGTTAGTATATTTACTTAGTAATTTATGTTATCTTATACTAACAATCAAGCTTACATTAATTCGCTAAATAATAATAAGCTGTCAAGCTATTTTTCTCGCAGACCGTTTGATAACCTTATCCTATTTTATAATATAATTATCATAGATCAATTATCTGATAACTAAATTAATCATAAGGTTTAGGGCGTGCCATTTGAGTAATGGCTGGGTTTTTTGAAATGTTATAGTCCTTTCAGAGAAAGCGAGGTCGTCTTTATGACAGGGTGCACTTCAGATTTACGTCTTCGAAAAGTTAACCCGTATGTGAACAATGGCGCAATAGTGTTGTAAAACGGACCAGCTACGCCTATTGTCTCTGTGCCAGGAAGGCAAGGGGTGAGTTCGGATTTCTGTGAAAGGACATATTATCTCGCCCTTCAAAGTGCAGGCGGCATTGTTCGCGAATCCGGGATACCAATAAAACGATTCCAAATCTTTGCTGCCTCACTGCGTGGACAGCGTTGTAAATAATTATTTTTTAACCTAACAGATGTGTTCTGTCAGTCGCGTGGCTATGGGCCGTTTCGTTTGTCTAACGTAGGCTAAACCACAGCTGCATTCGACTTTATACACACCCGGGGTTTGCAGTGGTATTACTTCCTTTACAGGTCTCAAAAATCGACCTATATTTTGGGTCGGCTTGAAGATCGTTTTTATATCGAATCTGTTTAGCATCCTTTTCGATCTGTCATGCCCTTGACGTATGGTAAGAATGCTTTTGATCTGCTCGGTTTCTGAGTTTCGTCTGTATTATATCTCTTTCACTCTACCCTGGACAACGGCGGCTGCAACGTCACCGAAACGTCGCGTCGGGTGCTACAAATTTCACGCGGTTAATTCGTTTTTATCCTATTTATAATGCCCCTAAAATATTTAAATACACGAATATAATTACATTAATTATAATATTCGGTCTTTGCCTATGCATAAGGTCTTTCAGTAAGGGCGAGTCGATGTTGACAGTGTGTGGTCGATGTTGTTTAGCGGCGTCTGTCAAATCTGTTGTTTATTATTCAGTCACTAATTCCAAATCACCATGACAAGTTAAACGATTGAGCAGCACTTTAACATTTTATTTTAGAAATGAGTGTTCGTTAGTGCATGGTTATCTCTCGCGGAGGCGACGTGAATTGGCCACCAAGATCGTGCGATTTGACCCCGCTAAACTTTTCTTGTGGGGTTTCCTATAATTTTTAATGTTAGGGGCTCTCTAGACGATCAAGCATGTATGTCAAGCATCGCAATGTGGGCTGGGAAGGGATCTTAAACCGCAGGAAATATGCAAATGTTTTTTTTTATATTTACCAAAAATGCCTAATTTTGTAGGCACGTTAATCAGGGAGTCACATTAATTAGACGTAGTTGATTGATGAATGACGTTACTCCCTGGTATAAAACTAAAAAAATAGGCATTATTGGTAAATGTTTAAAAAAATACTTGCATATTTCCTGCGATTTACGATCCCCTCCCAGCCCACGATGCGATGCTTGACAAGCATTCTAGATCGTCTAGAGAGCCCCTTACCATTTTATAAATTATAAGCATATATGTTAAGTGTATTTTATTCTCTAATAATTTCAATATATATTTTTTTGTGTTTTCATATTATATTACATACTAGATGACCCGGTGAACTTCGTACCACCTAAAATTGATTTAATTGTAACTCTTCATAAGCGTTTATTGATCCTAATCAACCTTCCAAATCCAATTCATTGCAATCTATAAATATGGCCGAATCATGTACGGTTTGAGTTTCGTTTGGTGATTAAATGAAAGTCGTTTGTAATTAAAATAAATTCAATGTATTTAATTTACATGATGAAATATAAATGCTTTTTCGACTTCTTCGACTTTTTTGCATTTTTCGACTTTTCGGACTTTTTTGACTTTTTCAACTTTTGACTTTTTCGACTTTTCCGACTTTTTCAACTTTTACGACTTTTTTAACTTTTTTTAATCTTGACTTTTTCGACTTTTTCGTCGTTTTCAACTATTTCGACTTTTTTGACTTTTTTTATACTTGACTTTCTCGATTTTTTGAAATTTTACACAATCGCACGGAATGAATAACAGTTATGGATGGCGCAACTGTCAAACAATAGGATCGCCGCGAACGCCATCTATTGAAGTGGCCTATTTCCCAAAATGACCAATTTCGATTTTTTCGATCTTCAGTTGTTTCTTTGAGTTTTTTCTAAAAATTTTTTTTTGCAAACCACTCCCGAATCAATGCAAACAAAATAAAAGAAAAATAATTCAAATCGGTCGAGTCATTTCTGAGATCCTGCGAGATTAACGCACGGCGATTCATTTTTATATATATATAGATTTATATTTTTTACGATTTAGTTAAAATTTGCATTGAGAAGTAAGTTTCATGCCAACTCTAGTGTAACTTACATGTTAGGTTTATGGTAACTCTTTCTAGTTTTAAACATAAGAGTATATGATATTTAGCCTTCTTTTCAGTATGTTTAATATTTTTGTCCTAGAACAAGATGCCACTTGCTTGGGCGACATGGGACCTATCATCAGATACGAGCGTGACATAGCTTCCTGTGGGTGTATTTATTTTTAGGTTAAATTTTATCCTATCCTAATGTGAAAATACTGGGATTTTCAAAATTTTTTTTTAACAAAATAAAACAAGGAATTTAGATTAAAATGATTATTTTTTTATTTTATTACAAAGAGTAAAGTTTGGCAATTATGAATGAAAAATGATATCGGACAAATGTCCTCCACGACCACGCTGACAGATGTCGATATGATGATTTCTCGAAATTTTGATGATTTCTCGAAAAAAAATTATGATGTTTGACAATGGAATTTTACCAGAAATATCCGCAGTTATTCTAGCGGCCGTCTATGTATATATGGTAATATATTGAGATGTCAACCACAACGGGCGAACCCGTCACCGCAGGACGTTTTAACGATTCATCGTTCTATCGACCGTGCAGTGAGCGTAGAAGACTTTGGACATAACAAATCCGACGTCTAGCTACGCCACAACCCGTTAGAGACCAACGCCTTACCGCGAGTAGCCAGGTATGTTACCTGGCGGGCGGCACTCGCGCCCTAACTACCAATTGTGACCAGATTTCTCCGGTCTCTCGATTGGTTCCGAGTTCGAGGTCGCTTGCGCGGTCCTCTCCCTTACGAAGCGGTGAAACGGTGTGAACCGAATCTATCGCGGACCAAGGCGTCCTTTGCCCGACTCTGAACCGGGATCGGATGGCCAATGGTCATTTCAAGAGCAGTCGCCGTAAGGTAGACAACTACCCCCGCTCTATAGGAAACAATATAGTTTCCAGACTCCCCCGATTGTTAGTCGGAGAGCACAATCGATTGGCTTGCGCCGCTCGGTGCGCAGACCTCCAGGAGCGCCAGAGGATTGATTCCCAGGGGAGACTGGTTGACCCAGTGTCCTACCCAGGCTCGCACCCCATGCGTGGAGGCCATCGGATGGGTGTTGACCCGTGAGTGTGGCCGACCCTGAAACAGAATGGGTCTTCGTGGCCAACTCAGCAAGGGCCCATTAGCTCCCAAAATGAGAGCTATATATGGTAATAATGAGATATTTCATATGGATTTTAGGATGCGTTCGAATTAGAAAATAATATTACTGCGCCCTCCGAGAGCAAGCCGCCAATATTGGCCGTTACGTAGTCAACGGTGTTCTGATGTGCAACCAAATTTATCGTTACGTAGCCAAAGGGTTTAGCGGCTATCTACATATATTGATTTCGTAATCGCTGGTTTTGTTCTTTGGATTTTACAATATGATCAAATTATGCAATAGTATATATCCAGAGTATTGTGTAATTAATTATGTCTAATTAATAAACTTGATTTAATTTGATCAGGTATCATAATTAGATTAGGAGACGGTGCTCCAAACACGCCTAAATGGTATCATATCTTGAAATAAAGTATTACTATAACAACAAACCAGTGGCGAGCCCAGGGTTGGTGAATGGGGCAAGCCCGACATACCTTTATGTGTTTTTTTACGCTTTTTATTTTATAGTTAAAAAAAGTGGTACCTTTTTACTCTTCAATCTTCAGTTTGAAATTTACTGCTTGTGTCGTAGATTTAATAAAGCACACTGAAGGCATGCTACTGCTAGTCGACAGAATTTAACATATACTTATCAGCAGTTGCATACCTGTGGTGGCTTTGAGAAATGCCGTTTTATTTGCTTGAGCGAGTGAAATAAAGTTAAGACAGAACTCACCACAAGGGACCATTTCCTCCATTGTTTATCAGGCAATAAAAACCACAAATCAGTTGAAATTATACAATATAAAATCTGCTCTGTCACTTGTACAAAACAAACGGAAATAATTTCGGAGCAAGCTCGATTTCTACTTTATGTTAACGCAAGCCTGACCTAACTGTCAATATAAGAGTCGTATTTGCTACCGGTTAGAATGAGAGGACCACTGATTTTGAAAGCCCCTTTGCAAGCCCATGTGTGCGAGCGAGATGACTAGCTGCAGCGAATTGTTGCGCTGTTTTGTCGCGTGAAACGATCTGTGCCCGCTAGATAGCAATAGGCGCTCGCAAATTCGTTTATTAATTTAGCGATGATTTTAGGAAGATTTTAAAGACATAAAGCAAGCCGGGCTTTTTGGCTTGTATGAAGGAACCGCCACTGCAACAAACGACTTTTTAAATCAAAGCTTTTATTATTATAAAATTATTTACATACCTATAGATGTCAAGTTTTAATTTGTTATGCTGGTTTTAATTCGTAATAATTATGCACTTTGACTAATAGATGGCGTTCTATCTCTCCTTAGTATATTATTTAATATGTCGTTAAGTAATGGTGTTTAACCCTAGAAAGATAATCTACGTCAAAATGACTCCCGCGCCGACGAAATTTTGCTGTAACTTTTTAAATTGTGTGAATCCGGTGATGTGCATTCCGGACATCTCAGTCCGCGCCGGGAACTAGCGAAGGGCGCACGTATTAAACTGGTAAGTTCCCGCCATTTCGATACTTTACCGCCTTACGAGTCAAAATGACGTATGATTATCTTTTACGTGAATTTTACGATTTTTGATATAGCGTATAAGTTAGTTTTTTTTGTTGGATCGGTTTGTTTTTGCTGTTTTTGACATTTGTTTTTGTTTTATAGAGAGCTTGAACGTACATTCAGTAAAATGGCGAGAAGAAATTTAGACGAGGAAGGCATTCTGGCTGCACTTTTAGATAATGAGGAGGAAGCCATATCCGCTGATACAGACAATGAAGACGAAGATCACGTAAGTGAGGATGAAGTCCAGAGCGATTATGAGGAGAGATGTGAAGATGCTTCTGTCAATGAAACAACCGGCAAACCAGAAATGATTATGTTCTACAATCAAACCAAAGGCGGGGTGGACACGCTAGACCAAATATGTTCCATAATTTCATGTAGTAGAAAGACAAATAGATGGCCCATGGCCGTTTTCTATGGGATGATAAATATTGCCTGCATAAATGCTTATATTATATACTCCCACAACGTTGCCAGTAAAGGTAAGAAGGCTCTGAATCGCAATAAATTTATGAAAAACCTAAGTAATGCTCTTACATCGCCCTATATGACGAAGCGATTGGATATACCTACCAACTTTGAAAAGGTATTTACGGGACAGTATCGCGTCTATCGTGCCAAGAAACCCTCAAGATCAAGAAGAAGAGCATCCCGAGGTAACAGCAGCCAAGAAACGAGCCTATTGTAAATATTGCCCTTCCAAAATAAAGAGGAAGGCGAAAACCTCGTGCACAAAATGCAAAGCAATAATTTGCCGAGAGCATAACGTTGACATGTGCCAAAAATGTTTTCAGTGATGTTTCAATAGTTATTATCTAGTTTAAGGACAATAATATCTGATGTTACTTGAATTATAACATAAAAAGGCTGATTAATGTAATAGGTAAAAAAAACTATACTGAAGAAAATAATTTTCCTATTTTTTGTTAATTTTTCAGAAGTTTGAGTTTTGTTGTAATTTTCTTAATAAAAAGTAAACGTAATTTCGTAAATATCGGATGTTTTATTTAAAAATACATGATACAACACATATCTTTTTAATTTATTAAAATGTATAAAAAATTATTGATTTTACAGCTAATTAAACCTATGGAGTCAATTTGACGTATGATTATCTTTAACGTACAACTAAATATGATTATCTTTCTAGGGTTAATATGTCGTTAACTTATCTAAACCCCTCAGTATATTATTTAATATGTCGTTATGTAATGGTGTCTTCCTGAATGCTATAAAATGGCAAAAATAGTACCGGTAAAATAGTGCCGGATTATTTTTTGTTGGATTATGTTATATCCAGAGTCTATACGGAGACAATCGAATCGATTGCGGCCCTAAAACTCAAAATCCGTGACGCGTTTTACGAAATAGACCCGCCATTAAGCCAAAAGAAGGCAGCTCCATCTTGCGACCCTTGTACTCAAGGTAGTACGCAATAAACAGCCGCGATATCTTTACTCGATTATGACGTGGTCCCGTAACCGGCATGTCCATTCAACACAGGCACGTGAACAACTTGCTATAATACCCAAGCACAAAACTACACATTTCCATTGCAGCTATTCGTATTATTCTGCGGTTGTATGGAATCGGTTGGGAATGGCTTTGCGATCGAAATCAATTGCAGTATTTAAGGACCACTTTATAAGTTTATTATTAAAGGAAGATATTTAGATGTCATAATTTGATTTTATTTTAAAATAACTATTGCTAATTGGATTATTACTATTGTCTTCGTTTATTTATTAATTTGTAACCTGATTATTTAATGTTAAATATTTTGATTTTGATTATTTTTGATTTATTATATGTAGATTACTAAATTTATGTAATTACGTTATTTTCTTTTAATATCATTCGATGTTAAATATCTTGATTTTCATTATTTCGATTTATGTATTTATTTGATTATGACTATTTGGATTTTTTGTTTTAAGATTTATTTGATTTGGTTATTTTATTTTAAAAATCATATACCTATGTATCAATAATTAATAGGTGTGTCCTGAAAACCAGGATAAGAGATATCCTGAGGATACCCCTAATTTGCAGCGTTTGTAGCTTTATTTCATAGTCTTTGTCTATTTATAGTTTTAATTTTTAATCTGTGTGTTCTTGTTTTTTTTTGTATATGTTGTTTATAACAGCTGCAAATAAATAAATAAATAAATAAATAAATAAAAAGTGGAGGATATTTGTCCGATATCATTTTTGAAATAAACTGTTTGAAATAAAATATAAAAAATAATCATTTTAATATAAATTCCTTGTTTTATTTTGTTTAAAAAACAAAGTTCTTAATGAAAAACCCTGTATTACCTATGTTTATATTATATTCATACTAAATAATAAATAATAAATTTTTCATACAAATTATTTGGTTGTCAAATGATTTTTTTTGTACATTACAACTAATTAATACTTACGGATAGTCATGTTCAGAGTTGACCAAAATCAAATTCAAACTCGGAAACCGCTCACTCTTCAACTCTCCAGCTGGGCATCGTTCCAGCTCGGGTAATAATCCCTTTATAATCTCATAATAATTTGGCAGACCATGAGCGATAAGGGCTTTTATACCCACTTTATTGATGCACATTTCCAGTTCAATGCGTTGGTAAAGCGGATTGATTGAGACCTAAAATAATAAAAACCGGTTAGGGCAAGATTGGCTCGCACGCCATGAGTTCCGTAACTTATTTTTAGGGACGGGTTCTCGCTTAGAAAAATCTTTATATAAATATTGTCTAGAAAATGAAGCTTTAGCTAAATACGTTGTTCTACAGACGAGTCTTCAACAGAAATCAGAATTCTTCCTAACAAGGAGGAATTTCGTGTTAAGGTAAAATGATTAGCGTGATTGGGCCTGGATATTTGTATAATCTGTCATGTACACACAAATAAATACTGTGAAAAAAATATACCCATATTTTTATGAAAATAAATCCATATTTTGTACTTTCTTAATAAAAATAAATTAATAGTTTTAAAAAAAACACTAAAAACACGCTTTTATAAATGCGTAAATGTCCAAACACGTGGACAAGTCCAAACACGGCTATGATACGATATTCCATCATGGAATGCCAGTGCCTATCTTCCGGCTTCATCATCAGACCTTGAAACCGAATCGTGGTCAAAGTTTATTCCAAGACTTTTCTAACAAGTCCAAACACAGCTATGATACGATGTTTCATCATGAAGTTCCAGTTCATATCTTCCAACTCCATCATCAGATCAGTTCGACAGTACCATATTATTGTATTATCATCAGAACTACGTACAGCTGCCAATTTTCATGACGCTACGATCCTTGAAAGATGGTTAAATTAATTACCTTAGATTCCATTACATAGTTAGTTACATACAGGTCGACCTAATAAAAGCGTGTTAAAAATACATCTCGTTGCACGAAGTATTTTGTCGCTCTATATGTAAGGCCTTGTACGCTCAAACAAGCAAACTTTTCACGGCATGGAAAAAAAATATAAATTCGTTCATGAGATGTTTAATACACGACTGTACAACAAATACGTTAATAGTAAAAATACATCTTTTAAAACAAGCTTTTTACGTAACAAGGCTACATAACGACCAAATTTGGTTGCACATCAGAACACAGTTGACTACGTAACGACCAATATTGGCGGCTTGCTCCCGCAGCACCCAGTAATATAATTTTCTAATTCAAACGCATCCTAAAATCCATGCCAAATACCTCATTACTACCATAGATATATAGATGGCCTCTTGAATAATTTCGCGCGGCATTTCGCGAATATTTCTGGTAAAATTCTATTGTCAAGGATCATCATTTTTTTTTTCGATAAATCATCAAAATTTTTATTAGTTTTATGAGCTAATATATAAATATTTTTGTATGTAAATAACCAAAACGAAACATAACTTTTGATAGAGAATCTAATAAAGATCACGATAGTATTTACAATTCCTAGATAGAATTCCGAATTTTTCCGTAAGACAAGTACAAGTTAGAAATGCCGAGTTTTTTCACTTTTTCGATTTTCTCATATTTATTTATAATTATTTAAATGTTTTACAAAATGGGATTTCAGTATTTTATATACGAAATTTCAATGCGATCATTTAACAGTTATTATTTTTATGATTGCTATAGTAGTACCATAGTTATAGTACTTTTTGTCGAGCGCGGCGATATTGCAAGAAATTCCAATAAATTGCCGCGATCTGCCATGAAATTATGCCGCTACTCGAAGGGTTACGCGAAGGACGCAGCAGCTCTGCCGCGGTGAAATTAAGAACGGGCTATCATAATTAAATGCGTATAAAAATTGTGTGTTTCTGCTGTTGACGGTGGAAGAGTAGCCTCGTCGGGAGCCGTCCGGGAGCGCCGGAAGGACGATTACCATGGGAACTGGCCCGCAGGCACAGAATCCTATCCGGGATTGCATTTCTACGTTGAGGCTACCGGATGGATGCTGACCTGTGAGTTAGGCTGATCCTATTTCATGGGTCATAGTGGCATAACTGCACTGGGCCCATTAGCACATGGTAAACTGTGTTGTCTCTAAGTATCTGCGTGATCACCCCACAATTGAAATGATGATTATATTGTGATACGTCCCTGGGATGTCGGGTTCGGCCGTTGCAATTGACAGCTCCATCGTGTTTTAAGGACCGGCTTGTTAAATAAGACAGTGTGATTTTTTCCACTTTCTACAAATATTTCTATATCCAAACAAAACTTACCAGAATAAATCCAGCTCTGCTAGCGGCCATGCTTGTAACCAACCATATCCAGCTGTTCGGTGACCACAGTCCAACTCTATCACCACGCTGTATACCAAGTTCCATCAAGGCAGATGCCAGTTCATCGGACTGAAAGAAAACCAATACAAAACCTGTCAAGTGCGGGTTTAACTCAAGCGCCGAAGGTTCCGTACTTTATTTAGATACATTTCCGATCCTCTAATGTCTCTAGTATAAAGACATTGGAACACCGGCGAGTAGCATCAGAGATAAAATAGTTAATTCTGGCTTCTACATATAATAATCGCTTTTACATAAAATAGTTAATTCTGGGTTAGATAGTCCATTGAGGCCATCCACATATTGTGTAACGTAATCACGTTTTTATGGTTTTCGGACAACCCCTCCCCCATGTCAACAATCAGAGTTGTCAACTACAACGGGCGAGCCCGTCACCTCAAGAAGTTTTAACGATTAGTAGTATTTATTCGTTTCATAATAACATTTTTTTCTTTTTTTTATATTTTACATTTACATACATGTATTTACATTACATTTCATTAGGTACCTACATATCTAGTAACAATACGTATTATATAAAAAAAAATTCAAAAAAAAAATTTTAAAATATGTATATATATAATAAAAAGAAAAGAAAACAACTTTTTAATAAACCTTAAATTTATATTTAAAAAAAATATATTAAATGCTAATATTATTGCATTTCCAATATTTCACCATTTAGAATCGTTCTGCCCGTAACGGCGGCATTATATTTAATAAAGAAGCGTTCTGCTTCTACGCTGTTTAACTAACAAATAGAGTTGTCAACTACAACGGGTGAATCCGTCACCTCAGGAAGTTTTAACGATTAGTCGTTCTATCTCCCTGGAGTGACCGCAGAAGACTTGGACAGAACAGTCCACCGTCTAGCTCCGCCACAAACCCTTAAGAGGCCAACGCCTTAACCGCGAGATAGCCAGGAGTGTTACCCAGCGGGCTTACACTCACGCCCTTACTTCCAATTGCGACCAGATTACTCCAGTCTCTCGATTGGTTACGAAATCGAGGTCGCTTGCGCGGTCCTCTCCCTTACGAAGCGGTGAGACGGTGTATACCGAATATATCGCGGACCACGGTATCCTTTGCCCGGCTGTTCACCCAGGATCGGGAAGCCGATGGTCGTTTCAAGAGCAGTCGCCGTAAGGTCCGCAACCACCCCCGCTCTATAGGAAACAGTACTGCTTCCAGGCTTCCCCGACTGTTAGTCAGAGTGAGGGCGCGAATTGGAAGTGAGGTCGCGAGTATCTCGAGCCCGCCGGGTTTATTCCTGGCTCACTCGCGGTAAGGCGTTGGACTCTCACGGGTTGTGACGTAGCTGGACGTAGGATTGTACTGTCCAAAGTCTTCTACGTTCACTGCAGGGCAACAGAACGACTAATCGTTAAAACGTCCTGTGGTGACGGGCTCGCCCGTTGTAGTCGACACCGCAAGATGTTAGTCAGAGTGCGCAATTGATTGGATTATGCTGCACGGTACGCAGACCGTCCAGGAGCGCCAGAAGGTTGCTTCCTGGGGGAAAATAACCCTAAGGTCAGAGTCCTATCCAGGCTGGCACTTCATGCGTGGAGGCCGTCGGATGGGTGTTGACCCGTGAGTGTGACCAACCCTGAACAGAATGGGTCTTCGTGGCCAACTCAGCAAGGGCCCCTTTGCTCTCCCTCCCCATGTCAACAGACGTAATCAGCGGCCTGACCCCCCCTTCTCCTTCTTTTAAAGATACGTAATCAACCGAATTTGCAATGTGAAGAATCGTGAACTCAGTGTTTGTAAAGTGCTATGTACATATGTACTTTATTAATTTAAAGTAATTACAAAATCTCAAACTCTTTGGTTTATTTTACAAATACCAATCTTCAGACCGCAGCGCTTCCAGGAACAGGCCCGGGCGACTCAATCGCAGACGAGCTCGTGGAGTATCTACGCACATCGCGCGTTCGGGGGGGGGGGGGGGTATCATCGGCGTGGTACTGCGGTATTTCCATGCAGATTTAGACCAAAAAAATTGCGATGCGGTAACTAAAGTTGATTACGTAATCAGGACGGGCACCCCCATCCCCCTTCACATAATCAAGCGTAAGCATTAGCTCCAACCCCCCCTCCCCCTCGGTGATTACGTAATATGTGGATGGCCCCATATCTTCTGAGTAGGGAGAGCATACGAACGCCTTCCCGACTCACTCGTGATACCATTACTATTCAAGTGCCAAGGTACTACACAAACTATGCTGTCAATTCGTTATTGCCACGTGCTTTACATGCACGAAGTAGGATTTAACGATATTGAGATATTTAACTATGAAAACAGCGGAGGTACGTGAAAAGCTGTAGATCAGATTGGATTGCGTTAGCACACCGCATTCTCACAAGCAAATACATGCACTCCCATGCACATACGCCCCACAGATCCATACACACACAGACACATACCACAAACAACTTTCCATCATACAAATACACACTAACACCCATAAACCAACACCCACATACTCACACATAGCGATCTAAAGTCATTTTTTTCTTTGTATTGTTTATCATATTTTATATGGTAAACTCAATATTTTATATGGCTTTGCTGTCGTTAAATAATATTTTTATATTTTATTATTTATGATGTACCTACTAGCTGCGCCCCGCGGTTTCACCCACTTGGTTATGGAAAATTGTGATAATAATGATAGAAAACTATATATCTTTATAAATTATAGCCTATGTGTTATTCTGATGTGAAAGCTACAGTATTGTAAAGATTGATCAAAATCCATTCAGTAGTTTTTGCGTGAAAGAGTAACAAACATCCATACATACATTCTTACAAACTTTCGCGTTTATAATAGTAGTAGGATGTTTAAAATAAAGGATGGGGGGAAGGGGGGGATAACTAGAGTTGCCCACTACAACGGACGAACCCGTCACCTCAGAAAGTTTTAACGATATTAGATCGTTCTATCTCTCGTGAGGTGAGCGCAGAAGACTTAGGACAAATCAGTCCACCGTCTAGTTACGCCACATGCCCGTAAGAAGCCAACGCCTTACCGCGAGATAACCGGGTTAATCAACCATCGGGCCGACACCCGCGCCCTTACTTCCAGATGCAACCAGATAACTCCGGATTCCTGACTGGTTACAGGTTCGAGGTCGCTTGCGCGGTCCCCTTACGCAGCGGTGATACGGTTGCTACCGAATCTATCGCGGACCACATCATCTTTTGCTTGGCTCTTCACCCGGTATCGGGTAGCCGATTGGTCATTTTAAGAGCATTTGCCGTAAGGTAAACAACTACCCCCTCTCTATAGGAGACAGTACTGTTTCTAGACTCCCGGTCAGAATGCACAATCGATTGGCTGACGCCGCACGGTGCGCAAACCGTCCAGGATCGCCCGAAGGTTGACTCCGCCAGAGTACTACCCTGGCTCGCACTTTTACGCGGAGGCTTGCACTGCTACGCGGGGGGTTAAAGGGTTTAAAGAAGGGGGGCTTGTCTGCTTGCCTGGTAATTCTTGGGGTGACACAACCTTTTTTTTTTAAATGACGTTACAATGAAAAAACGAATGACAAATGAAACGAAATTTATTCTACAGCCGAAGTGATCCATTTTCAAATGTTGCTTCAAATAAAGTATAATATTTTGAAAAATGCAAATTAGTACAAAAAATTATGCTTGAATATAATAATTTGGCCGCCCTCTATATGTGTGTATATTTAAAAAAAATGTTTAAATGGAAACATGTAATTAGCTATATCCTTGAAATGTAATAAGTAAATGATATATGTTGAAACATGTATTTTTTCTGAATAATATTTTAAAAAAATAGCTATGCCACGAATAGTGATTTGGCCGAATATCGAATACCGAATATTCGGCGGCGCTATCGGCCGAAACGCCGATTATTCGGCTGCCGAATGTTCGGCGTAGGTAAGATCTGTGCGTGGCATGCATAATTGCGCGTCACAGGTTATGGACCTGTCTCATTGGTTGCCACTATTCTTGACCCGCGTTTTAAAACTAATTTCTTATTATTAGTTCAAACGGAAAGAGAAAGACAAAAAAACATCTTTTGGAAGCTCTGAAAATGAGTTGTGATAAGTCTAGTAGCATTGAATCTGATAGTGATTCTTCTCCACTTCGTAAGAAAACGATAACCAATGAAAATGATAAAACAATGGAAATACGCCACAGTTTCTGGAACTGTTTTAAGGAAGTCGCTACAGATAATAATACCAAATGATGAGGATGTGGAGAAAAGCTTTCAAATAAAAGCTGGACTTTTATTTGAAAACTATTCGCCTAGAGCAGACGGCAGACCTGTAACGGACCTTAAGTCCATTACATGCGATCAACAAATGCATCGATTTCCAGTGAAAGCCACAGACACAATTCAGCTATTATTTTAACTCGTGCAGCTATATACTTTTACTCGGAATATTTTTTGATTGCATCATTTCACGGCCTATATAAACCGGCGAAAAAGCAACAAAATTATCATTCCCCGAGTGATCAATATCCGGTACCCCTCTTACGAGGTCGCTCAACGGATCCGGCTCCTTGGTTTCCTTTCCTTATTCTCCCTGAGTCTCGAAGCATCAGTCTGTAATCCCACAGACTCGAGCCGTGCCCAGTACAAGATACTAGGAGCACACATACAATCCTCATCCGAATATCCTCGTAACCGCAGACGCGCATCTACATATATACTCGCGTCAACGTAAACTATTCGGCGAGCGTTATAACTGTCAATATTCAAATCTTCGATCAATAAATTCCCTCTACTTCGTTCAAGACCGCCTTTCATTACGGAGATAACTCGTAAGTTGACACCACTACCTCACACCGAATAAATTTGGAGTCTTGTGAGGGGTGGTCCCTCACAGACCCTGAGGTCGCAAACGCAAAGCAATATCTGAGGCTGACAAAATTCGCAACGATTTATCTATCATCTCCTAGCAGTAGTGTTTATATTGAGAGGCTGTTCTCAGAAGCAGGAATTGTTTACGAGGAAAAGCGCAATCGTTTATAACCAAGCAATGCTGAAAAAAAATGTTTGCATTCATCATAACCTACCTCTAATAGATTTTAAGAATTAATGCAATAATATAACTTGTGATTAAAAAAGATACATTTTTGATTGCGTTTTTTTTCATGGTATTCGGCATTCGACCAAATAGTAAGCAGTATTCGGCCGAATATCGAATATTTTAAAAAAGTAGCGGAATAGGCCAAATAGTGAGTAGTACCGAATATTCGTGGCATCACTAAAAAAATAAAAAGATTTTGTGCAAAAAAAAGTCGGGCATAGGGGTATGACCGTGACTTACCTTTTCCTTGAGTTCTTGATATGTTAATCTGACACTCTCCTGTAATGATACAACAGCTTCCCTTTCGGGCCATTTCCTGGCTGACTGCTGCAGAATTTTACCCAACGTGGTAAATTTTAACGGGTTATTTGAGGTTTTGTGGAAGTAGCTCTTAGTTTTGATGTCCTCTGATATTTCATGACTGAAATATTTAAAAAGGTCTCCCTAAGTACAATAGCTTTTAAGCTTGCTAGTATTTAAATTTTAAAACCTACACACATAATGGTCTCGATTGCGTTTCTTCGTGAACTAAAATCGGAAATTAGTTCGTGTGGACGAGACAGGGCAATACGCTAGAGCGAAATGTGAAATAAACGGTTGTCACTTTTTCGCATTAAAGTTACCCACCATAAAGCATCAGAATCTAACGCCGCACGAAATGTGTTCGAATTTATTCGGACGAGTGTAAGTTCGACAAGTAGTTTTTATCGACGATCGTTTGTTCCATTTATTCTGCTCTAACGCATTGCTCTGTCTCGTTCGCTTGAACCAAATTCAGTTTTCGTTCACAAAGAAACGCAATCGCGTTCAATATAATACACTCGTGTAAAATACTATTTAACAAATACACAAGCATCTACAATAAACAAATTCCTAAATGTAACTCAATTTCTTATATAATTATTATTGAACACCACATTACCTACTATAGAAAATTGTATCTATATATTCACTATATGACGTATCTGTATTACCATCGTCCAACTCCTTCTTCCTAATTACTTTCAATTCTCTGGCTGTCTCAGCGACTTCCTATTTATAATCTCTATATTTAATATATATTTGTAATTTTTAATTCAAATATGCTAATGTTTCTTAAAACTGTAATCATCTCAGGAAACAATATCGGCCGAGTAATTGTTTCTGTATAATTACATATGTATAACACGCTAGATTATTGTATGCGCTGTATTTTTACAGAAATAATTAATTAATTAAATAAATGAAACCTAAATAAATCAATTAACGGTCGGACTTGGGCTAGCTCGGATCAAAATATTTATTATTTTTTGGATAAAGCAGGATAGCCGCTAGATTAAGAAAAGAGATTGGCAGAATCAGATACAAGCCTACGCCTGACAAAATAACTATCTGCAAAAATAACAGGTACGTCGAGATATCCGTAGCAAAAGTTATTGATCAAGGGATAAAAGCCATGGCGATTTTTTCGACCTGTCTAGAGCATTTGATAGAGTTTGACATGCGATACTTAAAAAAAGCTGTTTACATATGATATACAAAGATACTAGAATGACTGGATAGCAAGTTACTTAAATGACAGGTCACAGGTTTTAGTGATAGACCGCAAAGAAAGCGACAGTGCCGAAATCAGCTTTGGCGTACCTCAAGGCGATATACTAGGCCGTGTTCTGTTTCTCATGTGCTTCAATTTGTGTGATTTGCCTAGGCGATAATGCACGAATTGTCTCTTTTACTGACGACACGGTCGTCCTCGTGGAATCAGAATCATGGGCTGGAGTACTTAAAGGCCCAAATAAGGCTGAATAGTGTCAAAGCACAATGCTGCGTTTAAAATCAAATGAACAATCGGCGTTTTAGCTAGTTAAAGATAGGCGTTTTAGCGAGTCTGGATGCCTAGACATTTTTTAGCGAGTCTTAACGCTTTACCGCGAGACACTGGGAAGTGCACCCTTGTCTACGACCTCCCAATTGTCTACGACCGTAGGTTGCAGTCGCATGCACAGTTCACAGCGGCCCTTCCAGGTTGTCACTCTTCGGGGAGGCTACCGGATAAGAGCTGAACCGTGAGTTAACCCGATCCAAGAACAGAAGCGGGTCGTCGGACCCATGCTGCATGTAACCATTAGGAATCCGCCTTGGAGGTGTTAACTACAACAGTGGGACCCGAAGTTCAAACAATATTTGATCGTTCTGTCTTCCGCGACGTAGACGATTTCCATTAGGAACCCCAGGGCGGTTTCGACTACAACCGCCGAACCCATCATCACAGGCTGGTATAACGATATGTGATCGTGCTTTCAGCCGTGGGATGAAGGCAGAAGACTTAGAGACAATCTACTGTCTAGCTCCGCCAACAAGCACGTTAGAGGCTAACGCCTTACGGCGTGGCACCGGGAAAGGTAACCAGCGGGCAGCCTCGCCCCCTAACTACCAGTTTTGGTAGGATATCTCCGTCTGGTGCTAACCTTCGGGATACCTTCGTCCTCCCGACTGGTTACGGGTCCGAGGTTGCTTACGCGACCTCTACTTGCTGTATTACAGCGGAAATTTAATTTGAATTTATCGCGGACCTGGGCGTCCTTTGCCCGTAGTGCCACACGGGATCGGGTGGCTCATGGCTCATGGCATGACAGCAGGTCACCACCCACCCTCGCTGCTTAGGAGTCAGTATATTTCCATAGTCCCCAGACTCCTTCAGCAATTAGTCAGAGTGCATAACCGATTGGCGTCGCCGAACGGTGCGTAAACAGCCCAGTAGCGCCGGGATGCAATACCGCCAGGAGAAACCTGTCCACCAACTGTGAGGCCTGAGACGCGAGAGTAGCGGCTACCCGAGCTAGCCTTCCATACGAGGAGGCTTCTGAATAAGAGCTGAATTGTGAGTTGAGCCGATCCGATAACAAAATGGATCTTGTGGCCCAAGCTGCACGAAACCGTTCGCTACACCCATTAGGAACCCCAGTTCTATAAAGTGTGTTTATCAAATTATTTCGGATAGATTTCAATATTCTAAAATCTCCCAAGTTAGATCATTATGCCGGTAGGATATTGTGTACTTACGTATTCGCCATGTTTCTTATCAAAACCTAACAATAAACAAAATTTAATAATAAATTATCTTTAAATCGATCAATTTTAGCAAAATATATGTTTTAGCTAGATATTTCAACTGACTTATTACACGAGTGTATCACTTGAGATTTAACAACAATTAACATACGAAATAACTTCATAGTATGAAATAGCGGAATATCGTTATCTCTCGTAACTAAAGCTGTACACACATTGATGTTCCGTTCTCGCTGTATCCATAGTTTGGATTCCAAACTATACATGATGCTAGCGATAAACAGGACATATTTCGACAATCAATATTTCGAATTATTTAGAGTTAAAAATAATTCTGTCATTTTTTAAGCTATTGCATAGCTTTTATCGCGGGCCTAGGCCAGCGCGGCGACCGAATGAAGAAATTTCTTAACGAAAATTAATGATTTTAAACTGATAATTACGTCGAGTACTGCTTACGATTCGAAAAAAATATATGTTAAACAAGAACATTTTCCTAATATTACATAGTGTAATTAATTTGTGAAATTAGGTCTAACCGAACACAAAAACGACTACTACGCAAATACTATCTGAGTGGTCCCGGGTTCCGCCTGCAAACGGCCGGGGTTCCGTCGGGGGCATCTACATCGGGAGAGCCTGCAAGAAGGCACGCACCCACAGGGGCGGCTAGGTACGTCACAATACAAAATGGGCGACTTCGGGCGATGAAGCAGCCTCCGGACAGCACCGTTAAGAGGGGAGGCCCTCCCCCAGAGGAGGAGAGCCCCGCTGCCTCAAATCCTCCCAGTTTGATACCCAGTGGTCCACAAACTCCTGTAACGCTCGGTAGCAGACCTCGCAACTCACGAGATCCGCATACCAGATCGGGAGACTGCCGACGCACGCACCAACCACATCCATCATGTTTGCCCGTGCAGCGTCCAGCTTAGGGCATGTCCAAATGATGTGTTCTGCGGTCTGACGACCGGAGCCACACGGGCACCAGGGATCGTCACTGAGTCCAAAGCCAAATAGCTTGGCCCTGAAATCACCGTGGCCCCCGATGAGTTGCGTGACTCGGTGGTCAAGCCGTAAAAAATCATTTTTCCAAGAGCTAAACGTAGTTCGATTATCAGTTTACATTTTTTCTTACCAATACCAGCAACATCGGTACCCACCGAACGTTTATTTTCAAAGGCAGGCAGTACAATAGCAAAAACACGAAATCGATTAGCGCCAAAAGCGGCTACATAAACTTTTATTTTTTAGTAATTGCATAGAGTAAGACTGGGAAATGTATTAACGTTTTAAGAAATAAATAATAAACGATAATTTGTCCATTTATATATATTTTTAATTATTTTATTGCTATAAGTACCTACCATTTGCTTGACCAATTCGTGTGCTCATTTATATAGTCCATGTCCACAAATCCATAATAATAAAACCAAACACAAAAAGTTCCTAAGAAAGTACCGATACTTTAGAGAATCGATACTTTTGTGTCGATACTTTTACGAGTACGATACTTTTTTTCGATACTATGTCGATACTTTTCTCTCTCTCTACTCCGCCGACGCAGATATTCAAACAATCGAAACATTCGCTAACCTCCACCCGGGTGTAAAGTCAACCAAAGGTATTTTCCGAAACGTATCCCTCTGCTCACTTCACTCGCACCATAGCCCGCAATGGCCCTGCCGCTCGAGAGCTCGCTTACTGTTCGGTATACGAGGTTTGTCCGGTAAATACGTAAAAAAAATTCGGGGCGACGTGTCAAGGCATTGTGGAGGGGCGGCCCGGTGGTTCTCCCTCTCTATGCAATCCCCTCAACGCTCAGTTCGAGCCAGAGCGCTCTGCGAGTAAGTAGGAGTTTACGTGTTCTTGTTGAAAGTAACCATTTTTTACCTGCCGTCGGCATGGAGCTTTCTTTGATAGAGGAACAGCGCATCAACATCAAGTTTGGCCGTGGCTATTTGGCTTTGGACTCAGTGACGATCCCTGGTGCCCGTGTGGCTCCGGTCGTCAGACCGCAGAACACATCATTTGGACATGCCCTAAGCTGGACGCTGCACGGGCAAACATGATGGATGTGGTTGGTGCGTGCGTCGGCAGTCTGCCGATCTGGTATGCGGATCTCGTGAGTTGCGAGGTCTGCTACCGAGCGTTCCAGGAGTTTGTGGACCACTGGGTATCAAACTGGGAGGATTTGAGGCAGCGGGGCTCTCCTCCTCTGGGGGAGGGCCTCCCCTCTTAACGGTGCTGTCCGGAGGCTGCTTCATCGCCCGAAGTCGCCCATTTTGTATTGTGACGTACCTAGCCGCCCCTGTGGGTGCGGCGGCGTGCCTTCTTGCAGGTTCTCCCGATGTAGATGCCCCCGACGGAACCCCGGCCGTTTGCAGCCGGAACCCGGGACCACTCAGTAGCATGGATTCACCATCTCATCGCCTACCATTCACCCTACTGAATTATAATTATTTTGTTTTTTTTTCTTTGTTTATAACTTTAGTACGTAAGCTAAAACTTGTATATTTTATAATGTTATCTATAGTAAGTGAATTGTTGATATTTCTATGATTAATAAGCGGTTCACGGGGTGCCGGAGGGGGTAGAAACCAGTAGAATCTTCCTCCATATCTCCGTTCGTCCACCCCTCACGTAATACCCTTCTGGTACGCGTGAGGTTGTCGATGCACGATATCCCGGGCAGATAAAACGACCCATGTCGTTAGAACTGCCCGGGTGGTAGGCGGGGTTTCTCCCCCCGTCTGTCACCGCGTAGCCTAATAATAATAAAAAGCTCTTGCATACAGTCCCAGACCACAGAAGTTTCTGTGGTGTCTGACCCAGAGCGTCCAATGCTGCTCTGCTGTCAGAGCAGATTAGGTTTCTCGAGACATTAAGTTCTTATTTATTTTTACCGATTTGCCTATTTAAACTTGAATAAATTCAGTTTGGATTGAAATTTAAAATTGAAATGAATCAATTCATAGCTATTCCTCGTTCAAAATCAGTTATCTATTTGCCTTTCAGTCGTAATGGTTCGGATATTTTCGTATGTGCGATCACGGAGAAATTGAAATTAAACGTTACTTATTAATATGAGGTTCCGCACAGGGGTCTACTGTCAAGAGCTCGCGATAGCCAACCGGGTCCATTCGACCTCTTTGATCGACAACGTTCACTCGCTTCACGGCAAACAGTCGCAAAATTGCGCTTGGATACTCATCGTCACCCCCTATAATGTGTACATCTTGACTATTTCTATGTCTATAATAGATAACTAATCTATTTTCTATTTGACTAAAATGTTATAATTTTAATACTAATAACATATTGATTATTTTTATTTGCAATGTAATAACATGATATTTTATTTTACTTTTAGAAAATTCTATCATTTTTTTGCTATTTATGACACTATATTTTTGATTTTATAAAAAAAATACGTGTGGCACTCGGTGACTGCCGCGGTAAAGCTATTGCATAGCATTTTTAACAACTTATGTAATTATAATTATTTATTTATTTTATTTTTTCTGATATCAGATAACTGCGCTTTATCGGAAAACGTTGAAATTATTCCGAATCATTTGCGGCTGCGGAAGCAACTGATTCGGAATAATTTAAACGTCTTCCGATAGAGCGCTGCGCACGAATTTTTTATTCGATAAAGCAAAAAAAACGGATTATTAAAAAAAACGTAGATAAAAAGATAGATAATTAAATTGTAAATCGTAGATAAAAAGATATATAATTAAATGGTGCAGGTTTCATAATAATACGCCAGATAGTATTTGCGTAGTAGTCGTTTTTGTGTTCGGTTAGACCTAATTTCAAAAATCATTACACTATGTAATATAAACAAAATCTAAAATATTCAAAACTAAGAATATTAGGAAAATGTTCTTGTTTAACATATATTTTTTTCGAATCGTAAGCAGTACTCGTTTAGACGTAATTATCAGTTTAAAATAATTAATTTTCGTTAAGAAATTTCTTCATTCGGTCGCCGCGCTGGCCTAGGCCCGCGATAAAAGCTATGCTTAAAAATTCTCATTTTTTTAAAGAATTGATATAAAGTGTTCATAATAACTTTCCTATTTGTATTTTTGTCGTTGCATTATTCGTTTTATTTAATGCAATAGAATCACAACATATGGATTTAAATTTTACCGACATATCTTACTCTATGTTTTTAATCCATCAAACTAAATAGTCAGACTCGATTTAATTCTCCGATTATTACCTTTGTATTTTAGACACTTTCTTACTAGTAAGACACTTTCTTAATTTCATTAATAACAGAATGTTGTGGTTGAGTTGTATGCAATTATATAAATGTAATCTATTTGTTTATTGCTGAATAAACTTTTTTAAGCTATTGCATAGCTTTTATCGCGGGCCTAGGCCAGCGCGGCGACCGAATGAAGAAATTTCTTAACGAAAATTAATGATTTTAAACTGATAATTACGTCTAAACGAGTACTGCTTACGATTCGAAAAAAATATATGTTAAACAAGAACATTTTCCTAATATTCTTAGCTTTGAATATTTTAGACTTTGTTTATATTACATAGTGTAATTAATTTGTGAAATTAGGTCTATCCGAACACAAAAACGACTACTGCGCAAATACTATCTGGCGTATTATTATGAAACCTGCACCATTTTAAAGATAATTTAATTTTCTATCTTTTTCGAATAATTTTCGAATAATCCGGTTTTTTTGCTTTATCGAATAAAAAATTCGTGTGCGGCGCTCTATCGGAAGACGTTTTAATTATTCCGAATCATTTGCTACCGCAGCCGCAAATGATTCGGAATAATGTCAACGTTTACCGATAGAGCGCAGTTATCTGATATCAGAAAAAATAAAATAAATAAATAATTATAATTGCATACGTTGTTAAAAATGCTATGCAATAGCTTTACCGCGGCAGTCCCCGAGTGCCACACGTATTTATTTATAAATAATTATGTGATATTATGATTCAGATTATTTCTATAACTTTTACAGTATTTTTAATAAAATTTTCTTTTAGAGTAATTTCGTTTTATATTTTGTTATATTAGTAGTACTCTAGTGCTGATTATTCTTGAAAAACATATTTTTAACCGACTTTAAAAAAAGGGAAGGTTATCAATTAGTTGTATTTTTTTTTAAATGTTTGTTACCTCAGAACTCCGTCATTTATGAACCGATTGAAAAATACGTTATTTGTTTGAAAGAGTATACATCCAGATTGGTCTCATTTTTATCAAAATCCTGTTCTGATGATGGCATCCATGAGGAATTAAGGGAATTCCTCACATATTATCACATGAATTTGAAAATTTACATAATGGTTCAGTTCCGATGACAATACATTTGTTATGGTAAGGATGACCTGATTCTACACCCAGGTTTGGATCTCAGCGGTCGACAGCGCAGATACGAAATTTTGTATACGCGTTCAGTTTTGATAGCCGTTCTAAGTTTCACCATGACTTGGCTGCTGCACTCAGGGTTGGCTCCCGACGAGTGGACTCCTCAACGATCAAAAGCACAAACACGAAATTTTGTATATGCATTCAATTACGACAGCCCGTTCTGAGTTTCACCAATACAAACTCCGGCACCCAAGGTTGGCTTCCAACGAGGGAACACCTCAACGGTCAACAGCACAGATACGAAATTTTGAACATGCATTCAATTACGATAGCCCGACAGTTTCACTATGATATGGCTGCGGCAATTACAAAAAAATTGGAGTGGTTATATTTTCGTTATTTTTTTTAAATTATTAGAATACGTATTTTATTTGTAACTGACGTTTCCAGTAAAAATAATAGAAACTGCATTGGGTTTGAAAAATTGACTTCTTAAAGGTGAAATTGTGAATCTCCATTTAAATTAAAATGTGAGGCAACAATTGTCTAAACCAGTTAATTTTATTCAACATTATCCTCACTCTGATATTTTTTTTTTCAAAGTTTGTAAGATGACACTTTTATGTAGAAATAAAAATAATAAAAGATACTTACATAACTGCGAAGCATTTCCAAAACCCGGAATGGATTGGGAAATGCTTATGTTCAAATGAGATGTTTGAACGTATGTATTTCCCACGTTTATTCAAACGAGATATTTGAAGAAAGATGAGATGTTCATACATCTCGTTTGAACATATTCATTTCCCAATCCAGCACGGAATATCCTCCGCAGCTTTGTGAGTAGGTTTTATTATTTTTACATGATATAATGCGATAAGGAATCATATGAAATACGTATTCAAAGAAAATTTTTAAGATATATTTATTACAGAAAATACAATATTTATCCATACTTATTTCCGTCCGATTTTGTGCTAGGAATGGTAGGATACAACAGTCTTGAAACGCATCGATATATTTCAGTAATTATATTTGCATATAAACTAATTCAAGGAACTATTTATTTGCCAGAGATACTATGTAAGTTTGAATTGTACGTACCGGTAAATTACACAGCGAGGAGATCGCATCTGTTGTTTAATGTGCCGAACCACCGTACAAATATTTTTGTAGACACGCCAGTGGGAAGGGTTATAGCTCTTCTTAATTCCTTACCCACAGAAATAGATATCTTTTGTATATCCCTTTAGCAGCTAAAAAGGCAACTCCCTGCTATCTCATGTTTATCATAATATGTCTTTTATTTAGTTTTATATTTTTATGTATTTTTTCTTGTTCAATGTTAGCATTAATTTAGTTATGTAGTCATTTATTTTTAGACTTACACTCTAGCTTTAATATTCAAGGGCGAATTGGATTCATCTGTAATTCCCATGAATACTATTTGAAACTAATAAATAAATAAATAAATGAAAATGAACTACATCACTTTAAAGCAAGATATTTTAGGAGCGCCGAAAATAATGATGTTTTACATAAAAGTGTGAAGGCAGCTTTTGAAACGATGTTGTTTGTCGGGCATTCTTTAATGAGGAATTGTTATTACGACCTTTATCCTATACGATATGGGTAACAATGGATATTGGCCAATATTCCAGGGTGGGTGTTTTTCCTAATGTTTTGACTGACAGTTTCTTTCCTAATCTGATGTAATTTTATTTATTTATTTATTTAATAAATTTAACAATTCATGTACAATGCATAAGTATCACTAATACTTATATCAATAAAAATACATTATTAAAATTAAAATTAAAATTGAACACGGCTGATATGAGCATTAGCATGTATGTACTGCTGCTCCCAACTAAGTGCCAGGACTTGTTTCAGGGCAGCTAGTTCTCTAGTTTTTAGTTCACATATATTCGGCAATTTGAATAAAAAATAAAAAGGAAAAGAACTATATATATTACCGTCACCATTACAAATTATAACTAATAATCGCTAACTAATGATTACAATAGGAAATATTTAAAATGAAACGCAGAAAATAAATAATCGTGTTAATAAAATAAAAATAAAATAAAATGTCAAATAATATCAAACAATAGTCACCAAAATTAATGAATAAGTAATGGTAATAAAAAAAGGTCAACGAAAATAATAATAATAAGAAGAATTGTTAAGAGCCGTATCACATATTTTTTTCCAGAAAGGCAAGAAAAGTGGATTTTTGGCGTTCTAATTCCAAGAAATAAAGAGATTTCTACAAACTTTAATTACTGAATTACCTGGACCATTTCTTGATGTTGACCATAGCGGCCTTTAATTTTAGATGTAACGAATATTATTTACTTATTCAGCCCATTTTCCGAAAGTCGTTATTCGTAAAACGCTCGGAAGGCAAACTTTGAGCTCCTTAATACAGTAATATCACTACAACGAAAACCGTATACTATTTTTTTTATGTCCGTCATGTATTCTTGATGTACACTACGGCTTTATTTTTTCGTTTTTTGACCACATATCCAAGGTATACATTACTTACAATTACACAAAATTAAAAAAAAATCTTCCTGTATCATTCTAATTTTCTCAGAAATAAAATAAGATTCTTATATAATACTTATACTATATTAAAGTTCACTCTTTTAGCAATACGACATAATATAAATTATTGTCATTAGAAAGGAGAAAACACTGCAAAAAACAATTAGAAATTGTGTATATATTTGCTTGCGCAAGAGAAGAGCGCTCAGTGCCGCGGTTTTTCTCCCAGGGTTGAATAGTTATTTATTTATTTATTTATTTATTTATCCTATCTTTTATAGTTACATCCACAAAAAAAGCGTTCATTTTTTCAACTCATTTTAAAAGAATACCTACGCTATTTTGTAATACGGCTCTTAAGGATAAGATTTAATGATGGGAACTGTCTCGGTATATTAATTTGTGGATATTTTGCCGGGCGTCATGTTTTAGCCAGGAATCATTTTTGACTTTTAAAGAAGAAGAAGACTAAGGCACATACATTTTTAAATCTTCGTCTAGCATATTAAAGATCCTGGGGGCTATGTACACAAAATGACCACAAAATGCCCAAAAGTGGTCTGCATTCGAGAATAAAAATGTATCGAATTAAACTGTTTATCTGTGAGAAAGTAACAAAAACGCGCGCCAGATTTTATTAGGAAACATCTATTCGGGAAACATCTAACGACTATTCGGGAAAACATCGCGAAACATCATACCTCATTATGACTCTTAATCTGTCTTAAAGATTTGACCTCATCCAGCCCTAACTTCAACCCTCTGGATTACAAAATATTGACCTATTTAGAGAAAAAGGTCTGTGCTAAGTCTGTTCAACAATTTGTAATCTCTAAAAAAACTTTTGAAAGCACTGGCAAAAGAGACACGAAGATCATTTGTAAACGAATGTACGACTGGTATCGTAGATTAGAAATCAATGCCTGCATTAGAAATCGTCCAAGTTATTTGAAGGTTTTGGGGGGAATAAACCCTCAATATATTTTTTTAAGATGTGCTCTTTTGCTGAGGTATATATTCAAGTAAATTGTATTTTTTTATAAACTCGACTATATTTGGTTTACACTTGGGAACTAATGGACCCTTGCTGAGTTGGCCACGAAGACCCATTTGTTCAGGGTTGGTCACACTCACGGGTCAACACCCATCCAGCGGCCTCCACGCATGAAGTGCGAACCCGGGTAGGACTCTGGCCTTGGCTAGTTTTTCCTAGGAGTCAATCTTCTGGCACTCCTGAACGGTCTGCGCACAGTGCGGCGTAAGCCGTTTTGCATTCTGACTAACATTCAATATTTACGCGGCGATAGGCGAGGGCTGCAAAACCCCGCCCACCACCCGGGCAGTTCTAACGACGTGGGTCGTTTTATCTGCCCAGGATGTCATGCAACGACAACCTCACGCGTGCCGGAAGGGTAGCGCGTGAGGGGTGAGCGAACGGAGACCTTATGAGGGATTCTCCGGGCTTCAGCCCCCGCCGGCACCCCGTAAACCGTTTATTTAAAATTCAAAATTATTACAATTAATTACTTAATTACTAAACTAAACTAGGAGACTAAGCGGTAACATATTTAATTTTTTACATAGTATAATATATTATTATTTTAATTGCAATGATGAGGCGGTGGAAGTCATACTCCATGCGGCATGTCGAAAAAAGAAAAAGAAAAAAAAAAAACGGGCAGCAAACGGCAGGGGCGCCGTCGGAGACGTCGACGACCGGGATCCTGTGAAAGGGCACGCACCCACAAGGGCGATTAGGGACGATACAATACGGGGGAGTCTGGAAGCAGTACTGTTTCCTATAGACTAACATTCTGACTAACAGTCGGGGGAGTCTGGAAGCAGTACTGTTTCCTATAGAGCGGGGTGATTGCTGACCTTACGGCGACTGCTCTTTTTACGACCATCGGCTACCTAATTCCGGGTGAACAGTCGGGCAAAGGATGCCGTGGTCCGCGATAGATTCGGTTGACACCGTTTCCCCGCGCAAGCGACCTCGAACTCGTTACCAGTCGAGAGACCGGAGTAATCTGGCCGCAACTGGAACAAAGGGTATAAGTGTCGGCCCGCTGGGTAACATACTTGGCTTTCTATCTGACGGATAAGGCGTTGGCCTATTACGGGCATGAGGCTGTCAGTCGTACTAGCACTAGTAAAAGTGCTGGGCTTACAAAGTTCTTCTCTTCTACAGTCAATATTTCTCTCTTTGGCCACTGTTTTTGAAAACAGTGACTCTGTATAGTTCGTGCTCATGTACTTTCCAGAGAAGTAAGAAGGGCCATTGCCAAAAACTAAGGCCGATAGGAAATTTCTGAGTCAATTCATATTCGAAATCAGTGCTCAACAACCGATAAGATTCAGAAAATATTAACCATGCAACAAAATCATTGCTGTCCAGTGTTATTTAAAATTCCGTGTAGCAGTGCCATATCCGCCATGGTCCCCCAGGGTCATAACGTTGTAGTGATATATCCTGAATAATATCCGGAATGGTGGTTCGATGATCTTATAATCACTTTAGCTTATATCAATATTCTGATATTAAAAGGTCAACTTATAGTCTATTGATAACCTCTTATCACAATAATAAAGGAGACCGTTTTTAGAAGTTCTCCAGACTAGAATGCAATGATAACACAGAATGATAATAATACGACTCGATCAAATATGGCATCGGCGATAATATGTATTCAGCAAATAATTGATCATTCACAATAACAGAATTCAATAGTGATCTTTTAGTTAAATCATTGATTATATGCGTTACTAGATTGCCTAATGCCGTAGTACGACTGACAGCTAAGGTTTTACTATTAAGCGCCACGTGTAGATGGCAGTCAAAGTCACAAACATGTCCCTTCGGCTACGTAACGACCAAGTTTGGTTGCACATCAAAACACCGTTGACTACGTAACGACCAATATTGGCAGCTTGCACAATCGATTGGCTTGCGCCGCTCGGTGCGCAGACCGTCCAGGAGCGCCAGAGGATTGATATCCCAGGGGAGACTGGTTGACCCAGTGTCCTACCCGGGCTCGCACCCCATGCGTGGAGGCCATCGGATGGGTGTTGACCCGTGAGTGTGACCGACCCTGAAACAGAATGGGTCTTCGTGGCCAACTCAGCAAGGGCCCATTAGCTCCCTAATGGGCTCTCCCTAATGGGCTCTCCAACTAACAGTCGGGGGAGTCTGGGAACTGTATTGTTTCCTATAGAGCGGGGGTGGTTGCGTACCTTATGGCGACTGCTCTTGAATTGACCATTGGCCATCCGATCCCGGGTAAGAGGCGGGCAAAGGACTCCTTGGTCCGCGATAGATTCGGTGCACACCGTTTCACCGCTTCGTAAGGGAGAGGACCGCGCAAGCGACCTCGAACTCGGAATCAATCGAGAGACCGGAGAAATCTGGTCACAATTGGAAGCAAGGGCGCGAGGGTCGGCCCGCCAGGTAACACTGGCTATCTCGCGGTAAGGCGTTGGCTTCTTGCGGGTTGTGACGTAGCTGGACGTTGGATTGTTCTGTCCAAAGTCTTCTACGTTCACTGCAGGGCGACAGAACGAAAAAATCGTTAAAACATCCTGTGGTGACGGGCTCGCCCGTTGTAGTTGACACCGCAAGTTGCCTTGACTAAGGAAGTGTTTTCCCTGTTTCCTGGGTTTATCTTACTTTTCTTATATCTATCAGTAGATTTATCAACTAGAGCTGTCTACTACAACGTGCGAACCCGTCACCTCAGGAAGTTTTAACGAAATTTGATCGTTTCATCTCCCGTGAGGTAAGCGCAGAAGACTTAGGACAAAACAGTCCATCGTCAAGTTTCCCGCGCGTAAGAGTGTTATATACCATGAGTATTATATACATGTTGCGTTTTATAGTAACATCCTAGCAGTATAAAACCAATCAAAAATCTTAAACCTACATAATCAATGCTCATATTTATCTATCAGTTTACTAGATAAAACCATATGCACTTTAAATACACATACACTTAAGAGGCCGTGGCGGCCAAAAGCTATATGAAGTATAATTTTGTAGCCTGGTTGTGAGAACACGAAAAAGAAATTTAATACAATTATGCCGGATTTTAGAAAGCCGGTCTTTAAGCTATCATTTCACGGAAACGAAGTTGCTAAATTATTTCCATATTAATTAAAGACTTATCTCTATTCTGTTACTGTTTTCCAAAAAAATAAAAACAAGCGACATTTGTCTTCAGTTTTTGAAAAGCCTAGAGATTATTCTCAATATATAAAAATACTACTTATACCAGCGTATGGTCTATTTGCATAGTATCAAGACAATTTTTGGAACTTCCATACAAAAAATATAAGAAAAAAATATTTGAAATTACGTAATTTCCAGAAATGTTATGGCCCAACATTATTTTTTTCTATTTATTAAAGATACGTTTGAGTGATATAAAAAGTAACACAGTGATCTTAAGTTATTTTATTATTGTAATATAATTTTCACTTTATAAAAAACTATTCATTTGATAATTTATTATATTATAATTGAAAAGGCAAATCGACTATATATTAGACGACGCGCGAAGCCGAAATCGTTATTTGTAATTTGCCACTGCCAACGGTGGGACGTATTCCCTTGTCGCCGCGGTATACCTATATACATCTTTATGTATATATCGAAAGCGCGCGGGTGCGTGGCATTGCAAAAATACCTAAATTTTTAGTCGCGTCAACTCGAAAGGGAGCCTTAACATGTCAGCAAATAATAAACGTTTTTTTTGTAAAATATATATATTTCAACGTAGCTTATGACAGTAATATAAAAATGCTATCTTAGCTTAAATGTCATAAAATGTTTATTAATTTTCATTATTGTAACAGCAACAATATTGAAATCTAAATTCAAATCATTACGAAATAAGTATAATATACTCTATTTTTAGAACGAAGTGTTCTAAACCATTATTGAAAAAATAAGCAATTACAGTATATTATACTGTAATTACTTATTTTTTCAATAATGGTTTAGAACACTTCGTTTTAAAAATAGAGCTACGAGTACCTACTATGAAATCAAAGTTTTTTGACGTTTTAAATAAGACAGAAACGGATTTTACCGCGTGAGATTTGATGAGATGTGACAATACATGCCAGATTACACCATCATCCCTACAATCTTCGCTATATGCAAACGTCGCTCGTGAATCGAGTTTGCATACTATGCAACGCTAAACATTTTCCGCATAATATGAAACATAACATCATAATCTTTATGGATTATATAATTGTGGGGCAGAATCATTTCTGGAGTAGTTCCATAACATGCCCCGGAGATAGTAAATGCCGGTACGCGTCACGTTAATTCATACGTATGAATGTACACAGTCCATGTTACTCGTATATACGTAATATGTGTTGAAACATGCGTATTTCCGTGTATTACAGCGTTATATTTTTTTTGAGTGTATCAGTACTGCAGTCTGTTCCTAATGGTTCCATGCAGCTTAGGCCTAATAGCCTGTCTATGTCTCCTTAGGTGGACTCACTATACCCCTCCCATCCTATAGCCTCATCAAAGAGGGACTTAGCCTGTCAGAGCCGCTGTGAGCTTCTGCCACGGCTGTAATCCTGCAGTTAGAGGCGGTTGGGATCAGAAGATAGCGGATTTGATTATAATACGAGAGTGATTATAATACGGATTTGATTATAATACGAATGGGTACGAGATCCAGCGGCACCGACAGCAGCGTATTGGCTGCGAGGGCGACCCCCTCCCCAATCGCCGGCTACGGAATAAATAATAATAATAATAATAATAATAATATAATATTATTCGCAAAATCTTTACGTTCTCTTCATGGGAGGCGGAATGGCTCGATGTCGTTATAACTGCCTGGGGTGGCGAATTTGCCTGTAGTAATTGACAGTTGACACCCCACGTATGTAGTAGTACTTCATTCTACCTTATATAGATGCGCTGTCTCCACTTTAAGCATTAAAATCCGTTTTTGTCCTATTTGCAATGGAAGTACTATTCAATATCGAGTATTTTAATTTGCCAACATTTCCATCTATTTCATCGATCTAAATATAACTCTTAATCTTAGATAATTTGTTAAACAATAAAAATATATTTTACAAGCAATATTTTTAATTTAACACAGATAAATGGTAACTTTACGGTTGCTTATTTTATTAAATTAAGTTTTATTTCTATATTTTAATTATTTCTTAAAATGGCCTTGGTTCTGATTGAATCCTGTTAAGGACCCTGAGAACTCAGGAGTTCCGTATGACCCTCCAGGACTGCTCGGCGGCAGGTAGGAATCCGTCACTGAAAAAAATATTTATACTGATTATGTCTCCCGATTTTCATATAGAGAGCACCGATTTTCATTCACAAGGAAATAACACGTATGTTGTAAGTACATCAGCAACTGAGCAAAGTCAAAAAATACGACGTAACAATGATAGAACGAGAAGAACTGACAAGACAACATGGAGCTTTCCACGAAGGACACAATTTATATTTTGTCTATATATTTTGACTGTTACTTTCGATTCATGGTACTATTTCTGAACTTGAGTTTATTATTTGTTAGTTTTAAAGTCAGTCATCGACTATATTATATGAATAACGAGAAAACTGTTAAAATTTGGCCATATTTCAACTACTATTCCTATACTACACATTCCTTTTTGATCAATGCCAACTATTTTTATACTGATATTTGCTCTGTTCAATTTACTAGTATCACTTCAGAATGAAACACCAAACCTAATTCTAAATTTTGAAATCTTTTTGGGTATTACCCCTTTGGAATCCTTAATAAAATACTAATAGGAACTTAGATTAGTTACTAATTTATTAGACAACATTCCCTAAAATTGAAATATTCATCAATTATTATTCCTATTTCTTTGTAATTTATCCAGTTTTTTTTATGACTCATTGCTCGAATCCTTAAGACGAAGGTCTTGAGGATTTTTGAGACATGTTACTTATGACAATACGAAGATATGACAATAGCTTAACAAAATAAGCACATGTAACCACCATTACCTTGATTATGTGTTTGGGGTGGAGGTCCGTACGAGGGGCTTGGGTTTTTGTAGTTGTAACCTTGGTTGTATGTCTCTGGATAATGAGCTTCTCCTTCATATCTCACATCAGCGTGGAATCCCGTTTGCCAATCAGCGTGGTAAGTCACTGTAATTAAAAGATAATATGAAATTAGATCATATTATGATCTATTTTTTTATTATATAAATAATGTTATTATATATACATAGATCCAAAATTTGAATTATATACATAATAAAAAATTGTGGTCAGGCCTTTATTTATTCGTTTTATAAAGAATTGTGGTCAGGCCTTTATTTATTCGTTTTATAAAGAATTCGTAGTTGTTTTGGCAATATTTCCCGGTCTACCAACCGACGAGGGGGGAAAGTATTGTGAACGAGATCATAACTTTGTTCGAGACCATTTCCAGGTAAATTGGTTCGTGATTAGACCATTTCCAGATATAATTATTGACCTAAAAACTAACAATTTATTGTCCTAAAAACTAATACCTAGTTGTATAGACAGTTTTTTTTCATTTACATTTGGCCGTGATGTGATTGAATTCTTCATTAATGATAAACTTTTTCCTCTTATAATAATCTAAAAATAAAAGGTTACTCGTAAGAATAAAGAAGGTATTATTGTAGAATTAAATCGAGTCTCACCATTTAGTTTACCAGATAAAAAACATTGAGTAAGATATGTAGAAAGTAAGATATAGAGATGTAAGATATGTAGAAATTAACTCGAAAAGTAGTGATTCTATTACATTGAATATAATGAATAATGTAATGAGAAAAAAAGAAGGTTATAATGAACCTAATTAATTCTGTAAAATACCGATAAAAATAGTTTTTTTTGTATAAAATTAATAAATGTAATGTCAAAAAGAACACAAGAAAATGTGACGATTGTCAAATAATATTGCAAATAAAAATAGTCAAGATATAGAGCGGGGGTGATCGCTGACCTTACGGCGACTGCTCTTGAAACGACCATCGGCTACCCGATCCTGGGTGAACAGCCGGGCAAAGGATGCCGTGGTCCGCGATAGATTCGGTATACACCGTTTTATCGCTTCGTAAGGGAGAGGACCGCGCAAGCGACCTTGAACTCGGAACCAATCGAGAGACTGGAGTAATCTGGTTGCAATTGGAAGTAAGGGCGTGAGTGTAAGCCCGCTGGGTAGCACTCCTGGCTATCTCGCGGTTAAGGCGTTGGCCTCTTACGGGTTTGTGGCGGAGCTTGACAGTGGACTATTCTGTGCAAGTCTTCTGCGCTCACTCCAGTAAGATAGGACGACTAATCATATATGCCACATTTGTCAGGAATTCGGTGACATCCAATTTCAAGGTAAATGTAAAGACAATTGCTTACCGATTTGTGTTCTTCCATCTGGTAGCTGCACTCTATACTCTCCTCTTACAGTGTTTCCATCTGATACTTCTTTCCTGTTGTAGTCATTACCACTGTAGGCATCCTTGACAGCGTATCCGAATTCGTATGACTTAGGCTGAAATAATCGCAATCATAATAATAATTAAAATATTGGGTGTATTCAAAAATATTGCAACTTTTTTCTTTTAGCTGAAGAATGTATATAAATTTGGCTCCATCTTTACGCTATTAGAATTGAAAGATGATTTATTATTTACTATTATTTAGTTGTTTGCACCGTGTAAAATAATAAGATTAACAATGGCGGCTAATGGCGCTAAGTAAAGATCATTCTCGCTATTATCTTCTTTATGAATTTCAACAAGGAAAAAGGCTAACGGTCCCTTTAAATCGTTAACTAAAGTATTTGGTTCATAATACAGTGAGTTATTCCACAATTACTAAATGGTACAGTCGTTTCAAAGAGGGCAATTACACTTTGGATGACAATGAACGCGAAGGTCGCCCAGAAAAGTTTCTAAACGACGATTTGCAAGTTATGCTTGATCATATTCATATTCATATTCATTTTATTAGTATACCTTCTGGTATACAAGTCAGATACAGATTAGCAAACATCCATACATATTAGCAAACAAACATTTTTATCGTAAATAAAACATAAAAATAAACAAAAAACACAAGAATAATGTAAAAAGAGGAAATACAAGACAAAATGCAAAGATATCATTAAACACTTTAGCCACCAAAGCATTTTAGACTTCACTCGAGTAATATTCCTCCAGTGAGTAAAACACCTTATCTGTGAGGTACATCTTAAGGCGTCTCTTAAACGCGTCAAGAGATTGCACCTGCATAATATGCTCGCTGAGTTTGTTGTAAACCGCCGGGCCGGCGATATAGGCTAGCCTCTCCGACTTAGATAATGCATGGCTTACCGAACGTAGCATGCTACGGGATCTTGTTGGATAGTGGTGATGCACACCATTCATTCAAAATCGGCTAGATTTCTGCGAACGAACAGCGCTACTTCCGTTATATAAATGAACGGCACAGTCATGATGCAGAGATCTTTAAACAGAGGCCTAGTTGGCGTATCAAGCGCCACACGCGCTATTGTGCGGACTGCACGCTTCTGCATAACGAAGGCCCTTGCCTGTCGGCTGCTCACCCCCATAATTCCGCACCGTACGTTAGCGGTGAATGAACATATGCAAAGTAACACATGCTATAAATTTATATACATTTTGAGAAAGTTCTCCGGAAAAATATTTATTTGTGGTTTTTGAGTAATGTATTTTCTTTAATGAATGGCGATTAGCTCGGGTTTGCCTACGGCAAAATGTATATAAATTTATATTTACATTTACATTTACATTTACATAGAGCGGGGTTTACTATAGAGCTGTAGCATTACTATAGAGCGGATTACTATAGAGCGGCGCACATTTACATTTATATTTACATTTATATAAATTTATATACATTTTGTATAAATTTTGCCATAGGCATCCATTATTGGACGTCTCACATGCGAGGTGGTGCCACATATGGGCAAAAAAATCGGTTGTCTGTAAAGTCGGTTTACTGACGATAGTTGAACGTGACAACGTCATAAGAAAATACTGATGGAATGGTTGCATTTGAAGCAGTTTCATTTAAGATTCTGATATTGTTTATTACAAACACCCAAAAATATATGCTTTTATACTCACCGATTTGACTACAACATGTAAATGTATTATTGTATAGCAATATAATTGTATAATTGTTTATTGTTTAAAGTTTATTGTTTTTTTTTAATTTGAAAGTTTGAAAGCTCAAACTGTTAAATAACGGTTTGAGAAGCGTTTGAGCACGCTGCGCCATCTAGCGGTAGGTAATACGTCGTAAATAAACAATATCAGCGACATTTTACCAACCGCTAGATAGCGCATCGTAATGATAGCTTTTCATACTTTTTTATTATTTTTTTAATAAAAGTTGCTTACTTCGTTGCACTTCGTTGTACCCACAAGAAAATTCCCCGTTCAGTAATAACATTACGTATATCAAGAATACATATAAAATTATGTCAAGAATTTAAATCAATCTAGTGATTTTCATTCGTACTATTTTAGACTGAGGTTAGTAAAAAATTCTTGTCACAATCGGTAAATGGCAGCATTTATATTGAATAATAAATATAATAAATGGAACGCCTCAGAGCGAGGTAACGCCGCATGAGTCATGTTTTTTCGTGCGTGCAGCCGGCTACATCGAATTATAAGACGTTGTCACGTCAATAACTGACCAATATGAAGGTAGGCTTCATTGCTATGCAGATAAATTTTAGTGAAACCTTTTTCAGGGACGTATTTTTGCATTTTTAAAAATTTCAAGAAATTTCGCATAAATTCGCATCTATTTCGTAACAACGAATATTCCGTAACTCTAATTATACGCTATTTTGTATTGTCTTACCAGGATATTCTTGTGGTGACGCAACCGTTTTTTTAGGTATAATAATCAACCATTACATACTATATATAAGGACATAATAATTAACTAATCTCGTAGTGTACTGGACGTAGGCTGCGGTAGATATGGAGAGCGACCAATCTTCGAAAGAAGTGTAAACTTGGGGAAATACGCCTCCATATTCCAAGCGGAGGTATACGCCATTATTGAATGTGCGGATATCAACCTCCATAAAAACTATGCCAACCACCGTATCTATATCCACCCTGATAGCAAGGCAGATTTATGGCACTAGCCTCGAATACTATTAATTCAAAGCTATTGCAAAACTGCGTATCACTACTGAATTCCCTGTGCGAAAATAACAGGGTAGTTCTAAGATGAGTTCCCGGCCATGCAGGAATCGAGGGAAATGAAAAAGCAGACGAACTTGCTAAGACGGGAGCAAAGGGAACGTTATACGGCCCTGAACCTTGCTGTGGCGTGCCAAAAATCCTTGCAAACCTAATTCTCAAACAAATATGTTTAGAACAATCCGTAAACCACTGGAACAACACGCCAGGGTTGAATCAATCCAAAGCGCTAATTAAGGCCTACGACCCTAAGACTTATCGCTAAATAGGAACAATCTACGCATACTGGTGAGGGCGCTCACGGGGCATTGTGGCCTCAACAAACACATGTACAACCTCAAGCTCCGAGACACAAAAATGTGCAGGTTCTGCTAAGGGGCAGAAGAAACTCCCTAGCACCTTATGTGCGAGTAAGGCCCGCTGGTAAAAGATACATCCACTTGGGTGGTCATTACCTCCAACTTGAGGAGGTAAAACAATCTGGCGCCAAAAGCCTGTTGCGGTTCTTAAATGACACGAGGCTTAGCGCAGAACTATGGTAGGTAGCGAACACAATAGATCAGCGATGGTCGCAGTGTTACAAGGCTCATAAAGACCTTAGAAAAACCCCACACAACAAATAAAAAAAAATAAAAAATCTTGTAGTGTTGGATAAAAAAAAAACTACCTCAGAATGATCATGATGATCGTGGTGATCCCCATGATCTCCTCCTCCGTACTGCTCGTTGTGGCCTTGGTAGTCGAGCTGATTGTGGCTGTAGTCTGAACCATGAGATCCTCCATAATTATACCCTGGGGATGTCTGGCCGAACCCTGAAGGTGGACCGTACGTTTGCTGTACTGGAGAACCATAGCTTGGATTTGGCGGACTATAGTTGTAACCTTCTGAACTTTGTATTGGCGGTTCGCATAGAGCTACGGTTGCCAGCAAAGTGACCAATATCTGAAATAAGAAAAATGAAGTATGGTTATGCCATTTATTATATCGATGGCTTAGACGAACGAAAATGAGTTACGAAAATGAGTTAAGTACTACATGACATCCAATATATTGATCTCCACATTCTGTGCTAATGTGGTAAGCATCTAACAACCAAGGCTTCGAATACTTCTTCGTAAAAACTGTGGTAAGTGCATCAAACAAAGTTTTATGAAATGTCAATGTTGCATAATCATTTACCACTATTGATATCTAATCAAAATTAAATCATCATAAAATGCATATGTGTTATCATCAGTTGACACAATATTCTTCAAAGCATGCTTAACCCTAAAGTAAAGAACAAATTCTAAAAGTAGAAAGATGAGAACAAAATAAAATATAAATAAAATAATAAAAATGAAAATGTGGTAACTACATATATTATTATATTACCATATAAAAATGTGGTAAGTACCACCTCTTGTCGGTTTTTTAAAATTAATACATAAAATAGTAATAAATAAATATAATTAATTTAATATAGTATAAGCCAAATATATATACCTACTATAGGTTAAAAATATTAACTGAAATTATTTCTTCATCTGTTTCGAGATTATTATACCTAAACTTTCAAAAAGCTCTCCTGTAAAATTTAGAAATTTGCACTTGACACATTTGCGTTCTAAGCCATCGATATATGGTATTAGATTGCTCAACTCGATATACATAATAGTACGAGTTGGCAACCTATTCGCGCTAACAGAAGGCAGGTGGCGCTGACAGCATTGATGGCGAAACAAATAGCAATTTATTTGGATTTCTATATTAATATTATAAAGAAGTAATATTTGTAAGTAATATTTCCGAAACTACTCGTGCGATTTAAAACCCCTCAAATGTGAGGCGTCCAATAATGGATGCCTTGGCAAAATGTATACAAAATGTATATAAATTTATATAAATGTAAATATAAATGTAAATTAATAAACTCTTTATTTGCACTTAAAAAGTATACAAAAAAGGCGAGCTTATTGCCACATGGCAATGTCTTACAGCTAACCTAAACATAGTGGTACATGCGCGCATTGTGAAAATAAAGATTATTACATAACATACAGACAAGTGGAAGGATTTAAGACTAATAGTGCCCGAGGAGAGGAAATTGGGGGAGGAACAGGAGAGAAAGGGAAGAACTGGTTACTTCTTAGAAAGGTAGTAATCCTTAAGGTGAGTCTTAAACGATGGTAAAGAAGGCGAGTTTCGTATATTTGCTGGGAGATCGTTCCAGAGTCTTGCACCATGGACACAGAAAGAATAGGAATAGAAATCACTATTATGACTCGGAATTTTTAATAAACTGTCAGAGGCTGACCGAAGTACGAGACCGTGGGAACTTAGTGGTTCAAAAAGCTCCTGGAGATAGGATGGTGTTAATTGGGTGAGTACACGATATAGGAGAGCCAGTATATGAACATTTCTTCTTTGGCGTATTGGCAACCACTTTAACTGTGCCCTATAGTCGGACACGTGATCATACTTACGTAGACCGAAGATGAATCGTATGCATACATTTTGCAAACGTTCAAGTTTGTTGAGCAGTTCCTCTGATAAATCGAGATAAGCCACATCTGCATAGTCAAGGAGAGGCAAGAGGAGAGACTGTGCAAGAGATTTTTTTGTGTCCATAGGAAGAAATCTTCTGAGTGTTTGCAGAGGGTGAAAACTAGCAAATATTTTACGACTTACCTCGTCCACGTGTGGTTGCCAGGATAAATGTTCATCGATAATTAGACCAAGATCTTTCAATTTTTGCGACAATGGTATGGTGATATCGTTTAGTTTTAAAAGCGGAAGGTAAATGTGCGCCGCTCTATAGTAATCCGCTCTATAGTAATGCTATAGCTCTATAGTAAACCCCGCTCTATGTAAATGTAAATGTAAATATAAATTTATATACATTTTGCCGTAGGCAAACCCGAGCTAATTGCCAGTCATTCCTGGGGTTAAAAAATACGATAACTATTAGAAAGCTTCATTATCGGCGGACGCTATAGATTATATGTCATGATGATAAATAATGGTTTTCAATACGATATCACAATATTTGTAAATGAAGTCGGAGAAAAACGAGCTGGCTAGTTGTTTTATCGGCGTGCGATTACGAAACGGTTTGATATATGTTAAAACATATAATAATATGATATATGTGTAGTATTAGTATATATTACTTTTCGCCGCAACCTGATCTAGATAAGGCATGCACAGCTCGGCTCTTCTCAGTCGGGTGGCCGCCCTCGGCTACTGACACACTGTGTCGTATCGCCCGCCCAAAATGTCTTTGTTTTCCCATTGTGTTCTTTTGCTCTTCTCCTAAGGGATGTAACGTGATGTTAAATTCCTTCAGCCTTTCTCAAAGAATTGGACCATCAAGGGCAAAAAGAATGTTTCAAATCTGACCGGTAGTTTCAGAGATTAGCGCGTTTAAACAAAAAAACAAACTCTTCAGCTTTATTCTTAGGATGTCTCTAACAGGATTAATTACTAGGTAATATATTTTTTTAATTTGTTGAGTGGGGCTTTTCTAAGGTCTTTATGCGCCTTGTAACACCGCGACCATTACTGATCTATTGTGTTCGCCACCTACTATAGTTCTGCGCTAAGCCCCGTGTCATTTAAGAACCGCAGCAGGCTTTTGGCGCCAGTTTGTTTTACCTCCTCAGGTTGGAGGTAATAAACACCCAAGTGGGTGTATCTTTTACGCATCAGCGGGGCACACTCGCACACGAGCTGCTGGGGAGTTTCTTCTGTCCCTTGGCAGAACCTGCACATTTTTGTGTCTCGGAGCTTGAGGTTGAACATGTGTTTGTTCAGGCCACAATGCCCCGTGAGCGCCCTCATCAGTATGCGTAGATTGTTCCTATTTAGCGATAAGGCCTCACGGGCCGTCTACGGTCGTAAGCCTTAATTAGTGCTTTGGAATGATTCAACCCTGGAGTGTTGTTCCAGTGGTTGACGAATTGTTCTAAACATATTTGTTTGTGCATACTAGGTATTAAGTGGGAAATCATTAAAATATGATATTGTTAGTGTTTTATGTAAAATGTCGAGTTTGCAAACTCGACCAAAAATATGCGGCGCAGTGTTTTTGCCCGCAAATGCTGGTTTTCGACCGGTTATTGGGAGTCCCTGTGTCTTTCACTTTTAGGCCCTAACTCAACAGCTACACAAACTCCCATTTAACCACTTTTCTTTTTCAATAAAGATGCTATCTTATCCATACGGTTAATATCAGTTAGGAAATATGCTATGAGTATGTAATAGAAATAGGTTCCCATAGTGAACATTGTAACGAAACGATGGTGCAAGCGGAGTGCTTCATACAAATGATTGATGGTGTTCTCACGAATGAGAATAGCCCATAGTGGAGCATTTTATTGTTAATTTAAATTAAGTCGGCAGCAGAATCAGGTCACAATACATTTTGCATAGCAAGTGATGTATTAAATAATTTGTGGTAACTACTTTAGGTCTTGCGTTAAACCACACTGAAAACCTTAAGAGGAAATTATATTAAACTAGATATTTATTTAGTTATTTATTTATTTCCCAAAACATAATTAACCTTACAGGTGATTCCAAATCAATAATTATTTTTCTATTCTATTATTCTAGATTATAACTATTATTCTACTATAGACTATTATTATAATTCTACTGTTAATAATATTATTATTACTCTACTCCATTACTATTCTTCTATTCTGACCGAATTCGAGGGCCATGACTTTGCAAATATTGTACCAATTTGAATGATAATTATATATGTACTTTTAGTATTTAAATGTAAGATTTAGCTTTAGTTTGATTATTTAACAATTTACTTACTACTTTGGATGTTATATGTACAGTTTTTAGCACGTATATATTCGATTTATTGACTATTTCAATTGTTAGGCTTCTGCTTTGATTATTCAACTTTTTAACTGACTATTTTAATTATTGTGTGTTTAGTAGGTAGCCATTAGAATTATTAACTATTTTATTAAATAAGCATTTAATTTGTTTCGTAATAAGATTCTACGACGAATAACTTTTAGTAGGTTCCAAAGTTTCTTAGATGCTATATATTTTTTTAATAACATATGTATGTTAAGTAAAGATTAAAGTAGTAATGAGACTTACTACTTAAAACACAAATATTTTAACACGTCTAAGAGCGGTTTTTGGCCGCCAATTGGACACGACGTAAATGCAAAGAAATGCCATTACCGTACTTTGCAGTTGTGCTAAGTTCACCGTCCAAATATCCAATGCTGGCTCAGCCGAACATAGTGCATTTATGGTACGAAGCGTCCGCACCGTGAAGCAGTAATGAACGGTGTTAGTTCTAGCTCGCGGTAACATGAACAATACGTGAGTGCTAGCACGGTAGTAATTGGCGGGTACAAACAGACCGATTATTCTAAGGATGGTCGGATTATCAACGAACCCCCTAAGCAGTCTACATATTTATGTGGAAGATTGCCAGCCAATCTCTTCTTACGCTTAGTGAGTTGTACCCAACCATCCCCGCCCATCCACGCGATGATATATGTTTTCACATCAACCATCCCCGCGATATTATTGCCCGCAGCTTTGTTTCACGTAAAGTTTCGAATCGATTTGTGAATTTAATTAGGAGGGCGTTTATTTACATTTTAGACGCTATCTTTAGATATATAGTGCAAGACGGATACACGCCCCCTCAGATACACGCCATCCTAACCTATCTCGTAGAAGTACGCGTCTTGTTCCTCGCCACGCGTTACTAATTTTATAAAACTATATCACCTAAACATTTAAAGTAAACGGCTAATATTACCTTTTTTTAAAATATAATATTCTCTATTTAACACTTGTGATAATGGATTAATTTATTTTAATAAGGATTCTTATTTTATTGATAATGTCTTAACCCCTCAAATGAATGGCGATTTGCTCGGGTTGCCTACGGCAAAATGTATATAAATTTATATTTACATTTACATTTACATTTACATAGAGCGGGGTTTACTATAGAGCTATAGCATTACTATAGAGCGGATTACTATAAAGCGGCGCACATTTACATTTATATTTATATTTATATAAATTTATATACATTTTGTATACATTTTGCCAAGGCATCCCTTAAGGGACGCCTCACATTTGAGGGGTTAAACAAATACTGCTTACATATTTTTCTTACTTTGAGACATAAAATCAGTTATTGTAGCCTAAATATAAAAGTTAGATCTGTGCCGTCGTTGACTTTTTAACTTCTACAACCCCCGCCCCCCTAACCTAGCACCACCCTTTAAACCCTTGTGATAGCCCCTTCCAAGTTTCCATAATTGAACGCGTATACAAAATTTTAGATCTCTGCTGTTGACCGTTGAAGAGCTCCCTCGTCGGGAGCCAACCCAGGGTACATCAGCCATGTCATGGTGGAACTTGGAAGCTGCTATCATAATTGAACGTGTACACAAAATTTTGGGTCTCTGCTGTTGACCGTTGAGGAGTTCCCTCGTCGGGAGCCAACCCTGGGTGGACGGATTTCAACAACAATATTTTCAGCTCATGCCATGACCAAATGATGCCTGCATGCTAAATTTCAGTTCAATCGAATGAAGCGCTTCGGCGCTATCGTCGGAGAATACACACAGACAGACACACAGAAGTGCGTCCACAATACTTTCATGGGCAGAAAAGTAAAAGTAATGACCTTTTAAGATGTCTTGAATGATTCTACAGAAGGCTAGTCTAGTTTATTTTGTTGGAGATCGTTCCAGAGTTTTGCGCCATGGACCCAAAAAGAGTAGGAGTAGAAATCAGTATTATTTATTTATTTATTTATTTATTAAAGAAAAGCACATTTTTATGGCAGTACATTGTAAGTTTAACATTATAGGCTTAAATGTAAATAATAGCAAAATAGAAAGCACCGCAGACCATTTTTTTTAAAATCAACGCCGCCTAACTAGGCCTAGGCCCGTACTAAGGCAAGCGTACCAAGTAGAGTGGTTTGTGCATACTTTAGAATACTTAATTTAAAAAATATGGTAGGTATCAAATAATATTAAAAATTAACTAATAATAATAAACATTGTAATTTGAGTGTAGTGTGATGTAACTGTAGTGTAGTGTAGTGTGATGTAAATGTAGCTGTAGTGTGCTAGAAAAATAACATTCAGTAAATGGTGAAATAATTAAACTGAATAATAATAATATAATGTCATAATAAATACAATAAAATATAAAAATATTATTAATGAAACGAAATAAAGGAAAAAATGATATCTCAATAAATATTTAAAGAATCATATTTAAATAGTCCGAGGATACAATTATATATAAAATGTCCATGTTACAAGTTAAAATATATATTTCAATATAATTCAATTAAAAAAAGAGAAAAACAAGAACAGCGATTTAATAAAATAATAATAATAGTAATTCAATTTATTTAAATTAAATTACATAAGAATATCAAATATTTGGTGGCTAATATCCCGACCTTCATTCAGAAGCCACCTGTGACACCGTTTTTTAAATTGGTCTTTACTGTATACGATTTTTATCGACTCATCCAATTCGTTGTATATCCTGGGGCCTATACTCATAAGATGCCTCTGACCAAAAGATGTTTTCGTTCGACGGACGTCTAACATATCCGCCACGGATCGCCTTGTTTGGTGTGCTTGTTGTGTGGGCGCTCTCTTATTTTGAAATTGAATAAAAACCAGACAAAATTTTAAATAAAGTTGCCTTACTTCAAGTACACTGAACTCTTCAAAAAGTTTTTCTGACGGGTATCTGTATGGTTTACGGGTGATAATTTTAATTATCAGCTTCTGTGCTACCTCTACTTGATTATGACGAGGAATTTTTAGTAAATTCTCAGAGGATAGCCAAAGTACGAGATCGTTAGAACTTAATACTTCGATAAATGGTATTGATTGGGAGAGTACACGATAGAGAGAGCAAGTGTAAAAACATTTATCCTTTGGCGTACTGGCACCCACTGTAACCGCGCCATAATTTCGGACACGTGATAGGTAGACAGTAGATTAACCGTACATACCTTTTGCAAAGTATGTACCTTCCAGTTTGATGAGTGGTTCCACTGATAAATCGAAATAAGTAACTTGTGCATAGTCAAGAAAAGATAAAAGCAGTGACTCCTCTCTTTTTAACCGACTTCAAAAAGGAGGAGGTTATCAATTCGGTTAAACCCTTTTTTTTAATGTTTGTCACCTCAGAACTCTTCTATTTATGAACCGATTTGGAAAATTATTTTTTTATTTAAAAGGATATACTTCCAGATGTATATCTCCTTATATATTCAATCATCTGTTCTGATGATTGCATATATAAGGAATTGAGGAAACTTCTTATATATTATCATATGAAGTTGAAAATTTACATGTTGGTTCAATTTCGATTGTAACAGCGTTTCTGTGGCGGACTGGAATGTGAAAGTTTTTCGCCTCGAGCAGGGGCGGACCTTGCGTTTGTGGGGCCCTGGGCTAATGTTACTTGGGGGCCTGCCTAATTAATCAACTAATTGCCATTTTGCCAAAAACTGTTTTCGATAATGATGTCTAGGTCACTAGGTAACACATTATATAAAAAAAAGAGGACAATACAATATTGTATTTGTTTAATATGGCAGACACACAAACACAACCGACACACGCACACATTTAACTTTTCTTTAAAATAGACAAACAACATAAATACCAATTGTAATAATATCTTAATTAGTAGTTTAATTAGCAAATAATAATATTATTTGTAAAGCTAGTTAATATACGTAAACTTTAAACAAACATTCATTACAAGTTACCTATTGACAAGGCACTAGCCTCGGTAGGAACTCAACTGCTATACAAATATGTTATTTCTATGAATAAAGATTAAAAAAAAAAAGATATTGCAAAAGAATTTGTCAATAGCGGTCCGCCCCATCCACCGAGAAATTGATACACGAAGCTTGTTCGCTGCGATTGACTGCGTTTGCGAGAAAATACACTGAAAACAAGTTGCTGGGAGTCCCCCGGAACAGATGCAAGAATTTGACCTCAGGGTTGCCAACCTTATGATAGGATTTTTGAAAATTTGAGATTTTGTTTTTTAATTCTCAATATTGTCCATTATTTTCAATGAATGCTGGGGCCCTTTATATCCACGGGGCCCTGGGCTGCAGCCCAAAAAGCCCTTATATAGATCCGCCCCTGGCCTCGAGGCCTGCAAACAAAGGGATGCACATGTCAGCACGACGACGCCCTTCCGACACTGTCCGTTGCAAAATCTAAACACGGGTCGTTTACCCATCAGGAAATAAGCGTGCGGCGAAAGTGATTGGCAAATCTATCGGGTTCTCGGGTTGTTTTATTTATTTATTTATTTGGGTACATAGGATTAGGTATACAGTTCATTCATAGGTCATGTAATCTTATAATAATTATATAAATTATTTAATAATTAATATAGGGAGGTTTAACACATCTTACATGACCTTTACTGCCAATAGCATATCTAACTAGGCGATAATTTGGCCCGTCTCTAGATGTGCATATTTTTATGCAATTTTAAGAAATGAAGTGTTTTTTTTAAATAAATTATTTGAACCCACCACTGTATATACACATAAATATACCAATTTTATAAAAAATATAGCTATGTAATAAATATATACATTTATAGTTGTAATTTAATCAAATTTAATTAAGAAAAATAGATAAGTGATACTAAATAAATTGTCGTGCGTTGCAAAGAAGTTGATCAGATTTTACATATCCCTTGTTAAGTAGCCATCTATTAAGGGTTGCTTTAAATATTTTTATGTTAGGATAATTTTTCATGTCTTCACTAAGGGAATTATATAATTTTGGGGCTATGTAGAATATATGTCTCTGGGCAAATGTTGTCCTGACTGACGGAATTATATAATTGATACTCGCGGACATTCTTGTGTTCAGATTGTTTTGAGTTCGGGCGTGGTCATCTCTAGATTTGTAGAATGCAAGAAGCGCTTGCTAATGAATAACTGTTTAGCTGATAGCACATGGGATTGGAAAATGTTTAGAAGTTGTAGTTGACAACTCTATATATGGAGTTAGTATCAGCATCAGTATCAATTTGTTCAATCAGAATATACAATAAAAGCATCTGGTAATAATCCCTTAAAGGTACATTAGAATTTGACACTTGTTGAAAATATATTGAAATAAAATTAAACATTTAATTGATTTTAACAATATGAATATTAAATATCATTAAATCATAGTTCCTAGTCCAAAATGGGCTCGATTAAGTTTCTTCGCGAACTAAAACCGAAAATTATTTCGTGAGAACGAGACAGGGCAATACGGTAGAGCGGAATGTGAAATTAACGGTTGTCACTTTACTCATTAAAACCACCCACCAAAGACATCTGAATCTGAATCTAAGACCGCACGAAATGTGTTCAAATTTAATCGGATGAGTGTAAGTTGGACAGGTAGTTTATTATCGACAATCGTTCTTTGCATATTTCGCTCTAACTTATTGCTCTACATCGATCACTTGAACTAATTTCAGGTTTAGTTTACAAAGGAACGCAATCGGACCCAATATCTACCAAAAACAGTAGAAAGTAAATTTAATATGATCACTTTTTAGGTAGCTACACCTTAGTGAGATAACAAAGAGACACTGGTGTCGACTAAATTATGTAATAAACACCATCTGCTGTTACCATCTATAAAACGGAGAGAAATTCGTTACCTTACTTTCATGCAAAAAATTGCACATGTCTCGTAGGATTGTCCCGAACTTCTGTCAAATCTATTTCAATGTCCACGTTAAGTCCCTAAGACACAACAAACCAATTCGGCTACCTGTGGCATCATCTAATTACATGCAAAACACCTTTATGTGGCGTGCGAGTAATAACCTCAATAAACTGATTTGCGACGACTGTGATATTGATCTATTTAGCACTAACGTTGTAACAGCGAGACGTATCCTCAGTAACTTCGTTTAATCCTTTTTCTCTTATTTATTGCTTTGTATTCAATTTCTTCATCCCATCCTGTTTTGTGTTTTTCGCCTCTTTTCTAAATACGATGTGTAAATCACGTAATACACTAATCTAAAATGTAATGTATAGTGTTTGACCCTGACGTGCGTTCCTGCTGGCATCCCATGTTTTCTAAATTATTTTTACATTTGAGAACCTGTTATTGGCTATCAGTTAGTATTCTGATTGTTATTTAATATTTTACAAGGCTGTTGTTTTTCGTTAAATAAATAAATAAAGTCGGAATTACAAGGTAAATTAATTAAAAAATAAATGTTCAAGACTATTTCTATATCCGTGGCTATCTATATATATTAAAAAAATATTATTAAAAAAACATGTTGTCAACTTATGTATTTATTACAAAAATAATCAAAATATTGACATAATGCAATAAAAAGTAACTAGACATACGAGTATACATTAAAAATTAACGGATGTAGATGGTCAGTTATGTTACGATATACATTATTTTTTATTGCTTTATAAATCTTAATATACAAAAAAAAAACAAATATGAGGTAGGTACTTGAAAGTTACAACTCAATGTTAACCACATTTAAATAAATTAACATGCTCAAAAAATCTATCCAGCTTACATAAAAATATGTGTGGATTGCAGTTATTGTTCGAGGAACCTATCAAACGCCTTTGTTTTCTTCTGCCCTATGGAGAGCGGTAGTTGTTTAAAAAGCTTAACCCCTCGCAAATAGCAAAGGATTTTTGAGCTTGCTTCAGGCGCATTTTAGGCAAGCAAACATCATCACGTCTGCGTGTATTGTGATATTATAGTGCGTATTTCTGCTTACCCAAAGAAAGAGGTTATAGAATAGAGCGCGGGTCGGTGGTGGACTGTAAGTGAATGCGTTCACCGAATATAAGGAGATAGCTGCATATGAGATCCTCTATTCTTGTGTAATTGCGCATGCGCGTTTATCCATAGCATAGCAGACTTATGGCGTCGAAGCGTTGCCATAGTGATATATAAGCGTTGCCATAGTATATACAGTATATATATACAGTATTTTACATGTCACGTGCATGCGCGACTAAATAAGGATAGAGGGAGTACCATATGCTGCTATATCTTTCTATTCGGCTGACGCATTCTCAGGCTGGCCGCGCGGCCTAGTACTTATATGTCAATGTGCTTACCTCGTGGTCAGTAAAGTCAGTAGGTTTATTGTATTTTATAAAGTATTTTAAATAGGATAAATGAATTTACCGCGTGAAGTTTGTAGCACCTGAAGTTTGGGCGATGTTGCAACCGCCGTTGTCCAGTCTACCCTGGATAATGGCAGTTACAACATCGCCGTAACGTTGAGTGCTACAAACTTCACGCAGTAAATTCGTTTTCCTCTTTAGCCCCCTCCCCTCCCCCCTCCTTTTTTAGGCACGACCCGTACAACAAAAAATCTACAAGTCGACATGAAATTTTTCAATATGTACCATTACATTTCTTTTAGATACAAATGAACGGCTGCACGCCGCACACGAATATTTCTTTAATTTTAGATGTACGGCGTCTACATGCTCTTTTAGATGTGCTTGCTGTGAAAAAGCGTGATGGCATTCCTGGCAAATACTTTTCTTCAATTTTAGATGAACGCCGTGTATATGCTTCTTAAGTTCTCCATTTTGTGAAAATGCGCGGCTGCATTGCTGACAAACATATTTCTTCAATTTTAGATGTACGGCGTTTACATGCATCTTCAGATTTATTTGTTGTGAAAATGCGTGGCCGCATTCTCGACAAACGAATTTCTTTAATTTCAGATGAACGGTGTCTACATGGTTCTTTAGGTCTAATTGTCGAGCAAATGCATTACCACATTCCTGACACACAAAGTTCTTTAATTTCATGTGAACACTGTCAATATGTCTAGTTAAACCGTATTTGTAAGCAAACGTTTTCTCACATTCCGGACACGAAAATCGTTTTCCTTTCTTAGGCCATTCAATCCGTAAATTCCTTTTGCTGTTGTCACTTGGTCCACTATTTGGTTCCTGTTTAATCAAGCAAGCTTCTCCTTCATAAAATTCTACTATACTTCTACTGTCATCTGCTTGAAAATTTGGTTCGTCAGAATCGATTTCCGCCACCGTTTGAATTACATTTTTACTTTCACTGAGTAAGGGTCGCTCGCCGCTACCATTTGTACCACTATTTGTCTCTTGTTTAATGATGTGCGTTTCTTTCCCGTGAAATCCAACAACAGTTCCTTTCTCATCGGAATCTGCATTCAAATTTGCCGGTGTACTATTTTCATCTGAGCTATCGTAATCCATTTTCTCTGTTTTGATGGCGACTATTTCTTCTATTTTCACTCTGACGCTGCTGGAATCAACGGTAATGTGTTTATTCATTGTGATACTTTCTGGTTAACACTATCAAAACACGCTCGACTTTCCATTGATCGAACAAGATTTTGACAGCCAGTGTTGGGATCGGGCTCTCAGAAAAGTATTGTCTATGGACGGCAAACGGATAGTCGCAAAACGACAAAAACATATAATATACTTGTTTATGTATTCATTTGATATACAATTAAATAAAAAAACTTTGCTAACTAAAATGTAGGTATTAAAATAATGATAATTAAAAATAGAATAACTATTTTTATTTTATTTTATAGCAAACTTACAGATAGTAAATATAGATTCTGCAGTTTTTTAGCCATACAAATCTGAATTTCATTTTTTTTGCTAGGTCTCTCGTTTTTTTTATAAAGAATACGATTCAACAAAGTCAGCCTGTCTGATACGTATATTCTGGTTGGAACTGTGTTTAGGCCCATGCCTTTTGTGGTTATTCCTGATGACCGAGATTTTTGGAGGTTCCTAACGGCGTCCATGAATTGCTCCTTCTTCCTTCGTGTTGAGAACTTGGCAATAATAAGGGGAGTTCTCGGCTGCGATTTTATATCCTGCTCGTGTCTCCGTGGTACGATGCGATATTTAGCGTTGGTATATCTTTCATTAACCCTGCTTATATATGATAATAGTATTTAAAAAAACATATTTAAACGAAACAAATTTACTATCCTATGAATAATTTGCAATGCTTGCAATACACATTAACATAGAAATAACATGAACACTTAGATATTAGAAAAAAATATATATAATAAAGCTAATAATAATATAAGGGTAAGAAAAGAAATAATTAAATAATATGGTAAAACAACGTCAATTGGCCCGATTGCGTTTCTTGCTTTATTTTTGGTGGGTTGTTTTAATGCGAAAAAATGACAACCGATCATTTCACATTACGCTCTAGCGTTCACACGAAGCTCTGTCTCGTTCACACGAAGTAATTTCCGATTTTAGTTTATGAAGAAACGCAATCGAGCCAATTGAATTGTTACATTGCTATCTATTAGTTTCGCCGGAAAATTCTATGAGCGCTACCTGCATATAGCCTGCGCATAAGGCCTGCATGTAGCCGGCGCATATGCCAAAATGTACTGAAACGATCGTCCAGCAATACTGGCCAGCAACATCGGCCATACGGATAATATGTGGCTATATGGCCGGGCAAAACTAAAAATACTTCCATATATTGCATAATATGGCTGGCATTGCTAGCAATGTTGCTGGGCAATGTATGGCAGCCACATATTACAGCGGAAATGTGGCCCGTTTAGAAGCCTCATTACATCGGCTCTAATTCTTCAATGGTGAATAAATTAATAGTTTATAAAAAAAACACTAAAAACACACTTTTGGGCTATGATACGATATTCACATACACACGGCTATGATACGATATTCCATCATGGAATGCCAGTGCCTATCTTCCGGCTTCATCATCAGACCTTGAACCCTAGTCGTGGTCAAAGTTCATTCCAAGACTTTTCTAACAAGTCCAAACACAGCTATGATGCGATGTTCCATCATGAAGTTCCAGTTCATATCTTCCGACTCCATCATCAGATCAGTTCGACTGTATCATATTATTGTATTGTCATCAGAACTACATACAGGATCCTTGGAAGATGGTTAAATTAGTTACCTTAGATTCCATTACTTAGTTACATACAGGTCGACCTAATAAAAGCGGGTTAAAAATAAATTACCGAAAATTTAGCGGCTGAGCACAGTGGTATGGCTCAATGACTGCTTTTGGCAGCCGCGTTTTCTCTATAGCTAACTCACCGTCGGGTGTGAGCTATGTATTTATTTATTTATTTATTTAAGTATACAAGTATGTTTTTCTTTTTCTTCATCGTCTACCCCCCCCCCCACCAAACAAAGGGAAAGTGTTCTAAACGCACTTCTGTTGGTATGTGTGTGTTTATTACTCTACGATAGCGTCCAAACGCCTTATCCGATTGAGCTGAAATTTCCCATGCAGGCATCATTCGTTCATGGCAAGGGTTCAAAAGATTGTGGTTGAAATCTGTCCACCAGGGGGAGCGCCAGTCATACTTCAAACTTGAAATATTGCACGTAGAGACTTGAAATTCGGTAAACAGATGCGTCGTTGGGCCGAAACTACATTGTGAAATATGTTGAATTTGAATATATTGGTTGAAATATTTTGGTTGAAAAATCTAGTATAAAAACGACACAAATAATATTTATGGTCCATCAAATATTTTTGGAAAAATACCATTTAAACACCATTTCTTAAAGTTTTCATTTGCCCAAAGGCATTTTTACTTCCTTGCGCCGAGATTTTATAATAATTTAAATGAGAGTTATAAGAATGCCAACAACTTAAATTCATTCAAAATACTTATAAAGAAGTACCTGGTTTAAAGGGGTCCATTGTATGCCGAGTCTCAATTGCTCTCGCTAATAATTTAAGTTGTTTTATTACATTATGTATTACTAACTAATATCAAATCTCGTGTATTATTTGCTTATGTATATATATGTGTAGGTATGTATATGTATATTTATGTATATGTGTATGTATATGTATAGGTATGTATATGTATATTTATGTATATATGTATATATTCTTATGTATTATGCAATGCAACGTAAGTTCATAATATCAAAAGAGTCAGCTTGTCGATACCAATAAACAAAAATCAGCATCCCTAGATACGGGTCTCTGACCTATTTAGGAATGCGAATAAACATTTTCACCATAGGATGTGCTCAATCTCTCCCAACTCAACCATATTATGTTAATGGTGTGTATATGACATATATAAAGTTGTTGTAAATTAATAAATAAAATAAATAATAAATAAATCAATTTTAATACCACTGAAAATACTACATATGGTTGACTGTAAGATATCGCTATGGCGATAAGTCCGTAAATTTTGCATAAATTGTCTTTTTTTGAAAACCAGTGTAATATTCATTAAGTTATGTTTTTTATAGCACAATAAAGCTATTCTATTCTATTCTATATACAGGGAGCTAATGGGCCCTTGCTGAGTTGGCCACGAAGACCCATTCTGTTCAGGATTGGTCTGGTCGCAATTGGAAGTAAGGGCGTGAGTGTAAGCCCGCTGGGCATCATACCTGGTTATCTCGCGGATAAGGCGTTGGCCTCTTACGGGCATGTGGCGGAGCTTAAAGTTGGATTGTTTTGTCCAAGTCTTCTGTGCTCACTTCACGGGAGATAGAACCACTAATCGTTAAAACTTCCTGAGGTGACGGGTTCGCCTGTTGTAGTTGACAACTCTATTTATTCTATGTACATATATACTACGAATTGGAGCGGAGGGATATTGCGTTGGCGGGGGGCGGGTTGACAGGGGGCGGGTTGACAGGGGGCTTGTCTGCTTACCGGGAAAGTCTTGGGGTGACACAATTGATTTTTTTTTGGAAAATTATCAAATTGAAACTTCTATGGAAGATTATAAATAGGATAGAAAACGAATTTACCGCGTGAAATTTGTAGGACCCGACGTTTCGGTGGCGTTGCAGCCGCCGTTGTCTAGGGTAGACTGAAGAGCTGTCAGTCCGTTGTTTTGCGGGTAGGCCGCAAACCGCTGCCGCCACTGCGTAGGTTATAACGGTGGTGGGGGGCCGGGCTCGGAGCGCGGGAATTTTTAAAATCCGTCTTGCACACAACACTCACTGTATCCTGTTTTACGTCTTTGCGTTCGGCGTTCAGCGGCGGGAACATTTTAAGAAGAGGGTTCCACGTAGAAGAGAGTTTGTAGCCGTCATCTCTATTGAAGTTCGGAGTTCTTCTTATTTCAATGAGTGTTGTGTGCAAGACGGATTTTAAAAATTCCCGCGCTCCGAGCCCGGCCCCCCCACCACCGTTATAGCCTACGCAGTGGCGGCAGCGGTTTGCGGCCTACCCGCAAAACAACGGACTGACAGCTCTTCAGTCTACCCTAGACAACGGCGGCTGCAACGTCACCGAAACGTCGGGTCCTACAAATTTCACGCGGAAAATTCGTTTTCTATCCTATTTATAATGTCAAACAACCGCGATAGTCTTCGATTCTATGGAAGATTTTTTTTAACGCGATAATACAACGCGATCTTAGATTGATTATTTCGATTTGTTGGAATGTTCCACTTTTTATATTTATATATCTTTTTGTCGAGCTATTATGGTCAGCAGTTTTGGGAAATTAATCATCGAAATTGCAAAGAAATCGTAATTCGCAACAGTTAGCATGTTCCTTTTAATAATTGCTTACAGCACGAAAGAGAAATGTAACAAATAGCCGATGAGGCAATGAGTATTCTCATGGGCATTTTTTCTCACAAGCATATAAGAATCGTCGAGCAGCACCATTTAACTTGGCCAATTCAATCATTAGTGATATTACGCATTATCTAATGTATGTAGGAGATATAGCGGTAGATATTCTGTGAATTTGCCATAACAAACTAAAGACAAGAGAAAATCTACTATACATCATCATTGATCAATTATTTCTTTCAACACTATAGTAGAAGAACTAGGGCTGTCAACTACAACGGGCGAACCTGTCACCTGAGGAAGTTTTAACGAAATGTATCGTTCTGTCCCCCGTGAGGTGAGCGCAGAAGACTTAGGACATAACAGTCCACCGTCAAGTTCCGCCACATGCCCGTAAGAGACCAACGCCTTACCGCGAGACAGCCAGGCTAGTCACCCAGCGGGCCGACACTCGCGCCTTTACTACCGGTTGCAACCATATTACTCTGATCTCCTGAATGATTGCGGGTTCGAGGTCGTTTGCGCAGTCCTCTCCCTTACGAAGCGGTGATACGGTGAAAACAACAGATCAGAATTGGTCGCAGCGTCACAAAGCTCAAAAAGACCTTAGAAAAGCCCCACACCACAAATAAAAAAAAAGGGGGAGGGGGGCAAGATTTCGATGGCCTAAAGCTAAGGCCCTTTACAATGGATTGATCCGGCACTGATTAGGCGAGTTGTTGAAGTAGTCCCCATATTTATTCTTGTTTACATGATGCTTTAGTATAATATATAGGTGGCATACATAGCCATGATAACAGATTTGACGAAGTACTGCTTGAAAGATGTTTGCGAAGATATTGTGAACAAATTTCTAACTGCTCTGACTATACATCTCTAATAAGATATAAATAGTAATAGTTTTATTAGAGTAATATTTTTTCTTATAACTCGAGAATCAATTCGATATCGAGCGATCTCTACCGACAAGTTGGAGTACTTTAACACTGGAAACTCTCTGGATCCAGCTAATGTGGAACATTTTACGGTAGAACCACATCTCAAATGCGTCGAGACGCTTCTGGGTGTCGGCTTTCAGGGTCCAAGCTTCGCTACCATAAAACACCATAAGCCACACATAGCAATGGAAAATTCGTATTCGGAGCTTCATGTTAAGTTTCTGGTCGCATATTACCTTTTCCATGTTATTAAACGGTGCACGGGCGATTTCAATCGGGGTACGAATATCTTGATCGCAGTCCCATTCTTCGTTTACCCACGCAACGAGATATTTGTATTGCCGGACTCGCTCTAAAACCGAACCTGACAGTTTGATTCTGGGATTAGGTCTTAATTCTTTGATACGACAAAATATTTGGTCTCATGTTTAGCCCTGCATTCTGATTGCATTCTGTCTAATATGAGTTGTAAGTCTTGTTCTGTTGCGGCTAGCCGAACTGTGACGTCTATTATCTTAGGTTGTTAATAGCTTCACCATTTATCTTGACACCAATCTCCAGGCCTTCTAAAGCATCTGTTATTATGGCTTCAGAGTATTGGTTGAAGAGTAACGGCGACAGAGTGCATCCCTGTCGAACACCGCGGCATATGTCAACTTGTTCGGTTTCTGAGTGTTGTACTCTTTTAGTAGCCTTTAGGTTCCAGAAAAGTTTCTAGTGTTTTGGAGGTCTTTGTCATCTAAGCAGACATCATTTAACCCTTCGAAGAGTTGCATAATTTCATGGCAGACCGCAGCAATTTATTGGAATTTCTTGCAATATCGCCGCGCTCGACAAAAAGTACATTAACTATGGAACTACTATTATAGCAATCATAAAAAGAATAACTTCAAATTTCATATATAGAATATTGAAAACTCATTTTGTTAAACAATTAGATAATTATGAATTAATATGAGAAAGTCAAAAAAGTGAAAAAAAAAACTCGGCATTTCTAACATGTACTTGTCTTACGGAAAAATACGGAACCCTCTTTAAAAATTGTAAATACTATCGTGATCTTTATTAGATTCTCTATCAAAGGTAATATTTCGTTTCGCTTATTTACATACAAAACTATTTAGATTTTAGCTCATAAAGAACATTAAGAAATTTGATGATTTCTCGAAAAGATGGTTTGACAATGGAATTTTACCAGAAATATCCGCGAAATTACGAGCGAAATTATTCTAGCGGCCGTCTATGTATCTATGGTAATAATGAGATATTTGGTATGGATTTTAGGATGCGATCGAATTAGAATATAATATTACTGTGCGCTCCAGGAGCAAGCCACCAATATTGGTCGTTACGTAGCCAACAGTGTTCTGATGTGCAACCAAATTTAGTCGTTACGTAGCCGAAGGGGCACTCCATAAGGATGTTATGTCTAACGCGATCAAAGTGTTAACGCGTGTCTATCGTGTCTATCGCGATCAATTCTAGGGTTAAGATTCCATTTTCTCGCCGACTGTTTACCAAAATATATTAAGTACCTAGGTATCTAATATTATTTTTCCGCATCGTGACCTCAATTTACCATGAATCCGCCAAAGTAATACGGCATAATCCCTGTATCTATCAATCTGTACTCAACGCAATGTAATTTGGGCCTATTGTCATTCGCGGGTGCCTTGCAAAACGGATCGAATGCAAAATGGCCTGCTTCCTCCGGTAATTAAATCTAATGGCTTCTTTCAGCCGTGCCATTATGCGCTGCAACTTTGTTAAATTGCTCGACAGCTAATCTCAGACATCACCGGTGGAGCGATTTCGTTATCCACGGGCGTTCTTCATATTGTCAAGATTGTCGTGGGCTCTTTGCAAAAGCAATTAAGTAATTCGGTGTTCTCTCCCTTACTAAAAATTCAATTTTTCTCCTAGTGCCATGTCTGCCGTCGTAAATAAAAACAAAGTAACCATGTCAAAGTTCAGTTGATAAATATTTGTTTTCATGAACAAAGTAATCAATATAGATTATTTATTTTAATCTTTAATGTTAAAAAATGGTAAGAACTACAATTCTGCATAAAAATATACATTAAATTATAATTGTTTAATTAAATTTGATATTGTGTTTTAAATTAGGAAAATAATTTGATAAACTTATATTTTTAAGCTATAACACCGTAACTGAGTGGTTACTGTGTTATACGTAAATTTTACCCATTACTGTGTTCTAACCATGTAAAATAAATATATATTTTTAAAATAAATAAAAAACTGAAGGCACCTTAAACACAGTAATTGAGATACTGTGATTAATTCGTGTATTAATAAATTAACTTTTAACAAAATTTTATCTAAAACCACAGTAAGGTATGTGAAGAAGCCGTGTTGTAACCAAACAAAAATATTTCGTAAATGCTTATAAGTATTAAAAAACATCACAGTAAATAATAGATTACTGTATTTTAACTTAAAAAATAGTCACACTGTGTTTTTTATTTAAAATATTCAGATTTTTTTAACAAATACTGTGTTTTTATCTAAGGTATCTCGGTAAATATGCATCGACAGACAAAGCGAAACCGAAAATTTACCTTATAGTACTTCAACTCGTGATTTTAAAGAACCAAACTTGTATAAACACAGTAAATGAAGTTACTGTGTTTTCATTTACGACGGCAGATGTCCTCTAATAACGATATTGTCAAGATTGTCGTGGGCTCTTTGGAAAAGCAATTGAATAATTCGGTGTTCTCTTCCTTACCAAAATTTAGTTTTTCTTCTAATGCCATGCCCTTTAAGAAAGATATTGTCAAGATTGTCTTGGGCTCTTTGGAAAAGGAATTAAGTAATTCGGTGTTCTCTTCCTTACCAAAATTTAGTTTTTCTTCCAATGCCATGCCCTCTAAGAAAGATATTGTCAAGATAGTCGTGGGCTCTTTGGAAAAGCAATTAAGTAATTCGGTGTTCTCTTCCTTACCAAAATTTAGTTTTTCTTCCAATGCCATGCCCTCTAAGAAAGATATTGTCAAGATTGTCATGGGCTCTTTGGAAAAGCAATTAAGTAATTCGGTGTTCTCTTCCTTACCAAAATTTAGTTTTTCTTCCAATGCCATGCCCTATAAGAAAGATATTGTCAAGATTGTCGTGGGCTCTTTCGAAAAGCAATTAAGTAATTCGGTGTTCTCTTCCTTACCAAAATTTAGTTTTTCTTCCAATGCCATGCCCTCTAAGAAAGATATTGTCAAGATTGTCGTGGGCTCTTTGGAAAAGCAATTAAGTAATTCGGTGTTCTCTTCCTTACCAAAATTTAGTTTTTCTTCCAATGCCATGCCCTCTAAGAAAGATATTGTCAAGATTGTCGTGGGCGCTTTCGAAAAGCAATTAAGTAATTCGGTGTTCTCTTCCTTACCAAAATTTAGTTTTTCTTCCAATGCCATGCCCTCTAAGAAAGATATTGTCAAGATTGTCGTGGGCTCTTTGGAAAAGCAATTAAGTAATTCGTTGTTCTCTTCCTTACCAAAATTTAGTTTTTCTTCCAATGCCATGCCCTCTAAGAAAGATATTGTCAAGATTGTCGTGGGCTCTTTGGAAAAGCAATTAAGTAATTCGGTTTTCTCTTCTACCAAAATTTAGATTTTCTTCTAGTGCCATGTCCTGTAAGTACGATATTGTCAAGATTGTCGTGGGCTCTTTGGAAAAGGAATTAAGTAATTCGGTGTTCTCTTCCTTACCAAAATTTAGTTTTTGTTCCAATGCCATGCCCTCTAAGAAAGATATTGTCAAGATTGTCGTGGGCGCTTTCGAAAAGCAATTAAGTAATTCGGTGTTCTCTTCCTTACCAAAATTTAGTTTTTCTTCCAATGCCATGCCCTCTAAGAAAGATATTGTCAAGATTGTCGTGGGCTCTTTGGAAAAGCAATTAAGTAATTCGGTTTTCTCTTCTACCAAATTTAGATTTTCTTCTAGTGCCATGTCCTGTAAGTACGATATTGTCAAGATTGTCGTGGGCTCTTTGGAAAAGGAATTAAGTAATTCGGTGTTCTCTTCCTTACCAAAATTTAGTTTTTCTTCCAATGCCATGCCCTCTAAGAAAGATATTGTCAAGATTGTCGTGGGCGCTTTCGAAAAGCAATTAAGTAATTCGGTGTTCTCTTCCTTACCAAAATTTAGTTTTTCTTCCAATGCCATGCCCTCTAAGAAAGATATTGTCAAGATTGTCGTGGGCTCTTTGGAAAAGCAATTAAGTAATTCGTTGTTCTCTTCCTTACCAAAATTTAGTTTTTCTTCCAATGCCATGCCCTCTAAGAAAGATATTGTCAAGATTGTCGTGGGCTCTTTGGAAAAGCAATTAAGTAATTCGGTTTTCTATTCTACCAAAATTTAGATTTTCTTCTAGTGCCATGTCCTGTAAGTACGATATTGTCAAGATTGTCGTGGGCTCTTTGGAAAAGGAATTAAGTAATTCGGTGTTCTCTTCCCTACTAAAATTTAGTTTCTCTTCTAGTGTCATATACTCTATGAACGTATGCGATCAACAATGTAACTTTTAAACTATTAGCGGAGTTTGTATATTATGGAAGCGGTACCTAACCGGTGGATCGCGACTTAAAAAGGGGTCTTGGAGGGTTTTCTCGGGTCGCCTAGATATTTACCAATTTTTTACTGAAACTTTGTTTGTTTGTTTCTACTCTTCATTGTGACATTTCACAAATGGGAGTTAATGGGCCCTCGCTGAGTTGGCCACGAAGACCCATTCTGTTCAGGGTTGGTTACACTCACGGGTCAACATCTATCCGACGGCCTCCACGCATGAAGTGCGAGCCTGGGTAGGACTCTGGCCGTATGGTCAGTTTCCCCTGGGAATCAAACTTCTGGCGCTCCTGGACGGTATGCGCACCGTGCGGCGTAAGCCAATCGACTGTGCACTCTGACTAACAGTCGGGGGAGTCTGGAAGCAGTACTGTTTCCTATAGAGCGGGGCTGGTTGCGGACCTTACGGCGACTGCTCTTGAAATGACCATCGGCTATCCGATCCTGGGTGAACAGCCGGGCAAAGGACGCTGTGGTCCGCGATAGATTCGGTAAACACCGTTTCACCGCTTCGGAACCAATCGAGAGACCGGAGTAATCTGGTCACAATTGGAAGTAAGGGCGTGAGTGTCGGCCGCCAGGTAACATTCCTGGCTATCTCGCGGTTAAAGCACTGGCCTCTTACGGGCTTGTGACGTAGTGGACTGTTTTGTCCCAAGTCTTCTACGTTCACTCCAGGGAGATAGAAAGACTAATCGTTAAAACCTCCTGAGGTGACGGGCTCGCCCGTTGTAGTCGACAACCCAAGTTGTGACATTTCACAATGGGCGGATTTATTGTCATACGACAATTTCTTACAACCAACCCTGCTATGAAGTGTTTATATGTATGTGTATGTTTAACACGTGTGTCTTGCTATATAGCATTCAATCAACAGAGTTGAAATGCAATTCCGTTAATTTTATTCCAACGGATAATGGTGACGCAGCCGGGAATTGAACCCGGGATCTTACAACGTAAGATCAGGCGACGTGACCACTATGCCATCGGGCCGCGTTTTAATGATCAACCGATTAAGTAAACAGTTAAATATGAAAAAAGATCCAATCGATACAAAATTAGGTACAAAAAAAGATACAAAATTGATAACCCCCTCCTTTTTTTAAGTCGGTTAAAAAGAATAATAACGCGACTGCCGTTACAGAAGGTGAACTACTCTACTCGTATCTATATTTATTTTTATTACCTTTTTTAATGAAATATTTTCGGTATATGTAAAACCATATAGATACATGTAAATTAGTCAGAATATAGTCAATCAAACCTTTCATTTAAAACTAGAAGAGAGTTTGTAACCGTCGTCTCTGTTAAAGTTCGGGTTACAAACTCTCTTCTACGTAGAACCCTCTTCTTAAAATGTTCCCGCCGCCGAACGCCGAACGCAAAGACGTAAAACAGGATACAGTGAGTGTTGTGTGCAGGACGGATTTTCAAAATTCCCGCGCTCCGAGCCCGGCCCCCCACCACTGTTATAACCTACGCAGTGGCGGAAGCGGTACGCGGCCTACCCGCAAAACAACGGATTGACAGCTCTTCAGTCTACCCTGGACAACGGCGGCTGCAACGTCACCGAAACGTCGGGTGCTACAAATTTTACGCGGTAAATTCGTTTTCTATCCTATTTATAATGTCAAACAACCGCGATAGTCTTCGATTTTATATAAACACGATTTATTTATGTTAATTTATTGACATTTGGACATTTAGACAAATACTTACTTGATATTTGGACAGTTAAGTACCGTATAACTCTCGGGATGACATCGATTCTAACAGTACCACACACTTTCTAATCGGTTTAGGCGTTTAGAAGTTATGGTAAAATAAAGAAACGGAAAACATAAATAGATGAATCCTGAACACATTATTACACTCATATTTTTTTTTGGGCAGTCGTATAAAAATCTAACGAACATTAGAAAAACATAATAACAATTTTATCTTACAGAATACCCACCGCTATTTGTTGGATTTTAATTACTTAGTCATACCATTATCTCTGGAAATTATTAACTAGATATATAAATATAACTGAAAAATTAATTTCATTATAACTACATTATAACTATAATATATAAATGTAGAATATAATTATGGAGGACGTCTTCCAAAGCCTGCTTTGGAAAGGAAAGGGTATCAACGTGGATGGGTCGTACCTGAACTACCTTATGTTCCCCGATGACATAGTTCTGATCAGCAGTGACCCATCACAACCCAAGACCATGCTCGAGGAACACCACGCAGTATCAGTGAGAGTGGGTCTGAAGATGAACCTTCAAAAAACAAAGATCCTGAGCCCAGACCCAGTCCAGACCACCGTTGAGAGCCAGACACTCGAAGTCGTCGATCACTACATTCATCTTGGCCCCTACCAACGCGCAGAAGTCCTTGCGTTCGGCGTTCGGCGGCGAGAAAATAAGACGGGACGTAAGACAGGATACAGTGAGTGTTGTGTGCAAGACGGATTATCGAAATTCGCGCGCTCCGAGCCCGCCCCCCCCCCCCCCACCGTTATAACCTACGCAGCGGTATGCGGCCTACCCGCAAAGCAACGGATTGACAGCTCTTTCAGTCTACCCTGGACAACCGCTGCTGCAACGCGGCTGCAACGCCACCGACACGTCGGGTGCTACAAATTTCACGCGGTAAATTCGTTTCTATCCTATTTATACTGTGTGAAGTAACGATTAACGAAATCCTTTTTTATTTGAAGGGCCCATGTATGCTATAATGTATGGATTGTGACATCGTTCAAACGGCCGCCGCGGCTTCGCACGGTAGCACGGATCCGAGATGTCCAATTTGCAATGACTCTGCCGCATAGCTTCGGCTGACTTTAATGGCATCGGCCGATTGTGGCTTATTGGCATAGACCTGCCACTTCAGAAAACCCCACAAAAATAAATCTAGCGGGTTCAAATCGCACGATTTTGGTAGCTTATTCACGTCACCTCCGCAAGAGATAACCATGCACTAACGAACACTCATTTCGATAATAAATTTTAATATGATTCTCAATCGTGTAACTTGCCAGGGTGATTTGGCACCAGTGGCATAATAAACAACAGAATTGCCAGATGCCACCAAAACAACATGGACGCCACAACAATAAGCCTATAGAATCAGTCAGAAAAATAATATAAAATATAATATCTATTACTGTTATTGTATTTTGACGTTCGGCTTTTTAAACAACAGATATGACAGTATACATGTTATTTAGGATACTTATTAAACTAAATAATTTTATGAATTGGATAATGGATTTTGAATCAAATATGATGGATAGTGGTTTTGTGTATATATTTATATCTGATGAGCTATGGTAGAAATTTCCTGTTTCCATGGCTTAACCCTTTACAAGGAACATCGGTCTCACAGACCTCTATGGATTACTAGAAATTCTTCCAGTCCGTCCCCCCACCCTTCAGCAACCCACCGTTCCCAGTAGTCTTATAGTAGTTCCCGCTGTGTCGTCGCACGCAGCGATCGTTTCTGTAGAAGCGTCCGTCTTTTTCATTGTTTTAAATATAAATATTTTATGTTTTTTGCCGTATTAAATAGTCGTAATTATTAGTACCCGTCTGTGAGACCTTCTGCGGAGGTACCGATGACCATGACGGACAAACTTGAAAAAAGAAAGACTTGTAAACTCTGTCCATACACTAAGAAGCGCAAGACAGGCTATAAATGCATCAAATATGTTTAGAGTGTTATATGAAGGTCTGCAAAGAATGTGCTCCGAATACGACATAAGTGTTACTTATAATAAGATAGACAATACATATAACTGTTATACCTAACTTTTTCTAGTTCATAATATATCAGGATTTTGATATTGGTACTCAGATAAAAAGTGTGTTTTATTATCTATACTTCAAAATAGCGGTCCTACAGACCGTTATTTCCTATTACGTAGTTTAAAATCATGTCCCCAGTAAAGGGTTAACCCTTCGTTCGAGTAGCGGAATAATTTCATGGCAGACCGCGGCAATTTATTGGAATTTCTTGCAATATCGCCGCGCTCGACAAAAAGTACTATAACTATTTAACTACTATAGCAATCATAAAAAGAATAACTGTGCAATAATCATATTGAAATTTCATATATAGAATATTGAAATCTCATTTTGTAAAACAATTATATAATTATGAATAAATATGGGAAATTCGAAAAAGTGAAAAAAACTCGGCATTTCTAACTTGTACTTGTCTTACGGCAAAATACGGAATCCTATTTAGAAATTCTAAATACTATCGTGATCTTTATTAGATTTTCTATTACATGTAATATTTCGTTTTGCTTATTTACATACAAATATATTTAGATATTTCGTTATAAAAACCAATAAAATTTTTAATGATTTCTGAAAAAAAAATGATGATGTTTACAATGGAATTTTACCAGAAAAATCCGCGAAATGACGCACGAAATTATTCCAGCGACCGTATATTACAATTTCTAAATAGGATATCTATGGTAATAATGAGATATTTGATACGGATTTTAGGATGCGTTCGAATTAGAAAATAATATTACTGCGCGCTTCGGGAGCAAGCCGCCTATATTGATCGTTACGTAGTCAACGGTGTTCTGATGTGCAACCAAATTTGGTCGTTATGTAGCCGAAGGGTTTATAATAAATTAAACTTACCAATCTGGTCGTCGCCATATTTGGTCGGGATATTGATGTGGAAAATATCAAGTCTGTAATAAGAGAAACACATATTTTAATCATAAGTAAGTGCCCATACTCTTCAGTATGTCCCTTTAATAGGCAAGCCTTCCTTCCGGGTTTGACAAGGGAAGAGTTTTAAATGTATTGTTTGGGATGAGGGATGGAAGCAACAATGTGAGAAGATAAGATGGGAAAAACAATGCCGAATAAAATTTTGTATGCATTCCTGGTCAAATCTTTGCATATCCTTTTAAGGAATATTTAATTTATTTCTCAAAATAACCTTATTATTTCTCAAAATAACCTATTTATTTCTCAAAATACCTATAAAAATTAACCTTAAAGATGATTCCAAATCTTTAATTATTTTTCTAGGCTATAACTATTCTAGACTATAACTATTATTCTACTATAGACTATTATTATAATTCTGCTGTTATTACTCTACTCCATTACTATCACTATCATTATTATTCTAATATATCGACTATTATTCTAGACTATAGCAAACGACGCAGAGAAATACATTAGAGCGTAATATTAAACGATTATACTTACCTACATATCTAATGATAATCTAACCTTTCTTATTATACTAGTTACTACGTTTTAAGAATTGTAATACTACATACTACATATTTACCTAATTACTTGATTGCTAAGAAATGCCATTACCGTACTTTGCAGTTGTGCTAAGTTCACCGTCCAAATATCCAATTCTGGCTCAGCCGAACATAGTGCATTTAGGGTACGAAGCGTCAGCACAGTGAAACAGTGTTGAACAATGTTAGTTCTAGCTCACGGTAACGCGAACAATACGTGAGTCCTAGCACGGTAGTAATTGGCGGGTACAAACAGACCGATTCTTCTAACGATGGCCGGATTATCAACGAACCCCTTAATCAGTTTATATATGTGGCAGATTGACAGTCAATCCCTCCTTACGCTTAGTGAGTTGTACCCAACCATCCCCAGAATAAACGCCGTAGGATATAGAAAGGGATAGAAAGGGATATATCCATGCTATTTATAGTACTGAAACATCAGAAAGTGTTTCTGTATACTCTCCAGCCTTGATATGTAGCTATTTTCGTAAGGACTCCATATTGCCGCGTTGACTTCTAATCTGCTCCGAATTAGGGAATATGAATAATTGTATCGGTTTATATATTTAGTGAGTTATTTTGTCTCAATATTAGCAATAATCCAATAATTTCAACGATTTTTCAGTAGCTCAGTTTTTCATTATAAATAGGATAGAAAACGAATTTACCGCGTGAAATTTGTAGGACCCGACGTTTCGGTGACGTTGCAGCCGCCGTTGTCTAGGAGTTTACCCTAGACAACGGCGGCTGCAACGTCACCGAAACGTCGGGTCCTACAAATTTCACGCGGTAAATTCGTTTTCTATCCTATTTATAATGTCAAACAACCGCGATAGTCTTCGATCTCAGTTTTTCAGTACCAAATTTCTCTGTGTTTAAAAATATATCATATTGGCTATGCTACCTTTTGATGCAAACAAATAACGATTACATCTTGACGTAACACAAAAACAGTCCACATTTTTAACGCCATTAACTCCTCGACCAATGATGATAGCTACATCATAATGGCCGTAATCTTTGCCCGTTTGATCAGTTGTATGTACATATTATTATTTGTATTATTTTTCCAAGAATTTCGGATTAGATGTCATACCCTATAGTCGCCGTCATAAAAACTGATGACCGGCCCCGTACCTGCCATTGAGCGTAGGGACGGTCGTTTGACGAAAAAAATATTTATTTAAAAGTCGATATCATTATTATATTTTGTTTGGTTTATTATGCATATATTATAACATTATTTAATGACTAATAGGTTCAAGCACTATAGAAAAGTAGGCAGGTAGACATGCTGTCGGCAAACAAACCATATCAATGTTATGTTACATACTTATTTATTTATTTATGACGGCTGTGTTTTTTAATAGCGACAAGCTTCAAGTGAGTGGTTTAGTACATCGATTTTCGATTTTCTGGCTTAGTTTGATGTACTAAATCACCCACTTAAAGGATGTCGCTATTAAAAAAAACAACCTGTGTAATAAACAATATCGATAATATTTTATCGATATTTCTTTATGCGACATGACATGACATGACCTTTACTACAGATCTGAGTGAGAGATCGTAACGTTATGAAAGTGCGAAAGGGATGTCATGATTCTAATGATTTTTGGCCCAGTCATCAGTTTGTATGGCGGCGACTATAGATAAGCACTGCATGCTACTTTTGACACAACACAATAACCTGACCCAAACACCCACCTCACAATCGAAAGACAGCCGAACGCCTTACCTTACTTAAGTTTAATTTTAATATAATTTAAATATCATTTTATTTCATTTTAATTTATTTAAAATAAAATTTTAACAAAAAATTTATTTATTTTAATGTATTTTTACTCTATTTTAATTTATTTGGATTCTGTTTTTTATTAAATTAAATTTAAATAAATTTTTTATTTATTTTAAATAAATTATTATTTTATTTTATTATAATTCAAATTTAATATTATTGCAATTTTAATTTTAAGTAATTAAATTAATTTTTATTTCAACTTAATTTAAATTTAGGTTTAATTTAATTGTAATTAATTTAAATTTAATTTAAATTTATTTTAAAGATATTCAATTCAAATATTACAAGTTACAATATATATCATCGAATAAAATATCCTATAACTAAACCACTGTTAGCAAAAAAATAAATTCATAGCAAAAAAATAAAGTCAATTATTAAATTTATTTATTTATTTATTTATTTATTTATAGTATTACACAAGTTCGTTTGTACAGTTTACCATATCATGTTATATGTATATATATATATATATATATATATATATATATATATATATATATATATATATATATATATATATATATATATATATATATATATATATATATATATATATATAATATATATATATATATATATATATATATATATATATATATATATATATATATATATATATATATATATATATATATATATATATATATATATATATATATATATATATATATATATATATATATATATATATATATATATATATATATATATGTATATATATATATATATATATATATATATATATATATATATATATATATATATATATATATATATATATATATATATATATATATATATATATATATATATATATATATTTGATAGTTTTGTGTATATATTCTTTTTAGAATTGATCAATAAGATGATTATAAAGTAAATAATTATAAAAGCCACTTACATCGTGATGTAAGTGGCTTTTATAATTATTTACTTTATAATCATCTTATTGATCAATTCTAAAAATATATATATATATATATATATATATATATATATATATATATATATATATATATATATATATATATATATATATATATATATATATATATATATATATATATATATATATATATATATATATATATATATATATATATATATATATAATATATATATATACAGTCCCTGCTCATATTAATAGACTCACCATGGAAATTATGCATTTTTCATTGCAAGATTGATTTTACAGAAAGAAATTTAGTGAAATGTAATATTTTAAGAATCATTTATTAATGGTCATCATTTAACCTATTGGAAACGCCAGAAATTTCTCAAAATTCTGGTTACATTTAGAAAATAATCAATATTTAGTAGTTGAGCCCTTGGCTGCTATGAGCGCGGCGATTCTCCTAGGCATGCTGTCGATGCAACTTTCTGCTATTTCCTTTATTTGTGGGTTAGGGTGCCAGTTATATATTATTCTTTAGATCAATACAGTCTTATGTGTGGCGTTATCCTTCCCAATTTCTCTTTTTAGACATTCCCAAACATTCTCTATCGGATTCATGTCTGGCGAGTTACCGGGCCACTCTAATAGTGAAACATTTTTTCCTCTGAGGAAGTTTTTGATAGATTTTGCCGTGTGACAAGGTGCAATGTCCTGCATAAATATTGGCTGATCGTCTTCTTGAAACCAATCGTTCAGTTGGGGCAACAGTTGGTTGGTCAATACCTCCTTATATTGATCTTGACGCATCATCCCCTTGACTACGTAAAGTCTTCCGGTACCTTTTCCTAAAATTACTGACCAAACCATAACTGATGGAGGGTGTTTGATGGTTTTGATCAAGCAGCTGTTATGAAATTTTTCATTCTTCTTCCTCCTTACAAAGTAAGCCTTATCTGTCAATACTTGGAAAGTTGATTCATCACTGAAGCAAACCTCCATTGTTAAATGGAAATAAATTAATTGGCATATTTTTATTTTATCTGATGATTTTACCATCAAATATTATGATGTTACTTTTATTTGTTTACTTATGCGTTACTTTATGCGTTTAGTATCCCATTCATATCTCGTTTTAATCATTGTTGGTGTCAGTTTCGGTTTTTAAACAGGTATTCTGCCTTTGAAACCCATGTAATACAAGCGTCTTCGTACTGTACAGTTGGAAGCGGTGACTCCTGATTGTTGTTATGATGCTTATGGTATCCCTTCTATTATTGGCTGCAATAATTCTAAGCATACGAATGCCTCTGGGTGTTACAGCAGGTTTTCTACCACAACGACCTTTTCTATTATGCAGGAATGTTTCTCCTGCGGCAATTTTTGCTTTTATTCTTCGGACCGTGGACTACGAAGTCCAACATTTCTCAGCGATTTGACGTTGTGACATATCAAACTTGGCCAAAAAAACCTTGACAGCTTTAAATGTAGCCGGTGAAACGTCATTTGCACGACCCATATTAAGGAGAAGCAAAATTTTAGGGTTAAATTTTGAGACTTGGTCTTCTGGAACTTCTGTAACAAGTGCACATAAAAATATAATTAAACCAAGTTAATATGTATTACTTTTCTTCAAATAAGTTAACAATAGCATTCAGAATATTTAAAATCGTGAAAATAAAATTAAAACTTACAGTAGAAGTTGGATATTGCACACTGCAAAACTACACAGAACACACACCGACGGTTCGGAATGGCGTTAGGCTGATAGATTAAATAATTTTGCAATTAATAAGACATATTATACCACCACATTATCGCCAGAATAATAAAGAACAAAACTGCACACTATTTAGTGGCAGTTATTATAGAATATTTCGACATATCAGTCACATTAAAGTGAAAAATGTATAATTTACATGGTGAGTCTATTAATATGAGCAGGGACTGTATATATATATATATATATATATATATATATATATATATATATATATATATATATATATATATATATATATATATATATATATATATATATATATATATATATATATATATATATATATATATATATATATATATATATATATATATATATATATATATATATATATATATATATATATATATATATATATATATATATATATATATATATATATATATATATATATATATATATATATATATATATATATATATATATATATATATATATATATAGGTATATATATATATATATATATATATATATATATATATGAGACGTTAGCAAAAAACTGATTCTCGAGGAGATAGAGTAATGAATAAAAGTCGCCTAACTAGGCCAGGACCTGTTCTAAGGCAGACTTTATAAAATATTGTTTAGATGTATCTAATCAAATTACTAAATAATTATTATATAAAAAAATATTAAAATTAAAATTAGAACAATTAAAATTTGTAGAAATTCTATTACTTTGATAATAATTATTAACGTGTAGAGTAAAAGTAAAAATATGTTTGAAAATAAAAATATATGTCTAAATTGAAGAATAATGCGAAAAATTTAATATACAAAAAATTAATATACAATATTCAACATTCCATTGATGTTTTCTCTGCCTTCTGTAATAAGCCACCTCTATGTCCGATGTCGCCTAACTAAGTAGAGCTTGTGCTTGGGCGGACATGCTATAAACATACAGTGGTTGAATACGTCAAAAATGCATGTGAAGACGTTAGACATGTGAGCACTTCACAAATTTATAATAGAAATAAAAGAAAATAATGAAATATCTAAATAGCAACGTGCAATTTCATTTAATACACGGCCAAAAATTAAATAAAAAAGAAGATTACCTACAGAAGTGAAGAAAAAATTAAAAATCACAAATAAAAAGTTTAAATAATTACTATCAATAGGAGTAATTAAAAAGTCGCTCCAAAACTTTCCCGGCCAGTAGCTAAGTACGGCATTCATCTGAATATTAATTTCATACATAAAATCCATGAGCGCCCTCTTTCGGACGGCGGACAAACCCGTTTAGGTTCCGTTACACAACCGCCTCTGGCAGCACGGTTCGTTTTTCGGCTAGTCTCGGGCGGCTCGTCGTTAATATTTCATTGAAATGTATGGCGGAAATTAAATAATATAAGTGTAGCTAGGGTATAAGATATTTCAACCAAAATTTCACAGTGTGATATCGGCCTAACAAGGCATCTAGTCCAATATTTCGATATTGAATTATGACTAGCGCTCCCCTGGTGGACTTACTTCCACCACGACCTCTTCAACTCTTGCCATGACAAAATGATGCTGCGTATCAAATCACGGTTCAATTGGATTAAGCGTTTGGGCGATATTGTGAAGGAATACACAGACATACACAACTTGGGTTGTCGACTACAACGGGCGAGCCAGTCAGAAGTGTTAACGATTAGTCGTTCTATCTCCCTGGAGTGAGCGCAGAAAACTTGGACAAAACAGTCCACCGTCTAGCTCCGCCACAAACCCGTAAGAGGTCAACGCCTTAACCGCGAGATAGCCAGGAGTGTTACCCAGCGGGCTCACACTCACGCCCTTACTTCCAATTGCGACCAGATTAATCCAGTCTCTCGATTGGTTATGAGTTCGAGGTCGCTTGCGCGGTCCTCTCCCTTACGAATCGCTGAAACGGTGTATACCGAATCTATCGCGGACCACGGCAACCTTTTCCCGGCTGTTCACCCAGGATCGGGTAGCCGATGGTCGTTTCAAGAGCAGTCGCCGTAAGGTCCGCAACCATCCCCGCTCTATAGGAAACAGTACTGCTTCCAGACTCCCCCGACTGTTAGTCAGAGTGTGCAATCGATTGGCTTACGCCGCACGGTCCGACCGTCCAGGAGCGCCAGAAGTTTGATTCATAGGGGAAACTAAACATACAACAGATTTTCGTATATATTGTGATGCAACAGTAAGAATTTTTTGAATGTTTCTCTAAGGGAAACCCGAGGACCAAGTTTATATATACATAGCTCTTAGTCAGATCGAAGTTAGCCTGTCAGTACTAGATCAGTGGCCATAGTCATGTTTGTTGCTACGTCACTTAAGTAATTTTGTATGTATCTACCCAGACTTATGATGTCTCAATCTGTCGGGCCAAAGGCAACATTATTACCTGCTTTTGCAATTTTGTATAAGAGTAACTAATTTTAGTGAGCTAAATTGCGGTCTTTATACAAAAATGAGCGACCTTACGACATTTCCCTTGGGCCAAGTCAAGTCGAAGTCGTCTCAGCGGGCGGATGCGTGTAATGGAGACATTTTAATACTCCCAAGGACGCCCTCAACGGCTAAGGTCGATAAATGATGCCTACTTACTTTAAATTAAACAGGCGGAAAATGTTACCAATTTAAACCGACTAAAGTTGTAATGGACGAAAATACTTATTTGCAGAAGGCAGTGCGAGCTGTGATTGGATTTCAATTGGATGTCCATATCGTCTTTTGTTGGTTTTTATAAACCATTAGGTATATAGGAATTCCTATCCTTGGAAAAGTCAACATTAATAAAAAATACTACTATAATATGTACTCGTATATATGTAGGTACCTAAAATACAATGTATGTTAATATAAAGGTTGAACTCTTAAGAATTAATTACTATAAAAATTTTATTTGTTTACAAAAATAACAGGAACCGAATGGCAAAACCTTAACCTTTTGCTTATTTAATTCTGTCACCCAACCGGGACTAGCCCGTTCTAGGGTGGACAGGACTCTAATATTACAATCAATTATGTACAAGTTTTAGTAAAAACCTAATAACACTAAATTGCCCTAAAATGTGGTATTCAAAATAATAATAATAATAATAAATATTAAAAGATAATATAATAAATAAAATACAATTCCACTATATAATCAGCAATAAATATATTATAAAATTCGATTAAATAATATAAATTAAGTTATATGTGAGAAAAGAAAGAAACAGTCATTAATATTTAATATGATAAGTAATATAGAATTTATTATAAAAATACCTAGTCAAAAAAAGTACAATTCATTGTCAAAATAATATATAACAAAGTCAAATAATTTTTGGTAGTAGTTCAATTTTAAAATATAGGTACTCATTACATGTTTAAAAATATGTTAACAATTTGTGCACCTAAGTTTTATTAAACTATTATTTCTAACATTTTATGTATGGTTAGTCGTGAATTCCCTAAATGTCAAATTCATTTTTATTTCCATATTGAACAGATTGTAAAATCTCGGCGTAATGAAAGAGTAATGTCATTGTCCAAATGATGTTTTCATTCTGGGTATTATTAAGCTATTTTCTAAAGCTTGTCTCGTTGGTCTTCGGTTTTAAATTATTCCTAAATTTGAGTTATTGTCCAAAAAAGCTTCAAGAGGGAAGTTTTTAGAAAAAGTTGCCTACAATCAAGGAGGCCTACTTCCTTATAAAGTTCATTAGTGGGATGGCGATATGGTCTACGTAGAATATTTTTTAATATAAATTTCTGCGCAACTTGCAATAGCTCTAGCAGGGTTTAATCACATCCACCCCATCCAATTATGCAGTTAAATAATAAGCGATTCATAAATACCATATAAGATTGGTATTTAGAATTATCAGTATGCTTTTAGATTTATTGATATCTGATTTAAGAACTTACAATTAGTTATAAATTAGTTAAAAATTAATTTACCGCGTGAAGTTTGTAACACCCGACGATTCGGCGATGTTGCAACCGCCGTTGTCCAGGGTAGACTGGACTGGATCATGTCTACCCTGGACAACGGCGGTTGAAACATCGCCGAAACGTCGGGTGTTACAAACTTCTCTCTGTAAATTCGTTTTTATTCTATTTATAATATCAATCAATCAAAATAGTCTTCGATTTCATATTACAATTCGTTGTTTAGTTTAGGTATTATTTTTAGAAATCGTTTTATGAATAAAAATGTTTATGCTTATGTATCATTTAGAGAAAACGGTCCATATTGTGAGTCTACGAAGTGATGTTTTCTAGATTGCATTGTGCCGACCCTTAAGGGTTAACGCAAGGCAAACCGCGTTTCACACATTACTTAAACACTCTGAATACACTTAATTATATTTTAATTTAACTCACTTGTTAATCCTTATCGAGTAATCACTGAATTGATTAACTTTAATGAAAGTCTTTTTATTAAAATTTGTAATTGCTTTAAGTATTTTCTCACGACCACTGTACCGACTTGAGGTCTACCTCAGACTGATCCTCATCGGAGGGAATCTGAAGCATATATCCGCTCGGCGGCGTTGAGAAATAGCCTTAGCCGGCGAGTACGCAAGGAAAATGTATGTTTTGGAGTTATTACGTCTTGTTTGTTACACGCGCTCGATGTAGAGCAAGAGAGGCAGAGGCAGAGGCAAAGTGAGCGGCGCGAGCAACTGGCGGTGCGCGAACAGAATATAGTAACTTAAAGAAACGCCAACCACCGTATCTATATCCACTCGGATAGCAAAGCAGCTCTTATGGCACTGCCCTCGAATACCATTAACTCAAAGCTAGTGCAAAACTGCATATCACTACTGAATTCCCTGGGCGAAAAGAACAGGGTAATTCTAAGATGGGTTCCCGGCCATGCAGGACTCGACGGAAATGAAAAAGCCGACGAACTTGCTAGGACGGGAGCAAAGGGAACGTTATATGGCCCTGAAACTTGCTGTGGCGTACCAAAAAGCCTTGCAAACCTAATGCTCAAACAAATGTGTTTAGAACAATCCGTCAACCACTGGAACAATACGCCAGGGTTGAATCATTCCAAAGCGCTTATTAAGGCTTACGACCGTAAGACGGCCCGTGAGGCCCTATCGCTAAATAGGAACAATCTACGCATACTGGTGAGGGCGCTCACGGGTCATTGTGGCCTCAACAAACACATGTTCAACCTCAAACTCAGAGACACAAAAATGTGCAGGTTCTGCCAAGGGGCAGAGGAAACTCCCCAGCACCTCATGTGCGAGTGTGGCCCGCTGATGCGTTAAAGATACACCCACTTGGGTGGTCACTACCTCCAACCTGACGAGGTAAAACAATCTGGCGCCAAAATCCTGCTGCGGTTCTTAAATCACACGAGGCTTAGCGCAGAACTATATATCAAAGGTGGCGAACACAATAGATCAGCAATGGTCGCAGTGTTACAAGGCTCATTAAGACCTTAGAAAAGCCCCACTCAACAAATAAATAACTTAAAGAAACGGTTTTGTCACTCCCGACTTTCCCGGCAAGTAGCTAGGGACTGATTTAATCATTACATTACATTACATTTTCATCGTGTCCAATTGACGGCTAAAGATCGCTCTTGGATGTGTCAAAATAACTGGGTTATGTAGTAAGTTTCATTACTACTCTTTACTGAACATACATAGGTAGTCAAGAATTAACTACTAGATTGTCAAACTATAAATATAAATAATCAAAATAGAAGCCTAATATTTGAAGTAGTTAGTAATTCGAAAAGATACGTAGTAAAATTATTCACCGTAATATTCAAATTGTCAGTAAAATGTTAAATAATCAAAATAAATCTACGTTATGCATTATAGACTAAAAGTACAGATATAAGACCATCTAAAATAATCAGACTATTAGGCTCTACTTTTTTAAGTAATTTAAATGGGCACAATATTTAAAAAATCATGGCCCTCAAATTCGGCCAGATTATAGAAGGGGTGGCCTATCAGCATCTCCTTGATGTTTTTTTTGAATTTCATGTCCTCCAGCTGTTCAAATTTTGTAGGGAGTAGATTATAGAATTTAATGCTAAGGTAGCTTTTCTGTACTTTTGCCAGTCGTATTCGGGGTACGCATAAAAGGGAGCTACCGCGGGTATGATGAGAGTGAATGTCTGCATTAATTGGTGTTTCTGCTAGGTGCTGTCTAGCATACATTAAACACTGGTATATGAACGCCGAATACATAGGCATTACCCATCTCAATATTAATTTAATAAATAAAATCGATGAGTGCCCTCCCTCGGCCGGCGGTCGAACTCGGCTGGGAACAATTAAGATGCCTCAGGTGGCGCGGTTCGTTTCTCAGCTAGCCTCGGGCGGTTCAGCCGTAACGTTTGTTCAAAATACGAGTATATGGCGAAATTGAAATATGTTTAGTGCTTCTTGTATATGAGATAATTCAATACAAATTGGGAACATTTGTGATCTGTTTACCAAATTTCAAATCTTTACGTTACGTCCAATATTTCCAATTACGTCCAATTACGTCCAATATTTCGAGTTTGAAATATGACTAGTGCGGCCTGTGATGGACCGATTTTATCCACACCATTTTCTACTATTGCCATGACCAAATGATGCGTTTAAAATCTATCGTGGAGGAATACACAAAAATAGAGACATACATACAAATAGAGTGGTCAACTACAACGGGCGAACCCGTCACTTCAGGAAGCTTTAACGATTCGTCGTTCTATCTCCCGTGAAGTGAACGCAGAAGACTTGGACAAAACAATCCACCGTCAAGCTACGCCACATGCCCGTAAGAGGCCAACGCCTTAACCGCGAGATAACCAGGTAGGTATGTTACCCAGCGGGCTCACACTCACGCACTTACTTCCAACTGCGACCAGATTACTCCGGTCTCTCAATTGGTTACGAGTTCGAGGTCGCTTGCGCGGTCCTCTCCCTTACGAAGCGGTGAAACGGTCTATACCGAATCTATCGCGGACCACGGCATCCTTTGCCCGGCTGTTCACCCAGGATCGGATGGCCGATGGTCGTTTCAAGAGCAGTCGCCGTAAGGTCCGGAACCACCCCCGCTCCATAGGAAACAGTACTGCTTCCAGTCTGTTAGACAGAATGCACAATCGATTGACTTACGCCGCACGGTGCGCAGACCGTCCAGGAGCGCCAGAAGGTTGATTGCTAGGGGAAACTAGCCCTAAGGCCAGAGTCCTGTCCGGGCTCGCACTTCATGCGTGGAGGCCACCGGATGGGTGTTGACCCGTGAGTGTGACCAACCCTGTACAGAATGGGTCTTCGTGGCCAACTCAGCAAGGGCCCATTAGCGCCTTGCTTACATACAGACAGACAGACACATGTAGACAGACAGACACACATACAGACAGACAGACACACCGACAGACAGACTAATCTGGAAATGGTTTTAACGTCTAAGAGAGGCTCAAAATGGATACTCCCGTTTTCCTCTCTATTTTATTTAATTCGTTCACAATACTTTCCTTTCTTGGTCGGTCGGTGGGCCAAGGAAGTAAAATATAATTCGTTTATTTTTGCCGAATTATCAATACATGACAGACTATATTATTTAGAAAATTTAATATTATATTTGAACGTAGGTTCGTCCGACGGCCATCTCAGGAGTTACATTACAGATAAACCACATCAGTAGCTAAAGGTTATTTTTTTGTAAATACACCCTTAAGTACCTAGGTAAGTTAAATAATTGATATTTAAATGATTTCAGTTTGCTCACCCTTAACCCTACGAAGATAGTGTGTGTAAATTAGACGCAATCGTGAGCGAAGTATTGCTCTCTACTTCAAAATATACCGAATCCCCCCCCCCCTCCTACCCCCACCCCTCTCGTGCATTCCAGACATCTCACTCGTCACTTAGAGCTAGATGTATTGTCTTATTTACTGAATAATTCTTTTTAAATAGGAAGAACTCCTGGACTCCCTAGGGGATGGGTGTTCTATAGAGCTGATAGAGAAACACTGATTTGATATTTGGATTCAGAGTCCCAAATGTAGCTAAAATCAGTTCTAGAATAATAATAATAATAAAAGCCTTTATTCGCTGATCGTATTGTACAATTTTGTCTTATGTGTATAAAACAATATATTTTATTAATTTTTAATCTAATTTTTAAATAAGGTATCATATTCTTCAGCAGCCAGTTTTTTGATCAGGTTGTCCTTCGACATAGGCCTCCCCCATTTTCTTCCATTCATCTATTTCCCAAGCCAACCTTCTCCATCCTTTCGGTAAGTCATCTTCCCATCTTATAATTTGATGTCCTTTTTGTCTTTTCCCATTTCTAGGATACCATTCCATTACGTCCTTCGTCCATTTTTCTTTGTTAGTTCTCATGATGTGACCAGTCTAGTTCCATTTTAGTTTTCTAATTTTGTTCTAAACATCGTTCACATTTGTTATTTTCCTTTGTTATTTTCCTTACTTTTGAGGTCGTCCACCTGTCCTGAAGCCTTATGTTTAGCATGCTTCGTTCCATGTTTCGTTGGCATACTATAAGTTTTTGTTTGTTTTTGTTCGTGGCAGGCCAAGTTTGACAGTTCTAGAATACTAGTCACCAAAAAAAAAAATGTAGGCCTGTGTTATCTTTCTAGGGCTAAAAAAATGCGATCCAAAATGTTGTCGACAGCTGTAAGCAAGCGTGAGCCTGCGTCGGCCAAGCCGAGAGCTCTGCGAAAATCGGATTCGTCGGTCCATTATCTAGTTCGCGTTGCATCTACTACCGCGAGCGCATCTCGGATCTCTGGCAGGCCGTTCTGAGACGAGACCATCCGTAGCGCTTACGCCTACCAATCGTACATACAAACATACAACCATACATACATACATAGTTACTGCGATCGTGGCCGCACAGCGTCGGTATACCATTGTAGGCCCTTATACGTGCAAACTTATTTTAACAATCACAATGTTACTACTTCGTTTTAATATGATCGTGACATATAGTACTTGGGGCGTAGGGTAGTCTAGAGATAGTATAAACAAGAGGACTGTTTTTTAATAATACAAAATTTTACAAAAAAAAACACTCCATTTTTTAAAATAAGTATATCAACTCAGACATGACAGCACAGATACGACATTTTGTATATGCATTCAATTACGATATCCCGTTCTAAGTTTTACTAAGACCGGGCTGCGGCTCTCAGTGTTGCCTTCCAACGAGGGAACTCCTCAACAGTCAACAGCACAGACACACCATTTTGTACACGCATTCAGTTATAATAGCACGTTCTAAGTTTCACCATCACACGGCTGCTGCACATATAAAAAAAATGGTGTCACTTTTTTTTTAATTTTGAATATTGTTTTTTTTTTTAAATTTAGTAATTAATGTACCGAGTGGGCCATCTAACGTTTTAAATTTGAACTACTGGTTCTTTTATTTTTAAAAGGTCATTTCATTCATAAATCAATACATTTATTGTCAGAATATTAGTTATTTTTTAAAAATTTATTTTTTATTAAATTTTATTGGAATTATCAAATTAACCATTTACAATAAGTGTAATATTAAAACAAATGGCAAAAACTTTCCTCTTTCATTCGCTGGCTAGTGCTGCCCAACTGGGATATACCCGTTCCAGGGCAAGCAATTTATATTTTTACATTAAAAACGAGGGTCGATGAACCAACCAAACACAATATTATTATTAATAATAAAAAATATATATAATAATAATAATATTTTTTTAATAAAAATTACAATATTATATAGGAAATCAAAATACTAAATATGTACATTAGAATACACATATACACACACATACATACAAATACACTATATGATACATACAAATACACAACATTATATGATTAACATTTGCAAAATAGGAAGCCATACGCTCGAAGAAAACTGGGAAATATTTAAAACTTACTTCCAAAGCGGCGAGTCTTTAGACGCTCGGAAGCCAGCCCGCAACGTTTCTGTCGATTTTGTGAATAAATCCTAACAAAATCGTTTTTTCATAAATTTTCTCTTGTTACCTAGTAATTAATCTTGTTAGTCATGTATATTACATAGCGAGATAGCCAGGAGTGTTACCCAGCGGGCTTACACTCACGCCCTTACATCCAATTGCGACCAGATTACTCCGGTCTCTCGATTGGTTACGAGTTCGAGGTCGCTTGCGCGGTCCTCTCCCTTACGGAGCGGTGAAACGGTGTATACCGAATCTATCGCGGACCACGGCATCCTTTGCCCGGCTGTTCACCCAGGATCGGGTAGCCGATGGTCGTTTCAAGAGCAGTCGCCGTAAGGTCCACCACCACCCCCGCTCTATAGGAAACAATCCAGACTCCCCCGACTGTTAGTCAGAGTGCACAGTCGATTGGCTTGCGCGGCACGGTGCGCAGACCGTCCAGGAGCGCCAGAAGGTTGATTCCTAGGGGAAACTATCCCTAAGACCAGAGTCCTGCCCGGGCTCGCACTTCATGCGTGCAGGCAGTCGGATGGGTGTTGACCCGTGAATGTGACCAACCCTGAACAGAATGGGTCTTCGTGGCCAACTCAGCAAGGGCACATTAGCTCCAAAAATAGCTCCTATAATAAGGATTTATGTTTTGTTATGTTATATTTGTTTTTTTGTTCTTGTATTTTCGACTTTTTGTTTTGGTCAAAGACTTCTGAAATTCCGTTGAAATTTATGGCCAAAAACTTCTATGAAAAATATATATCTATTTAATAGAAATATTGACCCCTATTACCTATGCTGATATGCCATTTTAATGGGAGTTGCTTAATTCCTTTGCTGCAAAACTCTCGAGGACGAAAATCAATGAATGCTTTGAAGGCGTTTTTTACCGACTCTTCAAAGTTGATTTTTTACCCTTGTCAAAATTTATGCCCATGTCGAAGATGTAAAAATAAAAATTTAGAAATTTTGCTACGCTCTAAGGATTTTAAAACAAACTACAGATAGAAAAACAGCCTTTATGGCATATTATGCATATATTTACGCCTGCATAAAATTTGGAATTACGTTTTGGGGCAATTCGGTAAATGCAGAGGAAATATTCATAGTAGGTACAAAAACGATGCTTACTAATTATATGTGGAATTCCAAAGACTGACAGCTGCAAACCACTGTTTAAAAAGGAGTTTGTGCTAACGTTTATATCGATATACATCTTGGAAACCTGCAAATTTGTAAGAGACCACGATCAGTATTTCAAAACAAACAATGTTGAACACGGCTAAAACACAAGAAATAAACATGAGCTACAAGCACCCAAGCCAAATTTAACTCTATTTAAAAAAGGAATGTTATACAATGCAATAAAAATCTATAACCACCTACCTGCAAATATCAAAGAAATAAAAGGAAAAGGGTTTACCGCAGCGTTGAAAAAATGGCTTATCGATAAAAGCTTTTACACATTAAACGAATATTTCTCTTAATATTATATTGCAGGCATGCATTTTCATTTTCTTTTTACAATAATTCAATTAGGAAGATTACACATTTTAAATTATATACATTTCGTATTTATAGGCGGATTTTTGATTATTCCTTGATTTTGTTTTTTTTAATTTATTTTTTATATTATTGGTGAATTATTTTTAATTATTGTTTTCTACTGTTACATTTTAAATTATATACATTTCGTATTTATAGGCGGATTTTTGATTATTCCTTGATTTTGATTTTTTCCTTTATTTTTTATATTATTGGTGAATTATTTTTATTAATTGTCTTCTACTGTTAGTTCTACTTATCCGGTCTGTTTAGATTTTTTCATGTTAAACCAGTGAAATAATTACATTTTTTAATAAGACATTATAATTAGCAGATAAGTAAATTTAGCAGATAAGTAAATTTGTCAATCTGTTTTAATAACAGGTAATTGTGAGAGACATAGTTTTACGCATTATCACCATAAATGTACCACCACAATTTCGGACAATAAATATATTTCTATTTCTATTTATATTTCTATGTATTCTGAAAAAAAATAAACTCTATTGGAGCAGGCTCTGGCAAGTGCTGTGGGTGACGAAGAGTCTCCAGCCGCAACTCCTGCAACTTTGCGACTGTTTGCAGTTAAATCTGTGTTTATACGTTGTCATGCAGAATTAGTGGCGATGAGCGATTTCTGTATAGCCAACGTAAAACTTGTAATATATACGTCATATAGGACAGCTGATAGACCACGCCTTGAGGCAAAAAGCTCGTTTTAGTTATTGAAAACTAGGTGACTTGTGATGAAATTATGAGTGTGTTTCGGTTAGTACTGAGTGCTATGATTTATTTCCTGACTTCCAAAAGAAGGGTTATATTTTTACTGCATATGTATGTATGTACTTGCATTCCAATTTGACTATATTACCGTTATTTGTGAGTGTCTTCTTGTGAGAGTCTTATCTCTTTAACCATTTATGCAGTAAAAGGGAAATTATATGCAGTAAAAGGGAGAAATCTTTTGTTTTAAACACTTGAGACGATACATTTACTTATTTTGATATGAATTCATTATTGTTGATAATATGACCAATAAACATGACCTAACGATTTAAATTATTTGTATATTATAAAATACTACTTTTTGTGACTTAAATATAAAAGTTAGGCATACGCTGTCGCTGACTTTTTTGTAGGCATTATCAAGCTCTACAACTTTTCTCTAGAACTTAATCATATATCTCGTTAAGGCAGCGTTAGTCAGGAACGTTTTCGTTCGACCGTTTTTCTCCGACTTACTTTGCAAATCCGACTACCACGAAAAAGTATTTTCATTTTTCGGAATTATATATAGCCTATGATACTCACAAATAACGTGGCTTTTTATTGGTAAAATAATTGTCAAAATCGGTTTAGTAGATCCAGAGATTACTTCCTACAACGTCACAAACTTTACCTCTTTATAATATTAGTATAGATAGACGACACGGTCGTCTATCTATACAAACTTTATTTCTTTATAATATTAGTATAGATAAGTATTTTATTATTATAATAATTATTATCTATTTCATAGAAAAGCTTTTTGGTAGTAAACCAACGGCTATTACATAGCTAATGATGTAATACATGCATTTATACACGACAGACCTATTATTTGTGGATATACCAAATACGGAACTGTATAAACGGCTTTTAGAACTAATAAACAGAAAAGGTTCCGTAATCAAAATTATTGATACTCATTTGATGTATCAATTAGATTCGATCATTAATAACCGTGGAAAAGAAATCATCACGAAGAGGTGTTATAAATTTAGTAAAAATGCTATTAATATGTAGTAACGGGTACAATTACATTACTTAATTGCCCGAAAGGAAGATAAGATGATTAATTTCGTATTCAAATAAACGGCCGTCTTGAATTTTACTGCGAAAACCAAGGTTTATGATGTATTTACGCTTTACGCACGATACTGCGAAAGGCTGTGATACGTATGCGGTTGTGGCGGAGTTTGCACTTGATTTCTTTGAAAAATCGTTAGAGGCGATACCTAGTAGTGGTGGCTCTAGAATCAGGGGCGGATCTATATAAGGGCTTTTTGGGCTGCTGCCCAGGGCCCCGAGGATATAAAGGGCCCCAGCCTCCATTGAAAATAATGGACAATATTGTGAATTAAAAAACAAAATCTCAAATTTTCTAAAATCCTATCATAACGTTGGCAACCCTGAGATCAAATTCTCGCATCTATTCCGGGGGACTCCCCGCCGCTTGGCTTCAGTGTATTTTCTCGCAAACGCAGTCATTCGCAGCGAACAAGCTTCATGTATCAATTTCTCGGTGGATGGGGCGGACCGCTAGCGACAAATTCTTTTGCAATACCTTTTTATAAAAATCTTTATTCATAGAAATAACATCTATATATAGCAGTTGAGTTCCTACCGAGGCTAGTACCTTGTCAATAGGTAACTAATAATGAATGTTTGTTTAAATTTTACTTATGTATATTAACTAGCTTTACAAATAATATTACTACTTACTTAATTAAGCTACTAATTAATATATTATTACAATTAGTAATAATACCTTACTACTATCTTACAAAATACGGGTTTCGTATTTTGAGATAAAACGTCGATATCGCTGAATAAGTGAGTTTTTTGAGTTCTCTAAATTTCTAATATTTATTCATAATTATCTAATTGTTTTACAAAATGAGGTTTAAATGTTTTATATTTCAAATTTCAATGCGATCATGACACAATTCTTCTTTTCATGATGCATCAAGTAGTTTCTTTCTTATGATCGTTTTTATAAAACACTATATGTTTGACCCTAACTCTCAGAAATGACAGGTGACTGCTAAGATTTACACCCGCCGCTTGAGGGGTTAAAAGCCGCAAGCACCTTCAATCAAACTGACTAGGGACACCGGACACCCGATCGGCTAACTGTGAAATGGGCCTTATAATACGATAAGATAATGCCTCAATTTCATTTCCGAAGACCGAACCGGGTCCAATCAAGTTTCTTTTCCATTGCTAAATGAACAAGTTAAAATCATTTTATTGGCATCTATTTATTTACTCAATAACATACATAATTAACAATAAATTAAGTACTAACGGCGCACTAGGCATGTATTATTCTCGAAATATTGGACTTAGAGACTTGAAATTTGGTACCTACACAGATGCCTTGTTGGGCCAAAATGACCGTGTAAAATATCTCACATGCAAGCTACATTACTAATATTTAAATACTGCTATAGATTTCAATTAAATAAACGCCATCTTTTAGCGCTTGGCCCAAACCTATCCGTAGCCGAGAAACGAACCGCATCCGCCGGCCGGAAGAGGGCCGGCTAATCGATTTTATTTATGAAACGAATATTCAGATGAAATCAAACCATGGCTACATGCCGGGAAAGTCTTGGGGTGACACGACCGATTTTTTAATTAGGTACCATGAATATCCACTAAATGCATTCTCAGATATACTTTTGATGTAAACGCGCGGTCACATTCGGCACAAATTATTTTTTTCAACTTTCCGTGCGAAACATTTAAATGTTGCTTGAGGTTTTTCTGGTGTTTAAACGATCGCTCGCACTGCACACAGACGAATTTCTTCAGTTTTCCATGCATCAAGTTCAAGTGTTTGTTTAGTTCAGCCTGTCGCGCGAAGGCGCGTAGACATTCGGCGCAAATGAATTCCTTGGACTGTTCGTGGACGGTTTTTAAGTGGTACTTTAAGCTGGTGGGATGCGCGAATGCGCGTTCGCACTCCTTACAGACGAACTTTTTAAGTTTTCTGTGAACGGTGTCAACGTGCGCGTTCAGGTGCACCTTCTGCGTGAAGGTGCGCTCACATTCCGTACACGCGAATCTCTTTATCTTCCGATGCACCGTGTCTAAGTGCAGCTTTACGTCACCCTTTTGCAAGAATGCACGGTCACACTCCGTGCAGAAGAACTCTTTTAGTTTTAGATGAACGCCTTCTAGGTGCCGCTTGAGGTCGCCCCTTTGCGTAAAGGCCCGCTCACACTCGTCACACGCGTATTTTTTTAGTTTCTTGTGAACGGTGTTGATGTGCATTTTCAAATTCTCCCTTCGTGACGATGCAAAACCGCATTCCTGACAAATATTGTCCTTCGTTTTCGTATGAACGCTGCTTATATGCCTGTTCAACCGACTTTTCTCAGTAAACACCTTGTCGCACTGCTGACACGAGAAACTTTTCCCCTTCTTTTGTCTTCGCTTTCTTTTCCTTGGTAAACTTCGACTACTGCTCGTTAAAGTATCCGACTCTGTTTTAACAACACAAGCCTCACTTTTGAACATTTCGTCATCTGACGCACTACCGCCATCTGAATCGCTAGCATCAGTTACTTCTATTTTAATAACGATGTCTTCATCAGAATCTGTTGTCAAAGTCACGCTTTTTATATCACTGACAATACGCTGATCCATAGTTTAAATAAAAACCCAAAATATACCACGAGCACACGACGTAAACTCGCAAACGAACAAGATTTTGACAGCTGTCCTTCCGGACCATAGAGTAACAGAATAAAGAACGGGTGTGTGAAGATGGACTGTGAGTGAATTAGTGCACCAAGAGCTGCATGTTGGACCCCCCGCTATCCTTGTCTAATTGCGCATGCGCGTGTATCTATAGCATAGCATATGGCGTCGAAGCGTTGCCATGGTGATATATAGGTAGGCGTTGCCATAGTACGTGTCTCCGTGCATGCGCGACTAGACAAGGATGGAGGGGGTACTATATGCTGCTGTCTCTTTCTATTGGCTGACGAATTCTCAGGCTGGTTACGCGGTCTAGTTTTTATAAGTCAATGTTCCGGACAGACTAAAACAGTAACTAAGGGATGGGCAATAATAAACGATTAGTTTTCGAATTCAACCGATTACCGAAATCGATGATTTAACGTTTTATCAAAAACATTATTCGATTATTATTTTTAAGCTATTGCATAGCTTTTATCGCGGGCCTAGGCCAGCGCGGCGACCGAATGAAGAAATTTCTTAACGAAAATTAATGATTTTAAACTGATAATTACGTCTAAACGAGTACTGCTTACGATTCGAAAAAAATATATCTTAAACAAGAACATTTTCCTAATATTCTTAGCTTTGAATATTTTAGATTTTCTTTATATTACATAGTGTAATTAATTTGTGAAATTAGGTCTAACCGAACACAAAAACGACTACTACGCAAATACTATCTGGCGTATTATTATGAAACCTGCACCATTTCAAAGATAATTTAATTATCTATCTTTTTATCTACGATTTTTTTCGAATAATACGTTTTTTTTGCTTTATCGAATAACAAAATTTGTGCGCGGCGCTCTATCGGAAGACGTTTAAATTATTCCGAATCATTTGCTACCGCAGCCGCAAATGATTCGGAATAATTTCAACGTTTTCCAATAGAGCGCAGTTATCTGATATCAGAAAAAATAAAATAAATAAATAAATATAATTGCATAAGTTGTTAAAAATGCTATGCAATAGCTTTACCGCGGCAGTCCCCGAGTGCCACACGTATTTTTTTTTTTTACAAATGTTGAAAATATGATTAACTGCAGAAATAAACAATCTGAAGTCGGAGTCGAGTCGAAATAAAGAAACTAAAAGGGGAATAGCCCTAAAATAACCGTTTTTTATCCTTCACATTCAATGGATCTGGTTCACTTATATTTCTTTGTCGTTTCATTGACGAACTTCGGCTACGGCTACCCTTGGCACAGTATCAGACTCTGTTTTAACAACGCACGCCTTAATTTTGTAAAATTCATCGTCTGCCCCACTTCCGCCATCTGAATCTTTAGAGCTGTCATCTGCAATGGTCGAACCCGACACCTCAGACTGTTATAACGATATATATCTCGATCTTTTAGCCGTGAGGTGATTACACATAGACTTAGGAATGATACAGTCTACAGTCCCAACACGCCCGTAAGAAGCCGACGCCTTACCGCAAGGCACTGGAATGTGAAGCCAGCGGGCCAAACTAACGCCCTTACTATCAGATTTGGCTGGATTGTTTCGCCCCCAGCCTGGTCACGGTATCAAAGTCGCTTGCGCCGCCTCTACCTTACGTAAGCGGTTATTCAGTTTGAATATTTTCCGGACCGCGACGCTTTTTGCCCGCCATGCACGGTTTGATTGAAGGGTTGAAGACGTCAGGTAAGCAACTACCCTCCGCTATCATAGGAAACATACGTCTCCAGACCCCTCTGGTTATTCTAAGGCTGGGCATTTGACACCTAGCAAACTGGATAGTGCACCAAACCGCCCAGTTCCGCCTGAGGTATTTCCCCGAATCCGCGGTCTTCTCTGAGGCTACCATATGGGGGGTAAGCCCCTCTTCGAGGAGGTTACCAGATGGAACTGTGAGTTGGGCAGGCCAGATGACATAGATTTTTGGCTAACATCACCCAAGCTGCACCGAACCATTAGGAACCATCTGAATCATCAGTATTAGTTACCTCTATTTTAATAACCACCTATTCATCATAAGCTGTCAAAGTCACACTTTCATATCACTCACAATACGCTAAACCATAGTTTAAATAAAAAAAAAAAAAATACGTGTGGCACTCGGGGACTGCCGCGGTAAAGCTATTGCATAGCATTTTTAACAAGTTATGCAATTACAATTATTTATTTATTTTATTTATTCTGATATCAGATAACTGCGCTCTATCGGAAAACGTTGAAATTATTCCGAATCATCTGCGGAAGCAAATGATTCGGAATAACTTAAACGTCTTCCGATAGAGCGCCGCGCACGAATTTTTTATTCGATAAAGCAAAAAAAACGGATTATTAAAAAAAAACGTAGATAAAAAGATAGATAATTAAATTATCTTTAAAATGGTGCAGGTTTCATAATAATACGCCAGGTAGTATTTGCGTAGTAGTCGTTTTTGTGTTCGGTTAGACTTAATTTCACAAATTAATTACACTATGTAATATAAACAAAATCTAAATTATTCAAATCTAAGAATATTAGGAAAATGTTCTTGTTTAACATATATTTTTTTCGAATCGTAAGCAGTACTCGTTTAGACGTAATTATCAGTTTAAAATCATTCATTTTCGTTAAGAAATTTCTTCATTCGGTCGCCGCGCTGGCCTAGGCCCGCGATAAAAGCTATGCAATAGCTTAAAAAAAACAAAAAGATATCCGCAAAATACAAAAGAGTACCCAAAACTTGCAGAGGAACAGGATTTTGATAGCTGTCTATACGGCAAAGACAAACAATTATAACTAAGGATGGGCAATACCTTAATAGAGATGGGCATTAAGAAACAATTATGTTTAAAATTATTATGTTTCAAATTAAACCTATTAATGAAATAGATTTTTTTACGCTTAATAAAAATTTTAAATAGTTTTTTTTTATATAGCATTAACTGCAGATATGCCAATCAATCAATCAATCAATCAAATAATTTATTGTCCTAAAAACTAATACATAGTTGATTGTTTGTTTGTTTATACTCTTTATTGTGAAAATGTCACAATGGGCGGGTTTATTGTCATATGGCAATCTCTTACAACCAACCCTACTATGACGTGTTATATGTATGTGTGCGTGTAACATGTCTGCAAGTGTGTGTCTTGTTATTGCATTCGATGGACAGAATTGAATATGCAATTCCGTTAATTTGATCCCAACGGAAAATGGTGACTTAGCCGGGAATCGAACCCGGGACCTTACAATGTAAGATCAGGCGACCTAACCACTATGCCACTATGCCACAGTTGTATAGACAGTTGTATTACATTTACATGTACATTCTGAAGTCGGAGTCGAGACGAAGGGAAAACTTTCTCCATAGATTGGGTGACCTTATCTTGAATAAATTGGCATGCTAAATATATGTATGTACCTATCTATATCGATAAATACATAAACCGCACATTTTTCATTAAAAACTGTTATAAAAATATAAATATACATAAACCACAGATTTTTCGAAAAAAACGGTTAAAAAAATATATAAATATAATAGTTTACTTTCTGTAACGGAAGTGGTGTTTTTTTTATTTTTTTTAATATATTTACTTACATCTTTTACTTTATTTTTCCGTCATCTACATATATGTATAACATAGAAAATCTTTTTGATCCCATCTATTCGAAAAGGACGACTTGGTTCGCCTTTAAGTGCGCCCAAAAGTGGTGTTTTCTATAAGAAACTTTATAAGTGCGCCGCAATTATCTTTGCGGCTCACTTTTTGAATAAGTGCGCCGCAATTTATCTTTGCAGCGCACTTTTAGAAATCAGCGCCGAAGAAACCGAACGCAAATATTGTTTGAATAAAGACTGGCTGGTACGACGGCCCCTAGTCGCGCCGCCGGCTGAATAAAAAAAAACAAATGAAATTAAAAACGCGCGAAGGTCAATTGTTTTTGTCGCCCGCGTTTTCGACAATTTTCACGGATTGTAAGAAATTCATCGTTTTGTTTTGAAAAATGAGCTCTTCAAGTGACAGTGAAAGTATAGATTTAACTCCTGAAAGCATTAGAACTGAGCATACTCATACTCTATGTTTTAATAAATAATAATATTACAATAAAATATGAGGCGCCTTTTATTTTCTCATAGAGGGTGATGAAAATTAGAGTATATCACTCGGGCGCAAAATATTTTTGGCTCGGGCGATTTTTTGAATCCCTCGCTACGTTCAGGATTCTACTAAAGAATCCCTCACTTCGTTCGGCATTCAAAAAAGCGCCCTCGCCGTAAAAATATTATTTTGCTCCCTTGTGATACAATCTACTATTCCGCATAGGTAGGTTTTGAAATTCTAAAAAAAACGTTCCTCACAATGTTCAAATAATTTAAACCATAAAGTAAGTACGAACTCAAGCCGAATAAACCATCACTAGATAAGATTTTCACGATTTCGTGTATTCGCTTGTTGCTCTCAACGCCCAGCGTATCATTTCGGGTGATTATTTATTTACAGTGCCGCCTCGCAGCGTTGCTCAAAATAGTACTCAATCTGTAATTATCTCGGTGAGGCTCCTCAACAACGTTTCGAAAATGTGTATCATAGTCCTAACGAGTAACGAGTGGACTGTGTTCAATTTTCTATTTATGCCTTTTATAGCGTTGCGTCGATGAGCGAATTAGTAAATGAAATTTTCAATGAAAAGTTTACCTTCATTATCACTGGCGCTACGACTCACTGGAAGTCACAGCGTTGACGCAAATCTATTTCATTCCTCCTTAACCTATGGCTTCGGTTTTACAGTTGCTTTACTTTACGTTATTTTCATTACATTTGTATCTATTTTGACAAATTTACTGCTTTTGGATTTGTCACAATGTACTATAGGTAGTAATATATAAACTACTATAATAAAGTGGTACTTTTTACAGGTATTTTGCATGATACCAGCTTGAGTATCTTACCCATTTTAAAGGCATATAAAAAATGTAGTAGGCTCAGTATCATAACTGAATGAAATATTTGAAAATAATCGTGAATTGTTAGAATCAGATCATATAAACCGTCAAACTATTAAAAAACTGGTGTAACCGCGAGACTTTAATGGCAAGCAGACAACCACTCCTCCGCGCGTCAAACCTTTAACCTCCCCCCCAGCCCATCACCACCAAACCCTCCCCCACTCCCCTTCCCCCAACCCACCCACCCAACCCCTCTCCCCCAACCACCACTATCTCCAACGCTACCACCCCTCCCAAAGCCCGCCCCCCTAAACTTAACACCCCCGCTAAACCCAACCCTATTTCCCCCCACCATCACACACCCTTCTTCCCCCCAACTTCCCCACCAAACCTACTCCCCCCCCAAAAAACATCCCCCAAAAACCCTTTTGCATCCCAAGCACTTGGATACATATTAAAGCACTCTAGATAGGCGGGATAGGATAGGTCATTGTATATTTAGATATAGTATTTTTGTAGTATTTCCGTCGAGTTAAAATGGCTATTTTCCAATATGGTTCGTTTCTCTCGGCTAGCCTCGGGCGGCTCGACGTCATTATTTGATTGAAATATATGTCGCATTTTTTTGTGTCGCATATAAGAGTTATCGCCACCAAAATTTATCAATATGTTTTCGACCCTACGACGCATCTGTGTGCCGGATTTCATGTCCTTAAAAGCAATATTTCAAGATTGAAGTATGACTAATGCGCCCCCTGGTGGGCCGATTTCAACCACCACTCTTTTCAACTCTTGCCATGATCAAAGGATGCCTGCATGCCAAATTTCGGCTCAATCGGACGGAGCGTTTGGGCGCTATCTTGGAGGAATACACACACACACACACACACACACACACACACACACACACACACACACAAACACACAGACAAACAGACACACAGAAGTGCGTTCACAATATTTCCTTGCCAGGAAAGTAAAACAACTATTTATTTTCATTATCCAATTCCAATTTATATGCGATTTAAGCGCCCTTTGCCGTATAGGATATTTGACATCAAGATGTCGAATATGATTTATATTTTATGCGGCTATGATGTGTTTTGGATAGTATTTCCATTGATTAAATAGGTTCTTAGATTATTCAACTTCTTACTGCGAAACGCAACATGTCTTATGTCTCAAAAACATTTCTGTCACATGAGTGCAAAGACACATGTTGAACATGAGACAGTATCTGCACTCATCGTACCAAACATTGCTAATTTTTACACGACCACCGAACAAAAAAGTATAGTGTTCAGCGATCATGTATGTTTTCAATTTCTTTATTCCACTTTAACTTCTAAATGCTTGTACCGATTTAGAAGTGTATGGCATTGTTAGAATCATTATGCCATCCCGAGTATCAAAGGGTTAACAGTAACTATACTAATATTTGGTAAGCAGTTGTCTAAATGTACAAATATCAATAAATTAACATAATTATATCATCTTTAGATTCAAATGAAAGGCCTGATTGATTACATTCTAGAAATATACATGTATTTATACGGATAAAAAATATAGGTACCACAAATGTTTCATAAAAAAACCGTAAAAAAAAACAATTATAAATACATTTTTCTTTATTTTTTTATTTGTTGTGTGGGGCTTTTCTAGCGTCTTTATGAGCCTTGTAACACTGCGACCATTGCTGATCTATTGTGTTCGCCACCTACTATAGTTCTGCGGTAAGCCCCGTGTCATTTAAGAACCGCAGCAGGCTTTTGGCGCCAGATTGTTTTACCTCTTCAGGTTGTAGGTAATGACCACCCAAGTGGATGTATCTTTTACGCATCAGCGGGCCACACTCGCACATGAGGTGCAGGGGAGTTTACTATGCCCCTTGGCAGAACCTGCACATTTTTGTGTCTCGGAGCTTGAGGTTGTACATGTGTTTGTTGAGGCCACAATGCCCCGTGAGCGCCCTCACCAGTATGCGTAGATTGTTCCTATTTAGCGATAAGGCCTCACGGGCCGTCTTAGGGTCGTAGGCCTTAATTAGCGCTTTGGATTGATTCAACCATGGCATGTTTTTCGAGTGGTTGACGGATTTATTCTTAACATATTTGTTTGAGAATTAGGTTCGCAAGGCTTTTTGGTACGCCACAGCAAGGTATAAATACAATAGTTCACTTTCTGTAACAGCAGTCGTGTTTTGTATTCTTTTTAATACATTTACTTATTCTTAAATTTAGTAGACCAATAGATAGCGACTAAACACGCCTATTCGGTGTGTTATCTCCAAATAAAATAATAAAATAATAACAAACATTAAATCATAGCTTTTTTTAAAATAAAATAGTAACAATTTTTAAATCATTGCTCTTTTATTTACCTTGAAAATCTATTAACAAATTATGTGGTTATCATTTTACTCTATGTATTCGATAGAGTACATTCTGTTAGGGGCTCTCTAGACGATCAAGCATGCTTGTCAAGCATCGCGTCGCGGGCTGGGAAAGGATCGTAAACCGCAGGAAATATGCAAATATTTTTAAGCTATTGCATAGCTTTTATCGCGGGCCTAGCAGCGCGGCGACCGAATGAAGAAATTTCTTAACGAAAATTATTTATTTAAACTGATAATTACGTCTACACGAGTAATGCTTACGAGTGGAAAAAAATATATGTTAAACAAGAACATTTTCCTAATATTCTTAGCATTGAATATTTTAGATTTTGTTTATGTTACATAGTGTAATTAATTTGTGAAATTAGGTCTAACCGAACACAAAAACGACTACGCAAATACTATCTGGCGTATTATTATGAAACCTGCACCATTTTAAAGATAATTTAATTATCTATCTTTTTATCTACGAATTTTTTCGAATAGTCAAAGAATAATATCCGTTTTTTTTGCTTTATCGAATAAAATTCGTGCGCAGCGCTCTATCGGAATACGTTTAAATTATTCCGAATCGATTCGGAATAATTTCAACGTTTTCCGATAGAGCGCAGTTATCTGATATCAGAAAAAAAAATCTTCACACTGCATAAATAAAATAAATAAATAATTATAATTGCATAAGTTGTTAAAAAATGCTATGCAATAGCTTTACCGCGGCAGTCCCCGAGTGCCACACGTATTTTTTTTTATTATTTACCAAAAATGCCTAATTTTGTAGTTCATACCAGGGAGTCACGTTAATTAGACGTAATTGATTGATAAATGACGTGACTCCCTGGTATAAAACTACAAAATTAGGTAAATATAAAAAAATTCATATTTCCTGCGGTTTACGATCCCCTCCCAGCCCGCGACGCGATGCTTGACAAGCATGCTTGATTGTCTAGAGAGCCCCTTATAGTTTGTGCGATCGGTCGGGCTTTTTGTTGCGCAATAAAGTCTGAATGCATTGACGCTTTATGCTAATAGAGAATTGAATTCCACAAATGATTGGTTTTCGCAGAACAATCTGCTCGTGAATGAACAAAAAACATTAAGTACGTCATTTTATTACAAATAAGTATAAATAAAGCGTCTACTGCCACAGATATTGGCTTTTGCTATCTCTATTATGTTGTTGTTGTTGTTAATAAACTTTATTGTAATTTTTAAGTCTAATTTGATGCTCGGTTTAAATAAACTGCTTTTCGCGATAAAGCACCAAGCAAGAAGACAATGTATAACTGGTTTGCAGAATTCAAACGCGGTCGTGTCAATCTCACTGACCACTTTCGTGAAGGTCGCAAGTCCACAGCTATGGACAACGAATACATCGATGCTGTACGACATAAGATTCGGGCAGTCTTATGCAAAGGCATGATCCCGATACAATCGATCCGACACAAACATTTGGTTGTAAGAAAGCTGTTCTCGCGATGGATCCCACAAAGTTAAACTAAGGCTCAAAAATCGGGAGGTTCAAAATTCAACGAATAGAAGAAACGTGGATTGAGTTACGTTTCTGAAATAAAGACAATTTGTGTCTCTCAAGATGAGCCGAACCAAACCAAAGTGGCGTCTGTGCAAAGTGCCACGAAGCGGCTGATCGCTTCCTTTTTTATACGACTGCCCAACAATAAAGGAGTGTAATGTATTCAGGGTTCATCTATGTATGTTTCCGTTTCTTTATTCCACCGTGACTTCTAAACGCTTAGACCTATTTAGAAGTATCTGAATATGAATATGAGTATATTCCAGAAATATTCCATAAAAAACGTAATAAAAATAATTATAAATACAATATGTGAAAATGGTTTTAGGTCGGATCGTTCATAAGGAAAAAAATAAATCCCAGCAAACTAAACACACAAGACGTGCCAATAGTGACTACGTTGCAGTTCGCAGAAGGAGTACGTCATTTGGCCAAAGAAATTTTACTTATCTGGGTCCTAAGATACATAACATCCTACCTGCAGGTATAAAGATCAGCCCGAGTATATCAATTTTTAAGAAACAACTGGTCTCGTGGATGCTTGGGCCAGGAAGGTCCCGAATACATCAAGAACTCTAAACTATCTAGCTCTGTTTGGCTGCACTTTGTGACTAATACTATTATTTATTTTTTTCTCTGTGACTTTTTTATTTTTTTTAGAAACTTTACTATTATTTACTAGTATTATAATTGTATTGTGACTTTTTTTTTTTTTTTTAAATATTAATTTTTTTATTTATAATTTAAGTTATGACTATAATAGCTTATTATTAACCGAAGATTAAGTGTATTTAATTATCTATTTATTTCAATATTTTATTTTATTATAATTATATATTTATACATTTTATTTTTATATATATTTATATTTATTTCAATGTTTCTTTTTATTTTCGCTTTTTTTTAAACTATATTTCCTTCTTTTGAATATGTTTTCTTTTTTAATCTTGTATATGTTTAAAATGTTTGCCCTAGAACAAGTTTTTACTTAGTTGGGCGATATGGGACCGATCTTCACTATAAGCGTGACACAACTTGCTGTGGGTTTTTTCCTTGCTGTGGCTAAATTTTATTCAATGTATTACATATTACCTAAGCTTAGTGTGACGTTTGTTGCAAACCGCTGTACATTACTATAGATAAATAAAATAAATAAATAAATAGTTTACTTTCTATAATGGGAGTCGTGTTTTTTATTCTTTTCAATATATTTACTTGTTTTAGGAAAATCGAACACTTGGCTACTGTTTCTTTGTATCATATATATACATATATATATATATATATATATATATATATATATATATATATATATATATATATATATATATATATATATATATATATATATATATATATATATATATATATATATATATATATATATATATATATATATATATATATATATATATATATATATATATATATATATATATATATATATATATATATATATACTAGTATCATATATTTACTATGTGTAAGTATGCTATAAAACAAAATAAATAAATATACTAAGTTTATGACCAAACAAAGAGGCGCAGAACATCCAGCCCTCAAACTTTAACTTAGCAGCCAACTGAGATGAAACTCATGCTTGACAACTTGGAAGTAACTGAAAACGCTGAATTGGAGCGAAACTCTTGTTTACTTACTTTCACGTGTCATGTGACGTCCGCGTCGCTCTTTGATTGCTCCTGTCCGTTGTCTCTAAGACCTTGGTGACATTCCTGATCGTAGATTAAATGGGCAAGGCACCGCAACGTAATCGAATTAATCCAAAGAAATATTATTTGGACATAAATAAGTAGTATGTTTCTGTTTATTGTGGAAAAAATATGGTCAATAAAATGACCGTCGAATTCAATGGATTTCAGCTAGTAAAAATAAAAACAATAGTTCGTATACGTAAAATTACTTTTAATTCAATAGTTCACTTTCTGTAGGGGCAGTCGTGCTTTTAATTATTTTTAACCCCTCAAATGAATGGCGATTAGCTCGGGTTTGCCTACGGCAAAATGTATATAAATTTATATTTACATTTACATTTACATTTACATAGAGCGGGGTTTACTATAGAGCTATAGCATTACTATAGACCGGATTACTATAGAGCGGCGCACATTTACATTTATATTTACATTTATATAAATTTATATAATTTTTTTATACATTTTGCCATAGGCATCCATTATTGGACGCCTCACATGCGAGGGCCGACTTCAAAAAAAAGGAGGAGGCTATCAATTCGGTTGCATTTTTTTTTTAATTTTATTTAATGTTTGTTACGCCAGAACTCGGATATTTATGAACTGATTTGAAAAACTACTTTTTTATTGAAAATGATATACTTACAGATTGGTCCCATTTTAATCAAAATCCTGTTCTGATGATGAGATTCATGAAGAATTGAGGGAACTCCTCAAATATTATCGTATAAAGTTGAAAATTTTCATTTTGGTTCAATTCCGATGACAATGCATTTTTTATGGTAGGTAAGCATGACCTGATTCAACACCCTGGGTAGGCTCCCGACGAGGGGACTCCTCAACGGTCAACAGCACAGGCACGATTTTTTTATACTCATTCAGTTATGATAGCCCATTCAGTTTCACCATGACGTGGCTGCTGCACCCAGGGTTGGCTCCCGACAAGGGGTCTCCTTAACGGTCAACAGCACAGACACAAAATTTTGTATATGCATTCAATTACGACAGCCCGTTCTAAGTTTCACCAACACAGGACTGCGGCAACTTGAGTTGTCGACTACAGGGGGCGAGCCCGTCACCTCAGGAAGTTTTAACGATTAGTCGTTCTATCTCCCTGGAGTGAACGTAGAAGACTTGGGGACAAAAACAGTCCACCATCTAGCTACGTCACAAGCCCGTAAGAGGCCAACGCCTTAACCGCGAGATAGCCAGGAATGTTACCTGACGGGCCGACAATCACGCCCTTACTTCCAATTGTGACCAGATTACTCAGGTCTCTCGATTGGTTACGAGTTCGAGGTCGCTTATGATAGACCATTCTAAGCTTCACCATGACATGTCTGCTGCACTTAGGGTTGGCTCCCGACGAGGGGACTCCTCAACGGTCAACAGCATAGACACGACTTTTTGTATATGCATTCAATTACGATAGCCCGTTCTAAGTTTCATCAAGACAGGACTGTGGCACCCAGGGTTGGCAACCAACGAGGGAACTCCTCAACAGTCAACAGCACAGACATAAAATTTTGTATACGCGTTCAATTATGATAGCCCGTTCTAAGTATTACCATGGCATGGCTGCTGCACTCACAAAAAAAATGGAGTCGGTTTTTTTTTGTTTAAACTTTGTCTATTATTAATATATTTACTTGTTGGTTTCAGTTCATTGGCGTTCAATAATTGAAATAAACGTGATTTGAGCATGTGGGCGAGGGACCGAGAAATCTGGTGCGGCCTGTATAAAGCGGCACGCGTATGTTGCGAGAAGAAACACCAGCTCCGAAGAGGTTCACCTATGATCCAAATTTCAACTACAACCCATCAACACTGTACCAATTACTAAATCTATTAGGCTCATTTTCCTTTGTCTGCCGCGCTCGTGACTCCTTAAATACCACCTCATTGTCGGGCGCGTGGAAATAATTCATTTGCAAGCGAAATTCGACCTTGCGGCTTGTTATAGCCGCATTGAGGAGCTGACTACGTGTGATTTTCTGCTGAGAGAACTGACAGATAGGCCAATGCGCGTGCGTATGCTCAAGTATGCCATATGTTTATTTACTGGTGGATATTTACGTTTAAAAATTGGTTTGTTAATGGAACATTGACGGTTGTCAATTGCTTCGGCCAAACCCGCCACAACAGGGAGTTATAACGACATCATTCAATACTGTCTGTTATGAAGTGAATGCAAAGACTATATGTACATCACAATTCACCGTCAAATTACGCCTACAGCCCGCAAGATTCCGACGCCTTACGAGGCGGTGAGAAGTGCCACCAAGCGGGCCATCTTCGCGCCCTTACTGCCAGATTTGGGCGATTTTATCCATCCTCCAGTCTGGTCACAGGTTCGAGATCGCTTTCGCGGCCTCTACCTGATGTTAGCAGTAATTAAAATTCGATTTTATCGTGGACCAAGTCGCCATATGCCCGTCAAGCTCACATGGGATCGGGTAGCCAACGGATCGTTTCTAAGGATAGATGACGTTAAGTCAACATCTACTCCCGCTTCTTATAAAACGTACGTTTCTAGACTCCACGGTTATTCGGCGGAATGCGAAAACGATTGGCTCACGCCGCACGGCGCGCAAACCTCCTTTGCCTGAGGTGTTCCCTGGATCAGAACCTCCGATCTAAACTATCTACGACTGTAGCTTACAGCCGCAGGCAGATTTCACAGCTTCCCTTTCACGTTGATTCCCTCGTTGAGGAGGCTACCGGATGGAAGCTAACCCGTCAGTTGAGCCGACCTAAGAAAACATAGGCAGACTATTAGACCCAAGCTACGCGTAACCATTAGGAATGTTAAGTGAACCTTGTTTTTTTTATGAAGGACAACCGCTTGGTATGGATGGATGAGGGATGGCCCTCTGTCGATTTGACCATGGGCGACCTGAATACAGAGTGGCTCAAAAACGTGGAAACTTTGATTCTTAAAGTTAAATCGGACGAAATTTCCTACAAGTATGTCACAATTTATAATGTTCCTATATAAAATGGAACATTTATAATGTTCCAATATACTAGGCATATTTACATTGTAAAATCGAAGACTATCGCGGTTGTTTGACATTATAAATAGGATATGAAACGAATTTACCGCGTGAAATTTGTAGCACCCGACGTTTCGGTGACGTTGCAGCCGTCGTTGTCCAGGGTAGACTGGTCTGAGTCGACCCGGGACAACGGCGGCTGCAACGTCACCGAAACGTCGGGTGCTACAAATTTCACGCGGTAAATTCGTTTCCTATCCTATTTATAAATTTGCATTGTTTTAACAAAAATGATGGGACCTTTATAATAAACAACTAAGAAATTTCGATATATTCTATACATCAATTAATGCATAAAAGCAATCAGTATCTAAAATACTGTCAAGCGATTTAAGATACGACAATATTATTATTTGTATATCCTAAAAATATAGGATACTGCTATAAATAGGATAGAAACGAATTTACCGCGTGAAATTTGTAGCACCCGACGTTACGGTGACGTTCAAGCCGCCGTTACGGCGGCTGCAACAATTCGTATTTATCCTATTTATAATGTCAAACAACCGCGATAGTCTTAGATTTTATATTAGGATACTTCTTTTCAAACTAATTTTCTATGGATATTTTAACATTTATTACTGTACTTGTAAGGTTTTACAAAACTAAAGAGTACAGAGCAAGAAGTCAACAAAGGAATTTTTCACAATTCCAAAGGTAAAAAGCACATTTGCCCAAAGACAATGTTTTTTATCGCCTCGAAAATTCACAACTCACTACGTGAAACCACGAAAAACGTGAAACCACGTGAAACTACGAAATTATGTAACTTTTAAAGGTAAAGTAAAAAACTGGCTTCTAGATATTGGGCGTTCAAAAACTAAAGATCTTATCAAAATACTGTAGGGTTAATATAAAAAAAAAATGTATTTGTAAAATTGTGCAATATTACATATCATTTTCTTATACATATATATATATATATATATGTATAAGAAAATGATATGTAATATTGCACATATATATATATATATATATATATATATATATATATATATATATATATATATATATATATATATATATATATATATATATATATATATATATATATATATATATATATATATATATATATATATATATATATATATATATATATATATATATATATATATATATATATATATATATATATATATATATATATATATATATATATATATATATATATATATATATATATATATATATATATATATATATATATATATATATATATATATATATATATATATATATATATATATATATATATATATATATATATATATATATATATATATATATATATATATATATATATATATATATATATATATATATATATATATATATATATATATATATATATATATATATATATATATATATATATATATATATATATATATATATATATATGTCGACTAACGATCACTATTCATCCATATATCTCATAAATAGGGCTTATCCTTATGCAACACAAAATGCCTTCAATTGAGACGAATTAAGCGAAAAAATAAAAAATTAAACTATTGATCACTTCGGCAAAGCCGTTTTCTAAATGAAAGTGACATTACGAAATAATTCAAAATTCGAATGCTACCAACATTTAAAATATGACACAATTGGCTGACTTTGTTATCAAAGAGCCATTAAATCGAAATAAAAATAAAAAAACCTCCATATGCTCAATGAAATGAAAGAAGAAACTTCAATCTTAATTTCTGGCAGAGGAGTTTATAATAAAGATTGTATAATGTTATCAAAATAGGGTAAACCTATATAAAATTGTATAATATTAAAAAATTGTAAAGAAATATTGTAGAAAACAGTACAATATTGTTATATTTGATAAGGTTTGTAAAGAAATCCGTTTATAGGATGATGTTTTTGTTTAAAATAAAATTAGTAAAAGCTACTTAAAAAGTAGCGAAGGAAATCCCAGCTTGTATTGGGAAATGCTTATGTTTGAATGAGATATACTTACGGATGTGCACGACTTTCGACGGTGCAATGTAAGTTTAAAGGTCCTTTTGCAGTCGACTAACGATCACTATTCATCCATATATCTCATAAATAGGGCTTATCCTTATGCAACACTGAATTTAATGTAAAGTTTACTTTATTTTAGTCCTTAATTGCATACATATTATTTTTCTACTTTAAATTTTACTTTAATTTGTGTAAACAACACATTTGTTCGATTTAGAAATATTTTAAAATTGATCACCTTCGTCAGTTCGCGAGTTACAAAAATACAGTTGGTATAACACAGCACAGCCAGAGACAGACCTTCTAAGTCTAGTTGGTTGTGCGATTTCGCCTCATTCGGATATGCTAGCATATTTATATGCATAGAGCTATGTTTTTCGCTATAATAATGATTGTTCCTTATTATTCCTCATGTACTATGCATGTCCTTGTATTTTTTTTCTTGTATGTTATAAATAAATAAATAAATGTATTATAGACGCTATATCATATACTTTTTCTTTTACTACATTTGAAAAGAGAATATATTTCAGTATTAATACAATATAATATACAATAACTACACACGTAAAAACATCCTCGCACACACACACAGACACATACATATTTTCTCTTTATGTGCACAAAAATTATTCTTATATTTCTTAAAACTGTAACTATCTCAGGAAACGATTATAGGCCGAATGTTTTTTTGTATGACACGCTAGATTATTGTATGCGTATATGTTTTCCGAAATAATTAAATAAATAAAAAAATACGTGTGGCACTCGGGGACTGCCGCGGCATAGCATTTTTAACAACTTATGCAATTATAATTATTTATTTATTTAATTTATTTTACTTTTTCTGATATCAGATAACTGCGCTCTATCGGAAAACGTTGAAATTATTCCGAATCATTTGCGGCTGCGGTAGCAAATGATTCGGAATAATTTAAACGTCTTCCGATAGAGCGCCACGCACGAATTTTTTATTCGATAAAGCAAAAACACCGGAATATTCGACAAAAATTTGTAGATAAGAAGATAGATAATAGAATTATCTTTAAAATGGTGCAGGTTTCATAATAATACGTCAGATAGTATTTGCGTAGTAGTCGTTTTTGTGTTCGGTTAGACCTAATTTCACAAATTAATTACACTATGTAATATAAACAAAATCTAAAATATTCAAAGCTAAGAATATTAGGAAAATGTTCTTGTTTAACATATATTTTTTTTTGAATCGTAAGCAGTACTCGTTTAGACGTAATTATCAGTTTAATATCATTAATTTTCGTTAAGAAATTTCTTCATTCGGTCGTCGCGCTGGCCTAGGCCCGCGATAAAAGCTATGCAATAGCTTAATAAATACCCGGCTAATAGCGCTAGATTATTATTATTATTATTATTTTAAATACTTTAATAAAATCTATGTGCTTCTCAGCATGGCTACAATGTAGCTTTCTACAAGGAATGGCACATCTACGTCTTTCCTAATATGTGCCTAGGTACATCGTTTTCTGGTCGAGTTTCGGACCTATTGCAAAATCGCAGCCATGTGTATAGAGTACAGTGTAATTTGAGTTCGTAAAATTTGGGCTTTTATCGGATGACCCCGTTTCCTTTTAAATGATAATCAATCACACATATCATCGCGAGAGAAACGATGGCTCCTTAATGTTATGCTAATCCATGTGTGAAAATAACCTTATGTCAAGGATACGGCATGGTATTATGGCGATAGCAGAATTTGGGTATCGTCTAATAATGTATTGAATTCGTAAAGTTGAAATGTTATACGCATAGAGTAGGTCAAGACTGAGTATTCGGGATATTCTTTGTTCTATGTATGTATTGGCGTTGATTATACAGTGTATCAGATTAGCCCCTTCTATACAACCAAATGACAGTAATTTTTGGACATCAGCATGCAGATGGCGCTGGTAGAGTTGACGTCGAAATTAATAGCAATTCATCTGGACATCTACAATAACATTGATAATCAATTGTTCGTGAAACAATGCCTAATACATTTTTACAAGACTTTAGAGTTCCCGAAGCCAGCAGCAAAGACCAACTAGAATGGCTGAAGGGACGAACTATGTAATTCCTCACGTACATACAACCTTTGCCCAAAGACAGTTGTATTTCATCGCCCCAAAATTTTTTAATACTTTAGAAGAGTCAGTAAAAAATGTTCAAAATGTACACCAATTTAAGATAAAAGTAAAAAAATGGCTCCTTTACGAAGTAGGTCGTACAAAGACTGAAAAAGAATTGCTTTACAATAATTCAAAATATGTGTGTATGTAGATGTATGTGTGTGTGTGTTATTATATATGTATGTATGTATGTTTGTATGTGCATATGTGTATATATGTATGTAATTAACCCTTTATCATATATATTTGTATTAATATGTGTACTATTTTATGCCATTATCTTAGTGTTAGTATTGAAAGTAGCCTATTAGTCAGTACTACTCAAACGTCAGTACTACTCAAAAAAAAAGGCTATATATTTCGTATGCCCAGATACAGACTGTTCGGTCTATTTGGGCATTCGTCTAGAATGATCGTATGGGTTGTGTTCATTTTCTTATTGCTAATAAAAATAGTTACAAATTATATCTGTACGATCACACTGTTAACTCTCTGTTTTGGGAGCTAACGGGCCCATGATGAGGTGGCCACGATGACCCATGTGTTCAGGATCGGTCACACTCACGGGTCAACACCCATCCGATGGCCTCCACGCATGGGGTGCGAGCCTGGGTAGGACACTGGGTCAACCAGTCTCCCCTGGGAATCAAACCTCTGGCGCTCCTGGACGGTCTACGCACCGAGCGGCGCAAGCCAATCGACTGTGCTCTCCGACTAACAATCGGGGGAGTCTGGGAACTGTATTGTTTCCTATAGAGCGGGGGTGGTTGTCTACCTTACGGCGACTGCTCTTGAAATGACCATTGGCCATCCGATCCCGGTTCAGAGTCGGGCAAAGGACGCCTTGGTCCGCGATAGATTCGGTCACACCGTTTCACCGCTTCGTAAGGGAGAGGACCGCGCAAGCGACCTCGAACTCGGAATCCATCGAGAGACCGGAGAAATCTGGTCACAATTGGAAGCAAGGGCGCGAGGGTCGGCCCGCCAGGTAACACTGGCTATCTCGCGGTAAGGCGTTGGCTTCTTGCGGGTTGTGACGTAGCTGGACGTTGGATTTGTTCTGTCCAAAGTCTTCTACGTTCACTGCAAATCGATAGAACGAGGAAATCGTTAAAACGTCCTGTGGTGACGGGCTCGCCCGTTGTAGTTGACACCGCAAGTTGTTAACTCTCTACCGGGAGCTAACGGGCCCATGATGAGTTGGCCACGATGACCCATGTGTTCAGGGTCGGTCACACTCACGGGTCAAGACCCATCCGACGGCCTCCACGCATGGGGTGCGAATCCTGGGTAGGACACTGGGTCAACCAGTCTCCCCTGGGAATCAAACCTCTGGCGCCCCTGGACGGTCTGCACACCGTGCGGCGCAAGCCAATCGATTGTGCTCTCCGACTAACAGTCGGGGGAGTCTGGGAACTGTATTGTTTCCTATAGAGCGGGGGTGGTTGCGTACCTTATGGCGACTGCTGTTGAATTGACGATTGGCCATCCGATCCCGGGTAAGAGGCGGGCAAAGGACGCCTTGGTCCGCGATAGATTCGGTGCACTCCGTTTCACCGCTTCATAAGGGAGAGGACCGCGCAAGCGACCTCGAACTCGGAACCAATCGAGAGACCGGAGAAATCTGGTCACAATTGGAAGTGAGGGCGCGAGTATCTCGAGCCCGCCGGGTTTATTCCTGGCTCACTCGCGGTAAGGCGTTGGACTCTCACGGGTTGTGATGTAGCTGGACGTAGGATTGTACTGTCCAAAGTCTTCTACGTTCACTGCAGGGCGACAGAACGACTAATCGTTAAGACGTCCTTTGGTGACGGACTCGCCCGTTGTAGTCGACACCCCAAGATGTTAACTCTCTATCAAGTTGTACCAAATAAATAAATAAATAAATAAATAACGTTTTTTTATAAAGGACTGATTTTTAAAACTCAGTGATTCAAGCAATTTCATCAATATTAGCATTCGATTATTAGCGCAATCTATTGCATTTGCTTTTAAGCTACAAATCACATAAATAATGCAGAGAATAGCAGATAGCGCGCTATTTTCGGCTAAAAAGATATTTGCGGGATGCGCAAGCTTTTTAAGCTATTGTCAGAAAGGGTACATTGCGTTTATACTCTTTATTGTGAAGAAAAAAAATGTCACAATGGGCGGGTTTATTGTCATGTGACAATCTCTTACAACCAACCCTACTATGACGTGTTATATGTATGTGTGCGTGTAACATGTCTGTAAGTGTGTGTCTTGTTATTGCATTCGATCGACAGAATTGAAAATGCAATTCCGTTAATTTAATCCCAACGGAAAATGGTGACCCATGATTCCCGGCTGCAGCCGGGAATCGAACCCGAGACCTTACAATGTAAGATCAGGCGACCTAACCACTATGCCACCGGGCCGCTAAAAAATAAACTCTCATGCGGTTAGTGTTTCGATATAATCATTACAGTGATTATTAAGCCCGATTGCGTTTCATTGTGAGCTAAAACTGAAATTAGTTCAAGCGAACGAGATAGAGCAATACGTTAGAGCGGAATATGAAACGCTAGATCATCGTTAAAAAATACCTGCCGAACTTTTATTCGGGAACAATAAATCCAGGTCACTAACATTCAACTTAATATCTTTTTAATAATTAGGAATGCTAGCAGTAATACCATAAATAAGCAGTAAAACTTGATGTAAATTAATGCCATCAAAATGGCTAAAAAACAAAATATCTTTCATTTGACACTAAACACGATAAATATATTTACTTTTAGACATTTAGACCACTATTTATTTGATATTTGTATAGTTAATGTACCCTATGATACTCGGGGTGATATAGTTATTCTAAAAATACCAAACACTTATAAATCGGTTTAAGTGTTTAGAAGTTATGGTGGATTAAAAAATGGAAATCATGCATAGACATAGACATAGACATCATACACATTACACAACTTTCTTGTTGGGCAGTCGTGTAAAAACAGAGCAGTTTTAGAAATTTTCAGTAAGTGCATCAATTTAATAGCATTTTAATACGTATGCATTTTTATTATAACTTTTATCGGCTGATCCCCTATTCTGCTTCAGGTTAACCCTTCGAGTAGCGGCATAATTTCATGGCAGACCAGGGCAATTTATTGGAATTTCTTGCAATATCGCCAAACTACACATTTCCTGTGCAGCTTTTCCTATTACTCTGCGGTTGTATGGAATCGGTTGGGAATGGCTTTGCGATCGAAATCAATTGCAGTATTTAAAGACCACTTTAAAAGTTTATTATTAAAGGAAGATATTTAGATGTCATAATTTGATTTTATTTTAAAATAATTATTTGTTAATTTGATTATTACTATTGTCTTCGTTTATTTATAAATTTGTAACATGTTTATTTTAAATACTTTGATTTTGATTATTTTGATTTTTATATGTAGATTTTTAAATTTATTTACTTCGGTTATTTTCTTTTAATATCATTTGATGTTAAATATTTTGATTTTGATTATGTTTATTTGTATTTTTTATTTTAAGATTTATTTGATTTGGTTATTTTATTTTAAAATCATATATGTACCAATAATTAATAGGTGTGTCCTAAAAACCAGGATAAGAGATATCATGAGGATACCCCTAATTCGCAGCGTTTGTAGCTTTATTTCATGGTCTTTGTCTATTTACAGTTTTAAATTTTAATCTGTGTGTTATTGTTTTTTTTTGTATGTTTTTTATAACAACAGCTGCAAATAAATATTTTTCAATATATTTTTTTTTCAAAAAAATACTATAACTATGGAACTGCTATAGCAAGCATAAAAGGAATAACTGTGCAATGATCGCATTGAAATTTTGTATATAGAATATAGAAATCTTATTTTGTAAAACAATTACCTTATTATGAATAAGAAAGTTGAAAAAGTGAAAATAGCTCGGCATTTCTAACTTGTCTTACGGAAAAATACGGAATCCTATTTAGAAATTGTAAACACTGTCGTGATTTTTATTAGATTCTGTATCAAATGTTTTATTTCGTTTTGCTTATTTACATACAAAAATATTTAGATTTTAGCTCATGAAAACCAATAACAAAATTTGATGATTTCTCGAAAAACAAAAATGATGATGTTTGACAATGAAATTTTACCAGAAATATCCGCGAAATGACGCGCGCGAAATTATGTATCTATGGTAATAATGAGATATTTGGTATGGATTTTAGGATGCGTTCGAATTAGAAAATAATATTACTGTGCGCTCCGGGAGCAAGTCGCCGATATTGGTCGTTACGTAGTCAACGGTTTCCTGATGTGCAACCAAATGTGGTCGTTACGTTTGAATTTTTATTATAACTTTTATCGGCTGACCCCCTGTTCTGCTTCAGATTAAGCAAAGTGTATCATTAAACAAGTAAGTTTTTAACCTTCCACCGAGCTCTGCGTGACAGACCGCCGCTCTCTTCCCTCTCTGTCTCGCCGATGCACGCTCTTACTGATATCTCTCTCTATCTCGTTCAGACGTGCATCTTCTTGACCCAAAACACTTTTTTAATGCGATACGCTCAGGTCATGTCGCCTACTGCACGATTTTTACCAAATTAAACATTATTCTCATGGGAAAGCAGAACCTGTCCCGCTCTGTTTCTATTAAGCAATGATACACTGAGCTTTTGTTTCATAAAATATCACCGGCGATTATAATTCAATTCAAATGTTGGTGAGAGGAGAGACAGGATTAATTTATTACATCTGATGTTGATTAATCTTAAACAACTTATTAAACCTCATATTTTTTATTATTTTATTGACTATTATTTTATTTTATTTGTCAGAAAACTTACAGCGTTTTATATTAGAAGTCAACGCGGCAATATCTTTTTATTGGAGGCTCCTATCCTCGGTTGTGTCCATGTTATGGCGATTAAAGGATGATTCATGCTACACCGGGCCGGGGCCGGGCCGGGCCCCGGCCGGGACACGGTCAGATATCTATAGTATACTTTTGTATGAAGCAATTCATGCTTGGCCGTGCTCCGGCCGTGACCGGCCGTGCCACGACCGGAGCACGGCGTCGAAATGGCGGTGGATATTGTTTTCCCGGCTCCGGTCTGCTAATCGTTCAATGGGAGAGATAGGCTTCACAAATCTTGAATTTTGTTTGGTTAAATCACGTTTTATTTTTCCAAGAAATATACTAAAGCATTCTTTAGACATCCTAAAATAACCGTAAAATTTGCTCTCATCATCTATTAATTCCTTGTAGAGCGTGGCGAATTCTCCCTCCGATTGTCGTTTACTCCAGGCTGGATGTACACTCCATCTTCTTTTATTAGATTCAGTTCGTGTTTCCAATACTTCGTCTTCAATGGCAATTGCAATAGCTGCCAACTCAAGTTGTGAAAATTGCATTAATAACACACTTATCAATCAAGCGAAAATAGAAATTAAAAAATATTATTATCGCCAAAATAGATGCACACAACACTAGTTATCGCGGACACGGCCGTGGGATAAATAAACTCGGAAACAGCCCGGTCACGCCCGGTGTAGCATGAATGACTGGCCCGGCCGAAGCACGTTGGAAACGACTCGGCTGGGGCCCGGCCCGGCCCCGGCCCGGTGTAGCATGAATCATCCTTTATTAAGTCTCTCAATTATGTTATTTTATTTATATCACTCAATTATAACTTGATTCTGATACTGTTTTTTAGTTGAACCAAAAGTACCTGGCCGTTATATAAAAATAGGCATATTATATGAAGTTATAGATAATTTGTACCTAATCGTTTATAAAATGATGTATTCCATTACTATGGACTATTTTGAGCAAATATCTCTACTAAGCTTAAAAATCATAGTTTATTAATTCCCAAAAATTACATACTTGTAACTTTTTGGAATTATTAAACTATGACTATTTGAATAGTAGATATATGCAAAAAATAAGTGATTGGTGGATTTAATTCCTACAAAAATGGAGATTGATTTTTAAGCTATTGCATAGCTTTTATCGCGGGCCTAGGCCAGCGCGGCGACCGAATGAAGAAATTTCTTAACGAAAATTAATGATTTTAAACTGATAATTACGTCTAAACGAGTACTGCTTACGATTCGAAAAAAATATATGTTAAACAAGAATATTTTCCTAATATTCTTAGCTTTGAATATTTTATATGTTGTTTATATTACATAGTGTAATTAATTTGTGAAATTAGGTCTAACCGAACACAAAAACGACTACTACGCAAATACTATCAGCCGTATTATTATGAAACCTGCACCATTTTAAAGATAATTTAATTATCTATCTTTTTATATACGATTTTTTTCGAATAATCCGGTTTTTTTGCTTTATCGAATAAAAAATTCGTGCGAGGCGCTCTATCGGAAGACGTTTAAATTATTCCAAATCATTTGCTTCCGCAGCCGCAAATGATTCGGAATAATTTCAACGTTTTCCGATAGAGCGCAGTTATCTGATATCAGAAAAAATAAAATAAATAAATAATTATAATTGCATAAGCTGTTAAAAATGCTATGCAATAGCTTTACCGCGGCAGTCCCAGAGTGCCACACGTATTTTTTTGCTCGTTGTTGGTATCGTTTTGACATACAATAGTCTACAAAAATCCGAGTTATTTTCATTTATTTATTTATTTGTTACACCTTGGTAGAGAGTTAACAGTGTGATCGTACAGATATAATTTGTAACTATTTATATAAGCAATAAGGAAATGAACACAACCCTCAACCCATACGATCATTCTAGACGAATGCCCAACTAGACCGAACAGCCTGTATCTGGGCATACGAAATATACTGCCTTTGTTTTTGAGTAGTTCTAACGTTTGAGTAGTACTGACTAATAGACTACTTTCAATACTAACACTAAGATGATGGCATAAAATAGTACACATATTAATACAAATATATATGATAAAGGGTTAGTTACATACATATATACACATATACATATACAAACATACATACATACATATATAATAACACACACACATACATCTACATACACACATATTTTAAATTATTGTATGAAGCACTTCTACATCAGTCTTTGCACGACCTACTTCGTAAAGGAGCCATTTTTTTACTTTTACATATATGTATATATACACATATACACATACAAACAAACATACATACATATATAATAACACACACACATACATCTACATACACACATATTTTACATTATTGTATGTAGCAATTCTATTTCAGTATTTGCACGACCTACTTCGTAAAGGAGGCATTTTTTTACTTTTATCTTAAATAGGTGTACATTTTGAACATTTATTACTGACTATTCTATTAAGTATTAAAAACTTTTGGGGCGATGAAATACAACTGTCTTTGGACAAAGGTTGTATGTACGTGAGGAATTACAGAGTGCACAAACAATGTGTGAATCTGAGTGAAGAATCTAGAAAATTCTATAACAATCGATGGTACGACGCGTCCTGCATGCCGGTCGCTTTTGTGATACAAGTTATTTTTTAAACAAATGAATTTGGCGCCAACTTAAATTTCCGCCCTGAGCAGGTACCCCGTTTTGCCCCTCTAGATCCGGGCTGCCTGGATATAGTTGAGAGATCAACCAGTCATGCTAGGTTTGAAAGGTGAATAAAACGTAATATTGCGGCAATTTTTGATCCTACTAAATAATGTTTTAGGGTTTTTATTCCTCGGTTAGACCAATTTCCTTTTGATAAATACATCGCACTTCTACACCATCGTGTGTTGCAAGTGTATAGATAGCATCATCAGAAGCAAGTAATATTCAGAAGCAGAAGCATTCATTAGTAAAGTCACATCTGAAAATCGCGACACCAATATGGTCGCCCACTACCAGGTGCACATTAACCGGCTACAGAACCTTCAAAATAAATTTGTACGATACGTAAATATTAAAACGGAAAGCTATTACGACGACACAAATGATGCCCCTATACTATTTAGAATATCTATTCTAAATAGTAGAGCAGAGGATCTAACGCAGAGGATCTCCTCTGCGTAATTTAACAGAAAGCTATAACGACGACGAAAAAGATGATTCTATATTATTTAGAATGGATCCTCTGGGTAATTTAAATTATGCTGTGTATATTTGCAAAATACTCAATGGTGTCTTTAATTGTAGCAATTGAGTGTGAGAAAATTAAAAAATACGTGTGGCACTCGGGGACTGCCGCGGTAAAGCTATTGCATAGCATTTTTAACAACTTATGCAATTATAATTATTTAGTTATTTTATTTATTTTATTTTTTTCTGATATCAGATAACTGCGCTCTATCGGAAAACGTTGAAATTATTCCGAATCATTTGCGGCTGCGGAAGCAAATGATTCGGAATAATTTAAACGTCTTCCGATAGAACGCCGCGCACGAATTTTTTATTCGATAAAGCAAAAAAAACGGATTATTCGAAAAAAATCGTAGATAAAAAGATAGATAATTAAATTATCTTTAAAATGGTGCAGGTTTCATAATAATACGCCAGATAGTATTTGCGTAGTAGTCGTTTTTGTGTTCGGTTAGACCTAATTTCACAAATTAATTACACTATCTAATATAAACAAAATCTAAAATATTCAAAGCTAAGAATATTAGGAAAATGTTCTTGTTTAAGATATATTTTTTTCGAATCGTAAGCAGTACTCATTTAGACGTAATTATCAGTTTAAAATCATTAATTTTCGTTAAGAAATTTCTTCATTCGGTCGCCGCGCTGGCCTAAGGCCCGCGATAAAAGCTATGCAATAGCTTAAAAATAATTACTTTATGTTTCAAATCAATTGCATCCAGAAATATAAATAATCTTTCTAATGAACTATTCAATATATAAATTAGTGAATACAAAACCCAGTACCTAAAACCCTGTTAAGAAATCTGAATTAAGAAAATATTATCATTTGTATATTTTTAGAATATAGGATATGCTGAAGGCACAGGGAAAACCACCGCATAACCCGATTCCTAGGAAAATCATTATGGCTGAATACAATAAAACCATGGCTTTCAGTCCCTGGCAGACTTCAGATGGTACAAAGAATCCCCGGAGGGTTAACAATTTCAACAAGTGGCCATAATGACCGCCGGCCTCTGATAGGATAATATATACCACTTTAAGAGGCCGTGGCGGCCAAAATCTATATAAAGGATAATTTTGTGGCCTGGTTGTGAGAACACGAAAAAGAATTTTAATACAATTATGCCGGATTTTAAAAACCCGGTCCTTAAGCTATCATTTCGATAAAACGAAATTGGTAAATTATTACCATATTAATTGTAAATTATCTTTATTCTGTTACTGTTTTCCAAAAAAATAAAAACGAGCGAGATTTGCCTTCAGTTTTTGAAAAACTTAGAGATGATTCTCAATATTAAAAAATACTATTTACACCAGCGTATGGTCCATTTGCATAGTACCAAGACAGTTTTTGGAATATAAGAAAAAAATGTTTGAAATTACGTAATTTCCAGAAATGTTATGGCCAAACATTATTTTTTTTCTATTTATTATAGATACTTTTGAGTAATATAAAAAATAACACAGTGATGTTAAGTTATTTTGTTATTGTAATCTAATTTTTACTTTATAAAAAAACTATTCATTTGATAATGTATTATGTTATAAATGAAAACCCAAATCGACTATATTTGACGACGCGCGAAGACGAAATCGTCATTCGTAATTGGCCACTGCCAACGGTGGGACGTATTCTCTTGCCGCCGCAATATACCTATACATCTTTATGTATAAATATCGAAAGCGCGCGGGCGCGTGGCATTGCAAAAATACCTAAATTTTTAGTTGTGTCAACTCCGAAGGGTGCCTTAAGATGAAGAAGGATATAGGGTGCTGATTTCAATTTTATTTGCTATGAAAATTTTATCATCCTTTATATTTTATTTATTATGGACATTTTATCATATCATTTTTAAGTAGGTAGATATGAAGTTACAATATATCGTGGTATATAAATAAAATAAAATATAAATATGCACTCAACCATGTACATAAATACACTTACAAACACACACATAAAACCATACCTCCCACAGTCGCTGCGCAGCAAAATACACATACGCACAAAATTCTCAGGTCATATTTATTACATTTTGTATTAATTAATGGGCACAAAAAAGCTAAAATTTACATGACAAAATAAATATAAGTTTGTACATCACAGAAAATCCATAACCGGTTTTATATTTTAGAATATATTAGAATTAGTATTAGTATTATTATGTATTAGAATTTGGTATTCTTGTATACTAAATCACTCTGTGTGTATTCCTTAATATTTAAAATTAATAAATAAATAAACATTTTAAGAGTGTTGAGTATGTTTGTTAATCTAGGTTTTGAGAAAGCGAGTAGCGCCGAATGTCTAAATTACTCTAAATAAGTTTAAATGCCTCAGTTTAAGTGAAAGTAAGCAGATAGTTATAGTTTCCTGTTCGCGTGCCGGCGCAGTCCGATGACAGGCTATAATTTGAGGATGAAGTTACATTTAATACTTCGGATGTATTGGAATTCACTTCGTGAAACCTAATTACATACTAAGTTACCTTATTATAACACTGTGTTATAATTCATTTTAATATCTGTTTCGATGTTATGCAAGGCAGATAAATTAGATCTAGATCAGTTGTAATTATAATACCTTATTCATTGCCTATTACTTTCCCGGCCCATCAATTAGCGAAGAGGGGAGGTATTGCGAAAGCGCATTTTTTTTTAAATCGAGTTGAAGACGTGAATTCATTTTGAGCCCCGATTATTCCCCGAGATACCGAGCCCCCGCTAGGAAGGGATTTCCAGATTGACCCTAAGGGTCAATTCACACGTACCACAACCACACCACGTCGCAGCGACATAATGTGGTCAAGCTGTGGTTACGTGTGAATAGTGCCGCAGCGGCTTTTTGCAGTTGCGTTGTGGTTCCGACAAAATGTCGATGTGGTTGCGTTGTCGCTGTTGTTGCGACGTGGTAACCACACGTGGTCATGTGCAGTTATACTCCAGCTTTAGTAGAGGTAACACGGCTTGACTGAACGTAGTCATGGAGGAAAGATTGTTGTTGCTATCCTTGTTATGGCTTTTATTATCCTTGTTATGGCGGTGCCGCCGCCGCGTGGCGGCGTTGCCGTCGCGATGTGATTGCGATGTGTAGTATTTACACAGGTAGTCGATAACAACGTCAAAATGTGGTACGTGTAAATTGTAATATTCATTTTCAATACAAAATATACGCCCGACCACATGGCGTCGTTGTGGTGTGGTTGTGGCTGTGGTGTGGTTGTGGTACGTGTGAATTGCACCTTATACTGTGTGCCTGTGTGTCTGCGTGGGTGGAACCCTCTACGATAGCTTCCAAACGCTTAATCCAATTGATCCGGCCCGGTGGCATAGTGGTTAGGTCGCCTGATCTTAGATTGTTAGGTTCTGTGTTCGATTCCCGGCTGGGTCGCCATTTTCCGTTGGGATACAATACCTCATACAGACATAGAAACACAGGCAGATTTCTTTTTAAAATCGCCTTAATTGTCTCACTCCCAAGAAAAATGTGCGTTCATATTCCTTTTTCTCCTTGTCAGTTGGTGAACCGAAAAAAAAAAATATGCTAACCCGCAACCTGAACAATCCAAAGCTTTTTTATTTAACCCTTCGGCTACATAACGATCAAATTTGGTTGCACATCAGAACACTGTTGGCTACGTAACGACCAATATTTGCGGCTTGCTTCCGGAGCGAACAGTAATATTATTTTCTAATTCGAACGCATCCTAAAATCCATTCCAAATATCTCATTATTACCATAGATACATAGACAGTCGCTAGAATAATTTAGCGCGTCATTTCGCGGATATTTCTGGTAAAATTCCATTGTCAAATATCATAATTTTTTTTTTTCGAGAAATGATCAAAATATTTATTTGTTTTTATAAGCTAATATCTAAATATTTTTTACGTAATATATTATTACCTTTGATAGAGAATCCAATAAAGATCACGATACTATTTACAATTTCTAAATAAGATTCCGTATTTTTCCGTAAGACAAGTACAAGTTAGAAATGCCGAGTTTTTTTCACTTTTTTGACTTTCTCATATTTATTCATAATTATCTAACTGTTTTACAAAATGAGATTGCAATATTCTATATATGAAATTTCAATGCGATAAATGCATAGTTATTCTTTTTATGATTCCTATAGTAATTCCATAGTTATAGTACTTTTTGTCGAGCGCGGCGATATTGCAAGAAATTCCAATAAATTGCCGCGGTCTGCCATGAAATTATGCCGCTACTCGAAGGGTTAAATAATATATAAATAAATAAATAAATAAATGATAAAAGTGGTGACGCCAGTTAAGCTAATCGTCCAAGTGGACCATTATTTGATAATGCCTATGTTATGCCTTAAGTTAAAAAATTTCAAAGTATAAAAGGACTTTTTAAAACAAGATTTACTTTCCACCAGGGAGTTCCAGTGGCAATCTCCCGGCTCCATCTTCAGACCCTCGTCATTAACTGTAATAGAAGTACTCAAGACAACAAAACAAACAAGTCGAAGACTATCGCGGTTGTTTGACATTCATTATAAATAGGATAGAAAACGAATTTACCGCGTGAAATTTGTAGCACCCGACGTTTTGGTGACGTTGCAGCAGCCGTTGTCCAGTCTACCCTGGAAAACGGCGGCTGCAACGTCACCGAAACGTCGGGTGCTACAAATTTCACGCGGTAAATTCGTTTTCTATCCTATTTATAAAAACAAACAAGCCCAAACTCGGCTATCTTAGTACTTTCTATTAGGGAGTTGCAGTGGCAATCTTCCGGCCCCTTCTTTAGACGCTCATTATCATATGAGTAGTCGGCGAACAAAACGATCTAAATCGGTTTTGGACCTAAACATGTATTTTTTTATTAATCGGTACGCTTTGGGCCTTTCTATCGATTGATAAACTATTAACTAACAAAACGACCTAGAAACCTCAGAAAAATGAGTCAGAAATCACCAATTTCGTTCAAAGCGATCTATCGCTAGTTGAAAATGGTTGATTATTTGAAATTAAAATAATTTTCTTTCAAAATGATCTAAATCTCATACTAAATCATAGCCCGTAAAAATGTTTTCTTTCAAAACGGTCTAAATATGTATATTTTTTTTACACTTTTTCTTGTTTTTGTCGTGGTATCCCTAATTTACATATGGCAACATTCACATTTGCACATAGCTTCGGTAAAGTAAGTTACTGTAAATGGTGAAAAAAATGTCATCTGGTATGGTTGCGGCACTTAACGCCGGTTCTAAGAAAACATATTCATATATTTCTTAAAAAATATTCAATATTTTGAGATTTTTTTACATTTTCATTAATTAAGGATTTAATAGATTAACAATGTAGAAATATAAAAAAGGAAAAAAATGGCCTAAATGTTTTAGTTTTTTATTTTCTGTTTTTATAACAGCAGTAGCAATCAAAACGGTATAATTTATGAATACAGTTGCGATCAAAACGATCTAAATACCCGGTATCAATCAAAACTACATAGATCATTGTTACTTGTAGTTCACTTAAAAATGTTTAATTGTAAAATAAGCGAGTCAACACATTCTACAGTTTCTATACAGATCTAAAAAGATCTGTATAGAAACTGTAGAATCCAACCAAGGAGTGGTTTCAACAGAAACCAAGGAGTGGCTTCAATTAGCGGAACATCTTAGATTTCAATACGCTAAGAAGTGTCTTCTTTGCTGTCTGCGAGTCGGTTATTCGATATGGCATCGTAACTTGGGGCTGTGCGGCAAAAACGCTTCTGGCCACCCTTTACAAAGCGCAAAATGTTATACTGAGGGTGATCAATAAAAACCCCAAACATATTCTTCCGATGACCTTTTCCGAGAGTATAGAGTGTTGAGTGTGAGAAAAATGTTCGTGCATACTAGCATAGCAGAGAGTTACTACTCTCGCTAAATTTCAGAGTGAGCTAGGAGAACAGAAAAAAACCAGCAATCTCGTGTAACAAAAAGATCGAAACAAACAAATTTTGCAATACCACTCAGGAGATCCGCTTTTGGCCAATCCAGTTTCTTTTATCTTGACCCCAAATTTTATAATTGCCTATCACCAAACATTAAAGACATTAAAATTTCATATAAATTTAAAAATAGTTTGAATGCCTACCTCTTAAATTGTACAAATGCAGATATTGAACACCTTATTAGATAATTGAATCTTTATAATAAAAACAAAGTAGTATATGTACCTAGTAATATAAATTGATGATTTCTAAATATAATTTTATTTTCATTTTTGTGAATTTATTTTGTATATTATTAATACATAATAATACTTATTAACACATATATAAATATATATAAATTTTTATCATGTTTTAAAATAAAATAATAGGTTATTGATAATTTTCATGACATTTTCTTACGAATTTTTAATTGGGTAATTAAGATATTTCTGTTACATTCGGTATGATTTTGTTTATTTAAATAAATATAATATTATAGATTTCTTAGGATAATTAAAATAAATTGTCTACCTTGGAACAGGCGGCAGCCTAGTTAGGTTAAGACTTTTGTATATTGAATCTACTCATAATTTGAACTCAATAAATAATTTGTAATTTGTAAAAAAAATATCTTCTGATGTTCTTCGATATCTATATTTTGACATTATTAGCTAAAGTTTAGTATAGACAATCTCGACTATTTTCAATGACGACTAACTCTAATCACGACTTTTTTTAATCTTGAGTTATTTTTGTTGTTTAATCTGGCCATTTCTTTATCCCATATCCTTGATGGATATAATCATATCCACCACTTTTTATCTCATAACCCATATTCTTGATGAATATGGGTTATTTTCTTCGATGTATGTATAGTGTATTTTTAAGCTATTTTTTTGTGAAAATCGTGAAATTGGGTTACGTTTGACGTAGTTTGAAAATTCTTCCGATCTGCTTAAAATTCTCAACGGCGATGTTGTAATTCGAGTTGTATTATCAGATGGTAAACTGGATTTGTTATATAAAGGTAATTAAACACGGTACAATGACGAAATACAAGGCAGATGCACCGAAACAGATTAACACTGGATACGATCGAATAAGTGCGTTTGGTTAGAACGAATATCATTTTTTTTAATACATAGGTACTTATAGATTTACTTTAAGCATTACTATGCCAAAACGCCAAAAACCGCTGATTGCCATTCGTATGGACTGAGATAATACTCTCTGTCTCGTTTCCTACCGTGCTTATTCCCAACTAAAAATATTTCCTTCTCATTTACTATACTTTTAAATATGTGTATATCATGTTACGTCTCCTCGAGCCTATAATAAAGTTTAAAAATGTAATAATATTTTTATACAATCTCGCGTGTTCATACATGTGACGCGTCTATCCTACTCGCTCGCTCGGATACGCAATTGAAGCGCATTTTTTTCACATATCTTTCTCCCACCTCCCCTCTTTAGTCATGTGCACTGGCCTCCTTAATCGACTAGTGATGCAATTTGAGTTGAGTGTTGATTTTCTTCAACGTTATTTGTGACGCACGCGGTTTTTATTGCTATTATAATAACTTTAAAATACTTTGCTGTACGCACTATCTGTTTTATAAATAATGCGACATTTACAGGTCGCCTTAAGGTTTATGATGACCTGCCTAGATCCTCTAACGTGGATCCTCATTTACATATCAAATACCCCCATTTTTTCTCGATGACATGGACCCCTGCAATTTGAAATCGACCCCTGGGGGCCCATATACACTTGGTTTATATAAGACAATTCTCTGGCAAAGAGGTTGTTTTTTTTTTTTTTTATTTCAAACCAGTTGATAGGAATTCCTATACTTAGTTATGTCAAACACTAACAAAAATAATAAGTATAATATTAAAATATATACCTATTAAGGTATAAGGTATGAACGTCGGTATTGCAAGGTATGAACGTTGAACATCAAAGCGCAGATTTTCTAGGTTATATAGAAGAAACAACATTTTCTAATATTTACAATCAAAATTCTTACATAATTTTATAGAATTTTCATGTGGGCAATAGTACTAAATAATCAAACAAATATTGGAACATTTCACAAATTGCCATACGGCAAGATATTTCAAAGAAAAAACACAAATACAAACAAATCCGTAATAATAATAATAGTCAATAGCCAATAGTTAGAAGAAAAAAAAACGCAATTGTAAATAGTCAATAATAGAAATAATAGGGAATAATAATAGTCAAGTAGGTCAATAGAGCTGCGAAAAATTGATATTGGCGAAATCCTCAATGCTATAAATGGGGTTTTAATCAAAATACCCTGTACCTTTTTCTTAAAGTGAACCTCCCCAAGGCCCCTGATGTGTAATGGAAGTTTGTTGTAGAATAAGTAAGATTGGCAGAGAAAGCTATTTCGAACATTACTCAGTCGCACCTTAAAATAACGCATGTCCTCTTTATTTCGCGTATTATGCGAATGAATATTTGAGTTATGTAGTTGAAGTAGTCTCGACATTTTGTCTCGTATACATGATGTTTTGGTATATATACGCGGCGCACAAAGTCATGATACCAGATTCGATGAAGTACTGCTTGCAAGATGTTCGCGAAGATATTGAGAACAGATTTCTAATCGCTCGTTTTTGTAGGCGATAGATCCTTATAACATTTTCCGCCATTCCCCAGAACATGAGGCCATAACTTAATAGGGAATGGAAATTGGCAAAGTAGACAGATTTGGAAGCTTCAAAGCCACATAACAATTAGATTTTTTTTATGGCAAATGTGGCGCTACCTAATTTTTTGCTCAGTTTTTCTAGGTGTGTCGACCATTAAGACCAGAAGAAAGCCACCCTAATTTTCTACGCTCGTGGGATCGCCCTTTTTTATATATCGGTGTAATCTTGGCTACTTTATGACAATCTGGAAATATTCCCTCTGAAAAGCTTAAATTGTAAAGATATGTTAGACAAGGTGCCAGTACACGTTTATGGATTTTAATTACGCTAACAGGTATATCAAGACCAGTTGATTGTTTATTCTTTGGAGAGTTGATGCATTTTTCTATTTCTTGATTATTGATTGACAGTTTGATCCTTATTAAATGTAGTTTATGTAGAACTCCTTGGATGCTTTCTATTTTTCTAGTCTTCATATATTTTTTGTTATTGAATTGCTGATTCTCTATGTTTTCTCATTATTTCTGTTTATTTTTATTTTTCTAGTTTTTATGTCTTTGTTATTTTTGAATTTCTATGTTTTTTTTTTCAATATTAGTTTTTTATAGACTTTTTTATAATTTTATGAGTAATTTTAAATGTAATTTTATTTGTAGAAATACCAATTTTATTTGATCGGGATACCCTGATCGGGTTTTTGAAAATAAATAATTCTTATTCTTATTCTTATTCATTGCAGATTGCTATCATCTTGCGGTGTCAACTACAACGGGCGAGCCCGTCACCACAGGACGTTTTAACGATTAGTCGTTCTGTCGCCCTGCAGTGAACGTAGAAGACTTTGGACAGTACATTCTACGTCCAGCTACGTCACAACCCGTGAGAGTCCAACGCCTTACCGCGAGTGAGCCAGGAATAAACCCGGCGGGCTCGAGATACTCGCGCCCTCACTTCCAATTGTGACCAGATTTCTCCGGTCTCTCGATTGGTTCCGAGTTCGAGGTCGCTTGCGCGGTCCTCTCCCTTACGAAGCGGTGAAACGGAGTGTACCGAATCTGTCGCGGACCAAGGCGTCCTTTGCCCGACTCTGAACCGGGATCGGATGGCCAATGGTCATTTCAAGAGCAGTCGCCGTAAGGTAGACAACTACCCCCGCTCTATAGGAAACAATACAGTTCCCAGACTCCCCCGATTGTTAGTCGGAGAGCACAATCGATTGGCTTGCGCCGCTCGGTGCGCAGACCGTCCAGGAGAGACTGGTTGATTCCCAGGGGAGACTGGTTGACCCAGTGTCCTACGCAGGCTCGCACCCCATGCGTGGAGGCCATCGGATGGGTGTTGACCCGTGAGTGTGACCGACCCTGAAACAGAATGGGTCTTCGTGGCCAACTCAGCAAGGGCCCATTAGCTCCCTGCAGATTGCTATCAATATGAATGGCTAGAAATTTCGTATGATCAACATTTTCTAATACTTTATCACCATAGCTAATACTGAATATATTATTTTGGGACGGCCAAAGAGATATTGAGGGATTGATTGAGTAATAACTATAACTTTTTTGTTATAATAGCTTTACTTCGATACATCATTTATTCTTGCGCATGGTTAATTTCCGGCCCAGGCTTGTTTCGGATTACGGACTCTTTTCCAATCCTCTCCAATTGTAAAGTTGCAAATTTGTTTTTGCAAATTTTCATTTCGTTAATATTGAAATGAGCGTCTGCGACCTGACGCACCAGATCCGATTTTCCACGTTTGCCAAAAGAGCGTGAACGAGTCGAGCGAATGTATAATTTGGCGAATCACACATCTCTTTACAATTTGCAAAATAATCGAAGCGAGTATAAAATAGTATGTAGTCTACGAAAGTACCAATTATTATTATTCAACAATACAAATATTTTCACTTTTTAACGATGATAATTGGGCAAATCGTAATATAGTTCAGCTCAATTCCACTTTTTCTTTTGTAGTTGACAAAGAAGGGGAGAGTCGTATCGTATCCGACACTACATGTTTCTTCTTAATTACTCTACTAATAGCTGCTATATTATATTATTACATTATCTGTAAGTAAATATTTATAATAATACATAATATATATGTTTTTATAATATAAACTTACATAAAGTAGATATATTTCATATATCATATTTATTTTATTTATTTAAAGAATAGCAAAATATTTTTTAATGCAGTATTACATTATCACTAGAAGCTTCACTGTAAACTGTATCAAAATAGACAACGCCACTTAGCTAGGCATAGGCCCATAATAAGGCAAGCGTACCAAATAAAAATGTCTTGGGCATACTTCAAATAAAATGAATTTAATATTAGTATTTAAAAGCAAACTTAAAATGGTCATCTGATTCAGCGATAAGTATAATGATTACAGGACATTATTCCTGTAATTCATTGATTAATTTTAAACCCTTTTTCTTCAAATGTAATAATATTAAAAATTAACTTATAATAATAAACAAAGTCATCAATTACCAATTAAACAATTAAACAAATTATTCAATTACCTATATAAGTATTATTCTAATATCTAAGAATATATATGTTTAAGTATAATTTTATATAACTTATAGTACGTTATTTATGTTTTGTAACAGATGAGACTTGTCTTTTCTGCAAGAATTCACTTACCAAACGACACTAGTACCACCTAGAGACAGGTTAATTCCTAGTGAGGTGGTGAGCCATTATTATATAATATAATTAATTCTAATTAATTATATAATATACTTAATTCTAGTTAATTATATAATATACTTAATTCTAGCTAATAATTAATGAATTAAAGAGACGGTTATCGGCCTAATGTTTTTCTTTTTTTTTCTATTTTTCTGTATACCTACGCATGGATGGACTGTATGTTTCCCGAAATAAAATAAAAATAAATAAAACTAGGACTCTCTGGCTCAAAGAGTTAAAAAACACTAGGCAGACTTAGATTATGGTTCCAAGTAAATAAATTGTCACTTAATGTAAATAAATATATTACTATAACATTATATTACTATAACAAGTTTTAATATTTTTTAATAGGTACTTGTTGGTGGATATGAATATTAGCTATGCATATTTATTTTAAATGCGTTGAATAAAAAATTAAATAAATCAACAGCAATTGGCTTTTCCTTGCGGCCAAAATGTATGCGGTGTTAAAACCGCTAAATCCAATTATTTTTCAAATTTCCAACCCATAGGGGGGAATGACAGCAAGTTCAACCAAAATTTTACTCCTCCAGAAATGAGCGGCACGCAGTTTATACAGAGTTTCTCTATTTCTTCCAAGCCTCTGTTCATATAATCAAGAATCATGACTCTATTTTCATCTTTCATGTATCAAAATATTAAGTACGCTAGTAGACACGACCTAGCAGATATGCCGGTGAAAAGTGATTTTCATTATCACGACACAAGGAATACATTAAAAAAAATCATAAACCGAAAGCGGCTTAGCAAATTGCAATATAGTTTTATTCACCAACATGTGTGTTACTATAACAAGTTTCCAGAGTAAATGCAGCCATGAAGAGGACCAATTTAAAAATATAACTACCTATCAATAATTTAGTGAGAAACCCAACTTATGATATAAGGGAGTTTGATATTTTTACATTTATTTTCCATGCTTATGATTTGTATAATTTCAAACATAATACTATTATGATAGCTGACATTCTTACACCCGAATCTATAGTTGAGTATTGATCATTACTCGAGTACCGAGCAGTACTAGAGTAATACTTGAGTACCAGTTTTCATTTTATAGTCGAGTATTGAGAAAGCGAGTAATACTCGAGTATTACTCAGAGCTGAGTATCCGTCTGGCGATACTTGAGAGCTACTTGGCCCGGAGCTGTCAAATCGTTTCGTTCGTGCATGTGTATATTATTGTGTTTACGTATTATTTCGTAAAATGGCGGAGTTCCTACAATCAGGGGCGGATCTATATAAAGGCTTTTTGGGCTGCAGCCCAGGGCCCCGTGGATATAAAGGGCCCCAGCCTCAATTGAAAATAATGGACAATATTGAGAATTAAGAAACAAAATCTCAATTTTTCAAAAATCTTATTATAAGGTTGACAACCCTGAGATCAAATTCTCGCATCTATTCCGGGGTACTCCTCGCCGCTTGTTTTCAGTGTATTTTCTCAGTCATTCGCAACGAACAAGCTTCGTGTATCAATTTCTCGATGGATGGGGCGGACCGCTAGCGACACATTCTTTTGCAATATCTTTTTTTTTAAATCCCTCTTCATAGAAATAACATCTATGGATAGCAGTTGAGTTTCTACCGAGGTTAGTGCCTTGTCATTAGGTAACTTGTAATGAATGTTTGTTAAAATTTTACTTATATTAACTAGCTTTACAAATAATATTACTACTTGCTTAATTAAGCTACTAATTAAGATATTATTACAATTAATATTAACGTTGTTTTGTCTATTTTAGTGAAAAGTTAAATGTTTTGTGTGTCAGTTGTGTTTGTGTGTCTGTCATTTGAACAAATAAAATATTGTATTGTCCTCTTTTTTTATATATTCTGTACCTAGTAACCTAGACATCATTATCGAAAACAGTTTTTTGGCAAAATGGCAAGTAGTTGATTAAGTAGGCAGGCCCCCAAGTTATATTAGCCCAGGGCCCCATAAACGCACGGTCCGCCCCTGCCTACAATGGCTGGAGTAAATTGAGAGAATATTCGTGGTCGATAGTGCGGCAGCACGCTCTCGAGGGCACAATTTGTTAAATCTCCATATCGAAGTCCAAATAAAACACAGTCCAGAATAAAACGTAGAAGCCGATATGAGGGCGTTACGCTAAAAATCAGGATAAACGATTCTTACCCGCGTTTTGAAAGAATTCATGAAGTTAGAATCGAAGTTTCAAATTGTGGCGACAACAAAATAGGCGTTTTTTTTAAATCACCGGCCATGAAATAAAATAAACGATTATTTAATTCATATTTTATAGAGAAACAACAATAAAATGAGTATAAATACTCTATTTAAATCTTAATCATAATTTTAGAAGAAACATAAAAGATTAGTTTTTGTTTTCGAATAAATTACGAAATATTTTATTTTCCCCATGTTTTCCCCTCTACTCGAGTATTACTGAGCTGAGTAGAGGAACGATATTCGACTATATAACGCATACAATACTTAAATATTACTTGGCACCTGAGTAATACTTGGTTAAGTAAAGACTCAGGTAATGATCAATGCTCGACTATAGATTCGAGTGTTAGTCTTATTGCCGCCTAATTTATTTTACTTTTATTAATTAATCAAAAATACTATGAATGCATATTGCTGGATTTTACAATATTTTATCTTTATAATTCTACTTGAATTTTTTATCTCCCTGCCTATTAAGTTATATTAGTATATTTTTCTTATTTGTATGTAGGTAATATTTAATATAATATTACAGCCATGACAGCTAACATGACAGTTATGTTTTTAACAATAAAAGTGTTAGCATTTGATTTTGTGACGCGTCCAAGTGTAGGAATGCGTATTTGCTGGTGGTTCATTTATTGTAATGTTAATGTAATAAATAAATAAATGAAAAAAACCATTTCAGGCCAAGCGCTTTTAATTTGGTAGCTATTGCCATCTAAAAATGAAATCGTGCAACGCATCACGATCTGTATATAGCATCGCATTTGATTTAGATCCTTGCTTACTTTAGTTTCATTCTCCGCTACTAGATGGTACACAAAAAATAAAGTGACAATAAACAAACCAATATAATTAATTATTTTATTTAACAACATTCAAATATCACACTCAAATTTAAAACCATTAAATGTAAAGTTTATTTATGGATTGGATTAAATGTGCTTTATCTGTTTATTTTTGTTTTGGATATGCAAAATAACTACTTTTGGTAATTACAGTTTTCGAAAAGCAGAAAAGTAATAAACCAATCGTGTTTCAAAATTATACATAATTTCTAGATATTTGGTGTTTCTTACCATATCTCACATCTCTCCGAATTTCAAATTTCAAATTATTTATTGCGTTCAAATTATGAAGACATTCAATATACAAAAGTCTTAACCTAACTAGGCTGCCGCCTGTTTCAAGGTAGACAATTTATTTTAATTATCCTAAGAAATCTATGGGCCGGCCATGTGGCCCGACAACACGACGAACGGTGGAGCAAGCGCGTTTTGGAGTGGCGACCCCGGCTAGGCAGAAGAAGTGTGGGCAGACCACCGGCCCGATGGTCAGATGACATCAAGGAGATAGCTGGACCAGTCTGGATGAGGGAAACGGACAACCGATCCGGGTGGAGAGTGATTGGAGAGGCGTATGCCCAACGGTGGGCGAATACGCGCTGATGAAGAAGAAGAAGAAGAAGAAGAAATCTATAATATTATATTTATATAAAGAAACAAAATCATACTTAATGTAACAGAACATATATTAATAACCTAATAACAATTAGTAAGAAAATGTCATGAAAATTGTCAATGTTATTTTATTTTAAAACATGATAACAAATAATATGTAATAATAATATACAAAATAAATTCACAAAAATTAAAATAAAATTACCTTTAGAAATCATCAATTCATATTACTACATATACTATTATGGTTTTTTAAGAGGAAGGTCTACGACATCTAACCTGGTTGTTTGTAGCGATTATATATCTGAGCATATGTCCATACCTTCTCAAGTTGATGTCATCTATACCGATTATAGCAAATGTTTCGATAGAATTGATCATACAGTACTTTTATCCAAACTCCGATTAGTAGGAATTCGTGGAAACTTGTACAGGTGGTTCACGTCCTACATACAGAACAGGTGCCAGACTGTAGCTCTCAACGGATACACGTCATCACCAATGCAAATCCCTTCTGGAGTACCCCAAGGATCCCTATTGGGACCGCTCCTGTTTAACATCGTTGTGAATGATGTATCTTCGTGCTTCAAATTCTGCGAAGTAATCCTATACGCTGACGACATGAAGATACTCTGTCCGATTAACTCACAAGAAAGTGCACAACGTTTGCAAGAAGATCTCAATCGTTTTGACCGTTTCTGTTTGTTGAACAAATTGGACTTAAATGTATCCAAATGTTATTTATGTTCCTTCACTCGCAAGCCACAACCTCTTCTTTTTTCTTATACACTTAAGAATATCAATATTACTAGAGTAAACTCAATCCGTGATTTAGGTATAATCTTTGACACTAAATTACTCTTTGATGAGCACATCAATAGTGTCATCAGCAAAGCATCAAGAACATTAGGTTTTGTTCTGCGTTTATCATCTGAGTTTAAATCTATTAAAACCATTAAAATTCTTTATTGTGCATATGTACGTAGTCACTTGGAATATGCATCACAAATCTGGAACCCCAGCTATAACACTTACATTACCCGCATTGAGCGAATTCAGAGACGTTTTGTACGACACCTACAATTTAAAGTAAAAAAATTCTTTCCAGACTACACTAACCGTTGTCATAAATTTCACCTCTTACCTTTAGCCACAAGACGCCATATTGCAGATGTCGCCTACCTATTGAAGATAGCAAATGGCTCAGTTGACTGCCCGGATTTATTGGAGAAGGTTGGGTTGAGGGTCTCTGCTGATCCGATCAGAAGACCATGCACCCTGTTTATCCCCAGAGCTAACACCAATTACAGGCTAAACAGTTATCTATTGAGAGCAAGCCAAAGTTTCAATGATGTAGCTACCCAATATGACATTGACTTATTTAATATGTCAGTCCAGCAGCTCAAGAAGTTACTGGCTGACGCCTTCTTTGGCTAATCCTTTGTTCTATTTTGTTTAGTTTTTTCTTAGTCTACTTGTTTTTCTTTTTTTTCTCCCCCTTTTATATATCTATTCATAGATTTTTACTTGTGGAACCTTGTAATTGGCCTTATATACATATTAATTTGTAATAACCGTATACCTAGCTGTAAGATTCCTAAAATTAATAAAATAAAATAAAATAAAAATAAATAAAATGTTTTTATTATAAAGATTCAATTATTAAATATGTATTAAAATTCAATTATTTAAATGTGCAATAAGATTATAAACTAGCGTGACACTGTGCTCATGCGACGTGAAAGAATATTTTTAATATAATGGAGACTTTTCAATTATTTGTTAGCATTCTTGAGGATGGCGAAATAAGAGTAAGTAGTTTTCATGATCTGAAAAATACAAAATTCAATTTGTGGTACACCGACCGTCAGAGTAACCAAGAAAGTTAGCCTTTCTTGGATATTCTCACTCACCCCAACAAAAGTCACTAATGAGAGTGGGTAAATCCCGCCGCCAGGGAGGATAATTTTTAGTGTCCTCAATAAAACCAAAATTCTACTGTCTTTAAAGCGGCGAATTTGAATTTTGAATGCGACCGCGAAGACAGGAGTGAGTTTGATGTTTTCAAGGTAGGTAGTTTTTTAAATAAATTTTAAAAATAATACATGCTAGCGTAATAATACATGTAATACACACAACTTAACTATCTTTGGACACCTCATCTGTCAGAATTACAGAAAAGAGAGAATTACAGCTAGAGTCGATAGTGGTTCGAGTGATGGAAGTAATTCTGGCAGTTTTTAACTTTCCACTGGCGCAGCACATTCCTGGCGTTTCGTTGGGGGCGCTACAATACATCCAAATTTTATCCATTTTTTCAATGACGACACTTGGATGAAGACTGTAATAAATATTACTGGCATAATGGAATGAGGACTGACGTCATGCTGGGTTGGCCATGAAGACCCATGTGTTCAGGGTCGGTCACACTCACGGGTTAACACCTATCCGACGGCCTCCACGCACGAGGTGCGAACCTGGGTAGGACGTTCGGGCGAAGGACCTCCCCTGGGAATCAAACCTCTGGCGCTCCTGGACGGTCTGCGCACCGTGCGGCGCAAGCCAATCGATTGTGCACTCTGACTAACATATTGAGATGTCAACCACAACGGGCGAACCCGTCACCGCAGGACGTTTTAACGATTCATCGTTCTATCGACCGTGCAGTGAGCGTAGAAGATTTTGGACATTACAAATCCGACGTATAGCTACGCCACAACCCGCAAGAGACCAACGCCTTTACCGCGAGATAGCCAGTATATTACCTGGCGGGCCGACACTCGCGCCCTTGCTTCCAATTGTGACCAGATTTCTCCGGTCTCTCGATTGGTTCCGAGTTCGAGGTCGCTTGCGCGGTCCTCTCCCTTACGAAGCGGTGAAATGGTGTGCACCGAATCTATCGCGGACCAAGGCGTCCTTTGCCCGACTCTGAACCGGGATCGGATGGCCAATGGTCATTTCAAGAGCAGTCGCCGTAAGGTAGGCAACCACCCCCGCTCTATAGGAAACAATACAGTTCCCAGACTCCCCCGGCTGATCGATAACATCGAAGAGCCTTCGATGTTATCGATCACGATTTGCTGCTGATGAAATTAAAACATTACGATTTCGATGAAAACGCCTCGAACCTAATGAATTCTTTTCTTCGGAGCAGGCAGCAAGTGACTGCTATTGAAGACTGTCACTCCATAGCGGGCGAGATAGCGATAGACATACCGCAGGGATCTTGTTTGGGTAACACTTTGTTCCTATTATATATGAATGATATTACATCTGCCACATCGCGAGCTGAGTTGATACTATAAGCAGATGACACATGCGCAGTAATAGAAAGCGAGAGTGTACCATCGTTAACCAGCAATACCATACCTAACGTTTGTTGAATGAGTTGGGTGCATGGTTTGACGGTAATGGCCTGATACTCAACATTAACAAAACTAATGTTACGTATTTCAGCCACAGACCTACTAAAACTGAAATACACGTGACCGTCAAAAACGAAGAATTGACTCAAGTATTCTCAACAAATTTCTTGTGATTCGTAATCGATAATGAGTTACGATGGCACCTACATAAATGCTTTATGTGATAAATTGGGAAGAGCGTGCTATGCACTCTATCGCATCGCTTCATTTCTCGATTTATCCGCGCTGTGCATGTGTTACTTTGCATATGTTCATTCACTGTTAACGTACGTCGCGGAGTTATGGTGGCGAGCAGCCGACAGGCTGAGGGCCTTCGTTACGCAGAAGCGTGCAGTCGGCACAATAGCGCGTGTGGCGCTTGATACGCCAACTAGGCCTCTGTTTAGAGATCTCTGCATCATGACGCTGGCGTCCATTTATATAATGTAAGTTTCGCTGTTCGTTCGCAGAAATCTAGCCGATTTTGAAGTGAGTGGTGCGCATCACTACTATCCAACAAGATCCCGTAGCATGCTACGTTCGGTAGGTAATGCATTATCCAAGTCGGAGAGGCTAGCCTATATCGCCGGCCCAGCGGTTTACAACAAACTCAGCGAGTACATTAGGCAGGCGCAATCTCTTGACGTGTTTAAGATACGCCTTAAGAGGTACTACCTCAAAGATAAGGCGTTTTACTCACTGGAGGAATATTACTCGAGTCAAGTCTAAAATGCTTTGGTGGCTGAAGTGTTTAGCGATCTCATTGCATTATGTCTTGTATTTCCTCTTTTCACATTATTTTTGTGTTTTTTTTTCGTTTTTATGTTTATTTTATTTTTTCGTTTCGAATGAAAAAATGTTTGTTTGCTAATCTATATGGATGTTTGACAATCTGTATCTGACTTGTATACCAGTATACTAATAAAATGAATATGAATATGATAGAAATTCTTTATTGCACATTTTAAGAAAAACAACACACAACAGGCGGAATTATTGCCTAAAATACAAATCCAATCTCTTACAGCCAACCTTCGTGGAAGTTTAAGAATTTAGGTGCCAATAGATAAAACAAACAAAAAACTTATCACAAAAAAAATATTTAAGTAACAAAAAAACTTTTTTAAGCTATTGCATAGCTTTTATCGCGGGCCTAGGCCAGCGCGGCGACCGAATGAAGAAATTTCTTAACGAAAATGAATGATTTTAAACTGATAATTACGTCTAAACGAGTACTGCTTACGATTCAAAAAAAATATATGTTAAACAAGAACATTTTCTTAATATTCTTAGCTTTGAATATTTTAGATTTTGTTTATATTACATAGTGTAATTAATTTGTGAAATTAGGTCTAACCCAACACAAAAACGACTACATACGCAAATACTATCTGGCGTATTATTATGAAACCTGCACCATTTTGAAGATAATTTAATTATCTATCTTTTTATCTACGATTTTTTTTCGAATAATCTGTTTTTTTTGCTTTATCGAATAAAAAAATCGAGCGCGGCGCTCTATCGGTAGACGTTTAAATTATTCCGAATCATTTGCTACCGCAGCCGCAAATGATTCGGAATAATTTCAACGTTTTCCGATAGAGCGCAGTTATCTGATATCAGAAAAAATAAAATAAATAAAATAAATAAATAATTATAATTGCATAAGTTGTTAAAATGCTATGCAATAGCTTTACCGCGGCAGTCCCCGAGTGCCACACGTTTTTTTAAAATATAATTATGATTTGGAATATTCGTAAGGAGCGAAGGATAGGAGAGGATGGGATGAGACGTAGGATAACTAGGAATTTAGGGACATGAAATTCTTTTTCAGAGACATTTGAAAAGTAGAAACCGTTGGTGCGTTTCTGATATTTGACGGAAGCTGGTTACATAGTCTAGCTGCATGAACGGTGAAGGAAAAAGTGAAAAAAAGAAGAGTTATGAGTGGGAAACACAATTTTACTATCCTGACTGGAACGAAGTGGAAGACCATGACTTCCTAAGGTATTGAATTTTTCGGTTTGGTAGGAGGAGGGAGCGGTAGGATTGTTGAGGATGTTATAAAGAAGGGAAAGAATATGTATTTTCTAGGTATTGCGCACTAGTGATCTAAAAATATCTCACCAATCTTAAAATATCTCAATGAATCTGATAATATTGTGCACTAGTGTCTAATGTCATAGTCATACTTCAATCAAAATGTTAAAAATCTGTTTGCCATATATAATTGAGTACATTACCTACCGCTATAATAAACAAGTGCATCGAAACCTGTCAAGTGCCACGTCAGTGGAAAATTTCACTGATTCGCCCGATTCCAAAGAAAACACCTGTTTCTAGTTTTAAAGATCTCCGCCCTATCAGTATTCTTCCTTGCTTTTCAAAAATCCTGGAGAAGGCTATTTATTCACAAATGATTCCTATTATCGCGAAAAATAATCTGCTTCCTGATTACCAGTCTGGCTTTCGCCGCAATCATAGCACCTCTACTGCGCTGGCGCACGTCACAAATTTATGTCTATCCAACATGGATAAAGGCAAAGCAACTGCCCTCATACTTTTAGATTACAGCAAGGCTTTTGATTCTCTGGATCACTCTCTTCTGGTGGCAAAACTTTTACATCTAGGCTTTTCTGGGTCAGCATGCGAATTGATACGTAGTTATCTGTCAGAGCGTTTTCAAAAAGTAATTTTGAAAGATGTATCTGGCCGTCAATCGATTTCCTCTCTTCGTGAAGTTAAAACAGGCGTACCACAGGGATCGATACTGGGCCCGGTCTTATTTGCAGTATATACTTCTGACATAGCTGCAAATTTTGAAAACTGTCGCTATCATCTATATGCCGACGACACTCAATTAATGCATTCCATAGACACGAATTGTCCATTTTCAGCAGTCAGCCTAATCAATGCCGATCTTGAAAGGTTATCCGCTTGGTCCAATAAACATGGCTTACAAATCAACCCTTCGAAGTCATGTTTTATGATTATTGGGTCGAAACAGGGCAGGACTAAAATTGCTAACTATGGCTCTCTTCCTATAATGGTGGACAGTTTGCCAATACCACTGGTCACTACGGCTAAAAATCTGGGTATTCTATTTGATGGAAAATTACGGTTTGAGGAACATGTCAGCAAAAGCGTTGGGTGGGGTTTCTCACGTCTAAAGGCCTTATACAGAATTCGGGAGTACCTCAGCGTCAGAATCAGAATACTACTTGTAAATGCCCTTATATTGTCTATAATGGACTATGGCGATTGTGTGTACGGCCCCTGTCTATATAGGAAGACTGAGCGGAGACTTCAGAGACTGCAAAATGCCTGCGCAAGATTTTGCTTTAGGATTCCTCCACGTCATCATGTGTCACCATTCCTTGCGAAAGCTTCCATGTTGAATATGAGTAAAAAAAGGCAGCTCCATCTTGCGACCCTTGTACTCAAGGTAGTACGCAATAAACAGCCGCGATATCTTTACTCTATTATGACGTGGTCCCGTAACCGGCATGTCCATTCAACACGGGCACGTGAACAACTTGCTATAATACCCAAGCACAAAACTACACATTTCCAGTGCAGCTTTTCGTATTATTCTGCGGTTGTATGGAATCGGTTGGGAATGGCTTTGCGATCGAAATCAATTGCAGTATTTAAGGACCACTTTAAAAGTTTATTATTAAAGGAAGATATTTAGATGTCATAATTTGATTTTATTTTAAAATAACTATTGCTAATTGGATTATTACTATTTTCTTCGTTTATTTATTAATTTGTAACCTGATTATTTAATGTTAAATATTTTGATTTTGATTATTTTTGATTTATTATATGTAGATTATTAAATTTATGTAATTACGTTATTTTCTTTTAATATCATTTGATGTTAAATATCTTGATTTTGATTATTTCGATTTGTGTATTTATTTGTTTATGATTATTTGGATTTTTTGTTTTAAGATTTATTTGATTTGGTTATTTTATTTTAAAAATCATATACCTATGTATCAATAATTAATAGGTGTGTCCTGAAAACCAGGATAAGAGATATCCTGAGGATACCCCTAATTTGCAGCGTTTGTAGCTTTATTTCATAGTCTTTGTCTATTTATAGTTTTAATTTTTAATCTGTGTGTTCTTGTTTTTTTTTTGTATATGTTTTTTATAACAGCTGCAAATAAATAAATAAATAAATAAAATAAAAAAATAAAAATAAAATAAATATGTATGACATTTTAAAGACAACCCATTTGATTAGATTTAATAATTTATTTATAACACCACCAATAATATGTCGAACTGGCATACTTCCATTTGAATATCTATTTGATGTTATTATTGAGCATTAATTTTGAAAACAGGTTTTAACCTCCCCCCCCCCCCCCCCCTTACCCCCTGAGACGATTAAGACCATTTCCAGATTGTAGTCGTTCTCTGTGTCTGTTGTGTGTATGTGTGTGAATTCCTCTACGATAGCGCCCAATCGCTTGATCCAATTGGGCTGAAATTTGGCAAGCATGCATCACTTCATGGCAAGAGTTAAAAAGATTGTCGTTGAAATCGGTTCTCCAGAGGGCGCGCTAGTCATACTTCAATCTCGAAATATTGGACATGTAGATACTTGAAATTCGGTACACAGGTGCCTTGTTGGGTCGAAATCACCTTGTGAAATTGGTTGGAATATCTCATATACAAGCGACACAAATAATATTTAAAGTCCGCCGTATATTAATTAAACATTGAGGATCTTAAAAACAAAGACGCTTGCGATGCGTGGTTCGTTCGAAGTTCAAATTCAAAGGCTCGAGGCGATCGGCGTTTGCAATTTGATTGTTAAATTAAATGACATAACGCGCGTTCGAAATTTAAATTTTCATTGCTTTGCCTCGCCAATTATCTGCTTGTGCGCAACTCAAAACCAAACAAGAAACTCCTTCGCGCGCGAGCATAACTCGCATATTACCGCTTTTATTTTTAATTATGAGTTATTTTTTTATAATTGGGTGTCCGAGGCAGAGTAATCAAGGTATACCCGGAAGCTATTTCGCAACATCACGATATTAATCTCACGGCTCTTACGCAAATAATAAAGGCAGGAGTGGAGATTATTCATTTTCTGTTAATCGCGATTCCTACCATCGCTTTTTACGCGTCTCCTTACGCGACTATACCCATATTTTATTTATTTTTTTTATTTGTTGTCTGGGGCTTTTCTAAGGTCTTTATGAGCCTTGTAATACTGCGAACATTGGTGATCTGTTGTATTCGCCACCTACTATAGTTCTGCGCTTGTCAGAAGCCTCGTGTCATTTAAGAACCGCAACAGGCTTTTGGCGCCAGATTGTTTTTCCTTCTCAGGTTGGAGGTAATGACCACCCAAGTGGATGTATCTTTTATGCATCAGCGGGCCACACTCGCACATGCGGTGCAGAGGAGTTTCCTCTGCCCCTTGACAGAACCTGCAAATTTTTGTGTCTCGGAGCTTGAGGTTGTAAATGTATTTGTTGAGGCCACAATGCCCCATGAACGCCCTCACCAGTATGCGTAGATTGTTCCTATTTAGCGATAAGGCCTCACGGGCCTTCTTAGGGTCGGAGGTCTTAATTAGCGCTTTGGATTGATTCAACCCTGGCGTGTTGTTCCAGTGGTTGACGGATTGTTCTAAACATATTTGTTTGAGAATTAGGTTTGCAAGGCTTTTTGGTACGCCACAGCAAGGTTCAGGGCCGTATAACGTTCCCTTTGCTCCCGCCTTAGCAAGTTCGTCGGCTTTTTCATTTCCCTCGATTCCTGCATGGCCGGGAACCCATCTTAAAATTACCCTGTTCTTTTCGCCCAGCGAATTCAGTAGTGATTCGCAGTTTTGCACTAGCTTTGAATTAATAGTATTTAAGGCTAGTGCCATAAGAGCTGCCTTGCTATCTGAGTAGATATAGATCATACGGTAGTTGGCGTAGTTCTTATGGAGGTTGATATCCGCACATTCAATAATGGGATTATATCGATATAGTATTTGGCAGAATTGTATTATTTAATTATGTTTTTACGAAAACATAATTAACGTAACAGATATTTCCAAATCGTATTTTTTTCTAGACTATATTTAACATATATCCAATCATGATCTATCCTTTCTTGTTATTTACTACGTACAACTTTAACCCTTCAGGCCTCGGCCCCTCAGTCGATTAACAAGTTGATGTCCCAAAAAATTTTAGTAAAAATTAGTAAAAAAAATGAATTATGACATTGTTTCACCAAAAACTACTGTACCCATTAGTTCTTACTGCCAGTACTTACTGCCAAACCACTGTACCCATAATTAAAATGAAACATATTAACATAATAAAACATAATAAAATAAAACAAATTAAATTAAAATAAAATTAAAACGGGCCCGTCACGCTGAATCAATTTGTGGCCGATATCGGCCAATCGGGGCTTGAGGGGTTAAGAACTTTTATCCTACATACTACGAATTTACCTAATTCCTCGATTTGCTAGAAAATGCCATTACGGTACTTTTCAGCTGTGCTAACTGCACTGTCTAAATATCAAATTCTTGCTTAGCGGTAACGCGAACAATACGGGAGACCACAGCAGTAATTGGCGGATACAAACAGACCGATTCTTTTACGGATGATCGATATGAACGAACCCCCTAAGCGTAAAGTTCCAGTATCTTAGATTTATTTATTTATTTAAGAATTAATTACTATAAAACATTGATTAGCTTACAAAAATAACAGGAACCGAATGGCAAAACCTTAACCTTTTGCTTATTTGTTTCTGTCACTCAACTGGGACTAGCCCGTTCTAGGGTGTACAGGACTCCAATATTACAATCAAGTTTGCTTGATTGCTTGGTTGCCTACAAATGTACAAGTTTTAGTGAAAAGCTAATGACACTAAATTGCCCTAAAATGTGGTCTTCAGAATAAAATAAAAAATAATAATAATAAAAAAATATTTAAAATATATAATAAATAAAATGAAATTCCATTATTAAATCGGCAATAAATATAATATAAAATTCGATTAAATAATATAAATAAAGTTATATGTGAGAAAAGAAAGAAACAGTCATTAATATTAAATATTATGTTTTAAGTAATATAAGATTTAATATAAAAATACCTAGTCTAAAAGTATAATTCATTGTCAAAGTCAAATATTTTTTGGTAGTTAGTTCAATGTTAAAAAATACTTAACATATAAGTTTAAAAATATGTTAATAATTTGTACACCTAAGTTTTATTATACTATTATTTCTAACATTTGATGTATGGTTAGTCTGTCATGATTCGATAACCATTTCTTTAATTTATTTTTGAATTCCCTAAATGTCAAATTCATTTTTATTTCCATATTGATCAGATTGTAAAATCTCGGCGCAATGAAAGATATTCGTTCGTCCGTTAGTAAGCTCAGCAACCCTGGATCTCCACAGATTTACAATTATGTAACTCGAGAAGATATTCAAAAGATGCTTAGCGAATTCAAAATTAACATTGCCGGAATTGTGGAAGACAAACTCCTTATAAAATGCTCAGAATTGGCCGCTCAAAATAATTCCATTCTACAAGCCATCCAATTAATGTCGGCCAAGTATGATGACGTCATGAAGAGGGTTAATGACGTTGAGGAAAAATGTGCTGCCATAAAGTATATTAAGGTAAAGAATGAAACCCTAACAAAGCGGGTGACTTATCTCGAAGAAAAACTTGATGCAATGGAAAACAAAGGTTCCGAAATGGAAATCGAAATAAGGGGTCTACCGGAGTCTCGTCAGGAAGATCTTCAACAGTCACTGATTGACATAAGCAGTACTATAAATAGCTCAACCGACATGAAGGATGTAATCACAATCCAACGGAAACCTCACTCTGGTGCTCAGGCGGGTGGCCCAAAACCAGTTATTGTGAAATTTTCCAGACAACAGCATCGCGACAATTTTATCTTAGCTTTAAAACAATTCAATAAAAAATGTAAAAGTAACTCAGAGAAGTTGAATACATCCCATTTAAATATTGCCGGTGTACCAAAGCCCATTTACATATCCGAACACCTATCTCAGCGTACGAAATACCTATTCATGGCCGCAAGAAAATTTTCTAAAGATAATAAGTTTTCATTCTGTTGGTGCAAAGGTGGCGGCATTTATCTAAAAAAAGAAGAAGGAGCTAAAATATTTCGTATCCGAAGTGAAGAAATGCTCGCCCATATCATCTAATTATTGGCTTTCGTTTCTCTTAAAACTATATACGGAAAAACTCTATTTTATGTTAAATGTTAAACTTTATTATACAGCTATTACTTTAAAGAAGACATTATTCTATCGAATTATTCTTATATTTTTCACTGTATTATTATGTTGTCAAAATGTTGTTATATATATACTTATAAGTGTGTATTTTGTCACGTATTTGGTGAGTATTTATTATAAATATATACGACTTATACTCACAATTTTTATATCTTACAAATTCAGCCTTTACAAGTATTCTACTATACACGTATTTTCAAGTACACCAACGCAATTTGCCATTATTTTACCTTCCTTGCTAGATAAGTATGTTTTACTAGATGCTCATACCAGGCACAAATATTTATCAAAATGAATGATCTGGCCTATTCGTTAGATGAACTTCAGCAAATTACTTGCGAGGTATTCGACTGCTTGGAGATGTGCAAAAAATTTATTAAAAATATCAAAGGCATTAATATCCTCACTATGAATATTCGGAGTATAAATAAAAACTTTTCCGATTTTCTACTGCTTTTGCATAGTTTCGACTACCTTTTCGACGTTTTAATATTGACCGAATGCTGGATTAATGATATGTACACTCCAAAAATCATAAACGGGTTCACTTCTTATTTTTCTAATGGCATTAGGTTACAGAATGATGGCGTAATTATCTATGTAAAATCTAAACTGCAGGGGGTAGTAACGGAAAAAATGGTTGACGAATCCAACTGCCTTCATCTGCTGCTAGATGGACGCATTAACATATTCGCAATATATAGATCTCCGAGTTATCCTAATTTAACACGTTTTTTGCTATCATTAGATAGGCTATTAGAATTGTATACTAGTGAGTCTAATCTCATCGTAACCGGAGACTTAAATATAAATATCATAAATGATAAACACCGGCAAGCAGATGACTATCTGGACATGATGGCTCACCATGGTCTTTACTCCGCTATTGATAAGCCAACCAGAATTGATGGGTGCCATATTAGCTGTATTGACCATTTCATGGTAAAGTCGAAACTTCAGGTGAAATCTTTTATTTATGAAGCATGTATTACTGACCACTTTGCCATTGGTATATGTATATCTAAAAACATGAATAAAACTTTAAAGAAAAATATTATCAAAATAATAACTAATAAAGAACTCTTTTTAGAAACAATTAAAGCTATGGATTGGAATCCAGTTCTTCAAAATTGCAATACTAACTTAGCAGCTGAACTTTTCCTGAATAACATTACCCTTGCCATTAAACTTGCGTCTACAGAAAAAAATACAAAAATTAGTCGATCGAAAATTAAAATCAAACCCTGGATAACGGATAGACTATTGTCATGTCTTAGGAAACGTGATAAAATTCATAAAATGATAAGATGCAATCCTAATGACATACAACTCCTAACTTATTATAAAAAATACCGTCATATATGTAAAAGGCTCATTGAAAAGACAAAGGAAAATTACTACAAAGAAAAGCTTAAGGAAGTAAATGGAGATCCAAAAAAAACATGGAACATTATCAAGGACATAGCTTATGGTAAAAGTGAACAGAGACCAATACACTCAATTAAAATTAACAACGAAGTAAAAACGATTGATCAACATCCTAAAGAAACCTTAAATTACATCAATAAATATTTTGTCACTATTGGAGAAAACCTAGCAGGCCATATTCTTAAGAATCTGAATAGTACTGAGACCGCGTTGGCGGACGCCATCGATATTACGCAGAAAAAACCGTCTTTATTTAAATTCACTCCAACTAATATTGACGAGGTCAGTAAAACAATTAGAAGCTTAAAATCTAACTGTGCTCTTGGTTATGATGGAATCGATGGAGATTTGCTTAAGATTGCTATTGACTACGTCTCAGAGCCCATAGCTCACATAATAAACCAAAGCTTTATTACGGGTGTCTTTCCGAATTGCCTTAAATCAGCCAAGGTACGGCCTATACATAAATCAGGGAGCACTGACAGTATTACCAACTATAGACCAATCTCCTTGCTAAGTATAACCTCGAAAATTATAGAAAAAATTGCTAAATCTCGGCTTGTATCATATATTGAGTCGGCAAAATTGCTCTCCAACAATCAGTACGGCTTTAGGCAGGGTCGAGGAACCAACGATGCGATTAATTCTGTAACTGAATATATAGCAAAAAACATCGATAATGGCAAGAAACCCATCGCTACGTTCCTCGACTTGTCTAAGGCATTTGATACTGTATGTCATAACATTTTACAACGTAAACTATTGAGTTACGGCATAACTGGCAAGGAGAATCAGTGGTTCAAAAATTACCTAGAGGACAGATCGCAGATCACGGTAATCGATGGAATCGAAAGTGATAATGCAAAAGTTCGATATGGCGTTCCCCAAGGCAGTGTCCTCGGCCCGGTCCTCTTCCTATTGTACGTCAACGAGATATGTGACCTGCCACTCGGGGACAACACACGGATCGTCTCTTTTGCAGATGACACTGTCCTGCTGACGGTAGCCAATTCATGGAAAGAAGCTTTCGAAAAATCGCAGATGAATCTAGACATTGTGAAAGGTTGGCTAGATAGACACGTGCTGACGCTGAATGCTTCAAAGACTAAAATGGTCTCATTTGGATTGCGATCAGACGTTACAACAAGCGAATTCCAACTAAAGGTTCACTCTATCAACTGCTCTAAGCCACCCAACTGCGCCTGCCCGATCGTTCATAAAGTAGGCGAGATTAGGTATCTTGGTTTGACCATTGATTCCAAGTTAACCTGGAAGAACCAACTAAATGAACTTACATCACGCACTCGAAAGTTAGTATACGTCTTTCGTGAGCTACGTAATATTCTGGAAAAACCGACGTTAAAAATTGTGTACACGGCGCTTTGCCAAAGCTTATGGATGCACGGTATCATTGCATGGGGGGCCTGTACGAAACAAGTACTTGAACCACTGGTTAAAGCCCAGAAATTATTATTGAGGGTTACTTACAGAAAACATCCCCGCCATGACTCTGACCTGCTGTTCAGCGAAGCAAGTGTTTTGGATATTCGTCAGTTGTTCGTGAAACAATGCCTAATACATTTTTACAAGACCTTAGAGAAACGTTCCCGAAGCCAGCAGCAAAGACCAACTAGAATGGCTGAAGGGACGAACTATGTAATTCCTCACGTACATACAACCTTTGCCCAAAGACAGTTGTATTTCATCGCCCCAAAAATTTTTAATACTTTAGAAGAGTCAGTAAAAAATGTTCAAAATATACAACAATTTAAGATAAAAGTAAAAAAATGGCTCCTTTACGAAGTAGGTCGTACAAAGACTGAAAATGAATTGCTTCATACAATAAATTAAAATATGTGTGTGTGTGTGTATTATTATATATGTATGTATATATGTTTGTATGTGTATATGTGTATATATGTATGTTACTAACCCTTTATTATATATATTTGTATTAATATGTTTACTATTTTATGCCATTTTATTTCTTAATTTTCTTTTTTTCAGCTATTTTCTTATATTTTATTTCTTTATTCATTATCTTAGTGTTAGTATTGAAAGTAGTCTATTAGTCAGTACTACTCAAACGTCACTACTACTCCAAAAAACAAAGGCTATATATTTCGTATGCCCAGATACAGGCTGTTCGGTCTAGTTGGGCATTCGTCTAGAATGATCGTATGGGATGTATTCATTTTCTTATTACTTATATAAATAATTACAAATCATATCTGTACGATCTCACTGTTAACTCTATACCAAGTTGTAACAAATAAAAATAAAATAAAAAAAATAAAATGTCTTTGACCTTGAAATGTTGAAATGTTGTATTATTGCTGGGATGCGGTACTCGATTTTTTGCTACTATTTACAATGGATCCTCTAGTGATAATGTAATATTTTACTGCACTTCAAAAAGAGGCGCTTTTCTTTATATAAATAAATAAATACAATTAATAAAACATGCCGTTATACAGGGTTTTACAACAAGGGCGAGTCGATGTTGACAGTCTGTGGCTGCCATTTTGTTTCGGTGGCGTCTGTCAAATCTGTTGTTCATAATTCAGCCACTGTTGTTGGCAAGTTGCACGATTAAGCAGTATGGTAAAACTTATTTATCGACATGAGTGTTCGTTAGTGCATGGTTATCTCTCGCGAAATCGACTTGAATTGGCCAACAAGATCGTGCGAATTGTCTATGCCAAAAAGCCGCAATCAACCGATGTCCTAAAAGTCAACATAACCCAGGACATAGCTCAAATTCAGCTGAATCTTTGCGACAGAGTCATTGACAATTTAACCTCTCGGATCCGTGCCGCCGTGCAAAGCCACGGCGGACACTTGATTAAATGTTATATTCCATTCATAATGGAATAATAATTGGGCTTTTCAAATAAAACAATTATTTTGTTAATTCCTTACAAACAGCTTGTTTTAATATACATACTGTCAACATCGATCCCCCTTATGGGAAAACCCTATACAAATCGAGTTGTCAACTACGAACGGCGAAACCGTCACCTCAGAAAGTTTCAAGGATTGTTCGTTCTATCTCCCGTGAAGTAAGCGCAGAAGACTTGGACAAAACGGTCCACCGTCAAGCTCCGCCACATGCCCGTAAGAGGCCATCGCCTTATCCTCGAGATAACCAGGTATGTTACCCAGCGGGCTTACATTCACGCCCTTACTTTCAATTGCGACCAGATTACTCCGGTCTTTCGATTGGCTACGAGTTCGATGTCGCTTGCGCGGTCCTTTCCCTTACGAAGCGGTGAAACGGTGTAAACCGAATCTATCGCGGACCACGGCATCCTTTGCCCGGCTGTTCACCCAGGATCGGGTAGCCGATGGTCGTTTCAAGAGCAGTGGCCGTAAGGTCCGCTACCATCCCCGCTCTATTGTGCACTCTAACTGTTAGTCAGAGTGCACAATTGATTGGCTTACGCCGCGCGTGGAGGCTGCCGGATGGATGTTGACCCGTGAGTGTGACCAATCCTGAACAGAATGGGTCTTCGTGGCCAACTCAGCAAGGGCACATTAACTCCCGGGAAAACCCTATACAATAAAGATCTATTCTATTCTATTATTCACGCTTTTCACTTCTTTCTATATGTCCTGGGAGTCATGTGGGCGAGTGCCCACCGGTGCCCACCGGTGCCCACCGGTGCCCACCATGGTGCCCCACCTAAGTAATCCACAATTTTTTTAAATGAACGCCGCATAACTAGGCCTAGGCCCGTACTAAGGCAAGCGTACCAATTAACAGTGGCTTGTGCATACTTTAGAATACCTAATTTTAAAAATATGCTAGGTATCAAATAATATTAAAAATTAAGTAATAATAATAAACATTGTAATTTGAGTGTCGTGTGATGTAATTGTAGTGTAGTGTAGTGTGATGTAACTGTAGCTGTAGTGTACTGGAAAAATAACATTCAATAAATGGTGATCAAATTGAAATATAATGACGTAATAAATACAAAAAAAATATAAATAATAATAATAATGAATAAAAATAAATGGAAAAATGATATCGCAACAAATAGTTCAAGAATCAAATTTAAATAGTCCGAGGATATAATTGTATATAAAATGTCCATGTTACAAATTATAATATAATTTCAATATAATTCAATAAAAAAAAACACAAGAACAGCGATTTAAAAAATAATAATAATAGTAGGTATATACTTACTTGAACTTTAAAATTACAACAAAAATACGAGGCTATTTCCACATGGCAGTATCTTGCAGCTAACCCAATCAGTGGGGCGGTGTCGACTTCAACGGGCGAACCCATCACCCCAGGCTGGTATAACGATAGGTGATCGTCTTTTCTACAAAATACATCTCGTTTAAACAATAAGCATTTCCCAGTCCAGTCCGGGAAAACCTTCCAGCTATGTAAGTGGCTTTTATTATTTTAATTTTTTCATCAAAGTGTCATCCTTTAAACGAATTCTTTAAAAAAAGATTTTACAAAAAACCAATCATATATATATATATATATATATATATATATATATATATATATATATATATATATATATATATATATATATATATATATATATATATATATATATATATATATATATATAATTATTTTCAATAATATATAAAATTAGATTCATGAAAAGTTACTTATCTGGGGTCCTGGTGGACCAGAAACATTTTACCGATAGTTAATGTCCTCTTTAAATACTTAGGGCAGCAGCACCTGTTTCCGCAATTGATAATTTATGATGTTCTTAGTTATTGCAGCCGAATTACTGTATGCCCTTGGATGTAATAAGTATAGGAGGATGGTTTCTGTAACAGAAATGGATGTTAGTAACTATACTTATTACATCCAAGGGCATACAGTAATTCGGCTGCAATAACTAAGAACATCATAAATTATCAATTGCGGAAACAGGTGCTGCTGCCCTAAGTATTTAAAGAGGACATTAACTATCGGTAAAATGTTTCTGGTCCACCAGGACCCCAGATAAGTAACTTTTCATGAATCTAATTTTATATATTATTGAAAATAATTTAAAAAAATTTACACCCTTAAAATATCAAAATATATATATATATATATATATATATATATATATATATATATATATATATATATATATATATATATATATATATATATATATATATTTGATAAGGTTTGTAAAGAAATCCGTTTATATAGGATGATGTTTTTATTTATTTTGATAACATTATACAATCTTTATTAAAAACTCCTCTGCCAGAAATTAAGATTGAAGTTTCTTCTTTTATTTCATTGAGCATATTGAGGTTTTTTTATTTTTATTTCGATTTAATGGCTCGTTGATAACAAACGTCGTGCACATCCGTAAGTATATCTCATTCAAACATAAGCATTTCCCAATACAAGCTGGGATTTCCTTCGCTACTTTTTAAGTAGCTTTTACTAATTTTATATATATATATATATATATATAAATATATATATATATATATATATATATATATATATATATATATATATATATATATATATATATATATATATATATATATATATATATATATATATATATATATATATATATATATATATATATATATATATATATATATATATATATATATATATATATATATATATATATATATATATATATATATATATATATATATATATATATATATATATATATATATATATATATATAAATATTATATATATATATATATATATATATATATATAGTATAAAAGTATGTATGTGTATGTGTGCATATATGGATATATATTTTTTCTGTAGATGTATATGAGTATCTATATTTGTATATGCGTAAATATTTGTAGTTTCATATTTGTCGATTTTAAAACAAGTACTACCTATAGTTCAAGTTGACAGTGCACACTTAATATCAAGTCATTAAAATCCTGCCTTGGAACAGGCCTAGGCCTGGTTAGGCGACCGTGTCCAACATTAAAAATAATGTCGCATCAATTTCTTGCTAACATCTAACTTACAAATAATTGTTTACTAGATGTGTTACTAAATAAATAAATAAATAAATAAATAAATAACCTGTTTAGCCATGCCAACATGCCCGTCAGAGGCTAACGCCTTACGGCGAGGCATCGGGAAAGCTAGCCAGCGCGTAGCCTCGCGTCCTAAACAGCAGTTTTGAAGAATATCTCCGTCTGGAATTTAACACCAGGATACCTCCTACCTCCCGACTGGTTACAGGTTCGAGGTCGCTTGCGCGGTCCTCTCCCTTAATTAGCGGTGATACGGTGTCTACCGAATCTATCTAAGTAGAGGCTTAAACCTAGTCAAAAATGTAACGTGGCTCGAGTTGCATGGGATTGGGATGAATCAATTTGTCGCTTTATCTTAATTTTAAAGTAACAATTTTTTTCTTGTGTAATCTTAGTTGAAGTATAAGATAATATACACGAAGAGGATATATAGGATGACATACAGATGATATATATGATGACACATAAGATGATATATATGAATCGTATTTTGTGATTTTGTGTCAAATTTCAAATTATTTATTGAGTTCAAATTATGAGTACATTCACTATACAAAAGTCTTAACCTAACTAGGCTTCCGCCTGTTCCAAGGTAGACAATTTATTTTAATTATCCTAAGAAATCTATAATATTATATTTTTATAAATAAACAAAATCATACTTAATGTAACAGAAATATCTTAATTACCTAATAAAAATTTGTAAGAAAAGGTGATGAAAATAAGTCAATAACATTTTATTTTAAAATATGATAAAAAATATATATTTATATAAGTATTATTATGTATTAATAATATACAAAATAAATTCACAAAAATTAAAATAAAATCACATTTAGGAATCATCAATTTATATTACTACATATACCTACTATTGTTTTTATTATAAAGATTCAATTATTTAATAAGGTGTTCAATATCTGCATTTGTACAATTTAAGAGGTAGGCACTCAAACTATTTTTAAATTTATATGAAATTTCAATGTCTTTAATGTTTGGTGGTAGGCAATTATAAAATTTGGGGCAAGATAAGAGATACTGGATTGGCCAAAAGCGGATCTCCTGAGTGGTATTGCAAAATTTGTTTGTTTCGATCTTCTTGTTACTCGTTCATATGTCTAAACGTACCCAGGTTGACGTCGTATATACCGACTTTAGTAAAGCTTTTGACAAAGTTGATCATCTAATTCTTATAAAGAAGTTGCAACTGGTCGGCATACAGGGCGATCTTCTAAGGTGGTTTGCGTCTTATATAGAAAATCGCTCTCAAAGTGTAGTATTGGGTGGATTTAAGTCTGACTGGGTAAAAATAACATCTGGAGTCCCACAAGGTAGTCTACTAGGACCACTATTGTTTACTATATATTTGAACGATATCAATCAATGCTTCAACCTTTGTAAATTCCTCCTTTTTGCTGATGATATGAAGGTGTATGCACCGGTAAGGACATTGGACGATTATGTATAATTTCAAAAAGATCTAGATAGACTGTCTCTTTACTGCTCGGCAAACCGATTACACATCAATGCTTCTAAGTGCGCAATTGTTAGTTTTACAAGGAATACTAAAACGCTAAATTTTAGCTACAATTTAAATGGACTTCTCATCCCAAGAAAATCTGTTATAAAGGACTTGGGTGTTATTCTAGACAGTAAATTAAATTTCATTTCCCACATTGACACAATAACTGCCAAAGCATACAGTATGCTGGGCTTTATTCTCAGCCTAGCCAAGCAGTTTAATTATAATAGGTCCCTTATAATTTTATATTATGCTTATGTCCGCAGTCACCTCGAATACGCTTCGCAAATTTGGTCTCCTTGTTACAATATTCACATCAATAGGATCGAGCGCATTCAAAACATGTTCTTAAAAAACTTAAATTATCGGTCTTATGTAACTTTTTCAGATTATAACGAAGCTGGTGACTATCATGGGCTTATACCATTAGAAATGAGAAGAGTTAGTTCAGATGTAATATTCCTATATAAGATATTAAATGGCTTTATCGATTGTTCTGAATTGCTTCAGCTTATAAATTTCCATGTACCCCCACGGCCTTCCCGCCAATTCAACTTATTTCATCTACCTCAAGTAAGCACAAACTACGCCCAAAATAATTACATTTATCGAGTATCTTATTTCTGCAATACCAAGCTAAGCGAGATTGACATGTTTAATACAACTGCGACTGCGCTCAAGACTCTTATTCCGGGTCTTCTGAAAGGCAATATTCAAGGACGAGTGAAATAATTATATTATTTTTTTCTGCTTTCTTTTCTTTCTTCAATATTAAAATAAACTATAAAATTTCCCTAATAATAAAATAATAAAATAAAATATTATTAAAACAAAATTTATATCTTTAATTCCCCTCCACTTCCTCCTATCCCATTCCTAGGCGACTGTATATTTTTACTATCTTTAAGTGGAAACTTTTAACTGGCATTGTCGTCTATAAATAAAATTCTGATATTTCTCCTGTAATAGCTGTAAGTTTCCTTAATAATAATAAAATAAAAAAATAAAAACGAGATTGCTGACTTTTTTCTGTTCTCCTAACTCACTCTGAAATTTAGTGAGAGTTACCAGCACAAACATTTTTCTCACACTCATCACTCTATACTCTCGGAAAAGGTCATCGGAAGAATATGTTTGGGGTTTTTTATTGATCACCCTCAGTATAGTCTTTGGCGCTTTGTAAAGGGTGGCCAAAAGCGTTTTTGCCGCACAGCCCCAAGTTACGATGCCATATCGAATAACCGACTCGCAGACAGCAAAGTAGACAATTTTTAGCGTATTGAAAAAAGAAAGCGCTTAGAGAAGAAGAAACGGCCCCTCGACAGGTGTGTGAGATGTTAATTTGTCAGCAATTATTGTATTAACCCCTCTCATCGCGGAGTAAAAATTCAGCTGTCCCATCCGCGCGAGACCTTTTCGCGCGCAAAATCGACGACCTTGATAAAAACGACCATAACTTGTAAACCACTATACGGATCATAAAAAGAAGAACTGTAAAATGATCGCATTGAAATTTGACATATAACACATTATAACCTTATCTCGTAAATCAATTAAGATAATAATGGCGACAAATTACAAAACGCAAACGGCCTCCATCGTGTCGTCATCACTGGACCAAGTGGACGCCTGTCATTCCAGTGTATTAAAACTTGCATCCCCAAAAGGACGCCTGTCATTTGTCGGGTTAATTAATAGAGTAGTGCGTTAGTTAATTGGCCATCGCTTGCAGATATATTTATGGTCGATCAGATGCTTGTTTTAGTCTGAGAGCTCGGTGCAGTGCAGTCCAACATCGTGTTGTACTTTACAAGACGACCATATCGTTATAACATCTTGATGTGGCGGGTTCGCCCGCAGCACTAATTAACTGTATACATATTTTACTGTATAGAACTTATACCCAAATGTAGAGTATCGTACCGTACTTTAGTATTGAATGCGTTCGATAGACGAGAAATCCAACTAACTGCTAAATATCACCTAAGTATCCAGGAATGTATTCGTATCGAGCGGCAATATTGGCCCCGATTGCGTTTCTTTGTGAACTAAAACTAAAATTAGTCCAACCGAACGAGACAGAGCAATACGTTAGAGCGGAATATGAAACGAACGATCGTCGATAAATACTACCTGCCAAACTCGTCCGAATAAATTCGAGCATATTTCGTGCGGTGTAAGATTTGACTTTGGCGGGCAGTTTTAATGCGAAAAAGTAACAACCGGTCATCTGACACTCCGCTCTAGCGTATTGCACTGTCTCGTTCACACGGACTAATTTCCGATTTTAGTTCATGAAGAAACGCAATCGAGCCCATTGTTAAACGTATCGGCCATTTGATGTGGAATAAACCGGAATTTCTTTCATAAACCGCTTGAACATAAATTACAAATATGTTATACCTTATGAACAATAACGTTTGCCATCGTCCATGTAGTAGAGTTGTCAACTACAAAGGGCGAACCCGTCACCTCAGGAAGTTTTAACAAAGTGATCTCCCGTGAAGTGAGCGCAGTAGACTTAGGACAAAACAATCCACCGTCAAACTCCGCCACCTGCCCGTCAGAGGCCGACGCCTTACGGCGAAGCACCAGGAAAGGTGCCCAGCGGGCAGCCTCGCCCCCTGACTACCAGTTTTGGCAGGATATCTCCATGCACAGTGAAAGAGAATGAAAAGAAGTCAGTGCTGTGACTAGAGATAAAGAGTAGCAGTTATCTTTTGATATCAGAGGGTATCCATGCGCCGATAGTGAAGTAAATCTGCCGGTACGACAATTGTGAGCGACATCGTCGAAGATCTTGAACAGCATACGTAGAACCCTCATGTTTCTTTTCTCCCGGGTCGACAGCCAGTGAAGCTTTTCTCTGTACTCCGTCATGTGGTCAAATTTTCTGAGGACATGGATATAACGAATGCAGACATTTTGGAGACGCTCAACTTTGGTGGATAGCTCCTCTGTTAGGTCGAGAAATGCGGCATCTCCATAATACAGTAGAGGGAGGCATTAACACACCACAATCGCAATAAAATAAAATTGAATTGAATTCAATTGAATAAGAAGTATGGTAGGTCGCATTCACGTCAATCCCTAGACTATGCATTCCTACACAGCAACACCTTCTAGATTTGGCAACGAATTAGTTGTAAGCTGTATGAATCGCGAATGAATAAAATAAATATAAAATAGATGGTTTTTGTAGCGAGCTCTTGTACTACTACTGCATGGGTCGGCCTTACGTGCTCCTCTCCTCGGCCAAACGGTGAAAAGTAGAGCATACCATTGCATCACGGCGAAGGCGTACCTACCTATCTATCCATCCATCTATCCACCATTCGAGCGGACAGAACAGCCGTGTAATAAAGCACTGATTTCTGGGCAGTCGTGACTCGCGAGGGACGCGCTGCTGGGCGGTGAAACTTACTTAACATATTAAAAAGCATTAACATATTACAAGAAATATCATACAATTGCATCTTTTGTCTATTACCGTTTTAAACATTGTCAGCATTAGAAATAAATGCATTTTTAATTTGAACAACACGTATAACCGATATTTTTTTATTTATAGTTATTTTTTTATTTAGAAATTATTATTTTTTTAGTGTCAAATTCATTATTATTTCCATATTGATCATATTGTAAAATCTCGGCGCAATGAAAGAGTGATGTATTTGTCCAAATGAATTATTCCTAAATTTGATTTATTGCCCAAAAATAGCCTTAAGAGGGAAGTTTTTAGAAAAAGTTGCTTACAATCAAAGAATTTAGCTTCTTTATAAAGTTCATTAGTGGGATGGCGATATGGTCTACATATAATAATTTTTAATATAAATTTCTGCGCAACTTGCAATGGCTCTAGTAGCGTTTTACCACACCCACCCCAACCTATTATGCCGTAAGTAATAAGCGATTCACATAAAGCATTTCAGATATTCATGACATAAACACCAGAAACAAATCAAAATACATGTTACCTAAAGCAAATTTAAAAATAGCGAGACAAGTCAAGGAATACTCCGGTCCCTATTTTTTTAATATGTTACCTCCATATATTAAAGATATCTGTTTACGCCAGTTGCTCTGTGTGGTAATTGATTATACGCCTGCATTAGATTTGTGAGAAGGCGCCTTAAGATCATTCCAAATACCGGTTATTTTTTCCTACCCCCATCCTACTGTCAAAATACGAAAATTCTGTTCTGCATACTGGCTTCCTGTCAATGTTACATCGCACCGCATTTTATTTAAATTCTAACGCGTTTGAGTGATTAATAATGGATTGCTCATCCTAACACCGCACCTATAAACCCACCAATCTCGTGTGGACATCAAGAAAGTGGCTCCCGTGTCCTGACCATCTTAATTCCGGATTTTAAGGTAAGCCATCTAAGCATATTTGATGTAGGTAGTGTATCCGATTGCCACACGAAGATATTGTATGAATATTTGTAGTGGTACTTTGCCCAATTACAATATATTTATATAAAGATTGGTGGAACCACCGCTTCGAACCCCAATATGATGTTTGGAATCAGATATTATCCGCTATAATCTGAAACTTTATACACCATATTTTATGGACCAATTCGAGCCGAATTATCATTGAACTAGCATATGATATATATTTCCATTCGTACCAGAAACATTTATTAATTACATATTGAAAAATAAAAAACATAAAATTATCGCATACAATTTACGGCATAAATAAAAAAGCACATAGTGATATTAGGTATCGATGTACTTGTAATTTACACTGAACCTAAAATAGTTTAGTTTAATAGGCTACAATCGTACATAATGTCAAGTTACAATCGCATAATTATTGCATATTGAGTTGTGTTGATTACGGTTAAGGATAATGCAACGCGGCCATTCATAAAGGTTATTTAATTAAAAGTACTTAATTCATTATCAGATTATATACACAATTATTAGATTTTTTTGAATACCTACCGCATTTTTGTTTATCAGAAGTCAATATGGCACAACGCATCGTAATATTAGAAGCTAAGAAAAAAGCTATGTTTGAGCGCGTTAATAAATTATATGAAACGTCAAAGAGAGATCTTTCCAGAGATACGCGATTTGTAGATAGTTTCTTAGCGCAGAGCGAAACTCTAAGCGATGTTAATCGTTCTGTGATTCGGGAATTCACTCTTATCGTAGAAGAATTGATCGCGCTATACATAGCTTCGGACGAGAAATATGAACCCGATGTTCAAATTTTGAATGCGTTTGAAGATTTGGTGTCGCAAATAATCTTTAAGCGAAACCAATTGTTATCTCAGAAAAAACCAGGTAAGTCGGATATGCCGAAATGTTCTAATAGTTATATAAAATTACCAGCTATTGACATTCCATGTTTCGATGGAAAGTTAGAACATTGGTCAATTTTTTACGAATCGTTTAAAACAAATGTTCATTTGAATGAAACTCTAAATGATTCACAGCGCATTCAATATTTAATTGGTAAACTTACGGACACCGCTTTGAACATTATTTCTGGGATCATACCGACAGGGGAAAATTATTCAGATATTTGGAAAAACCTTGTTAACAAATATCAAGATAAACGTTCTCTAGGAATACATTATGTAAATAACATTCTTGATATTAAATCAACATCTAACACAGCCATCAGTTTAAATAATTTCAGTGAGAAAATATCTTCATCTGTGGCTGCATTTAAGCAACTTGGAATAGCAGATGATTTAGATTTTTTATTATTGTGTTGTGTGTCAAGAAAATTAGATCCAGTGACTCTTAATGAGTTCGAAATGTCTATGAGAGACAAGGAAATTCCTGCACTTAGTGAATTAATTGAATTCGTTAAAGGCAAAGCTAAAATTCTGGAACGCACATTTAATACTAATAATTCTCCTTATAAGAATGATTTTAATAAATCGCATAATTCAAAAAATAAACCGCAAAATATTTCAAAGTCCTTTATGGCTAATATCAACTCACCAAGAAAAATGTGTTCCTTGTGGCAAACAGCATTCCCATTTTTATCATTGCGATAAATTTAAGGAGCTCAACCCAAAGCAGAAATTTGATATTGTAAAATCATCTAAGGGTTGTATAAACTGCTTGAGTTATAATCACAGGAGCAGTAACTGTAAATCTGATAGCTCTTGTAAGAAATGTAACAAACGTCATCATACATTGCTACATTTTGATAACAACGAATCTTTAGCAAGACCCGCCAGTCATAATGATGGATCATTGACTAGTACGTCTTCCGCACCAATCATTGCGAATATATCAACATCTTTATGTGCCAGAAATAACAAAATACCACAGTCAAATGTGGTTTTGTCTACAGCACAGGTCTACGCTTACAGTAGTGAAAACAATAAAAGATTAATAAGGTGTTTGATAGATAACGCATCGCAAAACAATTTAATTAACATTGCTTGTTGCAAAAGATTAAATTTGAAAATAATTCCGCTAACTAATTCAGTTATAAAAGGAGTAGGTACCAGTACGAGACCAATCCATGGATTCACATTTTTGAAAATTGAATCACAGGCCTCACGCGATAAGTACAACATCCAATGTTTGGTGTTAGACCATATAACTGAATCGTTACCTACCGAATACATCGACCCGAAATTATTCCCAAAATTAACGACTATTCCTCTAGCCGATTTTAAGTGGAATATTCCAGGTGAAATAGACATTGTATTGGGAGCGCAATTGTTTCCGTACATTTTAATGGGTGGTAGAATTGAATTACCAAATTTGTCACCTTTAATTGAAACCGTTTTTGGATATATAATAATGGGTAATGTACCTATTACAACCGCATCGCATAAAGTAACAGATAACGTAAAGGCGTTAACCGCCATAACGCATATTGATCAAAACCAATTTCATTCAATAGCATGTTGTATCATTTCTAACAATGAGTTAGAAACAACATTGCATAAATTTTGGGAGCTTGAAGAAATTCCTTTCAAGAAGTTCTTCAGTCCTGAAGAAACCGCCTGTGAGAATATGTTCCGCTCAACTGTATCTCGTGATACGAGCGGCAGATATATTGTACACCTCCCTTTCTTGAAAAATCCAGTAGAACTAGGCAGCTCGCGTGCTGTGGCTTATGGACGACTAATGATTCAAGAACGCAAATTTAAAAACAATCCAGCGCTCCGTAACAGTTATAACGAAGTCATAAATGAATACATGAGGAATGGTTATTTATGTGAAATTCCTAATCAAAGTGAATCAGAAGATGGTTATTTTATACCACATCAAGCTGTGATTCGTGAGGATAAAACAACTTCGAAAGTTAGGATTGTTTTAGACGCAAGTGCAAAAACCCACTCTGGGCTATCACTTAATGACGTCCTACATGTAGGACCGAATTTGCAGACAGATTTAATGCTGCTCTTGCTTAATTTCCGATTAGGTGCTGTGGCAATAACAGCAGACATTAAACAAATGTATTTGAGAATACGAATGACAAAAGAACATCAAAAGTATCAAAAGATATTATACAGATTTGATTCAAAGGAAGATATACGAACATATCAATTCACATGCGTCCCATTTGGGCTAAAATCAAGCCCCTACTTGGCCATGCTTACGATACATGAGCTGGCTTCTAATGAAGGTCAATCCTATCCGAGGGCAGCTAAAATCGCTACGTCTGCTTTCTACATGGATGATTTGGTAAAGTCAGTTCCTGAAAGTCCAGGCAATCGTGATGCAATAAATTTGGTACAGGAATTGATATCATTTTTCGCAGCAGGAGGATTTGAATTGGTTAAATTTGCGAGTAATTCTACGGAATTGCTCTCTAGCTTGCCATCACAGAAATGTGCATCTGTGAACCTTTCGGACAACACCAACCTGAAAATACTAGGTTTAGAATGGGTTCCTGAAGTAGATGTCTTTTAATTTAAGATTTCGCCTTGCAATGAGCAATGCACCAAACGCACCATCCTCTCTGTTGTGGCGAGACTTTTCGATGTTTTAGGATTAGTCTCTCCAGTAATTTTATTCGCAAAGTTACTTATAAAATCTCTATGGATCGCAAATATTGATTGGGATGAAGTGCCTCCTGATGTAATAAAAAATGCTTATCAAATCATGATAAATGAATTACCATTATTATCAAATCTGAACATCCCTCGTTATTTAAATGGGCAGCATGGATGCACTGTCAATATAGTCGCTTTATGTGACGCAAGTTTGAAAGCATATGGCTGTGCAGTGTATTTACATGTTACAGATTCTGAAGGAAACATATCAGTAAATCTGTTATGTTCGAAATCTAAAGTCGCTCCGCTCAAGATAGTAACGTTAGCTCGCCTGGAGCTGTGTTCGGCGGTTTTGCTTTCAAAACTAGTCCGAATTGTTTACAATTCTATAAACCCAATTTACAACATTAATAACATATACGCATTCTCGGATTCCACAATAGCATTATCGTGGATCCATTCATCACCGCATCGGTGGTCCATCTTCGTCTCAAACAGAGTGGCCACTATACAAGAAAATTTAAATGCCAAGCATTTTTTCCACATAGGTGGAATCGAAAATCCAAGTGATTGTTTGTCACGTGGACTATTACCTTCGCAATTATTAAGGCATCATCTTTGGTGGCATGGCCCTGGATGGCTTGCTAGCAATCCAAATTCGTGGCCTGTAAAGTCATTTACGCCTTCTGCAAATTCTGATCTGCCAGAGTATAATTCAACAACGCTAACCGCTATTGTAAAAGAAGAATCATTCTTCAACCCGCTGGTCCTTCGAGTTTCCTCTTGGAAGAAATTACTTCATATAATGGTATACATATTACGCTTTATAAAAAAGATACATATATCAAAACTTATGGAATTAGATCACTTGAATTTGGCAGAAATATACATTATACGCATTGTGCAACAACATCATTTTTCTAAAGAATATAATGACTTAAAGAAAGGACGTATTCTTTCTAAACCATTTGTAAAACTAAATCTAATTTTAGATTCAAACGGCATAATTCGCATTGGAGGCAGGTTGTCTAATGCGGACTTGCCTTATGAAATGAAACATCCCGCTTTATTGCCTAAATCTGACCGTGTGGTCGATTTGTTGATAGATGATTATCATATTCGTAACTGTCATACAGGCGCAGATTTATTGAATTCACTTCTGAAACAAAAGTATTGGATCATGTCTGCCCGTAATGCAATACGAAAAAGAGTACGATTGTGTAACTCTTGTTTCCGCATACATCCAAGTGGTCCCACTCCGAAAATGGCAAACCTTCCGTCTTTTCGAGTGTGCGAGTCTCCAAAGGCCTTTGCCTACACAGGTGTAGATTACGCAGGGCCTATACATGTAACCTTGACCAGAAGACGAGGTCAACGGTCTCAGAAGGCATACATTTGCCTTTTTACTTGTTTAACAACCAGAGCAGTTCACATTGAACTGGCTTCTGATTTGTCATCGGATACGTTTATGTCCGCATTCAAAAGATTTCTGTCCCGACGCGGACCTATTTCTTACCTCTATTCTGACAATGGAACGAACTTTGTAGGAGCTAAAGCACAACTCAATGAAATATACAGTTTTACTGCATCTTCTAAGTTCAAGGAGATACTCAATGATGAGTTGCTCAACAGAAGAATTGTATGGAAGCTTATACCACCGCACGCACCACATTTTGGTAGATGCTGGGAGTCAATGGTTAAGAGCTTTAAGACGCATCTATATAGAGTGATAGGAAGTCAAATTCTAACTTACGAAGAACTTTTGACCGTCCTTACACAAATTGAAGCAATATTAAATTCACGACCATTGACCCTGTTATCTGAAGAACCTAATATCGAGGTTCTGACTCCAGCACACTTCTTAATGTCAACACCACTTCAATTTCTTCCGGCACCAGAGATTTCGCCGCAGCAAGTCAATTTGGTGACACGCAAGCATTTATTGGATAATTTAGTCCAATCTTATTGGAGGAGATGGAAAATGGAATATTTGCATACTCTACAGGTTAGACAAAAGTGGTTAACCGATTCCAAACCAATACAAGTGGGTATGATTGTAATAATTGATCAGGGTGACGTACCCCCACTTCATTGGCCATTGGGCAGAGTAGAAGAGGTATATCCAGGATCCGATGGGATCATACGCGTTGCATTGGTAAAAACCGCAACTGGAGTAATTAAACGTCCAGTCGTAAAATTATGTCCAATACCAACGCAATAATTCATTACTATTAGCATTGATTAGTATTAGTTACTTACTGGTTAGCTTATATCTTTTTCTTCTCTTTCATTAATATTAAATAAAAATTTGGTACGATGTAGGAAATGTATCTGGTACAATGGAAATATTACCGCGTTAATTATTTACACAATTGCCGCAATGGATGGGACGCTTTTCTTTTTGTTGAAAGTCGGAGCTTCCAAGGCGGGGAGAATGTTTACGCCAGTTGCTCTGTGTGGTAATTGATTATACGCCTGCATTAGATTTGTGAGAAGGCGCCTTAAGATCATTCCAAATACCGGTTATTTTTTCCTACCCCCATCCAACTGTCAAAATACGAAAATTCTGTTCTGCATACTGGCTTCCTGTCAATGTTACATCGCACCGCATTTTATTTAAATTCTAACGCGTTTGAGTGATTAATAATGGATTGCTCATCCTAACACCGCATCTATAAACCCACCAATCTCGTGTGGACATCAAGAAAGTGGCTCCCGTGTCCTGACCATCTTATTTCCGGATTTTAAGGAAAGCCATCTAAGCATATTTGATGTAGGTAGTGTATCCGATTGCCACACGAAGATATTGTATGAATATTTGTAGTGGTACTTTGCCCAATTACAATATATTTATATAAAGATTGGTGGAACCACCGCTTCGAACCCCAATATGATGTTTGGAATCAGATATTATCCGCTATAATCTGAAACTTTATACACCATGTTTTAATATCAAAAATAACAATATATTTAAAAAGTCCTTAAAAAAGTTTCTTTTAAAAAATATTTTTTACACCTTTGAAGAATACGTACAATTCACCAAGAACGGCTAACGAAAGTATTGTGTAAAATCGAAAATTAAATATGTATAAATAACTTTTTATAAGTTTTGAAGACGATAACGATTTTAAATGAAATGATTATAAATTGTAATTCCTTTTCTAAATTTTATATTTTTTAAATTTTATTTGTTTTAAGTGAATGCGACTAAATATTATTATTATTGTGATTTGATATTTTTAAATGATATTTTAATTTAAATTTTAATCGTTTAAATTACAATAATTTTATTTGTTATTCTTTTAATTTAAGTTATTTTTCATGCTTTCAATTATTATTATTATTTTAGTATGTTTCTACAATCTGTAAAGATTTTTGAAAAATAAACAACTTGAACTTGAACATAATAAACAGTTTTTGGTGTTTTGGAATCCAGAATATTCCTCAGTTCGTTGAAAACATATCCAAGGATTCGCATCGTCGTAGCCACTTTATGTATATGAGAGTCCCAACGGAGAAAGCAATCTAGAGTCTTGCCTAGATATTTCCAAGATATTTCTCTTTGTAGAGGCTGACAGTTACAAGACTACGCTATCGCATTCGTATACGCTATCGCATTTAAAATATAATGTGATAAAAAAAACGTTGTTTAGGCTTAACCGAGCATTGACCACCCGTTAAACAGAGCTTAGCAATGTATGGCTCTTTAACCCGGCTAAGATGTGGTACAAAAAGGGTACGTTAAGAATGTGGAGGGTCATGTTGACCCTGTATTTAATTTATTTTTTATGTATATATTGATATGTAATAAAAAGCGACGGGAATGAAACTTAAGAATACGTTACCAAATCAATATTTTTTAGGGTAAAAAAAATACCATTACGCTTAGACAAGTTTTATTATTTTGAACATCTAAAAAGTCTGAAAAATAATCAACTTAAGCAGGAATCTCCGTTACATATTTAAAAAAATCGGTTGTGTCACTTCAATACTTTCCTGACAAGTAGCCAGGAACTTAATTCATCTGAATATTAATTTCATAAATCTTACCACCACCACTATTTCAGTCTTTTAAGATATTAATCTTCTCTCGCCGTAGCACACGACTGACGGAACCGAACAATGTGTTCTTGATAAATGTACGAATGACACCTTTCGGAAACATTCATACATTCATCATAAATATACATATTCAGCATTGCATAGAACACTGACAGAGGCCATCTATTTGAAAAATAACACCTTGAAAAATGGCACAAAATTGCTACGTCGCGGTTGTGGAAGGGTCATAAATACCCTTTTTGCGTTCGCGCTCTACTATGTCCATCCGCAGGCGGCGGCCGACTGAGTGGTAGCTCTGAGAGTGGAGGAAAATTCAATAACACCAGCTACTGATAAGTTCGTTATCGTACGTTGTTGGACAAAATACTGTAAATACACAAAACAAAATGAGGAGGGTCAAATTGACCCTTCCCCATCCTCGCCGGGTTAAATGCCGTTACCACCAGGGCCCCCCTGGTGGTTAAGGGCATTTAAAGAGCGATACATTGTTAAGCTCTGTTTACCGGGTGGTCAACGTTTAAGAGCCCTATCACATATTTTTTCCAGAAAGGCAAGAAAAGTGGATTTTTGGCGTTCTAATTCCAAGAAATGAAAAGCTTCCTACAAACTTTAATTACTGAATTACCTGGACCATTTCTTGATGTTGACCATAGCGGCCTTTAATTTTAGATATAACGAATATTATTTACTTATTCAGCCCATTTTCCGAAAGTCGTTATTCGTAAAACGCTCGGAAGGCAAACTTTGAGCTCCTTAATACAGTAATATCACTACAACGAAAACCGTATACTATTTTTTTTTATGTCCGTCATGTATTCTTGATGTACACTACGGCTTTATTTTTTCGTTTTTTGACCACATATCCAAGGTATACATTACTTACAATTACACAAAATAAAAAAAAAATCTTCCTGTATCATTCTAATTTTCTCAGAAATAAAATAAGATTCTTATATAATACTTATACTATATTAAAGTTCACTCTTTTAGCAATACGACATAATATAAATTATTGTCATTAGAAAGGAGAAAACACTGCAAAAAACAATTAGAAATTGTGTATATATTTGCTTGCGCAAGAGAAGAGCGCTCAGTGCCGCGGTTTTCTCCCAGGGTTGAATAGTTATTTATTTATTTATTTATTTATTTATCCTATCTTTTATAGTTACATCCAAAAAAAAATGCGTTCATTTTTTCAACTCATTTTAAAAGAATACCTACGCTATTTTGTAATAAGGCTCTTAATTGGTTTTTAGACTAGTAAAATGGCGGACGCTCAACAGACAGCTAATAATTTGACGTTTTTGTTTGGATGCATTCGGGTTTGAAAGCGAACGAAGACATTTGGTTGACATCTGTCAAATTGTCAGATAATCGTAGCCGGTCTTTTTTAGAAATGTACAAACATGTACGCTTAACCCTTCGAGTAGCGGCATAATTTCATGGTAGACCGCGGCAATTTATTGGAATTTCTTGCAATATCGCCGCGCTCGACAAAAAGTACTATAACTATGGAAGTACTATAGCAATCATAAAAATAATAATTGTACAATGATCGCATTTAAATTTAGTATATAGAATATCGTAAAACAATTAGATATTTATGAATAAATATGAGAAATTCGAAAAAGTGAAAAAACTCGGCATTTCAAACTTATACTTGTCTTACGAAAAAATACGGAACCCTATTTAGAAATTGTAAATACTATCATGATATTTATTAGATTCTCTATTAAAGGTAATATTTAGTTTTGCTTATTTACATACAAAAATATTTAGATATTAGCTCATAAAACCAATAAAAAATTTGATGATTTCTCGAAAAAAAAAAAAAAGATGTTTGACAATGGAATTTTACCAGAAATATCTGCGAAATGACGCGCGAAATTACTCTAGCGGCCGTCTATGTATCTATGGTAATAATGAGATATATGGTATGAGGATGCGTTCTAATTAGAAAATAATATTACTGTGCGCTCCGGGAACAAGCCGCTAATATTGGTCGTTACGTAGTCAACGGTGTTCTGATGTGCAACCAAATTTGGTCGTTACGTAGCCGAAGCGTTTTCGTGAAAATCAAATCATGCTGCAAGAAATTACTTATATATGTATATACGGTTTCCTAAGCAGCGGGGATTGTTGCTGACCTGATGTCAGCTGCTCTTGAAATGACCAACTGGCCATCCGATCCCGATTGAACAGACGGGCAAAGGACGCCATGGTCCGCGATAAACTCAACTAGAGCTGTCAACTACAACGGGCGTACCCGTCACCTCAGGAAGTTTTAACGAAATTTGATCGTTGTGTAAACTCAAATAGAGTTGTCATCTACAACGGGCGAACCCGTCATCTCAGGAAGTTTTAACGATTAGTCGTTCTATCCCCCGTGAAGTGAGCGCAGAAGACTTGGACAAAACAGTCCACCGTCAAGCTCCGCCACATGCCCTTAAGAGGCCAACGCCTTAACCACGAGATAACCAGGTGTGTTACCCAGCGGGCTTACACTCACGCCCTTACTTCCAATTGCGACCAGATTACTCCGGTCTCTTGATTGGTTAGGAGTTCGAGGTCGCTTGCGCGGTCCTCTCCCTTACGAAGCGGTGAAACGGTGTACATCGAATCTATCGCGGACCACGGTATCCTTTGCCTGGCTCTTCACCCAGGATCGGGTAGCCGATAGTCGTTTCAAGAGCAGTCGCCGTAAGGTCCGCAACCACCCTCTCTCTAAAGGAAACACTACTGCTTCCAGACTCCCCAGACTGTTAGTCGGAGTGCACAATCGATTGGCTTACGCCGCACGGTGCGCAGACCGTCCAGGAGCGCCAGAAGGTCGATTCCTAGGGGAAACTAGCCCTAAGGCCAGATTCCTGCCTGGACTCGTACTTCATGCGTGGAGGCCGCCAGATGGGTGTTGACCCGTGAGTGTGGCCAACCCTGAACAGAATGGGTCTTCGTGGCCAACTCAGCAAGGGCCCATTAGCTTCCTAAATCATTTTGAATCTGATTCTGAAACTAACTCATGTGTAAACTCAAATAGAATTACAGCTAAACTGCATCAGGTAGAGCCCGCCCAAGCGACTTAGGACCCGTAACCAGTAAGGAGGACGAAGAAATCTAACCATAGCCCGGTAGTGAAGGCGAGAGGCTACCCCGCTGGCTCAACTTCCCAGTGCCACGCGGCAAGGCGTACGAATCTCACGGACTGGATGGCATAGCTATATGGTGTACTGTCTTCGATTCCAAGTCTCTACGTTTCATACCAGGTTGAAATAAGGATCAATATATTTATACCTTCCTGGCGTGACGGGTTCGCCCTCTGTAGATGACGACACATAACATAAAAACTACTTACACATTAATTAAAAATTTAAATATCGATTAGTGGAATAAAATGATTTAATGATGGAAATCGCGCAGCATCGATCCTATCTGCCTAGATGGATTATTTTTTTGCGGTATATCAATTTATCAAAAAGTAAATAACCTATCGAATTGGATTATGATTATTCTTTTCAAGGGGAATATGAAATTAATATAAAAATAATACATTATTAATTTTTATCCTTTTTTTCAATCTCGTATATTTTTTTGTATAAATACTCAAAATATTATTATTCTTTTCAGTTAGTCTACATCGGGTTTAAAATACAATGCTGTCTTTATTTAATTGGTTCTGTATGATACAAATCTGTGTCGTAGATGCGTTTGTGAGTAGGTATATATTAGGACCTTACCTACCTATGCGATTGCCGTTCTATATTAAAAAAAACCACAACATTTTATTTTGGAATTAATATATTTAATTTTTATCAATGCACTTTCGCCATTTTATAGGGAGTTCATTGATTCCTTTGCTAAAAAAATATGAGTTCGAGAATCAATGAATTTTTGAAAATCGGTTTTGACTGCCTAATGGAATTGATTTTTTTTCTAACAAAAAGTTGTATAAATTCCGAAAAAAGTGGAAATCTGAGTTAGAGCAAGGTCCAGAAAGTACGATGGGTGACGGTGAGTTTCAGGATCAAAATCAGAATCACCACTTTATTGGGCCGGTTAAGTGACGTAACTCAGCAATCGACTCGTGTTTGCTGACGGGCTCAATTCTTGCGGTACCCACTTTTCGAGTTTTTCCGCTTTCCCGATTTGGAGTAAATGAATTAAGATTGTTTCGTCACTTACCTATACCAAAGGCTGCTGCTAACTCTGGCGTGTTTGTGACTGTTCCGCTTCCACTATCTTTTTCAATTCGACTTGCGTTTCCGGCCGTCCACGGGGCTTGTTTGTTTGGTTCAAAATTTTCCAACACGGAAGCGTTTGAACCAAAAATGCACTTTGCGTTCAATAGTGCCATCATTCAGTGCCCGGCGTCCGTCCCGAACGGTCGCTTGCTCCGCTCCGCCGCCCGCGCTGAATATTGCCGCCGCGAGTTCGACTGTTGAGCGCCGCTCCAGTATTCACCGTGATTTCGCCGTCGAGTTTCTCCGGTTTGAAATGCAGTCTGCTGCCAACGCCGCAGAAGCTGCTGTTTCACACCGCCCACCTTCACTCTAGGGGTCTAGACATGCCCCTTATTCCGCCTGCGACACCGAGGAAACGCGGAGAGAGCCCGCGTCTCCAGAAAAAGAGATGCAGAGGGTGTCGCAGATCCGCCGAGCCGACTCCTTCGACTCCTTCGTCGATCAACAGATCTTCAACTCGCTGGAACCCTCGGATACCGAAGACGTGCCTACCTACGCCGAATTAGCGGTTAGGAAATGCCCGACGCCGTGCCGCAGCGCCGCAGCACCTTTGCCACTACCGCCTGCGCCGCTTCTTCCGAAGCAGGCGCCGCGCCCTCAACCCATTGTAGTGGACAAGCTCGACAGGTGGCCCGACCACCTGAAGGCTCTCCGCGCGAAGCTGGGGTGCGCGCCAAACATCACACCGCTCGGACGAGGCGGTCTCAGATTCCGCCCGGCCAACGACGCAGAGTACCGCGTCGTCCAGGCCTACCTGCAGACCCTCGGCAGCTCGGCGGCGTGGCACACCTACACGCCGCCAACAGAAAAGGACGCCAGGATTGCCATTCGGAGTCTCCCGGCTAACACGACCCACCAGGAAGTCATCGAAGGGCTGGCGGCCAAAGGCATCGAAGCGACGTACGCACGCCTGATCCATGGAGGGCGGCGCGCCCTTTTCTTCGCTATCATCCGGAAGAACGTGAGCTGGCGTGCGGTATTCAGTCTCCCGGACATCTGGTATTTGCCAGTTACCGTCGAGAGTTGGAGAGGCCGGAACGGGCCTAAGCAGGGCCACCGTTGCCAAAAATTCCGGCATAGCAGCCACAACTGCCACCGGCCGCAGGTATGCGTTTGCTGCGGTGAAGAGCACGCCGCCAAAGACTACCCTCGGCCGAAGACCGCCCGAGCAACCTGTGGAAACTGCGGGCAAGAGAGCACCCCGCCAACAACCGGCGCTACCCCAGTTTCCTGGCGGAAATCCGCCAGACGACGAGGAAGCAGCAGGGTGCTCCGCGCGCAGCAGCCACCGCTCCTCCGCGAGCCTCACCGCGAAGCGCCTCACCGGGCGCTTCCACCGCCGCCGCGTCAACTTCACCTCCTCCACGCCCAGCGCCGAGGAAGACGCAGGCGAAGTCCTAGCCTGCCACCGCCCCTACGGAGCCCTTGTCGTGGAGACAAAAGCCGGCGCCGCCGGCCGCTCCACAGCAGCCAACCGTGGAGAGGAAGTCGAACCGGCGGCGTCGCTCGAAGCCACTGCAGCAGCAGTAGCAGCAGTCAACAAGGCCCCATCCGCCGCAGGAGGAAGGGATGGAGACCCAGTCCACCTGCTCCCAACCGCCTACAACAACCACAGCGTCCGCATGCACGCAAACGGACGGAGAGAGTGCGACTACACCGCCCCCACAACCCCAGCCTGAAGATCCAGAATATCTATCTGGACGAGATACGCTTCCTCAAGGAAGACGAGCTGGTCTCGATGAAGATAATTTATCTGCTTGAGCTCATTCGCGCATGCCAAATTGGCACGAATGAGGAGAACGTCATGCTGCTGAATACATACCTCCAAACGGACCTACCACGTGCCCCGAGAGAAGCACTCATTAAGAAGCCTGCCTCAGGGTGACAGCTCTGAGATGACATACTCTCAAAAGCCGGGCCAATGGGCCCGACTCAAGAGAAGCCCCACAAAAGATTTAACCCTGATCTTCATGTTCCTCATGCTGGTACCAACTATAGGAAAATGCATTTCTGTGGCGAACAAGTGACAATTTCAATGACATGATTAAACGCTTTGACTTTGATCTATTCTGTACGATCTGATCTATTCTGTACTCAGCTAGGCAGCGGCTGAACCGTGAATTCTTTAGCATTAATTGTTGAATAATTTTTGATGCATTTTTAATCGATAGCTTTAATTGGAAGATCACATATGTTTCTAAAACGTTACTTAAACGTGAAAACCTTTAATTGGCTCTCTGTTATCCTACTCCTCTTTTTGTTAAATTATAATTAGCTGTTGGTTTTAATAAAAATAAATTTAAAAAAAAATAAAAATAAAGGCGAAAAATGCCTAGTGGAAGACGTCACGGGCCTTTCTGAAAGGCTTGTCGACTGCTTTGGATTGGATCAATAGTGGTGGCTGGTTCGAATACATCATTGATTCTATGAGCTGTATCTGCAGCGCTCGTATGCACGGTGGAGCTTAAATTACAAAATATTGCGATTTTTTAACTTTCCATAGTTGTGAACAGAAGTGAGGTCGAAGTAAAGTCAAAAAATGCAAAAACAAATAAATAACTGCCCCCAGATTCTGAAACGACGATACGATAAAAGATTGTCATCACTCGACGATAATTGCGATTCTGTAAGCGATTTGACAGTCCTTCAATCGTCAGAAGTAAGGTTAGAACAGACGACAGCACATGTTGTCTGCATGTTGCTGCTCTAGGACATAGCTGGGAAATGGCAGTAAAAATCTCCATTTAGCAATAATTGGCGCCTATTCCCACCCAAGACGATTAAAATTTTAATATAGGGCTGAAAAATATGGATATTTGATTTAATACATAAAAGACGCGATCCGAATTGCCTTTAGCTTAAAGCACTAAGCACGCTCAGGGCCCGGTCCGAATTGAGCACACGTCGCTCACTGCTAAACTGCCGAACCCGGCCATTTAGCCTTCTCAATCACATGGGGTGGTTGCACCACACAAGTGCTCCTTCCTCTGATCAATGCGCAGAAGCTGATTCTGAAGGTCATCAATAAAAAACCCCTAGATACCCCTCAGCGAAACTCTATACAGAATATGGAATACTTGATGTGAGGCAATTATTCATAAAACAATTACTAATTCAGTTTCAGAGAATCAAGGATCAACAGACAAGAAGCCAACAAATTAAAAACACAAGGCAAACTACTGGGTCAAATTATAATATTCGCCACACAGGAGCGACAGGAGCGCCAGAAGATTGACTCCTGAGGGAAACTAGCCCTCAGGCCAGAGTCCTGCCCGGGTTCGCACTTCATGCTTGGAGGCCACCGGATGGGAGTTGACCCGTGAGTGTGACCGACCCTGAACAAGTGGGTTTTCGTGGCCAACTCCAACAGAGCCCATTAGCTCCTTAGATAACGCACACGCCAGACTGTACACCGACAAACCTTCAAACTTTAGATCCCAGCTAATTTTACTATCTAATCTTGCTACAGCTTTACACGTCAAGCTTCCCTTCCCACGAAATAATATATTACCGAATCTATAAACGTGTTACTATAATTATCAACTAATAATTATAGTGACACGTTTGAAAAAGTAGTTGTTAACAAAGAAAACCTATGCGAATCACTCGCTTGACGCTCGGCCGTTCGGGTATATTCGGCTCCGCTCATGTAGCCTCGTCCCGTTCTGTCTGTGGGAAAAGAATTGTTCTAGCCGTGACGGAATCCCCCTGGCAGAGACATCACACAGACTGCACACGCGTTCAAAAATCAACTTAGGATGCTTTCCAAAATTAAAAGGACAATGTGCTCTAAAATCGGCAATTAATCCGCGTGAACGAAACGGCAATACGCGGAATGTGAAATGAACGGTTGTCACTTTTTCGCATTAAAACTACCCACAAAAGATAAAGCCACTTGGAATTTAACACCACACGAAACGTGTTCAAATTTATTAGGACGAGTATGGTTTCGACAGGTAGTTTTTATCGACGATCGTTCGTTTCATATTCCGCTCTAACGTATTGCTCTATCTCGTTCGCTTGAACAAATTTCAGTTTTAGTTCACAAGAAAACGCAATCGTACGATGCGCATTAGGTATAATAATATGCTTTACGCTTTAGTAAACATGTTTTTTTTAGATAAATTTGAATTTCACATTTAAACACATGAATTTATGAAATCTAAGACTATCGCGGTTGTTTGAATTTATAAATAAGATAAAAACGAATTTACCGCGTAACAAGGGCGGTTGCAACATCGCCGAAACCTCAGGTGTTACAATTTTCACGTGGTGAATTTGTTTTTTTCTTATTCACATGAATTCAGCACCCGCTTAACTCCCCCCCCCCCCCCCCCCGTCCTAGATCCAGGGCTGCTCCTTATTATGTCGACTATGGGAAATAAAGTTGTAGTAACCAATATGATAGCAAACGTTCAGTACTGCCGTCGTAAATGAAAACACAGTAACTTAATTTACTGTGTTTATACAAGTTTGGTTATTTAAAATTACGAGTTGGAGTACTATAAGGCGTTTTTTTCAGTTTGTCTGTCGATGGATAGTTACCGAGATACCTTAGATAAAAACACAGTATATTAAAAACAAACAGTATATTTTAAATAAAAAACGCAGTATGTATAATGTTTTAAGTTAAAATACAGTAACCTATTATTTACTGTGATCTTTTTTAATACTTATAAGCATAAAAGAAATATTTTTGTTTGGTTACAACACGGCTTCTTGAGATACTGTGGATTTAGGTAAAATTTTGTTAAAAGTTAATTTATTAATACAAGAATTAATCACAGTATCTCAATTACTTACTAGGATTTGATCTAAGTAATAAAAATTACTTTTATTAAGCTTAAACCCAGTATGTGTAAAGTTACTCTGTTGCGATTTTCCTAGTTCTATCATTTTTACATGGTTAGAATACAGTAATGGGTCAAATTTACCTATAAAACAGTAGCCACTCAGTTACGGTGTTATAGCTTAAAAATATGAAATTTAACAAATTATTTTCCTAATTTAAACACAATATCTAATTTAATTAATTAAATAATTATAATTTAATATATATTTTTATGCAGAATTGAAGTTCTAACTATTTTTTTAACATTAAAGATTAAAAGAAATAATCTATATTGATTACTTTGTTTATGAAAACAAATATTTAACAAATGAACTTTGACCGCGTTTTTCTCAAAACGTCTTTTTTCAAGTTACTGTGTTTTCATTTACGACGGTAGAGTAGGAGCATGGTGCCAACATATGAAAGACATCACGCCAGACTACGTTTTGGCCCCGAATTACTGATCTATGACTGATCTAAATCATTTTTAATTTATTGATGTGGAGACAGGCCAATCTCCTATTTTTTCATCATTTATGATTTATTGAGACAGGGAAAGTGTTGCCTATAATATGCACATTAATGTTGTAATAAATACCGTAATTTGCGATAGAATAAACGTGATTGCCATCCGTGTTCGCAATCGCAACACCCAATCAGATTACATAGGCTTTTAGAGCGTTGTTCGACAAGGCCGGAAGCCGAAAGCGGTGAAGTTGAGGCATATCGTCTCTCACCGCGATAACGCGTCCGCACATTCCGCTAACGTAACGGAGGCGTATTTGAAGGCTTCAAATGTAGAACTGATGACGCATCCGCCATACTGCACAGACCTCGCATCTTGCGACTCCTTTTTGTTTCCTACAATTCCCTTAGGTTACGTAATGACCAAATTTGGTTGCACATCAGAACACCGTTGACGACCAATATAACGACCAATATTGGCGGCTTGCTCCCGGGGCGCACAGTAATATTATTTTCTAATTCGAACGCATCCTAAAATCAATTCCAAATATCTCATTATTACCATAGATACATAGATGGCCGCGAAAATAATTTCGCGCGACATTTCGCGGATATTTCTGGTAAAATTTCATTTTCAAACATCATATTTCTTTTTTTTTTGAGAAATCATCGAAAATTTTATTTGTTTTTATGAGCTATGAGTTTTATATATTATCTAAATATTTTTATATGTAAATAAGCAAAACGAAACATTACCTGTAATAGAGAATCTAATAAAGATCACGATAGTATTTACAATTTCTAAATAGGGTTCCGTATTTTTCCGTAAGACAAGTGCAAGTTAGAAATGCCGAGTTTTGTTCACTTTTTCGACTTATTCATAATTATCTAATTGGTATACAAAATGAGATTTCAATATTCTATATATGAAATTTCAATGCGATCATTGCACAGTTATTTTTTTTATGATTGCTATAGTAGTTCCATAGTTATTTATTTATTTATTTATTTATTTATTTAATAGGGAAAACATACAGCGCTACAAAAAAATATTACAATTACATTAAATACAATATTTCTGGCCGATGACATGCTTTCAACAATAGTTTTAGTTAGTTAAGTCTCCAATACGCACAGTGCCTTCTGTGGGGGTTTGGAGGGGAAAAGGAAAGGAAAAGGAAGGAATGGGTGTTAATAGATTTTAAGTAATAATGTGCAGTACAAAAAATAAAAATTTGAAAAATTGAAAAGTTAAGAAAATTAAGAAAAAAAAATACTCCATTATATAAACCTATCATATACAGTTAAAGAACAACGAGCGAAAAACCAAGTAGTCCCTAAGACAATAGTATCCCATGAGAAATGTCTATGTCGCATTTTCGATTAATTTTAAGTATATGCTTTGCTTAAATTTATTCTCTTTCATGTTAAATAGGTCGATATTCTGGAAATGATTATCGTAGGTTGACATTAAGCGGTACATGATGGAATTCTGGGCATACCTAGTACGGACGCGCGGGACTTCGAAGGTACGGGGAAAGCGAGCCACGCGTGGTGGAACGTGAAAAGATAGATTATGTATGAAATACGGGTTGTCCACGTTCCGTTCCGTTCCGTTGTTATAGTAGTTCCATAGTTCCATAGAGCGCGTCGATATTGCAAGAAATTCCAATAAATTGCCGCGGTCTGCCATGAAATTATACCGCTAGTCGAAGGGTTAAGTGTTAAAATATTGAGAAAATAATTGTCTAAAAGTCCAAATGTCAACAAATTAACATAGATATATCGCCACGCTCGACAAAAAGTAGTATGTATACCTATGGAACTACTATAGCAATCATAAATAGAATAACTGTGCAATTATCGCATTGAAATTGTGTATATAGAATATTGAAATCTCATTTTGTAAAACAATATATAATTTTGAATAAATATGAGAAAAACGAAAAAGTGAAAAAAACTCGGCATTTCTAACTTGTTTTTCTAACGGCATTTCTTACGGAAAAATACGGAGTCCTATTCAGAAATCCTTAATACTATCGTGATCTTTATTAGATTTTCTATCAAAGGTAATATTTAGTTTTGTTTATTTACATACAAAAATATTTAGATATTAGCTCATAAAACCATTAAAAATTTTGATGATTTCTCGAAAAAAAAAAATGATGTTTGACAATAGAATTTTACCAGAAATATCCGCGAAATGACACGCGAAATTATTCTAGCGGCCTTCTATGTATCTATGGTAATAATGAGATATTTGGTATGGATGTTAGGATGCGTTCGAATTAGAAAATGATATTACTGTGCGCTCCGGGAGCAAGCCGCCAATATTGGTCGTTACGTAATCAACGGTGTTCTGATGTGCAATTAAATTTCGTCGTTACGTAGCCGAAGGGTTAAGATGTTGTGTTGTATATTTGAATGAATATGTCTAACAAGAAAAATTATAATAAATAGGAAACATTGTATATAAAATTATTAGAACAAATTTGTTAGCGCGTAAAAACACGTTTTTTAGAGAATAAAGTTCTTTGTTCTAACAAGATTCGTTGCAATAACATTCAAATCACTGAAGCTACGTTAAATTGACGCCTGTTATCGTTATAATCACCCAGTGCTTAAAAACGATTACGCATTCTGTGAATTAGTTGACGGGCCTTGTTCAAGGACCGTGATCTTCTGCTGGGCAATCGGCCTTTAGCCAGTCTTCAAGCTAGCCGGGCCCATTGACCCAGCTATTTGAGTGTGGCATTGCAGGGCTGCGCGACCTGTGGCAGGTATCTCAAAACGATCGCGTGCCGCTGCCGCCGCACTCAGTCGGTTGCCCACGATACTCAATTAATAAAATGGTATTTTTATGAAATGTTTTGTGGTTTATGTATTTATCAATAAATAAATAAATATATTTTCCGAATGTACTCAATCAGACCTTCCATATTATGAAACTAAACGCGATAAATATATCTTAATTTATTGACCTTTGGGCATATAGACGATTATTCATTTGACATTTAGACAATTTAGTTACCCCATGACACTCGGGATGACATACCAATTCTAATAGTACCAAACACTTCTAAAGCAGTTCAAACGTTTAGAAGTTATGGTGGAATAAAGAAACGAAAAACATAGATAAAACCTGAACACATTACACTCTTTTTTATTGGGCAGTCGTGTAAAAACTTAATATTCACTAACATGGCATTCAATATTAGTCCAAGAATTAGCGTAACTATTCAAAATAATTGCATACCGCTGACGTAGGTTATACTACACTCGCCATCCGGTCTAGAAGATGAAATGGCTACACTGACCTACTAGGTACAAGTTTGCCAGACTAAACTCACGAAATGCTTTCAATTACTTGAGGTAAATAGCTAATTAGATCATGAGTCCGTGCCATACATCATCGACACGGCGTTAGGACCCATGCATTTTATCGTCACAATCGGAACGTATGCACGATGCCAAAAGAACGCACGTTATAATACTGGCACATGTGCTCTTTTTAGGGGCTCTATCATGCGGTACTGTTTAAAATCGTACAATGAAAACTTGACTCATTTGTTTTATTCAATTATTTTTAAATTATTTTATCTTTTTTTGTTTATTTGATACAGCGCCTCATTAATGATGACAAATTATCTTAGTATAATGTTTCGCTGGCCGAATAATTGTTTCCTACGAAGTGTCAATATTTTCTTTTATGATAATTATCAAAATTAAATTGAACAAGAATAATATGGAATAGGATAGGAAAGAAGGGACATTGATACTCGGACGATGATGATAGTAGACAAAAACTTTTAAGGGCCCTCTTCAAAAGAAGCTAAACACTCTCTTGAAATCGAAAGCCGAGAATTCTTTTGTTCGATAGCCACAAGCTTCGGCATCCATTTCACAAACACCTTATAGGACCCCGATTCGTTGACGCTAATATTTCGTACTTGCTTATATGAAATCTGCTGGAGCCTCAGTCCAACACACCCACAACAAAAAAAGTAATTTCTACAGAATCGAAACCGCAAATTCGCTCGAATATATACGAGCCAGCTGCAATTGATTTCCAACTAAATTCGGCATTTTATGCACAGTCAAACGACGACCAATGTCATTTCTCCTGATCGATACGAATTAACACGCTCATTCTCACCCACTTATAAATATTGCGTCACTGCATACCATATAAAACGCAGTACATTTCGATCGATCAATATCATTCCCTGGCGGACAGTAACCGCTCATCTGCAAGTACTCGCGCTTTTCATTATCTTCGAGTCAACCAACCTACGCATAGTATACGCGATCATCATTATCTTCGAATCTATCGCGGCGCTTAACACTTCGGACACACAACCACGACTTCACCTCGCGCCCACACTACCTACATACCGGCGAAATACCGACCAAGGCATTACGAACTGGCAACCTACTACAGACCTTCTGCATAAACACTTCAACTTCAACTGCAACGACTTTCAATAACGGAGAAAACAACTTGATGAGAACCACCCTTCGCTCACAATCAATTGGAGTCTAGTGAAGGGTGGCCACTCTCACAAATCTGTAGGATTTCCTGAATCTGCAAGATCTCCTGAATCGCTTTTCTTTATTGTGGACGTAGAAGGCCTACCACTGCGCTGGTCATCTTCAATGCTGTGCCGACCATGTTTAAATTGAGCTCCATAATGCCTCAAGCATACCGCTGTGTATGCTTGTGATTGAGTCACACTTAGGAATTAGGATACAAAAGAATATAGGATCCACAATAGAGTATAGTAAAATGCACCGCTAATGAAATTTGGTGTACCATAGGAATCGTTTTTCAGTCTCTTATCATTTCTAGTTTATATAAACGATCAATAAAAAAAAGTCGGACATATATAATGCCTACATCATTTTTTAAATTGCTCCGAAAAAGAGTAACTTGGACATCGCAAAGCGCTGCTCTCTCTCTTGTTTTATTTTTATTTTTTTATTTTATTTTATTAATTTTAGGAATCTTACAGCTAGGTATACGGTTATTACAAATTAATATGTATATAAGGCCAATTACAAGGTTCCACAAGTAAAAATGTATGATATATAAAAGGGGGAGAAAAAAAGAAAAACAAGTAGACTAAGAAAAAACTAAACAAAATAGAACAAAGGATTAGCCAAAGAAGGCGTCAGCCAGTAACTTCTTGAGCTGCTGGACTGACATATTAAATAAGTCAATGTCATATTGGGTAGCTACATCATTGAAACTTTGGCTTGCTCTCAATATATAACTGTTTAGCCTGTAATTGGTGTTAGCACTGGGGATAAACAGGGTGCATGGTCTTCTGATCGGATCAGCAGAGACCCTCAACTGTCTTAGATTTTCTCCCGGTTTACAATTATTATTAAGTCCTTGATTCCAAGAATACTTCTAGATGTAAGAAAGGTAAAAACTGGCTTGAATTGAGATAAGAATATAAAGAAATATATATAACCTTTATTTTGGTGCTCTAAAAATATACATGCTCTAAAAAAAATACGCATCAACAGACGTATTCAGAGTCGACACTCAAGGGGTCCCTCAACTCAAGTGTGCCCTAACTTGTCAGATTACTATTCAGAAACCATACTTAAGTAAGCACTCAAGTATGCTACTCGAGTGTGCCCTTAAGGGAGGCATCTTCCATACATTTTTGTATTCAGAGACAATACTTGAGCGTCGAGGAAGCTAAAATGGCCGACATTTATTAAGTTTTGAACTGTCAAATTCAAGTGTGGTCTCGAGCTCACTTTGGCGAGTGCGCGTTGAGTATACCACTATTAAATCCATTATTTCTATAACTCTATGGTTTATAATGATTTGATCGATTTTATAAGCTGTATTTACCGCGTCGCACGCGTCGTAACTTAAGGGATTTCAACAATCTCCTTGACTTCTACTTTCCTGGAGAGTTTAAAAAACATTTCCGCCTCGCCATTCAAATGTTTTCTGATTCTGTTGGGTTTTAACGAAAACCGCAGATTTCCGATTCTGCCTGATGCAGTTAGTGCTGGCACTGAAATTCTTTACCACCGGCAATTAGCCATACAATGCCAACCACAGCTATTATTTCTACCCATATTTTTTGCTAATTCCGTGGTAAAGAAATTCTGCATCGAAATTTGGCGCGAACTAGCAAACTGCAAAACGAAAAAGACGAAAGAGCGCATCGAGGAAATCGATCAAGAAACCGACAAGAAAAATATTCCGACGTCGAGCAAACGTCAGTGACAACAGCTGATGCACCGACGGGTTTTTTCAACCATAGAGCACAATCATTTTATTCAAAGACAACGGCAACTCTATAGACCGTGTAATAGGAATGTATTAGTTTCGAATTAGAAATGAATCCCAATTGCTTGAGGGTCCCTTAAGTGCATACTCACTGAAGGGAGCCCTTAAGTAACGACTATGAATAGCAATTTTGAGGGTGGTACTTGAGTGTCACTCGAGTGAGTGTTCCCTTAAGGTGTACTTAAGTATCGACTGTGAATACGGCTGTAAGAGTAGGGAAACCTACCTACTGGAGCAGAATTAAATTGTAGTGTATTGTATAGATCTGCTTCGGCGTTAACCTGTTTTTTGGCAAGATACTGATTTATTTATTTTTTATAACCCTTCGAGTACTTAGCGGCATAATTTTATGGCAGACCGTGGCAATTTATTAGAATTTCTTGCAATATCGCCGCGCTCGACAAAAAGTACTATAACTACAGAACTCCTATAGCAATGATAAAAAGAATAACTGTGCAATGATCAAATTGAAATTTCGATCAAAGTATATAGAATATTGAAATATCATTTTGTAAAACAATTAGAAACATTTTGTAAAACAATGAATAAATATGAGAGAGTCGAAAAAGTGAAAAATTCTCGGCATTTATAACTTGTACTTGTCTTACGGAAAAATACGGAACCCTTTTAGAAATTGTAAATACTATCGTGATCTTTATTAGATTTTCTATCAAAGTTTATATTTTGTTTAGCTTATTTGCATACAAAAATATTTAGATATTAGCTCATAAAAACCAATAAAAGTTTTGATGATTTCTCGAAAAAAAATGATGTTTGACAATGGAATTTTACCAGAAATATCCGCGAAATGATGCGCGAAATTTTGTATCTATGGTAATAATGAGATATTTGGAATGGATTTTAGGATGCGTTCGAATTATAAAATAATATTAATGTGCGCTTCGGGAGCTATTCGCCAATATTGGTCGTTACGTAGTCAACGGTGTTCTAATGTGCAACCAAATTTGGTCGTTACGTAGCCGAAGGGTTGCTTATACAAAAAAATTAGTGACATTGTTACTATCATTGTTATTATCTATTACAAGCTATCTCCTTACTGTTCCATATCAACACCTTTCAGCCCGTCTAAGTTATTCCAATATCAGTCCTGTATCCTTATCCAATACATACACTTGTTTATAGCGATATATTTCACCTATTTATATTTTAAAACTCTTGTTTATATCTTGTATATGGCAATTTATATTTTCCCTGTTTTATTTCAATATCTTTATATTGTTACCTATCACTTTAAATGTATTAGTCATAACCTCTTGCATGTTCAATTATCGTGGATCGATTATTTCTCATTGGTCCTGGGTCATTTTATATACTTATTAATACATGTCAATATTGTGCATAATTTGTTCTATCCATCTGCGTCTTCATTGTGTTGCTTCGCTGTTATTTTTCAAGCTTCGAGCATATCAACATTAATTTATTATCTCTTCAATTTAGTCAAATACTGTCTTCACACACCTATTTTATTTATTGTGCGTCCTATGGGCGTAAGTTTTGTTTTGGTCCAAGTGCCTCACGACTCCTTATGAAATTATTCATTTATTACCAAAATGTTAGAGGTCTCCGAACCAAAACAAACGAAATCCTTCAAAGCATATTATGCAATGAATTCGACATTATTGCACTGACGGAAACTTGGCTTCACCAAGGAATATCGAGCAGCGAGTTGATTGATGGCCGATATACAGTATTCAGACGTGACCGGAACTACGCGTCTACGGGCCAGGAATATGGTGGTGGTGTTCTATTAGCCATTAAAAACGAGATACATGCTCACGATCAGCCTTTGTGGAGTACGTGCGCTGAGGACATCTGGGTCACCATACCGTCGTCATCTTTAAAAGGGTGTAAAAGTTCAGTTCACATATGTTGTGCGTACTTCCCTAGAACACTTAATTATAATACAAATATTGAAACATTTATGTCTCGACTAGTTGACATTGTTCTCAGCCATCCTAAAGATGCCTTTATTTTAGTTGGTGACTACAACCTGCCTGAAATCGATTGGGATCGCGAAGGTAATAGCTCATTTCTAACGTCTACTAACTTTTCATCCTCTGCTCATGCTGTCTTAACTCTGGACACTATGTGTTTGGCTGGTCTTCGCCAATATAATGGTATCCGCAACACTTTGGGGAAAACGTTAGATTTGGTCCTATGCAATGAAAATCTTAATGTTTATGCTAGCGACAACCCAATAGTTCCTGAGGATTACAAGTATCACAGAGCCCTCGTTATAGAATATTCCCTAGATCTCGTGATACCACTTCAGGATTCGCGCAGGCAGGTGACACAGTTTAATAAAGCTGACTATATCGCAATTAATGCTGAACTTGCGGCGTTTAATTGGAAAGATCTTATATGTAACACTGACATTAATTCTGCCTTAAGCGGTTTCTATCGAATTCTGGCTAGGGTAATTGATCTTTATGTGCCAACGAAATTGGTGTGGGCATCCAAATATCCCCCTTGGTATACAGCTTCATTAATTAATATTACCAAGGAGAAGTATCGATACCATCAAAGGTTTAAACGGTTTCACAACCCGCTTGACTACAACAAATTTTCCCTGTTGAGGTCCAGGCAGAAACTTATAAACAGGGATTGCTATGCAATGTACATTAAAAAAATTGAAACAAATATTCTTAGCAATCCTAAGTCCTTCTGGTCTTATGCCAAATCCCTCCGGAAGTTCGACTCCGTCCCTAAAAGAGTAACGTACTTAGGTAGTGTCTCTGCGTCAGGGGAGGAAGTGTGTAATATGTTTTGTAAGTATTTTGAATCCGTGTTTGAACCGATTTCCGCTAGTCCTAGTACTTCTGCTCATATCGAATGCCATGGTAGTAATATCTCGTCTATTGAAATCACTGAAGAATTGGTGAAGGAGTATATTAGCAAGCTCGATCTCAATAAAAGTGCTGGACCAGACGGTATCCCACCTTTGTTTATATTTCGCTGCGGTCATACTTTGGCCTTGCCGCTTACCTTACTTTTCAAGAGGTCGGTTTGTTATGGCACCTTTCCCGACGAGTGGAAGCAAGCTTTTGTTACACCGGTATACAAATCAGGTTCGAAAATTGATGTTACTAACTATCGTCCTATTTCCAAACTCTCCATCATCAGTAAGCTATTTGAATAAATAGTTTACGATCAATTATATGCGGCAACTACTCATTGTATTCTACCCCAACAGCATGGATTTAGATCTGGCAGGTCTACGGTATCTAATCTTACTTTGTTTACGAGTTTCCTGTCGCTTCAAATGAGTAAACGCAATCAAGTGGATGCTATTTATACTGACTTCAGCAAAGCTTTTGACAAGGTGGACCATACTAATCTTATCTCAAAATTAAGTGCAGTTGGAATTCACGGTGATTTACTACGTTGGTTTGCATCGTACATACAAAATCGTTGCCAGCGTGTGGTTATTGGAGGATTTAAGTCCGACTGGACAAGTATATCCTCGGGTGTGCCACAGGGTAGCCTTTTAGGGCCCCTTCTATTTACATTTTATATCAATGACATAAATACCTGTTTTAAATTTTGTAAGTTTTTACTTTTTGCTGACGATATGAAAATGTACGCACCTGTTAATTCCCTTGACGACTGTCAATTGGTCCAGGATGATCTAGATAGACTATCTCTTTATTGCGCCTCGAATCGTTTATTCCTGAATGCTGCGAAATGTGCTACCGTTAGTTTTACGCGGAAAAACCATATTCTACCATTTATTTATACTGTCAATGGTTTCTCGATAACCAAGAAAAATGCAATCCGGGATCTAGGTGTTCTTTTAGATAGTAAGTTATTATATAACTCCCACATAGATAACATCACGAAAAAAGCATATAGTATGTTAGGATTCGTACTTCGAACTTCAAAACATTTCGCAGTAAAAAATTCTCTATTACTCTTGTACTACGCTTTCGTCCGCAGTCACCTCGAATATGCTTCTCAAATATGGTCTCCTTGTTATAATGTTCACATAAAGAGAATTGAACGTATTCAAAATGTGTTCCTGAAACATTTGAATTATCGCTCCTTCTTGTCCTTTCCCAATCACAACGAAGCAGCTGCTTTTCATGGGCTTCAATCCTTACAATCAAGAAGAAAATGCGCAGACGTGGTGTTTTTCCATAAAATATTGGCAGGTTATATTGATTGTTCTGATCTTCTTGGAATGATATCTTTCCGTGTACCATCGCGACTCACTCGCCAAACGGAGTTATTCCACCTTCCGCAGGTTAGTACTAATTATGCACAAAACTGTTTCATGTATAGGGTATGTAAAATTTGTAATACGCAGCTCGGCGATATTGACGTATTCAATACGTCATCATTCGCTCTTAAGAAAGCAATTATTAATGATGGTATTGATTTATCATTGTAATCGCAATATATAATATAATATAAATAATATTTATTCAAGAATATCTTTAAATAATATGTATGTCTATATTATGGAACGTGTATTTACATAAAATTTTATTTACTTATTATGACTCCTTTCTTCCCAGTTCCCACCTGTCCCTATGATGTTAGTTAATTCTTCAAAAAAAATATATTGTTGTGTTTAAATTATGAATGTTTAAGTGGAAACATGTAATTAGCTTTATTTTTTTTAACCTAATAATTCTGTAACAAATTTATTGTAACAGCTGTATGTTTCCTTAAAAATAATAAAAAAAAAAAAAAAAAAAAAAGAAGTAAAGAAATCGAACATTGAACAAGGGAAACCTACCTACTGGAGTAGAATTAATTTGTATTGTAGTGGATCTGCTTCGGCTTTAACCCGTTTTTTGGCAAGACACTGATTTATTTATTTTTTTAATGCTTGTACAAAAAAAATAGTGACATTGTTACTGAAGTAAAGAAATCGAACATTGAACAAGGGAAACCTACCTACTGGAGCAGAATTAATTTGTATTGTAGTGGATCTGCTTCGGCTTTAACCCGTTTTTTGGCAAGACACTGATTTATTTATTTTTTTAATGCTTGTACAAAAAAATTAGTGACATTGTTACTGAAGTAAAGAAATCGAACATTGAACAAGGGAAACCTACCTACTGGAGCAGAATTAATTTGTATTGTAGTGGATCTGCTTCGGCTTTAACCCGTTTTTTGGCAAGACACTGATTTATTTATTTTTTTAATGCTTGTACAAAAAAAATTGTGACATTGTTACTGAAGTAAAGAAATCGAGCATTAAAGAACAGCAGCTCAAGATCGACACAGCTCAATTAAAAGCGGCGCTCTGCACATCTAACTTCTTTATGCATTCGCTATGTACATCTTAATTCTTATTCATGTATCTAAATAGATGCGTAATTATGGTGTAAAAACATAAATTACTAGTTTCATATAAATATTATTCGAAAAAATAAGAAAATAGAGAACGAAGGAAAATAAAAATAAATAAAAAGTAACCCGACGCCGTTTTATAAATATCAAAATTTGTTTTATATTATAAACTAGCGGAACCCGGCGAACTTCGTCTCGCCACGAATTTGTTCGCTTAGCAGCAGATGGCGTTAACATAGGTAATTTTCATCGACAGTTGTTTGAAATTTGCATTGTTTGTTTAAATTCTTCATTGAAAGCAGTCTGATTGTTTATTTTTTGTCTCACCAAAAGAGCAGTTTCATCAATTGCCATTTGTGGATTGCTAGTGCTCGCTGTGTCCTAAATGGAGGAGAAAAGTGTGTAAAAAGTACGATTTTGTTTGACAGAGAATGTTAGACATAAAATGCTTAGAATCTGGTGCATTTCCAGACACGAACGATCCCAATGGAACCAATGGTGTCAATCTCATGTTAAACCCTGCGCAACACAAAGCAAGTGGTTCGTGGCGGTACTTCAATGCATTGCAATATTGGCACAAATGGTCCATTTCTCCAATTTGCATGCATTTATAATCGCTGTATTGTTTCGTCAGGTCATAATAGATTGCCTCTCTGCATGTGTTTTGTCTCAAATTCAATCGTCTTCGCACTGCAACATTACGGATCCGTGCCGCTTTATTCAATTTTTGGCGACGCTCATCGCTTTCAGTTGCTCGAACCTCTCTTCACGAGTTACACAAATTCATTTAATTCAGTTGATTTACCTTCATAATCACGAAAACGCTATCAAGAAATCGTAAAATTCAACTTAACTGTCAAATGTTAACTGTACCGCCATCTTGATTTTCGAATTTTTATTCTTGTCAAGCAACGCCATCTATGATCAAGCTTAGTACTAAAATAATTTTCGGTTTTTCACATTTTTCTCACTTTTCCGAGAGATTTTCCGGATTTTTTATTGCCTATAGTAAGACCGAAGTGATTATGAACAAAACAAAAAAAGAATCATCCAAATCGGATTAGCCGATCGTGAGTTATTAGGTAACATACATAAAACCCGACTCATTTTTATTATATAGATTAACGACACGCAATATGGCGTGTATAAAAACAGGGTGGAGGGCGTCCAAAGACGTTTTACTAGATACCTGGACTATCGTGAGCACTTGGGACTTGGAACCTACGAGAGCAGGCTGAACTATTTCAGTATGTGTTCACTGGAAGACCGCCGCACAGCGGCTGATATGATATTATTGCATAAAATAATTCATAACAAAATTGATAGCCCTCATTTGGTAAAGAAACTGTCGTTGTTGGTTCCGCCACGAAGGGTTCGCTCTCCTCGTACCTTCGAAATCCCTCGTGTGAGCACTAGTTACGCCCAAAACTCTGTTATGCACCGCTTGATGACCACATATAATAGACGATTCGAAGATATCGACATTTTTTACCTGAATCAACCTAAATTCAGCGAAGCTGTCCTTAGCTCACTAGGCGTCTAGGAAGTGATTACACAGTGAATATAATTTGAATATCTATATCCTATCCTACATATATCCCATCCCTCTCCTTTCCTATCCTTAGAATAGTTCAATTGCAATTTAATTTAATTTAATTTAGTGCAATGCAATTTTTGATTTACCGTATAAGAAAATAATGTAGGAAACAATTAATCGGCCAGCGAAACTCTGTATTAGAATAATTAGTAATAATTAATGAAGCGCTGTATGTTTCCCGAAAATAAATAAATAAATAAATGATAATTGATAATTCTTTACTGCACATCTTGTATTCCCATTTTGGATCTGAAGCCGTATTGGTTTTTGGATGCCATGTAATTGGTTTCTAGGTGATTACAGAGTTATGTAATTACTATTTTTTCCAAAATTTTTGCTAAAACATTAGGTACATACTGATATCGGTCGATAATCTGAGGATCAAATCGGTCCATATCTGTCACCTGATACTTGATAAGAAATATGTTTCGTTTGATTATGTTTAAAAAAAATTTGATAATATTATATTAATTAATTAAATTCACAATTTTACACGTGCATAGTAAGAAACCTTTTAGGCTACCTAATTTATTGGTCAATTTAGTTATATATTAATCTATATATATTTATTTTATTTATCTATAAACTTAAATATTTTCTTTTTCTTTATTTAATATTAGTTCTTTATTTATCAACATATTATACACATTTATATATTATATTAACCTAAAAATTTTGAAGACTGAATGAGCGATTTAATATTAGTTCTTTATTTATATAGGTACACATTTATATATTTATATTAACCTTAAAATTTATAAGAATGAATGGGTGATAGGAATGAATGAGAAAAAAAAAAAGAAAGTGAAGTCACTATGATTGAAGTGAAGTCTTAAATACTATCTCCCCAGAACAGATATACTATCTAGTGGGGTGATAAAATCCACACAAATGTAATCTTATCTGCTTCGCAAAATCAATTGTATTGTATTGGATAATTTTATGAAATAAATAAAATAAAAACATCTGTACTAATAACAAAGCTAAAGAGTTTGTTTGTTTAAACGCGCTAATCTCTGGAACTTTTAGACAGATTTAAAAAATCCTTTTTGCATTTGATAGCCCAATTCTTGGCGAAGGTTATAAGCTATTCAATATCACGTTACGAGCAAATAGAGTTGTCAACTACAACAGGCGAACCCGTCACCGCAGGAAGTTTTAACGATTAGTGAAGTGAGCCGTCGCCGTAAAGCTCCGCCACATGCCCGTAAGAGGCCAACGCCTTAACCGCGAGATAACCAGGTGTGTTACCCAGCGGGCTTACACTCACGCCCTTACTTCCAATTGCGACCAGATTACTCAGGTCTCTCGATTGGTTACGAATTCGAGGTCGCTTGCGCGGTCCTCTCCCTTACGAAGCGGTGAAACGGGGTATACCGAATCTATCGCGGACCACGGCATTCTTTGCCCGGCTGTTCACCCAGAATCGGGTAGCCGATGGTCGTTTCAAGAGCAGTCGCCGTAAGGTCCTCAACCACCCCCGCTCTATAGGAAACAGTACTGCTTCCAGACTCCCCCGACTGTTAGTCAGAGTGCACAATCGATTGGCTTACGCCGCACGGTGCGCAGACCGTCCAGGATCGCCAGATGGTTGACTCCTAGGGGAAACTAGCCCTAAGACCAAAGTCCTGCCCAGGCTCGCACTTCATGCATAGAGGCCGCCGGATGGGTGTTGACCCGTGAGTGTGACCAACCCTGAACAGAATGGGTCTTCGTGGCCAACTCAGCAAGGGCCCATTAGCTCCCAGTTAGGAGTGATACAGAATGAATATGTTTAAAGAATTATTATTATGATGTTAAATAAATAAAATTGTTTCCTGTGAAAAAAAAATATACGTGTGGCACTCGGGGACTGCCGCGGCAAAGCTATTGCATTGCATTTTTTAACAACTTACGCAATTATAATTATTTATTTATTTTATTTATTTTATTTTTTCTGATATCAGATAACTGCGCTCTATCGAAAAACGTTGAAATTATTATCGGAAAACGTTGAATAATTTAATCGTCTTCCGATAGAGCGCCGCTCACGAATTTTTTATTCGATAAAGCAAAAAACCGGATATTATTCGAAAAAACTACTATTCGAAAAAAATCGTAGATAAAAAGATAGATAATTAAATTATCTTTAAAATGGTGCAGGTTTCATAATAATACGCCAGATAGTATTTGCGTAGTAGTCGTTTTTGTGTTCGGTTAGACCTAATTTCACCAATTAATTACGCTATGTAATATAAACAAAATCTAAAATATTCAATACTAAGAATATTAGGAAAATGTTCTTGTTTAACATATATTTTTTTCGAATCGTAAGCAGTACTCGTTTAGACGTAATTATCACTTTAAAATCATTAATATTCGTTAAGAAATTTCTTCATTCGGTCGCCGCGCTGGCAGGCCCGCGATAAAAGCTATGCAATAGCTTAAAAAATGGGAACTTCACCCATTTTTCAATGTTGCTAGTATTATGAATCCTGCCGAAACTCGTAGAGTACGATAATAAATTAATCGTACATGAAACATTACCGTTTTCGATAGATAATATATTAGCGATGGATCTAGTTGAGTTTGCATGGCACTCGTGGCAGGTCTATTCTCCGCATTATATAAGTGATCGAGCGGAATGCAGCGCCTGCGCAGAGAGCCTCCTTGATCTATATTACGAAATTCCGAATTATGCGCATTAGACTAAGATGATCCATGGATCACGACGCACACTACACCTTTGTGATCCGACGCATTCATCCTTCACTGCTAGCAGTCAATTTAATGTAATATCGCAAGCGGTATTCAATCATCTATACGTGTATGCACAATGCAGATCCTCCGAATAAGTAAAATTATTCACAAAAACTCCCTCCAGGTGTTGAAATTATAATTTAAATTATTAGGGGCTCTCTAGACAATCAAGCATGCTTGACAAGCATCGCGTTGCGGGCTGGGAAGGGATCGTAAACCGCAGGAAATATGTTTTTTTTTATATTTACCAAAAATGCCTTATATTGTATTATAAATAGGATAGAAAACGAATATACCGCGTGAAATTTGTAGGACCCGACGTTTCAGTGACGTTGCAGCCGCCGTTGTCTAGGGTAGACTGAAGAGCTGTCAGTCCGTTGTTTTGCGGGTAGGCCGCAAACCGCTGCCGCCACTGCGTAGGTTATAACGGTGGTGGGGGGCCGGGCTCGGAGCGCGGGAATTTTTAAAATCCGTCTTGCACACAACACTCACTGTATCCTGTTTTACGTCTTTGCGTTCGGCGTTCGGCGGCGGGAACATTTTAAGAAGAGGGTTCCACGTAGAAGAGAGTTTGTAGCCGTCATCTCTATTGAAGTTCGGAGTTCTTCTTATTTCAATGGCTTCCCGGATCATGCGAGGAAAGTAGAATTGTTCCTTGGATAGAACAATGGGATTTTGAAACTGCATCCAGTGGTTACTTCCGCTATCCAATATATGTTCGCAGATCGCCGATTTATCTCGCTGAACGTTTTTAACAGCTTTGATGTGTTCTGTCAGTCGCGTGGCTATGGGCCGTTTCGTTTGTCCAACGTAGGCTAGACCGCAGCTGCATTCGACTTTATACACACCCGGGGTTTGCAGTGGTATTACATCCTTTACAGGTCTCAAAAATCGAGCTATATTTTGGGTCGGTTTGAAGATCGTTTTTATATCGAATCTGTTTAGCATCTTACTTATTCGATCAGTCACGCCCTTGACGTATGGTAAGAATGCTCTTGATCTGCTCGGTTTTTGAGTTTCGTCCGTATTAGATCGTGTGCGTGTCTCGTGATATTTTCCGTATCCATTTTTCCTAAGGACATCATTGACATGTTCCATCTCCTTCGGAAAATGCTCAGTGTCGCATAGATCGCGTGCTCGATTCACGAGCGACGTTTGCACTGAACGTAGATGGTAGGTATGATGGTGTGAGCTTGCATGCAAATACGTCACCGAAACGTCGGGTCCTACAAATTTCACGCGGTAAATTCGTTTTCTATCCTATTTATAATGTCAAACAACCGCGACAGTCTTCGGCCTTATATTGTAGTTTATACCAGGAAGTTACGTCATTGCGACAACGTGACTCCCTGGTATAAACTACAAAATAAGGCATTTTTGGTAAATATTTAAAAAATGCATATTTCCTGCGGTTTACGATCCCCTCCCATCCTGCGACGCGATGCTTGACCAGCATGCTTGATCGTCTAGAGAGCCCCTTACATTTATGTCTTATTCTAAAATTAAATTCAGTAAAAATACGTACCTAGTACACATAATAGTTATACATAACAACAAGTAAATATAGGACCTTGCATTGAAAACTTCGATTTCCTAAGAAATACCGTAACTTATATTTCTAGTCATTTACCAAATTGCAAAATACTTCATGTCAAATCGTCATCATTAGGCTTCAATTATCAGTCTGTGTCATTTCGTTAAAGTGTCAACAACGGTAATTTTGTTAGCTTCGAAGATGTCGAAATTTGAGCCGACAAAACGTCATCTGCTTTCATCTTAAGAAAACTGCCGCAGAATGTCATAGATTACTGCTGGAGGTTTACGGGGAATTTACTCCGACAGAAAGAATTGTTGAGACTTGGTTTCTCCGTTTCAAAAGTGGTGATTTCGACGTGCAATACAAAGAGCGCCCAGGCCAGGAGCAAAAATTTGAAGAAGTCGAATTGGAGTCCATACTCCATGAAGATTCTAGTCTGACGCTGGAAAAGATAAGCGAAGTGCATAATGTTCATCCCTCAACTGTTTCGAGACGTTTATGGGAATTATTCAAAAGGAAGGGCATTGGGTTCCTTACGAGTTGAAGCCAAGAGACATCGAAAGACGTTTCATGACTTGTGAAACGCTCCTTCGCCGTCAAAAAAGAAAAGATTTTCTTCTCCGAATAATCACCGACCACGAAAAGTGGATCTTTTACGAGAACCCCAAACGCAAACAATATCGCTTGTACCCCGGTGAATCAGTTCCATCAACCTCAACAGCCACGCCGAAGAGAGACACTCACGGATCCAAGGCAATGCTTTGCATGTGGTGGGACCAAAAGGGTGTCATTCATTACGAGCTGCTGAAGCCGGGAGAAACTATCACAGGCGATCGCTATCGTGCTCAGCTCAAGAATTTGAGCGATGCTGTGAAGATAACACGGCCAGAATACGCTAAAAGGCACGACAAGGTAATTTTCCAGCATGACCATGCTCGACTATACGTCGCGATGCAGGTCAAGAACTTCTTGAAAACGCTTCGCTGGATATACTACCGCCGTACTCCCCAGATATTGCGCCATCCGACTACTATTTCTTCTGGTCAATGGCCCATGGCCTTTCCGAGCAGCGCTTCCAGTTTTTCGAGGATATTAAAAAATGGCTGGATTCGTTAATAGCCTCCAAGGACGAAGACTTCTTTCGCCAGGGAATCTGTCTCTTGCCAGAAATATGGGAGAACGTCATAGCTAGCGATGGACAATACATTGAATGAAATGCACTTTCCAATTTGCTTCGAAATAATTGCTCAATATCACAAAAAAAACGAAGTTTTCAATTCAAAGACCGACTATATTAAAAATAATAAAAAACACGACTGTCGTTACCGAAAGTCAACTATTGTGTTTATAATTATTTTCATAGCGATTTTTTTATGAAATATTTGTGATTTATATCTTTATCCATATAGATAGATGTACATTTCCGGAATTTACTTAATCAGACATTTCATTTAACACTAAACACGATATATTTATGTTAAATTATTGACATTTGGACATTTAGACAACTACGTACTTGATATTTAGACAGTTGAGGTACGCTATGACACTCGGTAAAACATAACGATTCTAGCAATACCACACATATCTAAATCGGTATTATTAGTGCGATTGTTTTCTGAAATAAAAATTGACATTGAATAAAACTATTCCAAATCAATTGCAAATAATACAATTTTCAACTACGTCAAAATTATATCAGAAATGTTATGACCCTAAAAAGTTACACAGTGCGTTCGGAAGCAGTGGCGGCGCTAGGCGTCGGCGACGTCGGCGACCGCCGACGGCCTCGCTCCTGAGGGAACCTCGCAAAAGTTTTACAAATTATTTAAAATTTATTTATTTATTCTTATTTACAGTGAACAGTGACATGCAGCCTTTCGAGCGATATGAAGATCTACAGCTTTTAAAAGCGAATTCACTTGACTCTGTCAACGACGCGAAACAACTCATTCAGTACATTTTAGAAAATATTTTGGAAGAAATATATCCAAATGTTTACATAGCAATTAAAATCATGCTCACAGTTCTCGTCAGTACAGCTTCCGCTGAGAGAAGCTTCTCAAAGTTAAAATTGATTAAGACCTACTTGAGAAGCACGATGACCCAAGAGAGACTATCTGCGTTATCAATTCTATCAATTGAAGTTGAAGTAGCGGCTAGTATTAGCTATTACATAATCCTGAAAAAGTTCAGTGAGGCCAAAAGCCGAAAAGTTCGTCTATTTTAATTTCTATTTGTGTAATTTTTAACATCATTTGATTAGCAATAAAACTCGTTTACTCATACATTAGTTTCACTATAATTCGGCTCATGTAATCTAACGTTTTCTTTTTGACTGGGAAATAAAAAAGGCCTCGCGAACTTAATTTCGCCGTCGTCCAAGTGTGGTCTAGCGCCGCCACTGTTCGGAAGTCACCCATTTATTTCAATGGTTAGTTGTGTACTTAAATCAAATTGATTAACAAGTAAATATACTAAAGAGAGAATAAAATAAGATGACTGCAGTAACAAAGTGAACTATTGTATGTATTTATAATACTTTTAAAGTTTTTTTAATGAAATATTTGTGGTTTATATCCATATAGATACCTACTTGTATATTTCCGGAATGTACCCAGTCACACCTTTCCTTTAACACTAAACACGATATATTTTTGTTATTTTTTGACATTTTGGACATTAAGACCACTACTTACTTGATATTTAGTAGCGGCATAATTTCATGGCAGACCGCGGCAATTTATTAGAATTTCTTGCAATATCGCCGCGCTCGAGCAAAAGTACTATAACTATGGAACTACTATAGCAATCATAATAAGAATAACTGTGCAACGATCGCATTGAAATTTTGTATACAGAATATTGAAATCTCATTTTGTAAAACAATTGAATAATTATGAATAAATATGAGAATATCGAAAAAGTGAAAAAAACTCGGTATTTCTAACTTGGACTTGTCTTACGGAAAATTTACGGAACACTATTTAGAAATTGTAAATATTATCGTGATCTTTATTAGATTCTCTATCAACGGTAATTTTGATTTGCTTTTTTACATACAAATATAATTAGATATTAGCGGATAAAAACCAATAAAAATTTTGATGATTTCTCAAAAAAAAAATGATGATGAAATTTTACCAGAAATAATATATAGACAATGGAATTTTACCAGAAATATCCGCGAAATGATACGCGAAATAATTCTAGCGGCCGTCTATGTATCTATAGAAATAATGAGATATTTGGTATGGATTTTAGGATGCGTTCGAATTAGAAAATAATATTACTGTGCGCTCCGGGAGCAAGCCGCCAATATTGGTCGTTACGCAGTCAACGGTGTTCTGATGTGCAACCAAATTTGGTCGTTACGTAGTCGAAAGGGGGTACATTTTATATAATTTATTTTGCTAAACTAATATTCAACAAACTTCTATTCGTTACTCGTCCTACAGGTTTTATTCCTGGCGGCCGCGAAGAATATAAACAAAAATTAATAAACTGTTAAATAATGACTCATGTAACCAACACGTAACACGGCGAATTATATTGAAGACGCTGCTTTTTGAGCAAAGGGTTCGTCGCACGTACCGTGTTACACTCGGGATGACATAACGATTCTAACAGAACCACACACGTTTAAATCGGTTCAAGCGTTTAGAAGTTACGGTGGAATAAAGAAACAAAAAACATACGCAAATTGACCCTCAAAACATAACACTCCTTTTTTGTTGGGCAGTCGTGTAAAAATATACTTTTTTAACACGCTTTTGTTAGGTCGACCTGTACGTAATTAACTATGTTATGGAATCTAAGGTAACTAATTTAACCATCTTCCAAGGATCGTAGCGTCATGAAGATTGGCAGCTGTATGTAGTTCTGACGACAATACAATAATATGGTACTGTCGAACTGATCTGATGATGGAGTCGGAAGATATGAACTGGAACTTCATGATGAAACATCGTATCATAGCTGTGTTTGGACTTGTTAGAAAAGTCTTGGAATGAACTTTAACCACGATTAGGTTTCAAGGTCTGATGATGAAGCCGGAAGATAGGCACTGGCATTCCATGATGGAATATCGTATCATAGCCGTGTTTGGACTTGTTAGAAAGGTCTTGTAATGAACTTTGACCACGATTAAGTTTCAAGGTTATTTTAGTTTTTACGTGCATTTATATAAGCGTGTTTTTAGTGTTTTTTTTAACTATTATTATTACAATAAAATTTAGTTCTGATCCAGTAGGTAGGCTTTCCTATACTTGGAGGCGTCATTGCGTCTAATACTTTAGAAACATTAACTATTGTGATGGTTGTGATAATATAAATTACTGTTCGTAATTTATAATCGGTTTGAAAACCATTGATAAATAGGAAATAATCTAATAATGAAAATTGTTGATCAAATAAAGAGCACAATGTCTGTAGCCATGGAAATAGATAATCGTATACCTACTAAAAATATAAAAATTTTAACATTTGTCAAATCTAGCAATAACGTACTACGTCCTGGCAGTCAACGATGAAAATAAAAATTACGCCTTTGGAAAAGTTAATTATCAGGAATTTTCCATTATTTATGCATTGGGATGCTCTTGGAAGATGAATTCAGCATTATCCAAATGTCTTAAGTCATATACTGGGTTCTTTACTAAGCCATTAAAGAGATTTTTTTGAATTGGTTATCTCCAAAACTTCTGATGGTTTTTGATTAATCACTAAGTAAAATCTGACGGTTTTGGATAATTAACTAAGTAATCGTCACATGTAAAAGTCTTGTATTTTTATGGACGGATTCCAAATGCGCTTTTATATGGGATTTTTGCCCAAAATCATAATGAAGACGAAGAATACCTTTACTATTATCATTGATTTTATAGTTATTATCATTGTTTATATGTGGTACTTACTTATTGATCAATTTTTCAACTTCATCCAAAATTGTTCAATTCCATACTGCAATTCGGCAACCCTTCTGTGTTGGCGAATTACAGGTGGCGATGATAACATTGTCCGGCGAGACTAATAGTAGTTTTTGGTCATCTGTAATAACATTGATGATGAATTGTTTTTTTTATAAAGAAATGATCGATTATAAAAACCTAATAGCTTATAAATTATGACCATAATAACGTTCATTGATTGGTGTCATTAATCGCAATTTTATGTAGGATGATTACCACCCAGAAATAATACGGAGTAATAGAATGCCATATATTAGTCTATTTGAACTTGAAAGTTGATAATTAATTGAATCCAGTACGCCAAATTAAAAATTGTATGGTTAAAAGTAGCAGGTATTGAATATTTAGCTACAAAGCAGATGCAATGTAGCTACAAAGACAGATGTAATATGCATACACTTTACACATATGCATACACACACAAAAATACACTCATACCCACATACATAAATATATCCATACATAGGCATATACACAGATACACATATACATAGATACACGTTCATGCAGGTGTTATTATCGATTAACACATTTTAAATGGCGGTTGAGGCTTGTCTTACGCGAAAATGCACGATCGCATTCAGCGCATACAATCTTCTTTAGTTTTCCGTGAACGGAAATCAAATGTTTTTGTAAATGCCCTCGTTGTGGAAACGCTCGATCGCACTCCTCGCATAGGCAGTTTAAATTCAGATGAAATGCTTCGAAATGCCTCGTCAAATTGTGCTGCTTGGAGAACGAACGAAAGTATTCGTCACGTGTAAAAGTTTTCGTTTTTCTATGGACGGAATCCAAATGCGCATTTAACTGGGAATTTTGCCCGAAAGCGTTATCACACTCCCCGCATAGGAATCCCATCGAATTTCTGCTAGCAGTAGGTATTTAATGAGTCTTTAATTTTGTATTAATTGTATAGATAGGGTATTAGATAGCTCGATTCCATAAAAGGTTTTGGCAACTCTTCTGCTCCGGCGAAATGCAGGTGCCGTTGATAGCAGTGACCGGCGAAACTTAGCAACCTTTTGTCATCTATTATAACATTGATAATGAATGGTTGGTGGACAATGAATGATGATAACAATAACAAATTAAATTATTAGTGGCATCTATAGCATTATTAAGTTATATAGGCTAATTACATCACAGAAATAATACGGAGATTAGAATGTCATCTCTATCAGTCTGTGACGGACCTTAAGTCCATTACATGCGATCAACAAATGCATCGATTTCCAGTGAAATCCACTGATACAATTCAGCTATTATTTTAACCCATGCAGCCATGAATCAGCACGATGAAACAATACTTTTACTCGGAATATTTTGGATTGCATCATTTATCGGCCTATATAAACTGGCGAAAAAGCATCCAAAGTAACATTCCCTGAGTGATCACCTTCCCCCAAGGTTGCGACGGCATATTCGGTACCCTTCTCACGAGGTGTGTAAACGAATCCGGCTCCTTGGTTTCCTTTCCTTATCCTCCCTAGTCGCGAAGCATCAGTCTGTAATCCCACAGACTCGAGCCGTGCCCAGTACAAGATACTAGGAGCATACATACAATCTTCATCCATATATCCTCGTAACCGCGGTCGCTCATCTATACACTCGTGTCAACGTAAACTATTCGGCAAGCGTTATAACTGGCAATATCAAACCTTCGATCAATAAATTCCTTCTACTTCATTCAAAACCGCCTTTCAATACGGATATAACTGGTAAGTTGATACCACCACCTCACACCGAACAACTTGGGAGTCTTGTGAGGGGTGGTCCCTCACACTGGTGATCCCGACGTGATCGGGTGGCCCCTCACAAGTCTATTTGAACATTAAACATGTATCCTACCAAATTAAAATATACACCTTTATGTAAATAGTATTTGGATATTAACAGCTATAATTTAAAAAACTATATATTGATATAGGATACCGTATAGGCAAGTTTAGAACGCCATCTATCGGGATACTGAACATAAAAGTTTAATCAATTTTTGGAATTACGACTGCCATCTACACGTTGCGTTTCACAGTGAAATACTACTGCCAGGACGCGGTACGGTATTGAGCAATCTAATAAATAACCTGAATGCTTTTATCGATGAACACACTTTAAATGGCGGTTGAGGCTTGTCTTACGCGAAAATGCACGATCACATTCAGCGCATACAAACTTCTTCAATTGCATGTGAACGGCAATCAAATGTTTTTGTAGATGTCCCCGTTGTGGAAATGCTTGATCACACTCCTCACATAGGTAGTTTAAATTCAGATGAAATGCTTCGAAATGCCTCGTCAAATTGTGCTGCTTGGAGAACGAACGGAAACATTCACTACATGTAAATGTCTTCGTTTTTCTATGGACGGAATCCAAATGCGCATTTTTGCCCGAAAGCGTAACCACAAACCCCACATATGAATCCCTTCAGATTCCTATGAACAGTATTTAAATGAGTGTTTAAATGTATCCGTTGCGAAAATGCGCGGTCACATTCCTCACATGCGAACTTCTTCAGTTTCAAATGAATCATGTTAACGTGAATTTTTAAACGACTTTTTTGAGCGAATACTTTGTCGCATTCCTCACAAGTAAAGCCTTTACTCTTGCTGCTGCTGCTTATAACTTGTCGCTCAATCGATACGTCTCGGTAGCCACTGCTACTTGGGTTGTTCTCATTCGGTTCCGGTTTAATGAACTTCGTTTCGTCTTCGTGGAATTGGACGACATTCCCTTCGTTGTATGCCAGCGGGTTATCTGAATCGTTATCCTCTTCTACCTTCACAGTCACGGTGTTGTAGTCCTCGAGAAAGTGTTCATCCATCATCGTTTTATTCATATTTTAATACTGCGACACAACATACACGAGACTCACAAGCAAACCATTGCCAAAGACATTGTGACAGCTGTCAGTATGGTGAACCACCGGATTTGCTGACTACGACTAGGGTTGCCAGATGTCCAGTTTTAGACCGTACTGTCCGGTTTTCAGGGTTCTTGTCCGGTTTACAAGTTATGAAAAAATGGACGTACATGTCGTCCGGTTTTCGGTGTATGCAAGAAGAGTGCAGTAGGTAACAAAAATACGAATCCAAAAATGTCAACCCAAAGGGATATTTGGGTAATTTCGTAGACACCCGCGAAAATCGCTGTAACACTTTGCCATGTAATCCAAACGAAATCTTATTACAAGTGTAACATTTCATTCCATAGCAGCTAAACAAAAACACATGGCTGAAAGAAGTTATATATTGTTGACATTGCAAAATATTTTATTAATCAATTACACGTTTATACCAAAATATCCTATCTATGGCTTCGAGGGGGGAGTCAATGGGTACTAAGATGTACGCTCACATGTGGCAAGACAGCTGTCCTTAACCTACTACAGCCGGTTGTTAGTCTGGAGTCCACCGTTCACCCCCCAGAAGAATAATAATAGCACAGTACCTATACTTATTTATTTATAATTATTTATTAGTTTCAAATATTATTCAAGAGCATTACAGACGAATCCAATTCGCCCTTGAATATTAAAGTTAGAGTGTAAGTCTAAATATAAATGACTTACATAACTAAATTAATGCTAACATTGAACAAGAAAAAAACATAAAAATATAAAACTAAATAAAAGACAGATTATGATAAACATGAGATAGCAGGGAGTTGCCTTTTTAGCTGCCAAAGGAATATACAAAAGATGTCTATGTCTGTGGGTAAGGAATTAAGAAGAGCACAGTATACTGTGATATACCTATATATCTGGTAGGTATTTATTTATTTATTTATTTATTTATTTAACAGGGAAAACATACAGCGCTACAAAAAAATATTACAATTACATTAAATACAATTTTTCTGGCCGATGACATGCTTTCAACAATAGTTTTAGTTAGTTAAGTCTCCAATACGCACAGTGCATTCTGTGGGGGTTGGGAGGGGAAAAGGTAAGGAAAAGGATGGAATGGGTGTTAATAGATTTTAAGTAATAATGTGCAGTACAAAAAATACAAATTTGAAAAATTTGAAAAGTTAAGAAAATTAAGAAAAAATTACTCCATCATATAAACCATCATATACAGTTATCATATACAGTTAAAGAACAGTATCCTATATCAAATAGAATAGAATAGAATAGAACATATACCTATATCAAAATTTTTAAGCTATTGCATAGCTTTTATCGCGGGCCTTAGGCCAACGCGGCGACCGAATGAAGAAATTTTCTTAACGAAAATTAATGATTTTAAACTGATAATTACGTCTAAACGAGTGCTGCTTACGATTCGAAAAAAAATATATGTTAAACAAGAATATTGTCCTAATATTCATAGCTTTGAATATTTTAGATTTTGTTTATATTACATAGTGTAATTAATTTGTGAAATTAGGTCTAACCGAACACAAAAACGACTACTAAGCAAATACTATCTGGCGTATTATTTTGAAACCTGCACCATTTTAAAGATAATTTAATTATCTATCTTTTTATATACGATTTTTTCGAATAATCCGTTTTTTTTGCTATATCGAATAAAAAATTCGTGCGCGGCGCTCTATCGGAAGACGTTTAAATTATTCCGAATCATTTGCTACCGTAGCCGCAAATTGTTCGGAATAATTTCAACGTTTTCCGATAGAGCGCAATTATCTGATATCAGAAAAAATTAAATAAATAAATAATTATAATGCATAAAGTTGTTAAAAATGCTATGCAATAGCTTTACCGCAGCAGTCCTAGAGAGCCACACGTTTTTTAAGCTATTGCATAGCTTTTATCGCGGGCCTAGTAGGCCAGCGCGGCGACCGAATGAAGAAATTTCTTAACGAAAATTAATTATTTTAAACTGATAATTACGTCTAAACGAGTACTGCTTAAGATTCGAAAAAAATATATGTTAAACAAGAACATTTTCCTAATATTCTTAGCTTTGAATATTTTAGATTTTGTTTATATTACATAGTGTACTTAATTTGTGAAATTAGGTCTAACCGACCACAAAAACGACTACTACGCAAATTCTAACTGGCATATTATTATGAAACCTGCACCATTTTAAAGATAATTTAATTATCTCTCTTTTTATCTACGATTTTTTTCGAATAATCCGTTTTTTTTGCTTTATCGAATAAAACATTCTTGCGCAGCGCTCTATGGGAAGACGTTTAAATTATTCCGAATCATTTGCTACAGCAGCCGCAAATGATTCGGAATATCAGAAAAAATAAAATAAATAAAATAAATAAATAATTATAATTGCATTCGCCGCCGAATTTCGAATTCGTCGCCGAATTCGTCGCCGCCGAATGATAATTATTAATTATCATTCGGTCGCCGCGCTGGCCTAGGCCCGCGATAAAAGCTATGCAATAGCTTAAAAAACTATACTCAGGAAGTAAACTCTCTGGTAAACGACAAAGCTCAATTTCAACGCAGTCAGACGAAATAATTAAATCAAATTGAAAATAAAACCAAATATATGAAAATTCAGTTTCACGTATTATTTGGAATTAAAATAAAAATCAACCAATTCTACCGCCAATTGCACTAAAATATATAAAAAATACGTGTGGCACTCGGGGACTGCCGCGGTAAAGTTATTGCATAGCATTTTTAACAACTTATGCAATTATAATTATTTATGTAGCGACGCTACGTCATTCCCCTCTTTGGATCACGTCGGGGTCACCAATTTCGAGGATCTATCGTGTGTTGAAGAACGTGATAAAAACCGCGATAAAATGTTGTGTTAAAAATATATTTTTTTCTCTTACAAAATGTACATTGATAACGTTGATATCGAGCGCGTAATTTATTTCACTAGAATGCCTTGACCTACATTATCTGGTTCTATTTATATCCCACGGCCAGCGACCTCGTCTCGCTCGCCTATCGTTTGCTCGCTCCCCCTCACGCTTGCTCTCCTCTGTCGCGCCCGCCCGCCGTCTGGCCGTCGGCCGCCGTGGAGGACAGTGTGGCGCCCGCCACTACTTTGTTCGGTCGTGTTTCGCGGTCGCTCCCTGCTCGCCGGCCGATGCGTCTATATATTTTCCGATGCTCGCTTTCAGGACCTTGCCGAAGTCTGGGAGTTTTCGTCCAGCTAATTTCCTTTCCTCCTATCCCTGTCTGAATGGTTCCTTTCTCCTTCTCTCTGTCTCTCTCCCTCCGTATAGCGTTGTCTCGCTCGCTCTGTTTATAAACACGACTAGCGTATATACCGGGCTCATTCAGTGCCCGGTGTCTGTCTCGAACGGTCGCCTGCTCCGCTCCGCCGCCCGCGCTGAATATTGCTGCCGCGAGTCGACCGTCGAGCGCCATCTCCGGTCCTCGCCGTGAAGTTCGTGCCGTCGAGTATCTCCGGTTCGAAATGCAGTCTGCTGCCAACTCCGCCGAAGCTGCTGCCGCCCCGCACAGCCCACCAGTGGACATGCCGCTCATTCCGATCGCGACACCGAGGAAACGCGTGAGAGACCCCGCGTCTCCAGAAGATGAGCGGCAGAGGGAGTCGCAGCGCCGCCGAGCCGACTCCCCTGACGCCTTCGTCGATCATCAACAGATCTTCGACTCGCCGGTACCCTCGGACACCGAAGACGAGCCTACCTACGCCCAACTAGCGGCGAGGAAAAGCCCGACGCCGTGCCGCAGCGATGCGGCCCCAGCACCATTGCCGCCCGCGCCGCTTCTACCGAAGCAGGCGCCGCGCCCCCGACCCATTGTCGTGGACAAGCTCGATAGGTGGCCCGACCACCTGAAGGCTCTCCGCGCGAAGTTGGTGCGCGCGCCGAACGTCGCACCGCTCGGACGCGGCGGCGGCCTCAGATTCCGCCCGGCCGACGAGGCAGAGTACCGCGTCGTCCAGGCCTACCTTCACACCCTTGGCAACTCGGTGGCGTGGCACACCTACACGCCGCCGATAGAAAAGGACGCCAAGATAGCCATTAGGGGCCTCCCGGCTAACACCACCCAGCAGGAGGTCATCGAAGGGCTGGCGGCTAAAGACATCGAAGCGACGTACGCGCGCCTGATCCATGGAGGGCGGCGCGCGCTGTTCTTCGTTGTCATTCGAAAGAACGAGGGCTGGCGCAAGGTATTCAGTCTCCCGGACATCTGGTACCTGCCCGTCACCATCGAGAGCTGGAGAGGCCGGAACGGGCCCAAGCAGTGCCACCGCTGTCAAAAGTTCCGGCACAGCAGCCACAACTGCCACCGGCCGCAGGTTTGCGTTTGCTGCGGCGAGGAGCACGCTGCTAAAAACTGCCCTCGGCCAAAGACCGCCCGAGCAACCTGTGGAAACTGGGGGCAGGAGCACCCCGCCAACAACCGGCGCTGCCCCAGTTTCCTAGCGGAAATCCGCCAGACGACGCGGAAGCAGCAGGGTGCTCCGCGTGCAGCAGCCACCGCTCCTCCGCGAGCCATACCGCGAAGCGCCTCACCGGGCGCCTCGACCGCCGCCGCGCCCTCGTCGCCTCCTCCACGCCCAGCGCCGAGGAAGACGCAGGCGCAGTCTCAGCCTGCCGCCGCCCCTACGGAGCCCTTGTCGTGGAGAAAAAAGCCGGCGCCGCCGGCCACTCCACAGCAGCCAGCTGTGGAGAGGAAGAACCGGCGACGCCGCTCGAAGCCACTGCAGCAGCAGTCAACAGGGCCCCATCCGCAGCAGGAGGAGGGGATGGCGGTCGAGGCGACCGCCCAGTCCACCAGCTCCCAAACGCCCACAGCAACCACAGCGTCCGCATGCACGCAAACGGACGAAGAAAGTGCGATTACACCACCCCCACAACCCCAGCCAGAAATGCCAGAATATCCAGAAGAATACCTGGACGAGATGCGCTGCCTCGAGAGCGACGAGCTGGTCTTGTTGAACGTAATTCCTGCTGGAACTCGTTCGCGCTTGCCAAATCGGCACGAAGGAGGAGAACACCAGGCTGCTGAATATGGTCCTTCAGACAGACCTGCCTCGTGCCTCGAGAGAAGCATACTTATTGAAGTCTGCCTCAGGGTGAATAGCCCTGAGACGCCATACTCATGAAAGCCAGGCCTATGGGCCCGATTCAAGAGAAGCCCCACGAAAAGGCAAAAGGCCTAGTGGTAGACGTCACAGGCCGTTCTAAATGGCCTGTCGACTGATTTCGTTGATTCGTTGATACCGGGCTCCGTCGTGCTCCCTCGCCATTCTTCTGTTGCCCGTGGCGCTGCACGGACGCTTCGCCCCTCCACTCTTCCTTCTACTGTTTGTAGCGTCGCTACATTTATTTATATTATTTATTTTATTTTTTCTGATATCAGATAACTGCGCTCTATCGGAAAACGTTGAAATTATTCCGAATCATCTGCGGAAGCAAATGATTCGGAATAATTTAAACGTCTTCCGATAGAGCGCCGCGCACGAATTTTTTATTCGATAAAGCAAAAAAATGGATTATTCGAAAAAAATCGTAGATAAAAAGATAGATAATTAAATTATCTTTAAAATGGTGCAGGTTTCATAATAATACGCCAGATAGTATTTGCGTAGTAGTCGTTTTTGTGTTCGGTTAGACCTAATTTCACAAATTAATTACAATATGCAATATAAATAAAATCTAAAATATTCAAAGCTAAGAATATTAGGAAAATGTTCTTGTTTAACATATATTTTTTTCGAATCGTAAGCAGTACTCGTTTAGACGTAATTATCAGTTTAAAATCACTAAAATTTCTTCATTCGGTCGCCGCGCTGGCCTAGAGGCCCGCAATAAAAGCTATGCAATAGCTTAAATTCTTATTTTTATCGGTATTTTAAAGAATTAATTATGTTCATTATAACCTTCTTTTTTCTCATTACATTATTCATTATATTCAATGTAATAGATTCACTACTTATTAAGTTAATTTCTACATCTTCTCTATATCTTACACCTCTATATCTTACTTTCTACATATCTTCTTACTCTGTGTTTTTTATCTGGTAAACTAACTGGTGAGACTCGATTTAATTCTACAATAATACCTTCTATATTCTTACGAGTAACCTTTTATGTTTTGATTATTAATAGAAGAACTTGATCATTAATGAAGAATTCAATCATATCACGGCCAAATGTAAATGTAATACAACTGTCTATACAACTATGTATTAGTTTTTATGACAATAAATTATTTGATTTGATTTGATTCAAAAATATTTTTAGATTGTGAATATTATATTTTAAAGGGGGAAATGAATTACTTTTTGGAAGTATGCAAGTACCCGTCTCACATATAAAAGATTTTTAATAACACTTTGTTTTATGGGTTAATTTATTTATATCGTTTTTTAATGGTTTGCCGAAAAGGTGCCGGTTGATCTGACCTCGAGAAATTTCAAAAAGAGGTAATGGTTGAGGAAGTATTTCTCCATATTCGAACCAATTGAATAAGATCAGTCAGAAGACGATCGGCTGAGTGTACGAGCCGTCTACGAAATCAATAATAACATTCAGTCTAACATCCAAAGCGAGACAGTCACATACAAATCCGTCAACACTGTTGTGGAAGCAGGTTTTAGGGAGCTAACGGGCCCATGATGAGGTGGCCACGATGACCCATGTGTTCAGGGTCGGTCACACTCACGGGTCAACACCTATCCGATGGCCTCCACGCATGGGGTGCGAACCTGGGTAGGACACTGGGTCAACCAGTCTCCCCTGGGAATCAAACCTCTGGCGCTCCTGGACGGTCTGCACACCGAGCGGCGCAAGCCAATCGATTGTGCTCTCCGACTAACAGTCCGGGGAGTCTGGGAACTGTATTGTTTCCTATAGAGCGGGGGTGGTTGCATACCTTACGGCGACTGCTCTTGAAATGACCATTGGCCATCCGATCCCGGTTCAGAGTCGGGCAAAGGACGCCTTGGTCCGCGATAGATTCGGTGCACACCGTTTCACCGCTTCGTAAGGGGGAGGACCGCGCAAGCGACCTCGAACTCGGAACCAATCGAGAGACCGGAGAAATCTGGTCACAATTGGTAGCAAGGGCGCGAGTTTCGGCCCGCCAGGTAACATACTGGCTATCTCGCGGTAAAGGCGTTGGCTTCTTGCGGGTTGTGGCGTAGCTAGACGTCGGATTTGTTAGGTCCAAAGTCTTCTACGCTCACAGCACGGTCGATAGAACGATGAATCGTTAAAACGTACTGCGGTGATGGGTTTGCCCGTTGTGGTTGACATCTCAATATGTTGTGGAAGCAGATGAAGCTGTTAATTATCCAACAGAATGTTTGATTTCGCTCGATCTGCCAGGGATGGCATAGGCTTTCATATGGACAATTATATGTTGCGTGTTCTAGAATCGGCAAACCAGAAAATCTCTATATCTGCACAGCCAATGGATCAACAAAATATATTGTGCCTATATCAACAAGCATCGTATTAAACATATTAGAAACGTGTGCTTTCTCTTTTCTTTCATTTCCATTTAACCAGACTTAGCCACAGCAACGCGTGGCCGGGTACAGCTAGTACTTAATAAAATTACCGTTTATTTGGAGGGGCGGTAATGACGGGTTGTTAATAGTAGTCATCAGTTTCTTACTACCAATTTTAATCAAAACAAAGTATAGGCGGCAACGGTTCACGAGACTGGCAGAAAGGTCTTCCACAAAATAATAATTGATCTGATGGAGATGGAGAAGCAAGTGGCCTTGGATAGTATTAATTGGCAGGTAAGCGAGCAGCGCGCGCGCCGCTTCTTTTGCAATAAAATCATTACTATACACCGTGCAGTATACACTGCGGGTGTTAGTTAATTTGACGGTTGGAGTTATTGAAATGGTTATTGCTTAACCGGTTACAATTAACGAGGTTAAAAATAACGCCTACGGGCGCATCTGATAACAGTCAGAAACTACCAATTTCGACCGTGTTGAGTTACGGTATGAAGATCACGACGCGCGACCTGCGATCTCGGGGTGTATGGAGCGATCTGTCGATATGCTGGGTTCCGCGATGGGTATTTAGTTCCTAGTGGTTTCGTGTAGCTTGAGTGGTGATGGCCTTCTTTGTGTTACCTTGGTTGGTCCAAGTCACGGTTCAACTCCCATCCGGTAGCCTCTATGAAGAGGGACTAAACCAGAAACTGCCGCTGTGAACTATTCCTGCGGCTGTAACCTGCAATGGGAGGTGGTTGGGGTCAGAAGTGCGGATTCGGGGGAACATCTCGGGCGGAACTGGTCGGATTACATACCAGGGTTTGCCAGGCCGCTTACGCACGAGTCTGAAGTCGTATGTTTCCTAAAGAGCGTGGTAACTGTTTACCTGACGTCACCTATTATTAGAAACGATCCGTTGGCACCCGATCCCGAGTGATTTAAACGGTCGAATGGTGTTACAGATCCGCGATAAGTCTAATATGAATTACCACTAACATCAGGTAGAGGCCGCGCAAGCGACCTCGAATCTGTGACCATACTGGAGGGTAGAGAAATCTGTCGAAATATGATAGCCAGGACGCGAGGTCGGCCCGCTGTGTTCATTTCCCAGTGCCTCGCGATAAAGCATTGGACTCTTACGGGCATGTTGGCCTAGTTAAACAGTGGACTGTGTTGTTCCCATGCGTGCACTCCATGGAAGATAAAAGGTTCTGATATCATTATAACTCCCTGGGGTGGCAAGTTCGCGGGTAGTATTTGACAACTCTCTTGTCGATATGATGACGCTTACGTCAGCTACAAGGGGTATGCGTAGGTTTTCTTGTTTTTATTTTGTTTGTTTTTAGGGCATTCCTGGAATCGATAAGATAGACGAATAAAATAGTTCTGGAGAATTTTCTCAAAAGTCAAACTTTTAATTTTTGCTTATTACAACATTCATATTTTTTATGCGGATCTGGCCGTTTAGCTGTTATGTAGATTTTGAAGTACTATTATATTCAAATTTTTATTAGTACCTACTTTAACTAATGGTATTTTTTTATTGCTATATTTTTTTTTGTTTATGTTGTATTTGTTAATTCGATATAATTACCTACAACAATTTTTTTTCGGCCTTTTTTTTATTATGCCCGCTCCACACGTTGGCAAATGTTGGCCAATATTGCTAAGGCACAAGCGAGTCGGCAACACTGTGACGTCAGAAAAATGTATGGGAAAGAGCGAGAGGGACATAGGCGATGCGGCCAACGCTGGCCAACGTGTGGAGGGGCCATTACTTTTATCTATTGTCGTTTTAAGTTTCCGTCTTTGAGAAAATTTCTATCATACCTACCTAATCTTTGTTCATGTCATTGAAAATTACTCGAAAATTAAGAGTAATAAAGAAAATATAATAATAAAAATAATAAGTTAATTGTTATTCGGAGGCTCATTGCGTTTCTTTGTGAACTAAAATATGAACTAAGTTCAACCGAACGAGACAGAGCAATACGTTAGAACGGAATATGAAATGAACTACCTATCGTCGATTTTCCCGCACCAAAACTACCTGTCGAACTTATAGACGCCCGATTCAGTTTGAACTCATTTCGTGCGGTGGTCGATTTAGCTGCTTTATCTTCGGTGGGTAGTTTTAATGCGGAAAAGTTACAACCGTTCATTTCACATTCCGCTCTGACGTACTGCTCTGTCTCGTTCACATGAAGTAATTTCCGATTTTAGTTCAAGAGAAACGCAATGAAGACCATTTCTAATGTAATATGACATTTAATTACAATGCTTTGTAGTTATGTATGTTTTGTAGATGTTATGTTCCTCCTACGTATTTTTTTTTGACGATTTCACCAGATTATATATCTACGTATATGATTTTTGTAGATACCTAGTTTTATTTGAAAAATAAAAGTGATTATGATTATGTCGATGCTGCGGGCTAACAGGCCATCTCATTTCGAAGCTCTTTTAACAAAGTGGCTGTACATATTCAGCTATCTATCCAATATAAAAATATTAAAAATTCGTAACATTTCAGGTTTGATCTGCATGCCGATAGTCGACGAAATCTTATTTGGCAAAATTATCAAAAAGGCGTTGATAAACATTCTGAGACCCAATAACCTATTTCGCGGCTTCAATAGTCGAAATACAATAGTCGATATAAATTGCCGCGGTCTGCCATGAAATTATGCCGCTACTGGAATTAGTCCTCCGTATACTAGTTATACATTTAAAAAGACATATTTATTTATACATTTTACTAGCTGACCCGTGCCCACTTCGTTGGGCGGTAAAACTTTTTACTTGTGATGAAATTATGAGTGTGGTTCGGTTAGTACTGAGTGCTATGATTTATTTCCGACTGCCAAAAGAAGGGTTATATTGTTACTGTATATATATGTATGTAATTGCATGCCAATTTGACTATATTACCGTTATTTGTGAGTGTCTTTTGGTGAGTGTCTTATTTGTGAGTGTCTTATCTCTTTAACCATGTATGCAGTAAAAGGGAAATTATATGCAATAAAATAGAAAAGTCTTTGTTTTAAATACTAGAGACGATAAATTTACTTATTTTGATAAGAATTCATAATTGTTGATAATATGACCAATAAAAATGACTTTTTTATATGAAATACTACTTTTTGTGACTTAAATATAAAAGTTAGTCATATACTGTCGGTGACTTTTTTGTAGGCATTATCAAGCTCTACAACTTTTCTCTAGAACTTAATCATATATCTCTCATCGTTATGGCAACGTTAGTTAGAAACGTGATCGTTCGACCGCTTATTAGACTTACTTTGCAAATCCGACTACCACGAAAAAGTCTTTTCATTTTTCGAATTAATATATAGCCTATGACACTCACAAATAACGTGGCTTTCTATTGGTAAAATAATTTTCAAAATCGGTTCAGTATATTCAGAGATTACTTCCTACAGCGTCAAAAACTTTACCTCTTCATAATATTAGTATAGATTAGAAATATTTCACTGCGCCAGAAGGTAATCCCGTAACAGAGTTATTATCGCCAGTATCGTTATTTGCTATAAAGTATTCACTGATTAAAAAACGACCTACAAATATTATAGAAGTAGGCGTAATTATTCTAAATTCACGATTCAGCTACATATATTATTTGAAGAAGCGAAGCCCGAAGGCGCTATAGAGCCCGTGCATCATAATCGATGTGATGACAACATAATTGATAGTTTGTAGGATTCCTACCTAAAATGATGACAGAGGAAAACAAGACATCGATCACTAATTAAATGGGGAGATATGTTTTTGTTAAGACCTTATACCTACAGTCCACGAAAGCGTGTGACCGAGAGTGACCGCTGTAATTTAAATACTTTTGTTTCAAAAAAGCTCTTATGTCGAAAGTTTCGATCTCAAACGCATTATATTCGCATGGCCCTAATATATACTAAAAATAAAATGTCCCCTCATAATCAATAACGAGTTGGAAAGACGAGAGCAACAAAAACTGGTGATATAATGGTGCCAAGAAGTTACACAGCATTTGGCCAGCGCCATTTCACGTTCATTGGCCCTAGAATGTACAACAATCTTCCCGAAGCAATTAAAAGTAGTGAGAACACATCCACTTTTAAAAAATCACTAACCGATTGGTTGTTGGAGGTGGGTAGGGACGGTTTAGGGAATATGCTGACTGTTATATTTTGAATGATAATATTTTTTACCATGATAATTTCTAATGACTATTATATGTATGTAAGCGTTATATCAATATGTAACTGATTTATATATGTATATTATTTTAGTTTGAATTTTTATTTATTTTGGTTTTATTATTATTTTCATATACATATATATATATATATTTTCATATACATATATATATATATATATATATATATATATATATATATATATATATATATATATATATATATATATATATATATATATATATATATATATATATATATATATATATATATATATATATATATATATATATATATATATATATATATATATATATATATATATATATATATATATATATATATATATATATATATATATATATATATATATATATATATATATATATATATTTAAACTTACATTGCACCTGTCGAAAGTCGTGCACATCCGTAAGTATATCTCATTCAAACATAAGCATTTCCCAATACAACCTGGGATTTCCTTCGCTACTTTTTAAGTAGCTTTTACTAATTTTATTTGAAATAAAAACATGATCCTATAAACGGATTTCTTTACAAACCTTATCAAATATATATATATATATATATATATATATATATATATATATATATATATATATATATATATATATATATATATATATATATATATATATATATATATATATATATATATATATATATATATATATATATATATATATATATATATATATATATATATATATATATATATATATATATATATATATATATATATATATATATATATATATATATATATATATATATATATATATATATATATATATATATATATATATATATATATATATATATATATATATATATATATATATATATATATATATATATATATATATATATATATATATATATATATATATATATATATATATATATATATATATATATATATATATATATATATATATATATATATATATGTGAATGTGTGCATATATGGATATATATTTTAGCTATAGATGAATATGAGTATCTATATTTGTATATGCGTAAATATTTGTAGTTTCATATTTGTCGATTTAAAAATAAGTACTAACTATAGTTTAAGTTGACAGTGCACACTTAATATCGTCATTAAAGTCTGCCTTAGAACAGGCCTAGGCCTAGTTAGGCGACTGTGTCAAACATTAAAAATAATGTCGCATCAATTTCTTGCTAACATCTTACTTACAAATATGACATCGTTTACTAGATGTGTTACTAAATAAATAAATAAACAAATAAATTAATTTAAAAAACCTCTTTCATGTGTATATGTATATAAGCTTTTATAATTACTTGACGCTTTTATAATTACGTTATACAACGGAAAAACCGCATACCGTATTCAAAAAACAAAGTGCGTAAAAAAGCATATTTTAAAATAGACAGATGCACTTACCAGGACGCCAAACGCGAGGCACTGCGAAGTGAAACCAGCGGGCCGACCTCTATCCCTTACTACCGGATTGGGACGGATTTCTTTATTATCAAGTCTGATCCAGGATTCGAAGTCGCTTGCGCGTCCTCTACTTGACGTTAGCGGTAATTAATAGATTGAATTTATCGCGATTGAAAGATCGATCAATCGTTCGGTGGCCATCGAATCGTTTCTTAGGATAGAAACGGTCAAAAACTACCCCCCCCCCCCCCACGCTCCCGCCGCTGCTTAGGAAACATACGTTTCCATTACGGAGGGGGCATCCATCCCTGGTTATTCGCCGGTGTGCACAATCGATTGGCTGACGCCGCGCGACGCGCAAGCCTCTTAGCAGTGCCTAAAGTGTTTCTTCAGATAGGATCTGATATGTATTTTTTTTAATATCTTAAATGACCAACGAACAAATGGTGATATATATAAAACAAAGTCGGGTTTTTCGAACACTTATAACTCGAGAACGGCTGGACCGATTTTCATGGTTTTTTATTTGTAGTATTTGCCTCCATCCCGAATAGCAGAATAACTATTAAAAACGGAAATTGGAAAATTGCGAAAAATTAAAATAAAAGAAAAAACATTTTCCCATACAAAATGTAAATCCGTGTTTTTCTCATGGTCAGTTGTACGTGACATGTTCATATGTCGGCAAATAATTTGCTTTATTTGTTCTTGCGCCTGATAAAAAAAAAACAAAAAATGTCGTATATCACAAGGTGCTTCAATGATGAGAATTAAACCGAGTGCATCCCAGGCTGCACAATATGTAAATAGTTTAATTCAATCATGTCTTGCTACACGCGATTGAAATACTTATTTTTTGTACTTTTATATTTCTTTTTGTGTTAATATTTTAATAAAGTAGTGAACTGAATTTTTATTTTGTATTCATTGTACTACTCTCATAAAATCATAAATTACATTCAGATAATCTGTAACACGACATTCATTGACTGTTAGGCGGTACGAAGTTCGCCGGGTCAGCTAGTATTATATAAAAGTTTATAGCTGGTCACTTCCGCGAGAGATAACCATGCACTAACGAACACTCATTTCGATAATAAAGTTTAAACGTGCTTATCAATCGTGTAACTCGCCATAGTGATTTGGCATCAGTGACTGAATAATAAGCGACAGATTTGACAGACGCCGCCTAAACTACATGGCTGCCACAGACTGTCAAAATCGACCTACCATTATTGTATTATATAATCCTATATTCACTGGGCTCTTTAATAAAGTTCGTAAAACCTTTTCTTTCGAGATGAACTTCTACCATTGAGATGAACCAGACTGGATATTACAAAAAGTTACAAAATTCGTGTCGTTGCAATTCGCCTAGTTTCTTGACGTTTCAATGTTGGTCGAAAGGAATGCCTATAGCATCTTCGGCACTGTCATTATACGTGAATAACTTGTAACAGTTAATTGTACGGTTTATGATACGCATGAAGAGTATTTTAACTACTTAGATATGATATACTGCTGTATTCGTTTCGTATGCGCTGTAATAATACGTAATATTTTTCACTAATTAATGGTCTAGCAAACTGTTAACAAGAACGCTTTAAGCAGATCGTGGTCCAGTTGTAATGTTAGGAAAAAAATAATATTTGTTTTACTTCTTCGCAGATTATATCGTCAAAATTATAACATGTAATTATTTTTATCAGTTTCGACCAGTGCCGGATTAACCCATGTAGAGGCCCTTAGGATGTCGAAATCTCGGGCTCCCTTTGTACTTTTCGGGGCCCCCCTGAGACGAATAAGACTATTTCCAGAATAGCCTGTATGTATGTTTGTGTGTGTGTGTGTAAGTGTGCCTGTAAGTAGGTGTGTGTGTATTCATATTCATATTCATTTTATTAGTATACTGGTATACAAGTCAGATACAGATTAGCAAACATTCATACATATTAGCAAACAAAGATTTTTTTAACATAAAGAAAAGATAAAAAAAACAAAAAAAACACAAGAATAATGTAAAAAGAGGAAATATAAGACAAAATGCAAAAAGAACATTAAACACTTTAGCCACCAAAGCATTTTAGACTTCACTCGAGTAATATTCCTCCAGTGAGTCAAACGCCTTATTTGTGAGGTACCTCTTAATAAGGCGTCTCTTAAACGCGTCAAGAGATTGCGCCTGCCTAATGTGTTCGCTAAGTTTGTTGTAAGCCGCTGGACCGGCGATATAGGCTAGCCTCTCCGACTTGGATAATGCATGACTTACCGAACGTAGCATGCTACGGGATCTTGTTGGATAGTAGTGATGCACACCATTCACTTCAAAATCGGCTAGATTTCTGCGAACGAACAGCGCTACTTCCATTATATAAATGGAAGGCAGAGTCACGATGCAGAGATCTCTAAACAGAGGCGTAGCTGGCGTATCAAACGCCACACGCGCTATTGTGCGGACTGCACGCTTCTGCATAACGAAAACCCTCTTCCTGTCGGCTGCTCGCCCCCATAACTCAGCGCCGTACGTTAGCAGTGCATGAACGTATGCAAAGTAACACATGCGCGGGGCGGATCAATCGAGAAATGAAGCGATGCGATAGAGTGCATAGCACGCTCTTCCCAATTTATCACATAAAGCATCAATATGTAGGTGCCATCGTAACTCATTATCGATTACGAATCCCAAGAACTTTGTTGAGGATACTTGAGTTTATTCTCCGTTTTTGACGGTAACATGTATTTGGGTTTAGTAGGTCTAAGCCTGAAATACATAACATTAGTTTTGTTAATGTTGAGTATCAGGCCATTAGCGTCAAACCATTCCTCCACGATAGCGCCAAACGGCTTAATCCGATTGAGCTGAAATTCGGTATCCAGGCATCATTTTGTCATGGCAAGAGTTGAAAAGATTGTGGTTGAAATCGGTCCACCAGGGGGCGCACTAGTCATATATCGTCCTCGAAATATTTGACTTACATATATTTCGAAATATTGACTTACATATAAAATTCGGTACACCTATGTCTTGTTGGGTTAAAGCCAAATTGTGAAATTTTGGTAGGTATATCTCAGATACAAGCTCTACTAAAAATATTTAAATTACGCTACACATTTTATTCATTGAACAATATTCCATCCATTTTCTTCTAATGAACAATATTCTTCTAATGAACACTTTAAAGAGGCTCAAGTTTTGGATGCTAGGTTATTATTTATTAAAACTGCACTACGTTGGGTTTTCGTGGCCAAACAAAATAAATCTTTTATTATTACGCACACGAAACCCACTAGACAACACCTGAGTGATAATTTGAATGTACCTAGGATGAAGACGACTTTCGGACAGCGACACTACTCTTTCATAGCTACAAGACTTTGTCATAAATTAAGCAGTGACATAAAAACCAGCCCCAATTGTCATTTGTTCAAAAGCAAAATAAATAAATGGCTGTTGCAAGAATAGCGTTTATCTATCCATCCCATGATCGATGTAGTAGAACAAGTTGAAGTTGACAACATACATTGTGTTTATATGTATGTATGTGTGTATATATGTATTCTAATGTATTTAGTATTTCTATTTCCTATATAATAAATATATATATATAATAATAAATTTTTATTATTATATATATATATATATATATATATATATATATATATATATATATATATATATATATATATATATATATATATATATATATATATATATATATATATATATATATATATATATATATATATATATATATATATATATATATATATATATATATATATATATATATATATATATATATATATATATATATATATATATATATATATATATATATATATATATATATATATATATATATATATATATATATATATATATATATATATATATATATATATATATATATATATATATATATATATATATATATATATATATATATATATATATATATATATATATATATATATATATATATATATATATATATATATATATATATATATATATATATATATATATATATATATATATATATATATATATATATATATATATATATATATATATATATATATATATATATATATATATATATATATATATATATATATATATATATATATATATATATTTATTATTATTATGTCTATTTTTTAATTATTATTATTATTATTGTGTTTGGTTGGTTCATCGACCCTCGTTTTAAATGTAAAAATATAAATTGCTTGCCTTGGAACGGGTATATCCCAGTTGGGCAGCACTAGCCAGTGAATGAAAGAGGAAAGTTTTTGCCGTTTGTTCTAATATTATACTTATTGTAAATTGTTAATTTGATAATTCCAATAAAAAAAAAAAAAAAAATTTTTTTTCGCGCTTGGCTCAACCCCGCGCTTAGCCGGGAAACGAACCGCGCCGCACGAGGCGGTTGCTATGGAACCCGGCCGGATTCGTCCGCCATCTGAGACAGGCCGCTCATCAATTTCATTTATGAAATTAATATTCCAATGAAATCAGTCCTTGGCTACTTTCCGGGAATATCTTGCGGTGACACAACCGTTTTTTTCAACTTGTCTTCGATGCTGTTAAATATTTTTCGCGCAATAAAATACGTCTATAAACCCGCCATCCAAGCATGACCCACCGCAGGCGCCAATTTTGCAATGAAAATTCTTTCTCTGATAATCTTTTCTTACTGATAAAATGGTCTCGCCTCATTGATTACCTGGCTTTAATACCCAGGTATAAATCATCTGCGTACAAAGGCAGTTTCACCTACGCCGCTGCAGCTCAGTGGAATGGACTAAGCAGGTCCAAGTTACCTTTACATCACGGTTTTCAAAATGATCTTTTAAATAAACAATCTCCTATACATACTTACAGTCTGGCAAAAAAGAGTAGATAGTAATTCGACTTGAGAGAAAAATAATTTGACGACAGATGCAACACTAACCCTTATGTTAGATGAGTTGTGTTGTTGATACAAGTAGTACATTCATGAAATTACATTCATTTTGTTATGTGATCTCGCTATTTACGTCCTTTTGCGATAATAAGATTGACAGTAAAACGCATTTTAAAAATATTTTGAGAGAAATAAGTACGGCCTACCATATTTGAATGCGTATACAAAATTTTGTGTTAAGGAGTACCCTCGCCGGGAGCCAACCCTGGGTGTAATGGCCATGTCATGGCAGGCGGCGGATACATATGAGGGGCGCGGGGGCGCCCGCGCCCCCCCACCCCTCCTTGACGCGGTCGGCCTAGCAGTTAGTGCGATTCACGCCCGCCCGCGTATCCATCTACACGGAGAGCTAATGAGCCCAGTGCAGTTGGGTCATTAAGAGCCATGTGTTAGGGTCGGCTTAACTCACAGGTCAGCACCCTTTCGGTAGCCTCCACGTAAAAGCGCGAACCCGGGTAGGACTATGAGCCTGCTGGCCAGTCCTCATGAGAATTGCTCTTTGAGCGCTCCTGGACAGTGTGTGCACCGTGCGGCGTCAGCCAATCGCCTATGCAGTCCAAATGATTACCGGGGGCGTCTGGAAACGCCTTTGTTTCCTATAGAGCGGAGGTGGTTTTTGACCTTACGGCAACCGCTTTGAAACGACCAATTTGACCACCCTATCCTTAGTGGTAGGCGGGTAATGGATGCCGTGGTCCGCGATAGATTTGGTAGACACCGAAACACAGCTACGTAAGGGAGAGGACCACGCAAGCGACCTCGCACCTCCAACCAGTCGGGAGGCCGAAGATATCTGGCTGAAACTGGTAGTAAGTCTTCTACTCTGACCTCACGGGAGACAGGATGATCAATATCGTTAAAACTTCCTGGGGTGACGGGTTTAAATGACTCCTACAAGTAACCATCTATACGCAATGTATTCGTCAGTCAAGTAGTTGTACTTGCATAGGTGGCATGTTAGCCTTTGCATGTGACTTGATGATTTGTTATTACACCCATAGCTCAAGATGTCTATTACCTTCCCCCCTTAAGTTTTTTCTGTGTCATGGTGGAACATAGAACGGGCTATCATAATTGAATGCTATACAAAATTTCGTGTCTGTGCTGTTTACCGTGGAAGAGAAACCTCGCCGGGAGAGGCAATCCTAGGTGTAGAATCAGTGAGCTAATGGGCCCATGATGAGGTGGCCACGATGACCCATGTGTTCAGGGTCGGTCATACTCACGGGTCAACACCCATCCGATGGCCTCCACGCATGGGGTGCGAGCCTGCTGGCGCTCCTGGACGGTCTGCGCACCGAGCGGCGCAAGACAATCGACTGTGCTCTCCGACTAACAATCGGGGGAGTCTGGGAACTGTATTGTTTCCTATAGAGCGGGGGTGGTTGTCTACCTTACGGCGACTGCTCTTGAAATGACCATTGGCCATCCGATCACGGTCCAGAGTCGGGCAAAGGACGCCTTGGTCCGCGAAAGATTCGGTGCACACCGTTTCACCGCTTCGTAAGGCAGATTACCGCGCAAGCGACCTCGAACTCGGAACCAATCGAGAGACCGGAGAAATCTGGTCACAATTGGAAGCAAGGGCGCGAGTGTCGGCCCGCCAGGTAACACTGGCTATCTCGCGGTAAGGCGTTGGCTTCTTGCGGGTTGTGACGTAGCTGGACGTTGGATTTGTTCTGTCCAAAGTCTTCTACGTTCACTGCAGGGCGACAGAACGAGAAAATCGTTAAAACGTCCTGTGGTGACGGGCTCGCCCGTTGTAGTTGACACCGCAAGTTGTAGAATCAGTCGGGAGCTAATGGGCCCTTGCTGAGTTGGCCATGAAGACCCATTTTGTTCCGGGTTGGTCACACTCACGGGTCAACACCCATCCGACGGCCTACAGACAAGAAGCGCGTGCCCGGGTAAGACTCTGGCCTTAGGGCAAGTTTCCCTTAGGAGTCAATCTTCTGGCGCTCCTGGACGGTCTGCGCACCGTGCGGCGTAGGCCAATCGATTATGCATTCTGACTAACAGTCAGGGGAGTCTGGAAGAAGTACTGTTTCCTATAAAGCGGGGGTGGTTGCTGACCTTACGGCGACTGCTCTTGAAACGACCATCGGCTACCCGATTCCGGGTGAACAGCCGGGCAAAGGATGCCGTGGTCCGCGATAGATTCGGTGTCCACCGTTTCACCGCTTCGTAAGGGAGAGGACCTCGAACTCGTAACCAGTCAAGAGACTGTAGTAATCTGGTCACAACTGGAAGTAAGGGCGTGAGTGTAAGCCCGCTGGGTAACATACCTGGTTATCTAGCCAAAAAGGCGTTGGCCTTTTAAGGGCATGTGGCGGAGCTTGACGGTGGACTGTTTTGTCCAAGTCGTCTGCGCTCACTTTACAGGAGATACAACGATCATATTTCGTTAAAACTTTCTGAGGTGACGGGTTCGCCCGTTGTAGTTGACAGCTCTAGTTGTAGAACTAAACCAACAAGTAAATTTCAACTTCATAGGATAAGAGGAAGTGGTTCCAATTCAGCTTGTAACATTTGTAAATAAGATGAAAAACGAATTTACCGCATGAATTGTATAGCACCCGACGTTTCGGCTAAGTTTCAGCCGTCGTTGTCTAGGCTAGACTGAAAAAGCTATCAATCTGTTGTTCCGCGGGTAGGCCGCATACCTTCGCAAAAAGCTTGTTATTACTACCGACTACTCACAGCGGCTTGTATATTGTGGCACGTCCAAGAGCGGTAAATTTGCCAATTGGATAAGAATGTAATGTAATGTTATGTATAGGATATTGACGTTAAATGTTATTTTTTTGTTATGATTGTTATTGTATGCTCGGAATGAAGAAATCGAGGAATGAATTAGGCATCATGGAATTCACCAATTCAATTCAGGCATCAACAATTCAAGTGGAAAGCTTATTCAAAAAATTACTTGATGAATTCTTATTAGACAAAGCTGTTTATTCGATCGATAAGTTTGTTAATTTTAAATATATTTTTTATTTTTTGGCCATTTTTTTTGTCAATTTTTAAGTAGATTTTTAAAAATTTTCTGGTTTTATTTTCTTGATTATTTTTATTGATTATTTTAATTTGTGGTTTCAGTAAATACATCTTAAAATTGATTTTGATGTCATAAAAGCAATAATGATGTAACTGTATGTACGTGGGGATAAATTTAGATATTGTAAAAACGGACTAATTTAAATGTACCTAGATATTAAGTATGTACGATCTGGTAAGATTTATTTGGAAATAAATTGAAATTGAAAATTGAAATATAATAGAACGAAGGCTACTACCCCTAAGAGAGTCATACCAATTAATATGTGCTTTGGAAAATTAATGTTTGGTGACGTCATGGCCATTGATCGATGCTAGGTGATGTTGGGTGTTCGAAGCTTCACAAAGCACGGTTAAGTATATTCCACAATACTTGTCAAGTTGGATGTTTGATCGTTACATCTGTGCACTATTTATTGCCAAACGCAGCAGACCATCAACCGACAACGTCTCCTCTTTTAACCCATTCACTGCGGAATATATTATTAAGCTATTATCTAATATCTTACCGTAACTAACCTATCTATAGAAAAAAATTAAAACCAAAACAATTGTATCAAAAATATATATGTATTTAATTAGTTAAATAACTAGCTTTCAAATGTAAAGTAGGTAATAAAAGTAATTTTATTACAATAAATTACGATAATATTTAGCCCTTCGGATAACGACCAAATTTGGTTGCACATCAGAACACCGTTGACTACCTACGTAACGACCAATATTGGCGGCTTGCTCGGCCGCTAAAATAATTTCGCGCGTCATTGAAAGGATATTTCTGGTAAAATTCCATTGTCCAACATCGCTGTTCGGTCGTCATTGTCAAACATCGGGTCGTGAACAGATTTTGTATTTTTTTTAGTGTTTACAGTTGGAATATGAATAGAAATGTAAGTAAATTTGATTCTAAAACACTTTATCAACCGAATTCAGTAATGTTAAGTACATTTTATTCCAAGTTTACCTTTTTTTGAGTTTGAGAAAAATTAGGTGCTGTTTATCGCTATGGCGTCATTACTAATAATTGAGTTTTTTTACGATACATAATTCTAAAAATGCAAAGTGTTTGCCTAATTCGTTGACAAAATACATATTATTTTGTTTTTCGCTGAAATATATGGTTTTTGGCGTATTTTTTAAATCAATGAGGATATTTTTTTCGACAAATCATCAATATTTTTATTGGTTTTATGAGCTTATATCTAAATATTTTTGTACGTACATAATCCAAACGAAATAGTATCTTTGATAGAGAATCTAATAAAGATCACGATAGTATTTAGAATTTCTAAATAGGTTTCCGTATTTTCCCGTAAGACAAGAACAAGTTAGAAATGCCGAGTTTTTTTCACTTTTTCGACTCTCATTTCATAATTATGTAATCGTTTTACAAAATGAGATTTCAATATTCTATATATGAAATGCCAATGCAATCATTTCACAGCTATTTTTTTTAATGATTGATATAGTAGTTTCATAGTCATAGTGAAACTTAGAAAGGGCTTAATTGAATGCAATGCGGAATTTCGTGTTTGTGCTGTTGACGGTTGAGGAGTCCCCTCGTTGGAAGCCGACCCAGGGTGCAGCAGCCTGTCGCGCTAAAACTTAGAACGGGCTATCATAATTGAATGCGTATACAAAATTTTCTTTCTGTGCTGTTGACCGTTGAGGAACCACCTCGTTGGAAGCCAAACCCGGCTGCAGCAGCCTTGTCGCGGTGAATTTTAAAGCGGGCTATCATAATTGGTGCATACACAAAATTTCGTTTCTGTGCTGTTGACTGTTGAGGAGTCCCCTAGTCAGGAGCCAACCCTAGGTGTAGAATCAGGTCATGCTTACCATAAAAAATGCATTGTCGTCGGAACTGAACCAAAATTCAAATTTTCAACTTCATATGAGTTCCCTCAATTCCTCATAGATACCATTATCAGAACAAGATTTCGATAAAAAAGGAACCAATCTGGAAGTACTTTTTTTTTATAAAATAAGAATTTTCCAAATTGATTCATAAATGACGGAGTTCTAAGGTTACAAACATTTTTTTAAATTACAACCGAATTTATAGCCTCTATCTTTTTTGAAGCCGGTCAAAAAGTCAAATCAATAATAAAAATATTAGAAATATAATTAATATTAGTCAAAAATAATAAAAAATCAAAGATAAGAGATAATTTAGTTTGGTCTCTGTGCTCTGATTGGTATCGTAAGTGTTATCTCAGACGCTCTGTAAAGCCATCCTCAATAATTATAATGTAGGTGCCTTTAATACCTGGCATCTCACTCACACTTTGCCTCACCTCACGACTTTGCCTTATGCTATAAAAGCAGATTCTAGAGCAAGTCCATCATATCGTGTGATCATCTTCACCAAGGTAGATACATACATCTTCTCATTTAATCACGAAACTATAAAAAAAGATCGATCCGCAATCGATCATTAACTCAATTGAATAACCGATTGTGAAGTGATTATAGATTGGCAAACATATGTGATTGTGTTTAAATTTAATAATAATAATGAACGCTTTATTTGATAAACAAATCGGAAAGCTTATTGCTTCGTAACTATATCTTACAGCTAACATTAACCTAAAGGGAGAACAAGTTTTGCGGTAAAAATAAGAATTTTTTTAATAAAATTATATATTTATCTAACAATACAAGCCAGCAGGCACATAAATAAAAAAGCAATAATCCTGATAATGACTTAAAAAAGGAAAGTATAGAGGATAAGTCAAATTTATGAGTGTGTGTTAAAATGTTCTTTGAGCCTGCGTTTGAAACAATATAAATTCAGTGCTGGCCTTACATGTGTAGGTAAACCATTCCAGAGCAGGGCTTTATGTACCTACTGAAAAAAGTTCATTGTGGTTTGATAACACTACTTTGATGTGATACTGAAATCACAACTTATTTAATAATTATAATAATATGTATTTAAATTCTTTATATGCGCCTAATAATTATATTTCAATCGGATCAGCTTATTTGCTACAATTATTTATGTATCTATTGATTTAGAATAAATGGTGCAGAAACTTAACAAATACAATTAATATTACTGGTATTTTTACATAATTTCTTATTACCACACAATATTATTTCTTATTAATTTTTATTTATTTTCTTATTTATTTCATACTTATTTTATTTATCTATTGATTTAGAATAAACGGTACAGAAAGAATACTTCACAATTACAATAAATATTACCAGTATTATTACATAATTTCTTATTACTACACAATATTATTTCTTATTAGGGCACAATGTCTTTCTTATTAGAGCACAATACCCAAGAGCTTAATACCCTCCAATATACCTTAATATCCACAATATACTATATTTATTTGTCCACAAAAAAATACACCGTTAGCACTTAACATAGTTTGTGTTGCTCCTAACTAGGCAGAGCCTGTTCTAAGGAGAACAACAATACAAATGATTATAAACTACATAACTTCCAAAATAAAAATAAAATATCTTCTTATGAACATGGTAATCAGGAGACCATATTGGCGAGGCAAACTTTAGGTGCGATACAATAGACACGTTGTATAATAACTTTAACATTAATGGAACATATATATCAATGACCTGTGCAATATTCGATTAGACGGCAGAATAATAACATTCGCCGATGACACAGTTTTATTAGCCGAGGCAGATACATGGCATCAAGTAATCAATAAATCACAAAACAACATAAATTTGGTTAAAAATTGGCTTGACAATAACCTCCTTACTCTTAATTCCTCTAAAACGAAATATATCAACTTCAGTCTACGACACATCGACACAAGTTTACACTTACTAACAATTCATAAACCCACATGTGTAGGAGGGGGTGTGCCTTGCCTGTGCCCTAAACTTGAGAAAGTGAACGACATGAAGTATTTAGGAATCATTATTGATTCAAATCTAAATTGGTCAAATCAAGTAATGTCTATTACTGACAGAAGCAGAAAACTAGTTTATGTTTTTTGTGATCTCCGAAATATTTTACCAAAAAAAATTATTAGAATGGTATATATGGCCCTATGCCAAAGTTTGTGGATTTACGGCATAACTGCCTGGGGAACATGCACCAAAAAACTACTTGACACAGTACAGAAGGTTCAAAAGCTTCTGCTTCGCATTATTCACAAGAAGCCCAGGCGATACAAATCGGAGCTACTGTTTACTGAAGCTAAAGTCCTAAATATCCAACAACTTTTTGTGAAGAATATACTGCTTAATTTCCATAGAAACAAACACCTAAAACCTAGAAGCCAGCAAACGCGTAATACAAGAAATGCAGAAAAACAAAACTATCTAATTCCACATGTTAAAACGACGTTTGCTCAACGACAAATTTATTTTCTGGGACCTAAAATTTATAATTGTATTGATGAAAAGATTAAAAACATAAAGATAATAAGTACGTTTAAACAGAAAATCAATTCCTGGATATTAGAGTTGGGCCCATCAAAATTAAACGACGAATTACTGAACATTGCTGTTTGAAAGGTTATGTATGTATTTTTATGTATGTTTATATATATATGTATGTGTATATGTATGTGTGTGTGTATATATATATATATATATATATATATATATATATATATATATATATATATATATATATATATATATATATATATATATATATATATATATATATATATATATATATATATATATATATATATATATATATGTATATATATGTATATGTATATATATGTATATATATATCATATGTATGTTTATGTTATTATATTATATTATATGTATGTTTATATATTTATGTATGTTTGTATATATTTATCTAATATATATATATATATATATATATATTTATAGATATTATAGCTAGTAAATATTTTGTTTAGTTATATGTAGTTACCTGATATGACGTGCTTATCATTGTCATTATACGTATTGTAATTAGCTCATCTAGATACAGGCCTTAGTTGACCTAGTTAGATGAGTTTTAGGCAGGTGCCAAACACGATGTGACGGTTTCTCTGAACTGTTTATGTTTGATTCTTGAACTTGTTTGGTATAATTAGTCGTAACCATTGCAATAAGTACTTATAAATAATAAAATAATAACAGTAAATGGTTTCGTTGAGCGAATTGTGAAACCATGCTTATTATTAGATTTTTTAGCAAATAGATTTTTCATTGTTTTGTACAACTATACATAACAGAAATATGTCTGTTATGTATAGTTGTACAAAACTTGTGACATAAAAATAACATCCGATATATTTCTGATACTTCTCTAGCCTGGAGCGACCTCCACACGGTCCGCTTGAGTTCATCTCTATTTCTGTCTCAATATTGACTTTTAATTAGGTACCTAATAGTTGTCGCATTGCTCTCATAACTTCATTTTGTTTATAACTTAACAGTAATTACTTAAGTGGACTTAAATCCGGGATCTGGCGGTGCAGTTATTTATACCAATCGCCTTGAAATCACGAAATTCATAAGATTGACCTTATCTCTGTCCTTCAATTTTGACAATATTTAAAAAGATGCAAAACACAATTTAAAATTGAGTGAAGTAGCATTTTTATCAGTATTAGTGAACGTACAGTGTTGATTTTTTGATATCAGTTGGGCAAAACGGAAACATTTATGTGAGGGCAATATATGAATAATTACATTACATTACATTTTCGTCGTGTCCAATTGACGGCTAAAGACCGCCTTTGGACGTGTGAAAATAATTGGGTTATGTAGTAAGTTTCGTTACTACTCTTTACTGAATATACTTACGTAGTCAATAATTAACTACTAGATTGTCAAACTATAAATATAAATAATCAAAATAGAAGCCTAATATTTGAAGTAGTTAGTAATTCGAAAAGATACGTAGTAAAATTATTTATCGTAATATTCAAATTGTCAGTAAAATGGTAAATAATGAAATTGAATCTACGTTATGCATTTTAAACTAAAAGTACAGATATAAGACCATATAAAATAATCAGACAATAAGGCTCTACTTTTTAAGGAATTTAAATGGGCACAATATTTGAAAAATCATGGCCCTCAAATTCGGGCAGATTATAGAAAGGGTGGCCTATCAGCATCACCTTGATGGTTTTTTTGAATTTTATGTCCTCCAGCTGTTTAAATTTTGTAGGGAGTAGATTATAGAATTTAATGCTAAGGTACAAGTAGCTTTTCTGTACTTTTGCCAGTCGTAGTCGGGGTATACATAAAAGGGAGCTACCGCGGGTATGATGCGAGTGAATGTCTGCATTAATTGGTGTTTCTGCTATGTGCTGTCTAGCATACATTAAACACTGGTATATGAACGCCGAATACATAGTCATTACCCTTGCCTTGATGAAATATTCTTTGCATGAGGTCCTAGTCGTTACCTGATACATGCTATATGAGAAGTAAATTCTAAAGATCAATCTTAAAGAACTGTATATTTCAAGACATAAAGAGCTATACAAAGGTTATGTTTGTATTTTTTACCAACTTTAATTATCAATGACCATTGTGCTACGTAACGACTGGCTAAAAACCAACTTCACTGGGAGACCGGTAGCCTTAAATGGTATACTGATGGGTACAAATAGGGACTTGACGTAGGCTGCGGTATATATGGAGACCGACCAAACTTCGAAAGAAGTGTAAACTTGGGGAAATACGCCTCCATATTCCAAGCGGAGGTATACGCCATTATTGAATGACCTGATATCAACCTCCATAAGAACTACGCCAACCACCGTATCTATTAACGAACAAAGTGAACGTTATACGATCATGAATCTTGCTGTGGCGTATCAAAGACCCTTGCAAACCTAATGCTCAAAAAATATGTTTAGAACAATCCGTCAACCACTGGAACAACACGCCAGGTTTGGGTCATTTCAAAGCGCTAATTTTAAGGCTTACGACCGTAAGACTTAATTAGCGCTAAATAGGAACAATCTACTCATACTGGCGAGGGCGCTCACTAGGCATTGTGGCCTGTGGCATGCACATGTACAACCTCAAGCTCTGGTACACGAAAATGTGCAGGTTCTTCCAAGAGGCAGAGGAAACTCCCCTGAATCTCACGTGCGAGTGTGGCCTGCTGATGCGTAAAAGATACACCCACTTGGGTGGTCATTACCTCCAACCTGAGAAGGTAAAACAATCTGCGGCCAAAAGCCTGTAGCGGTTCTTAAATAACACGAGGCTTAGCGCAGATCTATAACTTAGCTGGCGAACACAATAAATCAGCAATGGTCGCATTATTACAAGGATCATAAAGACCTTAGAAAAGCCCCACACAACAAATAAATAAATAAATAAAGAGTCCTTTCATTAACCCCCCCCCCCCCCTTTACCTTAATGCACAAGCAAATCCACGCGGGATGGACCCAAAGTAAAAATTAGTGTTCGCTCATCTTGATTACCGAATTTTAGGAATTCCCAACTAAAATATCGCTGGATCGGGATTAAAATTTGTCCCGGGAATTCCCGATATTGATAACCCGATTTAAAACCTTACCTAACTGAGGCATATGAATCCTTATTTCCTTGTATATGGTGAATGAAAAGCATTTGATTGAGCTTCTGCTTTAGTAGTATTGTTATCATTTAATAAATATTTTCGGTTTGTTTCAGAGTCCATTTTAAGTGCCAGTAATCTTTAGGAAACAAAATGAAGGTAAGAGTATTTCTTGTATATCATCGTCATTATAAAATCGAAGACTATCGCGGTTGTTTGACATTATAAATAGGATATAAAACGAATTTACCGCGTGAAATTTGTAGCACCCAACGTTTCGGTGACGTTGCAGCCGCCGTTGTCCAGGGTGGACTCACTGATCATGGTGGACTGAAGAGCTGTCAATCCGTTGTTTTGCGGTTAGGCCGCATACCCCTTCCGCCACTGCGTAGGTTATAACGGTGGTGGGGGGCCGGGCTCGGACCGCGGGAATTTTGAAAATCCGACTTGCACACAACACTCCATGTATCCTGTTTTACGTCTTTGCGTTCGGCGTTTGGCGGCGGGAACATTTTAACCCTCTTTTTAAAATGTTCCCGCCGCCCTTCTTAAAATCTTCTTCTTAAAATTTTAAGTTCTTCAATCATACAGCATATTACAGCATTATTCTTTTTTCCAGGCTTTCTTTAGCTGTATGACGTTATTTTTCATAAGCTTAGCAACATGTGAACCGCCCGTAAACAACAGGTATCTGCCACCACAGAATGGATACAACGGAAACCAGAGAAACGGAAACATGAATCACCAACAAAACGGTTTAACACAAGCTTTCTTAAGGTACGTATGCAAAATTATTTTAAATATTGCGGACAATTACATGATATACATTATAAAGAAAATCAAACAGAAAATTATAACATTCTAGCTGTTGCCCGCAACTTCGCTTAGCGTAAAGTTTCGAATTCGTTTTTAAATTTAAGTAGGGTCTGTTCATTAGGCAAATTTTTCCTTTTTAAACGCTACATTTATATACCACTAGCTGACCCGTGCCCACTTCGTTGGGCGGTAATTTTTTTTACCTGTGATGAAATTATGAGTGTGGTTCGGTTAGTACTGAGTGCTATGATTTATTTCCTGACTGCCAAAAGAAGGGTTATATTTTTACTGCATATGTATGTATGTATTTGCATGTCAATTTGACTTTATTACCGTTATTTGTAAGTGTCTTCTTGTGAGTATCTTATTTGTGTTGATAATATTTTTGATTAATATTTTTCTAAAGATAATAAGTTTTCATTCTGTTGGTGCAAAGGTGGCGGCATTTATCTAAAAAAAGAAGAAGGAGCTAAAATATTTCGTATCCGAAGTGAAGAAATGCTCGCCCATATCATCTAATTATTGGCTTTCGTTTCTCTTAAAACTATATACGGAAAAACTCTATTTTATGTTAAATGTTAAACTTTATTATACAGCTATTACTTTAAAGAAGACATTATTCTATCGAATTATTCTTATATTTTTCACTGTATTATTATATTGTCAAAATGTTGTTATATATATACTTATATGTGTGTATTTTGTAACGTATTTGGTGAGTATTTATTATAAATATATACGACTTATACTCACAATTTTTATATCTCACAAATTCAGCTTTTACAAGTATTCTACTATACACGTATTTGCAAGTACACCAACGCAATTTGCCATTATTTTACCTTCCTTGCTAGATAAATATGTTTTACTAGATGCATATACCAGGCACAATTATTTATCAAAATGAATGATCTGGCCTATTCGTTAGACGAACTTCAGCAAATTACTTGCGAGGTATTCGACTGCTTGGGGATGTGCAAAAAATTTATTAAAAATATCAAAGGCATTAATATCCTCACTATGAATATTCGGAGTATAAATAAAAACTTTTCCGATTTTCTACTGCTTTTGCATAGTTTCGACTACCTTTTCGACGTTTTAATATTGACCGAATGCTGGATTAATGATATGTACACTCCAAAAATCATAAACGGGTTCACTTCTTATTTTTCTAATGGCATTAGGTTACAGAATGATGGCGTAATTATCTATGTAAAATCTAAACTGCAGGGGGTAGTAACGGAAAAAATGGTTGACGAATCCAACTGCCTTCATCTGCTGCTAGATGGACGCATTAACATATTCGCAATATATAGATCTCCGAGTTATCCTAATTTAACACGTTTTTTGCAATCATTAGATAGGCTATTAGAATTGTATACTAGTGAGTCTAATCTCATCGTAACCGGAGACTTAAATATAAATATCATAAATGAAAAACACCGGCAAGCAGATGACTATCTGGACATGATGGCTCACCATGGTCTTTACTCCGCTATTGATAAGCCAACCAGAATTGATGGGTGCCATATTAGCTGTATTGACCATTTCATGGTAAAGTCGAAACTTCAGGTGAAATCTTTTATTTATGAAGCATGTATTACTGACCACTTTGCCATTGGTGTATGTATATCTAAAACCATGAATAAAACTTTAAAGAAAAATATTATCAAAAAAATAACTAATAAAGAACTCTTTTTAGAAACAATTAAAGCTATGGATTGGAATCCAGTTCTTCAAAATTGCAATACTAACTTAGCAGCTGAACTTTTCCTGAATAACATTACTCTTGCCATTAAACTTGCGTCTACAGAAAAAAAAACAAAAATTAGTCGATCGAAAATTAAAATCAAACCTTGGATAACGGATAGACTATTGTCATGTCTTAGGAAACGTGATAAAATTCATAAAATGATAAGATGCAATCCTAATGACATACAACTCCTAACTTATTATAAAAAATACCGTCATATATGTAAAAGGCTCATTGAAAAGACAAAGGAAAATTACTACAAAGAAAAGCTTAAGGAAGTAAATGGAGATCCAAAAAAAACATGGAACATTATCAAGGACATAGCTTATGGTAAAAGTGAACAGAGACCAATACACTCAATTAAAATTAACAACGAAGTAAAAACGATTGATCAACATCCTAAAGAAACCTTAAATTACATCAATAAATATTTTGTCACTATTGGAGAAAACCTAGCAAGCCATATTCTTAAGAATCTGAATAGTACTGAGACCGCGTTGGCGGACGCCATCGATATTACGCAGAAAAAACCGTCTTTATTTAAATTCACTCCAACTAATATTGACGAGGTCAGTAAAACAATTAGAAGCTTAAAATCTAACTGTGCTCCTGGTTATGATGGAATCGATGGAGATTTGCTTAAGATTGCTATTGACTACGTCTCAGAGCCCATAGCTCACATAATAAACCAAAGCTTTATTACGGGTGTCTTTCCGAATTGCCTTAAATCAGCCAAGGTACGGCCTATACATAAATCAGGGAGCACTGACAGTATTACCAACTATAGACCAATCTCCTTGCTAAGTATCACCTCGAAAATTATAGAAAAAATTGCTAAATCTCGGCTTGTATCATATATTGAGTCGGCAAAATTGCTCTCCAACAATCAGCACGGCTTTAGGCAGGGTCGAGGAACCAACGATGCGATTAATTCTGTAACTGAATATATAGCAAAAAACATCGATAATGGCAAGAAACCCATCGCTACGTTCCTCGACTTGTCTAAGGCATTTGATACTGTATGTCATAACATTTTACAACGTAAACTATTGAGTTACGGCATAACTGGCAAGGAGAATCAGTGGTTCAAAAATTACCTAGAGGACAGATCGCAGATCACGGTAATCGATGGAATCGAAAGTGATAATGCAAAAGTTCGATATGGCGTTCCCCAAGGCAGTGTCCTCGGCCCGGTCCTCTTCCTATTGTACGTCAACGAGATATGTGACCTGCCACTCGGGGACAACACACGGATCGTCTCTTTTGCAGATGACACTGTCCTGCTGACGGTAGCCAATTCATGGAAAGAAGCTTTCGAAAAATCGCAGATGAATCTAGACATTGTGAAAGGTTGGCTAGATAGACACGTGCTGACGCTGAATGCTTCAAAGACTAAAATGGTCTCATTTGGATTGCGATCAGACGTTACAACAAGCGAATTCCAACTAAAGGTTCACTCTATCAACTGCCCTAAGCCACCCAACAGCGCCTGCCCGATCGTTCATAAAGTAGGCGAGATTAGGTATCTTGGTTTGACCATTGATTCCAAGTTAACCTGGAAGAACCAACTAAATGAACTTACATCACGCACTCGAAAGTTAGTATACGTCTTTCGTGAGCTACGTAATATTCTGGCAAAACTGACGTTAAAAATTGTGTACACGGCGCTTTGCCAAAGCTTATGGATGCACGGTATCATTGCATGGGGGGCCTGTACGAAACAAGTACTTGAACCACTGGTTAAAGCCCAGAAATTATTATTGAGGGTTACTTACAGAAAACATCCCCACCATGACTCTGACCTGCTGTTCAGCGAAGCAAGTGTTTTGGATATTCGTCAGTTGTTCGTGAAACAATGCCTAATACATTTTTACAAGACCTTAGAGAAACGTTCCCGAAGCCAGCAGCAAAGACCAACTAGAATGGCTGAAGGGACGAACTATGTAATTCCTCACGTACATACAACCTTTGCCCAAAGACAGTTGTATTTCATCGCCCCAAAAATTTTTAATACTTTAGAAGAGTCAGTAAAAAATGTTCAAAATATACACCAATTTAAGATAAAAGTAAAAAAATGGCTCCTTTACGAAGTAGGTCGTACAAAGACTGAAAATGAATTGCTTCATACAATAATTTAAAGTATGTGTGTGTGTGTGTATTATTATATATGTATGTATATATGTTTGTATGTGTATATGTGTATATATGTATGTTACTAACCCTTTATCATATATATTTGTATTTATATGTTTACTATTTTATGCCATTTTATTTTTTAATTTTCTTTTTTTCAGTTATTTTCTTATATTTTATTTCTTTATTCATTATCTTAGTGTTAGTATTGAAAGTAGTCTATTAGTCAGTACTACTCAAACGTCACTACTACTCAAAAAACAAAGGCTATATATTTCGTATGCCCAGATACAGGCTGTTCGGTCTAGTTGGGCATTCGTCTAGAATGATCGTATGGGATGTATTCATTTTCTTATTACTTATATAAATAATTACAAATCATATCTGTACGATCTCACTGTTAACTCTATACCAAGTTGTAACAAATAAAAAATAAAAAAAAATAAAAATATGACCATTAAACATGACCTAACGATTAAAATTATTTTTTTAAATATAAATTACTACTTTTTGTGACTTTAATATAAAAGTTAGGCATATGCTGTCGTTGACTTTTTTGTAGGCATTATCAAGCTCTACAACTTTTCTCTAGAACCTAGTCATATATCTTTCATCGTTAAGGCAGCGTTAGTTTAAAACGTTTTCGTTCGACCGTTTTTTCTCCGACTTACTTTGCAAATCCGACTACCACGATAAAGTATTTTCATTTTTCGGATTAATATATAGCCTATGGCACTCACATATAACGTGGTTTTCTATTGGTAAAAGAATTTTCAAAATCGGTTCAGTAGATCCACAGATTACTTCCTACAACCTTACAAACTTTACCTCTTTATAATATTAGTATAGATATATAGTGCAAGACGTCCCGAGATGCATGTTACCTATCTCGTAGACGTACTGGGGTGTCTCTGTTCTGAGTGACTTCACTTTTTTTTTTTTTTTTCATTAATTCATTCTGATCGCTCATTCATTCTTAAAAAAATTAAGGTTAATATAATATATAAATGTTCATGTTTAAAATTTTTGTGAAAATGAAAATCAAATGTTCATGTTTAAAATGTGAATGTTCATTTGCCTTTTTAAACGCTACATTTATATCTGGCACAATTGCTTGATTTGAGGCAGTTACTTTGTATTGCCTGAAATCAATACTTCATCTTAAAAACAACAATGAAGACGAATATTGTGTTTCTCCGGAAAACAGGGAGGGATCAGGTCGTTATAAGGGAAACTTTGAAGTGCCGAAACGTCTAACGTCTTTTGGACAACGTCATTACAGCTTTCTTGCTCCAAGAATGGTTAATATCATGAGTAAAGAGAACATATTGGAAATTAGCAGCAACCAACAAAAATATCACCTTACATTATGGTTAATAAACCTTGCTAGGAGAGAGACGGAGAAAACATTCATTACAATTATATAATAAATAAATATATTTATTTTCTATACGTATTTTTACTAATTGTTATGGATTCTGGAGGTTGATTCGGTCTCTAAGCAGTATAAATTCCCTGAAAGTCTCGGATGCACAGCCCTCCGTCCAGATATAACTCTTTACTCTCTATCTCGGAAGGTGGCTCTTATTGTAGAATTAACTGTTCCATGGGAATCAAATATCCCAAAAGACCACGAGTACAAATTAAATAAATACCATGATCTTGCAAATGCCGTAACCCGGAACGGCTTCACTGTTCACCTTCACGCGGTGGAAGTTGGCGCTCGTGGCCTGCCAGCTAAATCTCTATTTCACCTCTTTAAAGATCTTGGCCTTTCCAGAAAAATAATCAACTCTTTCTTAGAAAAATTATCTAAAACTGCGATTTGCGCATCTCAAATTCTATGGCTTCGAAGGGGGAGTGAATGGGTGGCAAGGTGAACGCTCACATGTGGCAAGACAGCTGTCCTAAACCTACCACAGCCGGTTCGTAAGTCCGGAATCCACTGCTCACCCCCCAGAAGTGTAAAAAAAATAGTATTATGATGGGCCCGACTCCGGTCGGTGAATTCCATGGCAGCTCCGTTTGTATTTATTATTTATTTATTATTATTATACAATACAATACAATACAATACAATCAACTACTCCAGTAGATAGGCATTCCTACACTTGGATGCGTCACAAAATTAAATGCTAAAAATTTAATTATTAAAAACATAACTATCGTGATAGTTGTCATGGCTGTAATATTATATTCAATATTACCTACTTACAAATAATCAAATTATACTAATGTGATTGAGTCAGGGAGAATAATATATCAAAATAGAAATGCAAATTCTATGTGGAATAATCAAAAAATATATACTTTATTGTCGATCCAGCAATATGCCTTCGTATTTTTTTTTAAATGAATAGATGCATAATAAATTATATGAAAATTAGAATGTCAGCTATCATAATACCATTATGTTTAAAACTTTACGCATTTCATTAATCATCAACATGGAAAATAAACTCAGAATTTTCAAACTCCATTATACCATAAATTGGGTTTCTTACCAAATTATGTATAATTATCTCTTTAAATTGGTCCTCTCCAAGGCTTTTCATTTACTCTGGAATCTTATTATAGAAGGACAAATTTTGGTGAATAAAACTGTATCGCACTTTGCTAAGTCGCTGTTGTTTTATGTGGAGATTGGATTTATTCCTCGTATCGTGATGATGAAAATCACTATTCAAATGATTATTTATTATTGCTATTATATATTATTATTATTATACATTATTATTTAGTATTACTTGTTTATAGTTCTAATATTATTTTAGTGAAGTGAGAATTTCATTTTAACTTGATTTGATTCAAATTTTTTATTTTATTTTCGAAGTTATGTAGTTTATAATCATTTGTATTGGTGTTCTCCTTCGAACAGGCCCTTAGAACAGACTTAATATTATTATTCGATTTGTAGTTCCATGTTAAATATTTAAACTCAATTATCTCGAAATGGAAGATTTCGAGTTGTTGCAGTTTAGAACTGTCGCGTCGATATATATAGTGCAAGACGTCCCGAGATTTATTTATTTTATTTATTTGTTTCAAACATAATTATAAAACACATAAAAATGGTCATACCAAGTAATGGTACGATGAAACAACGGCCCACATTCACATGACCATGCTCAGCGCATACCCAACTAGGTCAAATATAGCCTGTATCTGGGCATACGACTTATTTTCTGACTTAGATGGAGAAGCCTAACTGACGTAGGTACTCATATAGATACATATACACATACACACATATATATACATATATACACAAATATATAAATATAACGATCTAAATATATTATAGTATTATTCTCTTGCATTATATTACAATATAGTACCTATATTTTGTTTAATATCTTATATCATATTATATAGTAAAATAGTAAATTTATGCAGAAATATATATATATATATACACGCTGTCCCAAAATTCAACGATAAGCGGGCACCAGAGGGCGGACCTGCTCACGACTACTCGAGAAAAAAAAGAAAAAAAAATATATCTGAATCATTTTTGAAATTACAAAAAAAAAAAAAAAATCTTCGAAAATCGACACTCCTAATGGTATTTTTAACTATCATGACCACAATTTTTCAAATATTTCTGTTTTTTTTTTTTGGATCGGCAACCTAAGTAGCACTGCTATCCATCACAACCCTTAAAGATACCAGAATACATGTAGCTTTTACACAGAAATTAATCAAAATCATTTTTTCCCCTAAAATTGTGAAAGATTTTTACTTTCATTCTACTTTTACTCATTGTGGTGTATAAAAATAGTACCGACACTACTATGGCAAGTTTTTTAAAAAGTTGACGCAGCTAACCAAGATTCTAAAATGGTATAATACTCTAGGAAAACTAGCTACAAAAAAATGCCAACTATTTCTTAAACAAGGACCGATTTTTTATTACATTATTAATATTACAGTAAATGTTCAAATTGTTGCCCACCGGCATTAATACAGGCACGACATCGCCTTAGAAATGATCGTTTTATTCGTCGTGCATATCTTCTACCATTGATATGATCCGCAGACTGTGTGATTTTTTGGCGAAGCTCGTCCAATGTTGCAATGGGTTTTGAGTAGACTCTGTCTTTCAGACAACCCCAGTAAAAGAAGTCCAGGGGGTTTAGGTCGGGCGAACGGGGTGGCCATAAGATAGGACCAAGTCGCCCGATCCAACGCTCTGGATACTCTTGGTTCAAGTATTCTCGCACAAGACGGGCATAGTGAGCTGGGCAACCATCATTTTGAAACCACATGTTTTGTAAATCACGTAAAGGCACGTCTTCTAATAATTCTGGCAAGTCGTTTTGTAAAAAGTTCAAATAACTATTGCCATCTAAGTTTCCTTGTAACTCAATGGGCCCAATTACTTTTCCATTTAATATGCCCGTCCATAAGTTAACCTTGAATTGATACTGGGATTTGTCTTGTCTCATCAGGTGCGGATTTTCATTGCTCCAACTATGTAAGTTGTGAAGATTTAAATAGCCATCTTTCTTGCAGGTTGATTCATCTGACCATAGAACTTTATTTAAGAATTGGGGATCTTCCCTGTGCTTTTGCAGCATCACACGGCAAAATGCGATCCGTAGTGGATAGTCCCGCGGTAATAACGTCTTCACACGCCTGTAGTGATATGGGTGAAGCCTGTAACGTTTTAGAATTCGATGTGCACAACTTTTTGGGATTCCCGTAGCTAGTTCTATGGCACGTACTGAGGTAGTTGAATCGTTTTCTATTTCATTGAGAACTTCTTCATCGCGTTCCAATCTAGGTCTTCCAGCGTTTCTCCTGTCAGATGGTAAACGTCCCTCTGCAAACGCTTGATGCACATGAATAAATACTCGATAATCCGGGTATCTTTGAGCATTTGGATACCTTTCTCGATACAATCTACTAGCAGCATTAGCATTGGTTCGGCATTCTCCATAAATTAAATGCATATTAGCGTATTCCAACGGTGTGTACGGTAGCGGCATGATAAACGCTAAACAGTCCAAAATACACCAAAACACCAATTCACAAAATACACAATCACAGTCCAAAATAATGCCAGGTCAGTTCAATTTGCAGATCACCAGTCCAAAAAAGCGAAGCCAAAAGTCGTTAGTACGAGAGCCACATCAATTGAATACTTAAGAGGTGCACAGTAAACAAAGGACCGGAGCGTACTGACTTGTATACCTGCCCTATTGTTATTTCAAAGAACATCATCTATCTCTCTCTAAAGTATAATCTTCGTACGCGAATGCGCGCCGTTGCGGGCCGTGTGTGCGTGAATCGTGTATGTGTGTGTAGCTAAAGAATGCAGCGACACAGTGTAACAAATGCCAATCACGATACAGGGTTGTGTTTTTAGAATAAAATCAAGGAATATCCATCACGCTCTAGGGTCGTGATCGGCGTACAGAGCAAAACTATGCGTCACGACCCAGGGTCGTGATTGGCTGTCAAAGTGTTTTAAAATTCTAAGAACTTGAAACAAAAACTCTTTTTTGGAACATAGTAAAGTGATTACTATCAAAAATAAAAAAAATCGGTTCATGTTTAAAAAAATTATTGGCATTTTTTTGTGGCTAGTTTTCGTAGAGTATTATACCATTTTAGAATCTTGGTTAACTGCGTCAACTTTTTAAAAAACTTGCCATAGTAGTGTCGGTACTATTTTTATACACCACAATGAGTAAAAGTAGAATGAAAGTAAAAATCTTTCACAATTTTAGGGGAAAAAATGATTTTGATTAATTTCTGTGTAAAAGCTACATGTATTCTGGTATCTTTAAGGGTTGTGATGGATAGCAGTGCTACTTAGGTTGCCGATCCAAAAAAAAAAAACAGAAATATTAGAAAAATTGTGGTCATGATAGTTAAAAATACCATTAGGAGTGTCGATTTTCGAAGATTTTTTTTTTTTTTTTTGTAATTTCAAAAATGATTCAGATATATATTTTTTTCTTTTTTTTCTCGAGTAGTCGTGAGCAGGTCCGCCCTCTGGTGCCCGCTTATCGTTGAATTTTGGGACAGCGTGTATATATATATATATATATATATATATATATATATATATATATATATATATATATATATATATATATATATATATATATATATATATATATATATATACATATATATATATATATATATATATATATATATATATATATATATATATATATATATAGATATATATATATATATATATATATATATATATATATATATATATATATATATATATATATATATATATATATATATATATATATATATATATATATATATATATATATATATATATATATATATATATATATATATATATATATATATATATATATATATATATATATATATATATATATATATATATATATATATATATATATATATATATATATATATATATATTCCGCAAGTGAGAGGCATTCATCATTCTCGTTAACACCTAAAGCATTCCCGAATCCGATCAAGGGAATCCTTCGTCACGATGTAAGTGGCTTTTATAATTATTTACTTTATAATCATCTTATTGATCAATTCTATATATATATATATATATATATATATATATATATATATATATATATATATATATATATATATATATATATATATATATATATATATATATATATATATATATATATATATATATATATATATATATATATATATATATATATATATATATATATAAATATATATATTTAAGATATGACTTGCAGAAGTTCGTTCTCTGTCCTTGAATGACCTATGTCGTCAAGAAGTAATTTTTTTATATTTTTTTGAATAAAATGGTATTTTTAATTTCTTTATTTTGTCCGGTTGAATATTTTAGGTGCTATATAGTTAAACTGTCTTTGGGCAAATGAAGAATTAACTCGGGGAACGGCATAATTCAGACCTGCAGATTCTCTTGTAGTTGGGTGTTGCTGGCTTCGTGGTCGTTTATCTGAGGTACATTTATGCATGGTACCTATCTCGTAGACGCACTGGGGTGTCTCTATTCTGGGGTGATAGTATTTAAGACATAGTGACTTCACTTTTATTTTTTTTCCATTCATTCATTCCGATCTCTCATTCATTCTTTAAAATTTTTAGGTTAATATAATATATAAATGTGTATAATATGTTGATAAATAAAGAACTAATATTAAATAAAGAAAAAGAAAATATTTAAGTTTATAGATAGGTAAAATAAATAAATATATAGATAGTAGTAGTAGTAGTAGTAGACGGAGTTCTTTAAGATCTTTTGTAACTACCCACTATGTGGTTAGGTCAATGGTCAGCTAGTAGCCCAGTACTTCTTACCAGTCCAAGTAGATCACTGACCTTCAAGTTGTGCAGATCGCTAGGTTCGAGAAAGGCTCGTCCCAGTAAACTGTGTGTTTTAGCGGCGAGGCCTGGGCAGCGGCCAACGATGTGTATGCTGTCTTCAGGTTCTTCGCCACATATTCGGCAGTCCTTGCTCTCGGTCAAGCCAAGGTTGAATAGATGTGCTCTAAGGGTCGTGTTTCCGGTGAGGAGACCGATAGTGGTTCTAAGGTTCTTCTTGCTCATGCCTTGGTTTTCTTTTGTAGTCTGTTTCCAGGAAGCCCGATGTTCCTGCTCCAAGCAGTCCCTGATGATTTTTTACCTGTAGCGAAGGGCACCACTACAACTGGCTCCACCGGGCATTCCAGTGTGCTCAGTTTTGCCAGTCTGTCGGCCTCTTCGTTGCCGGGTATGCCTTGGTGACCCTATATCCATATTAGAGTGATTTTATTGGTTTTTCCCAATTTGTTGAGCTCTTGCATACAGTCCCAAACCACAAAAGATTATGTGGTGGCTTTAGCCAGAGCGTCCAGTGCTGCTCTGCTGTCAGAGCAGATGAGGATTTTTCTATTTTTTACCTCAAGTCGACTTTGGAGTTTTATGCATTCCAATATGGCAAATACCTCGGCTTGGAAAACCGTAGCATATTGTCCAAGGGGGATGCTGATTCTGTGGTTGGTTTTGGGTCCATACATGCCCGCCCCAAAACGCCCATTTGTTCCTGATCCGTCGGTGAACCAGGCGTTCGCGTATATATAGATAAATAAATAACTAAATTGACCAATAAATTAAGTAGCCTAAAAAGTTTCTTAATATGCACATATAAAATTGTAAATCTAATTAACTAATATAATATTATCAATTTATTTTAAACATAATCAACCGAAACATATGTCTTGTCAAGTATCAGGTGACAGATATGTAAAATATGGCCAGGTCAGGATGTGAGTTACTATTTCTTCGCACCTACTTCTACTTTTCGTCATGAACCACTTGATAATATATTTCTTCAGAGTCAATCTGCTAATGAACCTCTGCACTTTAGCCTCCCCCAAGAAAGAGCAGAAGGAATCCTAAAGATGCGGCCAGAAACGCGTAATGCCTCTGTGCAAATCTCGTACTCACTCGCTGGTGGGCTTGTTTTTTTTTTATTTCGAGTGTCACATGAGTGGTTTGGCGAAGAATTACGATCAGTGCTGCTTTGGAAATGCGTAATAATATTTCTCACGTATAACTGTCTCACATCCAAGACGTCGAATGCCCTAAAAAGCTCGTTGGACGAATATAAAAAGGGCTCCTTTTGGGCTTTAATTAGCGGGTCCAGGTGCAATCTGGCCGCATCACCCCAGCCAATTTGTCCGTAGCACATAATTGACTGAGCTAATGCTCAATATACTGATCGTAGGGTTTTTATATCTAGTACATTTCTAAGAATTTTGAATATATAAATAAATTTTCTAACCCCGAAATACTATTAATATGTACATTCCATCGGAGATAAAGATAGATTTCAATTCCTAGATATTTGATGACATTGACGCATACTATTGTATTATGGACATTTTTAAAGCATTTATAAATGCGTACTTTAATGTTATTTTTAACTTGCCCGCTTTACAGATACCGTTGTCTAAAGATTGGAATCTATATCCAAAGAATTACAAACACTTTACAAACGTCTTCAAACACTTTACAAACGCTGAGATTACGATTCTTCACATTTTCCACAAATTCAGTTGATTACGTATTCTTGGGGGGGGAGTCAGGCCGCTGATTACGTCTGTTGGCATTAGGGAGGGGGGAAGGGGTCGAAAATCCCAATAACGCGATTACGTAATATGTTGACAGCCGCTTTTGTAGAGTGCACTTACCTAGGGCTTATCTGAGGGAATTCATTTATTTAATTCCTCCTCGAGGAGGCTCCCGGATGGGAGCTGAATCATGAGTTGGCCGGTCATAAAACAACCTAGCCTCCCGGCTCGAGCTGCATTGAACCATTACGCCCTAAATCTTGAAATTAACACCATAGAAGTTCGGAAGTAGGATTTAACACTCATATATTTTTACCAGATCTCCAAGCGGTCCCCAAAGAGGCTACGGACCCCCGTCGAGAAACGGTCCTTCAGGGCCATCGCAGAACTACGGCCCTCCGTCTCAAAACTACGGAGCGCCACAGCTTCTGAGCCAAGGTCCACCGCCGTCTCAGAATTATGGCCATCCATCCAACCAGTACTTGCCACCAGGACAAGAAGGCCGATCCGGATACAATAGAAATGGCGGAGAGGATTATGATGTAAGTTCGTGATTTTGTTTCGAAAACGTTTTCAAAATTAATACAAGTACAATCGGTCAATGGCTAGTTAAACTCACGTGCCGAGGGCTCCGTACCTTATTAAAAAGTTCGCCCCTATTAACGTGAATACGTCTATAAATTTGCTATTATTTTTGTACGACTGCCCAACAGAAAATAAGTGTAATGTATTCATGGTTCATCTATGTACATATATTTTCCGTTTCTTTATTCCCTTATGACATCTAAATGCTCGAATCGATTTAGAAGTATGTGGTATTACTAGAACGACCAAATTTGGTTGCACATCAGAACACCGTTGACTACGTAACGATCAATATTGGCGGCTTGCTCCCGGAGCGCACAGTAATATTATTTTCTAATTCGAACGCATTCTAAAATCCATTCCAAATATCTTCCATTATTATTGCCATAGACACATAGACGGTCGCTAAAATAATTTCGTGCGTCATCGGACGGATATTTCTGGTAAAATCCCACTGTCAAACATCATCATTTTTTTTCCGAGAAATCATCAAAATTTTTATTGGTTTTTATGAGCTAATCTCTAAATATTTTTGTATGTAAATAAACAAAACGAAGTAATACCTTTGATAGAGAATCTAATAAAGATCACGATAGTATTTACAATTTCTAAATAGGGTTCCGTATGTTTCCGTAAGACAAGTACTAGTTAGAAATACTGAGTTTTTTTCACTTTTTCGACTTTCTCATATTTATTCATAATTATCTAATTGGTTTACAAAATGAGATTTCAATATTCTATATACGAAATTTCAATGCGATCATTGCAGAGTTATTTTTTTTTATGATTGCTATAGTAGTTCCATAGTTATAGTAGTTCCATAGTTCCATAGAGCGCGTCGATATTGCAAGAAATTCCAATAAATTGTGGTGGTCTTCCATGAAATTATGCCGCTACTCGAAGGGTTAACTGTGAAAATATTGAGAAAATAATTGTCTAAAAGTCCAAATGTCAATAAATTAACATAGATATATCGTGTTTATTGTCAAATGAAAGGTCTGATTGAGTAAGTATATCTACCTCAAATATTTCATAAAAACCGTAAAAAAATACAGTAATTCACTTTTTGTAACGGCAGCCGTGTTTTTTATTCATTTTATATATTTACTTGTGGCCACTATGTACCACGAAATAGTTGAAAAAAGAAAGTGTAGGGGAAATAGTCACCTAGGTCAGGGGACGGTAACCTATTTAAACGGAAGAGCCAAAAGTTACAATTTACAAAATTTCCCAGTTTCTAAAGAGCCACTAAAAATTTTCGTTTCAATATTATAGTATTTGCGTATTTGATTTAAGCCCTAAAGACAGTAACGTCCCGAATCGGGTACGATGTATTGTAGTCAATGCTCAGTAAGGAACGTCCCAAAACGGGTACGAGCGCGGCGCGACGAACCGCGCTCTCAACGAACTGAATTTACTCCAAAATCACAGTGCAACCACGCCTGTTAGATATGTGTGAGAAAGACGGATAAATTCTATATTCAGTCTTGCTTCTCGCAGTCTACAATCCCAAATATAATTGTTTGTATTCTGGGGGCACTTAGTCGAGTGCTGCCATTGCTCGGATTTGTGCTTCTCTTCAGATATTATGTAGCTTATCTTCGGATATCTGCATGAAAATAAATAAAACGAACTAATAGATTTGGTAAAGCATGTAATAATGTATACAAATGTGTTCGTATTTTGAGATAAAACGTCGATATCGCTGAATAAGTGAGTTTTTCAGTTCTCCAACTTTCTAATAATTATTCATAATTATCTAATTGTTTTACAAAATGAAGTTTTAATTTTTTAAATTTAAAATTACAATGCGATCATTCTACAATTCATCTTTTCATGATCCATCAAGTAGTTTCTCTCTTATGATCGTTTTTCTAAAGTGCTATATTTTTGACTCTCAGAAATGACAGGTGACTGCCAAGATTTACACCCGCCGCTTGAGGGGAATAAACGGCTTTAAATACCAAATAATATGAATTGATATAAAAACACAAATATTGGCATTGGCTTTGCATGCATTGGCTTTGGTTTCGCATTGGCTTTGCATGCCTTTTGAAAGTTTGATTAAATCTGGCTTATAACTTGTTGTTTTAAGTTTCTAGCACGACTAGATTTTTATTTGTCATTTCGACTTCTAACTTTACTTTTTATTATATTCATGCACCCTAAGATCTTCAGCACTCCATATGCCAACTTCTGCACCTCACTGTAGCATTCTGGAAAACTATTCTATGAGCCGAATAGGTATGAGGGCCTCAACGTGTGGCATTTATTTCAGAGCTGTCCACTGGTGCTGCGCGATGTGCATGCATTTCTGGACCTCCAACTCTTCCAACTTGCACTTGAGTTCTGTGAACTTGCCACTCCACAAGTTTTTGGTTTTCAAATACAGCAATTGCATTTGAAGCGATCCAGCATCAATTCCAAATGGCTCAATGTTGATCTCATTTGTATTAGTGTTGAGAGGATTTACTATGAATGCGAGAATACTTTCGTTTGTTTCGAGTTGCTCGACTCTCCCAGCGAATCCATCCTTCATTTTTTATAGCTATGCTGAAGTAATTCGTGTCAATAGGTGCATTGTTCTCATCGCCATATTGCTTCAGATTTGGCGAGGTGGAGGGTGGGGGAAGGGGTCGCGGGGGGAAATGGGAGGTTGAGGGGTTTAGCGCGAGGGGTGGGGGGAAGGGGTCTTCTGCTTGCCAGGGAAGCCTTGGGGTGACACAGCCGGTATTTTTCAGTTTTTAGAGTCAGATACTATTCTGTGTATCCTGAATGGCTTTATCGTTCGCCTCTTGTAGGTCCTGGTGTGTCATAATTTTGACAACTGCGGGCAGAATCGGAAGTGGTCTTCATTCTGCAGCGTTCCACAGTTGCATTGTGGGTTCTCTGTGTGGCCCCAACGAAGGAGATTAGATCGACATCCTATCACACCCACACTCAGTCTGTTGAGACTACGCCAGGTGGTATAGGGGAGATTGGACCCCGGTGCTTTCTCTTCCTTTACTCTCTACATTGAGCACAGTATACCGACACAACAGTAGACTCTCTCCCTTGAGCGACAGGGCATTGCGGGAAGAGGGTGCGAGGAATGTGGGCAGAGGGGTACATCGCGATGATATCGCTTTGATCGATGAACTGGCTGAAGTGATTGCCTTCATCTTCAACTACTCACTCTCATCTGGGGACTTGCACTCTGTCTGGATAAATGTATGCTTTATTCCCATTCCAAAATCTTCCAATGGAAACACACCGGAAAAATACAGATCAATTTCCATTCTACCTTTACTGGCTAAGGCAATTGAGCGTTTAGTATACAACCAGCTACTCACTTATGTATCTGACTATAACCTCATAAAGCCATTTCAGTCGGGATTTCGACCCAAGCACAGCACAACTACTGCCCTAGTGCAGGTAACCGACGACATTCGACTAGCCATGGATAATCGCCAACTTACTCTTCTCGTCCTTCTGGACTTCAGCTCTGCTTTCAATTCTGTCGACTATGACATTCTCCTTGCCCGTTTAAAATCCTGTAATTTTGCCGAACCCTTCATCAAATGGTTTCGATAATTTTTGAATGACCGCATTCAGTGTGTTGAATATAAAGACAAGCTCTCTAAATTTCTACCACAAGTCGCCGGCGTTCCCCAAGGTAATGTCTTATACCCGCTTCTTTTCTCACTATTTATTAACTCAATATCTAACGCCATTAAGGCAAAATATCATCTCTATGCCGACGATGTCCAAATTTATTCCCACTTTCGCTCAGAAGACATTGAAGCGTCTATAGCTTCTGTTAACGCTGATCTTGCGATGATATCTGACTGGTCAAAATCCCATGGCTTGATCCTAAATCCATCCAAGACTCAAGCTATCATAATCGGAAGCATCTATTTCACCTCGAGGATCGATATGAACTCTTTACCAAGGATCGGCATAGGTGCGGATGAGGTCCCAATCAGCTCCCAGGTTAAAAATCTTGGTGTATACCTCGACCAAAATCTTCCGTGGCAGCCACACATCGAGGAGATAAGACGTAAACTCTTTGGTCGCTTTCATGCAATAAAGAAACTCAATAATTTTCTCCCCGAGGAATGCAAAATCACAATCTGCCAATCTATTCTCCTCCCTCTCCTTGATTATTCAGATATTGCCTTTCTCAACATCAAGGAAGATCTAGCCACCAGCGTAGAAAGGCTGCAAAAGGTCTGCATTCGATTTATTAATGACCTAAGAAAGTTTGACCATATTACGAAGTACAGAAGGAGACTTTACTGGCTGACGATTCGAGAAAGGAGAGATACGAGATTCCTAGGTTTACTCTTCAGAATCCTGAAGGGGGCCGCTCCGAACTATCTTATAAGTAGGTTAAAACCTCATCTTCTCACGGGCGCCCTCTGAGATCTGAAGACAACCTACTACTCCCGATCCCTAGTCGCAGTAGTAATTTCTTCTCGCACTTCTTCTCTTTACGTGGAGCCCGTCTCTGTAATGCTGTCTCTACCCATATTTATAAGGATAGCACTAAGTTTGTTTTGCTTCAAACGTAGGCTCAAAGAACACTTGAATCCACGCTCATAACATTTTTCCCATTTTTCCGTATTTTTTCCTCCCTATTGCGTCTTCTGCGTCAGTATATGTTAATTGTTTGTTTTTTCTCAAATTTATTGTTTTTTTCTGCTGAATTTAAATGTTTATAAATTTAATTTATCAGTTAATTTTTACCGCATAAAATGTTGTTCCACTAGGTTAAGGTTAGCTATAAGATATTGCTTTTAGGCAATAAGCTAGCCTTTTTGTTTAAGCAGATAATGTTTTTAATTATTATTATTATTATTATTATCTCGACAAACACATTTGGTTAGCGTTACGAGCAGGTAAAGGCTGGTGACTTTTTCGAACGTTTGCATATCCGCGTGGGCCGAGTAGCGGACATCTGGCGGCCAGTACCGAGCCCTTACGACTTGTGACGTATTCGCTTCGATTTTAATTTTGTTCTAAGAAAAGCTATTGTCTGGTATACTGTGCATTGAGTGATGCGGTGGGAGTTAATGGGCCCTTGCTGAGTTGGCTACGAAGACCCATTCTGTTCAGGGCTGAACACACTCACGGGTCAACACCCATCCGGTGGCCTCCACGCATGAAGTGCGAGCCCGGGCAGAACTTTAGCCTTAGGGCTAGTTTCCCCTAGGAATCAATCTTCTGGCGCTCCTGGACGGTCTGCGCACCGTGCGGCGTTAGCCAATCGACTGTGCACTCTGACTAACAGTCGGGGGAGGCTGGAAGCAGTACTGTTTTCTATAGAGCGGGGGTGGCTGCGGACCTTACGGCGACTGTTCTTGAAACGACCATCGGCTACCCGATCCTGGGTGAACAGCCGGGCAAAGGATGCCGTGGTCCGCGATAGATTCGGTATACACCGTTTCACCGGTTCGTAAGGGAGAGGACCGCGCAAGCGACGTAGCCAATCGAGAGACCGGAGTAATCTGGTCGCAATTGAAAGTAAGGGCGTGAGTGTAAGCCCGCTGGGTAACACACCTAGTTATCTCGCGGTTGAGGCGTTGGCCTCTTACGGGCATGTGGCGGAGCTTGACAATGGACTTTTTGTCCAAGTCTTAACGAGTTTGTCAAGATAGAATGACTAATCGTTAAAACTTCCTGAGGTGACGGGTTCGCCCGTTGCAGTTGACAACTCTATTTGAGTGATGCGGTTGGATGCTTGACTGTCTTGGAGCGGTTGTGTGCGGCTCAAGAATGACTTTCAGGATTTGAGCCGATTGTGGTGTGTCTCTTGTCCGTGCAGTGGGTTTCTTGAGACATCTATCGCCTTTAACCCTACTGTTGCGATAGCTAACGTTGTATAAATTCAATTAAATAAAAAATTAAAGGTCGTAAAATATTTTGCACAGGAGCCAGCCAACTACAACTTCGAATACATGGTCGAGGATGAAGAGTCTGGCAACCACTTTGGACACAAGGAAATGAGGCAAGGGGACCGAGCGGAAGGAGTATACTACGTCGTATTACCAGACGGAAGGAGACAAGTGAGTTGTTTTAGCATTTGTATCAAAGCAAAAAAAAAAGACGAAAAATAATATTTACATTTCACATTACATTAGGACCACCATGCAATTTCGGTACTGATTAAGTTATTTTAATATTCCTAAACTTTAAAACTGTAATATTTTCTGGTATCCATTTTTTATTTTAATAAATATAAATAAATACGTCATTTCTTAATTTAACATTCAATATAATATCTTATTAATATCTTAAATGACGTTATTATTCAAAGGAAAATTTGTTCATTTGATTAATGTTTATATATTACAAAAATAAGTCCCTACTTGTATCTATATAAGCTACAATAGGTGTGATAGGTAGTACATAGACTACTTTGCCTATTCAAATGGTTTTTTTAACATCATCAAATATATTAACAAGTGAATATATGAAAAAGAATAAAAAACCCGACTGCCATCGCAGAAAGTAAACAATTGTATTTATAACTAGCTGACCCGTGCCCACTTCGTTGGGCGGTAAAACTTTTTACCTGTGATGAAATTATGAGAGTGGTTCGGTTAGTACTGAGTGCTATGATTTATTTCCTGACTGCCAAAAGGAGGGTTATATTTTTGCTGCATATATATGTATGTATTTGCATGCCAATTTGACTATAATACCGTTATTTGTGAGTGTCTTCTTGCGAGTGTCTTATTTGTGAGCGTATTATCTCTTTAACTGTTTATGCAGTAAAAGGTAAATTATATGCAGTTAAAGGGAAAAGTCTTTTGTTTTAAACACTTGAGATGATAAATTTACTTAGTTTGATAAGAATTCATAATTGTTGATAATATGACGAATAAACATGACCTAACGATTAAAATTATTTTTTTAATATAAAATACTACTTTTTGTGACTTAAATATAAAAGTTAGACATATGCTGTCGCTGACTTTTTTGTAGGCATTATCAAGCTCTACAACTTTTCTCTAGAACTTAATCATATATCTCTCATCATTAAGGCAGCGTTAGTTAAAAACGTTTTCGTTCGACCGCTTATTCTCCGACTTACTTTGAAAATCCGACTACCACGAAAAAGTCTTTTAATTTTTCGGAATAATATATAGCCTACGACACTCGCAAGTAACGTGGCTTTCTATTTGTAAAAGAATTTTAAAAATCGGTTCAGTAGATCCAGAGATTACTTCCTACAACGTCACAAACTTTACCTCTTTATAATAATTAGTATAGATTATTTTTATTACTGTTATTTAATGAAAAATGTGTGGTTTATGTGTTTATCCACATAGATACATGTATATTTCCGGAATGTACTCAATCAGACTTTTCATTTGACACTAAACACCATATATTTATGTTAATTTATTGATATTTGAACATTTTTGCATTTAAATAACAACTGACATAATATTTTAACAGTTAAGATACCCTATGACACTCGAGATGACGTAATGATCCTAAAAATATCAGACACCTCTAAATCTGTTCCAGCTCTTAGAAGTTATGGTCGAATAAAGAAACGGAAAACATACATAGATGACCCTTAAACACATTATACTCCTTTTTTGTGGGGCAGTCGTATAAAAATTACCAAAATTTATTATTTTAGAGTAAATATTTAGTGGAAAAATTACACTAATTATAGGGCATCACACCGAACTAGAGAAAAATAATCTTCGTATATTTATCCATTAAAATTAATGAAGTGGACCTAAGAAGGTAGAGCAGTTTAAAAGTTTAGAAATAATGAGGAATACTATTTAATAAAATCAATAATAGAGATTAACACAGCTGTTATATTACGTATAATAAAACATAGGTGTTGAAAATAGAACAAAACAGAAAGTATTGACATCTAAATAAAAAATAGGAAATACCAGTGTTTAATCAATTTATTTTCAATTCAATTCATTCATTTAATCATTCAGTTTTTCCGACGACGAACCCCATTTTTTTCCCGGCAAGTAGCCAATAAATTATGGAAAGATTCAAGCGTGACATCAATGTTTCACAGGAGGAATATCAGTTAGTAGTAACAGCCGTTCAATTCGTGTATTTCAGACTGTGGAATACGAGGCTGATGAGCGCGGCTACAGACCTAGGATCTCATATGAAGACGTCGGTGCTAGGATCAACAGCAACGGCTACAACAACGGCAGGAACAACGGCTACAACTACAACAACCCTAACAACGGCAACAACAATGAATCAGGACCATACTGATACGAAAAATAATAATAAATACAAGAGTTTTACCCACCAAATCGACAAGAAAGCGACGTATATGATTATATATTTACTTAGATAAGTTGTGTATGTAAATGAATAGGCTAAGTGCAATAATATTATTGTATATATTAATAACTATTATAGTTTAACATGTGCCAATAACGAAATACGAAATAAATACTTATCTTAAAAACAAATTGGATTTTTCTATCAATATTTTTATCTTCAGCCAGTCTTCTACGAGAACGATTAAAATCAGCAGCAGTATTAGTAGCTATTGACGAAATATCGAAAAAAAAACTGTTAGTTTTACTTTAAGCATTTCATATTACCTTTCGGCAAAAGGTCTTTGCTTTGCTTTGCCATAAATGCTGGTTGCTCAAGCGAAATTCTGAGCGAAAGTGTTATATCCAAGATGGCGGCCAATATTTGTTTATTTCATTTATTTATTTTTAGGAAAATCAACAGTTAATTATAATTTAACAAAAAGACGGAGTGAGATAACAGAGAACCAATTAAAGGTTTTCACATTTAAGTAACGTTGTAGAAACATAATATGTGACCTTTCAATTAAAGCTATCGATTAAAAATACATCAAAAATTATTCAAAATTTAATGCTAAAGAATTCACTGTTCAGCCGCTGCCTAGCTGAGTTAATACTCGTACAGAATAGATCAAAGTCAAAGCGTTTAATAAAATCATTGAAATCGTCACTTGTTCGCCACAGAAATGCATTTTGCCTATAGTTGGTACCGGCATGAGGAACATGAAGAGCAGGGTTAAATCTATTTAGTTTGGAAGGAACACGGAGATTAATTTTATTTAGTACGTCGGGACAGTTAATGTTATTGGAGGTGATTTTTAGCAAAAACGTTAAGTCCGCGGTTTCACGCCGGTGCCAAAACCTTTGTATCGCGCCAAACCAATATGGTGCCAAAACATTTGTATCGCGTCTCTGGTTTCGGCGACAGCATATAAGCTCGGGCGCTGTGAGTGATGTTTAATAAATATCGATTTTTTAGATTATTTTTTTATTAATTGTAGACAGACGTGCAAAATCAATCAATTTTATTTCTTAAAATTCTTGAAAAATTACGAAAATCATAACTTTAGTTTTTTTTTTAGTTCAACAAAATATATATATATATATATATATATATATATATATTTATATATATATATATATATATATATATATATATATATATATATATATATATATATATATATATATATATATATATATATATATATATATATATATATATATATATATATATATATATATATATATATATATATATATATATATATATATATATATATATATATATATAATATATATATATGATAAGGTTTGTAAAGAAATCCGTTTATACGATGATGTTTTTATTTAAAATAAAATTAGTAAAAGCTACTTAAAAAGTAGCGAAGGAAATCCCAGCTTATATTGGGAAATGCTTATGTTTGAATGAGATATACTTACGGATGTGCACGACTTTCGACGGTGCAATGTAAGTTTAAAGGTCCTTTTGCAGTCGACTAACGATCACTATTCATCCATATATCTCATAAATAGGGCTTATCTTTATGCAACACAAAATGCCTTCAATTGAGACGAATTAAGCGAAAAAATAAAAAATTAAACTATTGATCACTTCGGCAAAGCCGTTTTCTAAATGAAAGTGACATTACGAAATAATTCAAATTTCGAATGCCACCAACATTTAAAATATGATACAATTGGCTGAGTTTGTTATCAACGAGCCATTAAATAGAAATAAAAATAAAAAACCTCCATATGCTCAATGAAATGAAAGAAGAAACTTCAATCTTAATTTCTGGCAGAGGAGTTTATAATAAAGATTGTATAATGTTATCAAAATAGGGTAAACCTATATAAAATTGTATAATATTAAAAAATTGTAAAGAAATTTTGTAGAAAACAGTATAATATTGTTATATTTGATAAGGTTTGTAAAGAAATCCGTTTATAGGATGATGTTTTTATTTAAAATAAAATTAGTAAAAGCTACTTAAAAAGTAGCAAAGGAAATCCCAGCTTGTATTGGGAAATGCTTATGTTATATATATATATATATATATATATATATATATATATATATATATATATATATATATATATATATATATATATATATATATATATATATATATATATATATATATATATATATATATATATATATATATATATATATATATATATATATATATATATATATATATATATATATATATATATATATATATATATATATATATATATATATATATATATATAAATATTAAATATATATATATATTAAACCTACATTGTACCGTCGAAAGTGGTACTCATCCAAGAATACATCTCGTTTAAACAATAAGCATTTCCCAGTCCAGTCCGGGAAAACCTTCCAGCTATGTAAGTGGCTTTTATTATTTTTATTTTTTCATCAAAGTGTCATCCTTTAAACGAATTCTTTAAAAAAAAAATATATATATATATATATATATATATATATATATATATATATATATATATATATATATATATATATATATATATATATATATATATATATATATATATATATATATATATATATATATATATATATATATATATATATATATATATATATATATATATATATATATATATATATATATATATATATATATATATATATATATATATATATATATATATATCCTTCTAGCAGTGTTCGGCCATAGCGACTGCATTGTAGATTCTAGTGACTTCTTTAGTCTTCTCAGAGTCCATTGTTCGCAAGCAGTCAAGTGCGCAGGCTATATTATAGTGCACAGGTGGGCGCGCGACCACGGGTGCACTCTCTCTTCCTCCCTCTTCTGAACCCGATGGAACGGAGACCGTTACGACCAGAGAAAAGTTTGGATGCAGATAAAATAAAATAAATAAATTAATCGCCAACACAGCAATGGCTGCCATTGTTAAATTTGTACTCAATATTGCAGCTATTTTTTTCGGATTTAGTTCGTTTTTCTACAGTCATTTATGAATTTGGTAATAAGGCTTGTGGCGATGTTTAAGGTTTTTCTGGAGTTATTGTAGAGATGACCGGTGACTTATTGGTAGTTGTTGTAGTAGGCGGTGATGTAGAAGATGCATTATTGGATTTATCCTGGTTTTTTGATGATCTCGTGTTGTTGCTCATGGGGCTGTGTTGAATACAGCATACAGCCTCTTGTTCCGACATTATACAAAATTGTGATAGTTTCCCTTTTGGCAAATCCCCGTCAGTTTTTAGACAATTTTCCGGCGGTAGACATACTCCTAAAACGCCATTTATTTCACATGACTCTTCACGGCAGTGTATATGCCAGGTCCCTTGGCACTTCCGCAAGGGCTCTTTCCAATACTGGTAACGGCGATTATGTTGAAGACGCATTGGTTGTCAGCTATCGTCACTTGCATAGGTCCACCACTATCGCCTCCACAAGAGTCTCGTCCTCCTTCTAAGCTTCCAGCGCACAATTGATCATCCGTTATACCTTGTGGTAACCTCTTTCTGAGAGTCTTTGCATATAGTCTTCGACAGGTCGGCTGGTCAATCAAATCCACCACCACCTTCAGTAAGTCGTCCGATGTATCTTCAGCAAAGTCGATCTGCCCCCAGCCAGTAACGACAGCTCGCTTGTTTTCGATGGTCGACTTTGTCCATAGACACGCTGGTTGAATATTTAATGTAAACTCAGACCGATAAGATCCTTCGGGACGCGTCCCGTGTTAACCGCGAGTGAATCCAGACTGTGGAATTGCACTGTATTCTTATAAATTTATTATTTAATTATTAATTAGAGGTGAGAAAATTTTAAAATATGTTGACACTTAGAATTTAAATTTCGAAATTCAACAATATGTAACAATTATGTCTTTGTTTTTTTCATACAAAATTACGCTCGCTCAAGCAGATATCGTGTATCTCATCATCTCAAACATTGTTTTTTTTTACAAACACTTTTTTTTATCTTTCAAATGTTAATCAAAATGATTCATGAATATAAAATCGAAGACTATCGCGGTTGTTTGGCATTATAAATAGGATGGAAACGAATTTACCGCGTGAAATTTGTAGAATTTACCTTGTGAAATTTGTAGCACCCGATGTTTCGGTGACGTTGCAGCCGCCGTTGTCCAGGGTAGACTGAAAGAGCTGTCAATCCGTTGTTTTGCGGGTAGGCCGCATACCGTTGACGCCACTGCGTAGGTTATAACGATGGAGGGGGGCCGGACTCGGAGCGCGCGAATATCGAAAATCCGTCTTGCACACAACACTCAATGTATCCTGTCTTACGTCCTCGCGTTCGGCGTTCGGCGGCGGGAACATTTTAAGAAGAGGGTTCCTCGTAAAAGAGAGTTTGTAACCGTCGTCTCTATTGAAGTTCGGGGTTCTTCCTATTTGAATGGCTTCCCGGATCATGCGAGGAAAGTAGAATTGTTCCTTGGATAGCACAATGGGATTTTGAAACTGCATCCAGTGGTTACTTTCGCTATCCAATATATGTTCGCAGATCGCCGATTTTTCTCGCTGAACGTTTTTAACAGCTTTGATGTGTTCTGTCAGTCGCGTGGCTATGGGCCGTTTCGTTTGTCCAACGTAGGCTTAGACCGCAACTGCATTCAACTTCATACACCACACCCGGGGTTTGCAGTGGTATTACATCCTTTACAGGCCTCAAAAATCGAGCTATATTTTGGGTAGGCTTGAAGATCGTTTTTATATCGAATCTGTTTAGCATCTTACTTATTCGATCTCTCACGCCCTTGACGTATGGTAGGTAACAATGCTCTTGATCTGCTCTGTTTTTGAGTTTCGTCTGTATTAGATCGTGTGCGTGTCTCGTGATATTTTCCGTGTCCATTTCTCCTAAGGACATCATTGACATGTTTCATCTCCTGCGGAAAATGCTCAGCGTCTCATAGATCGTGTGCTCGATTCACGAGCGACGTTTGCACTGAACGTAGATGGTAGGGATGATGGTGTCAGCTTGCATGCAAATATCTGTTCGTATGTGTGGGCTTCCGATATACCGTATGTCCGAGAGTAGATATTGTCATGAATAGATTTACAAGTTAAGGTAAAAAAAACATAAAAAACATGTTTATTGGCCTTCTAAACCAGCCCCCCCCCCCTTAATAAAAGCATTTGATTGGAATATTATATATGTAGGTAGTTATAATATTCACTTGTTATATATAAAATTATAAAAACCCTGTTTGTAGACTTCCTGGGTAACATTTATTTTCCTATCGTAACATGATTATGATTCGTAAGTAAAACTAAGTCTTGCGGCAAATTTGTTTAGAGGAATCACTTTCTATTAACTGAATGGTTAATAGATTTGTAATCTTTTCATCCGAAACGGGTGAAAATGCATGCATCGAGCAAAGAGATCCACAATATTAATGACTGTGAAGACGTGCCACTCGTCCGTTGATTGCATTCGATTTGTGTATATTTATTTGTATTTAATTTTGGTTTTCGGAGCTCGATTTCACTTTCGCGCGTAACCTCGGTTCGCCGTAACCCCTAATTACCATATTCGAAGAGATACAACGGTAAAAAGCTTTATAAATCTGCGCCAGAGATTCTCAAAATGTTCTCAAACATATTGTTTGGTCTCCGGTGCGGATTCATTTTTATTTGTTTTTGTTCCTAATTAAATTTTATCATTGATATGCATATGATATGATATGATTGGTATGCATATGATAGCACTTCTGAAATAGCAAAATGCATGTGGCGCTGATAGCATTGACGGCCAAATGAATAGCGGTTTATTTGGTCATCTACAATAATATTGATAATGAATGGTTTCTTGTATGTAATATATCGTAGCAAACAACTTGAAACTATACCGGTATAACGTAATTAAATGATTAAAATGTGATGATTCGATATTCATCTCGATGACATTTGACATGAAATGTCATCGAGATGAATACGACTAGTGTCGAAATATTCTCAGTTAAATAATTTCTTCAAAAATCAGTTACTAACATCCATTTATGCTACAGGAACCATCCTCCATACTTATCACATCCATGGGCATACAGTAATTCGGCTGCAATAACTAAGAATATCATTAGTTATCAATTGCGGAAACAGATGCTGCTGCCCAAAGTATTTAAAGAGGACAAATGTTTCTGGTCCACCAGGACCCCAGATAAGTAACTTTTCATGGAACTAATTTTATATATTATTGAATTTAAAAAAAAAAAATACACTCTTAAAATATCAATATATTTATCTATATATATATATATATATATATATATATATATATATATATATATATATATATATATATATATATATATATATATATATATATATATATATATATATATATATATATATATATATATATATATATATATATATATATATATATATATATATATATATATATATATATATATATATATATATATATATATATATATATATATATATATATATATATATATATATATATATATATATATATATATATATATATATATATATATATATATATATATATATATATATATATATATATATATATATATATATATATATATATAAATAAATATATATATATATATATATATATATATATATATATATATATATATATATATATATATATATATATATATATATATATATATATAAATATATATATATATTGTAACACGAGCTCCGTGTTTTCCTGCGGGTTTTCACTATTTTCACGCATTTTCTCACATTCGTATCGAAGCCGGCGCGTACGCATAGTTTTGACAGCTGAAGCGCCGAGTTCAGAAGCGAGCAACATTACGGCGAGTGACGTAACTAAAGACATCGCGTTGCCAGTACGACTATTGGATACGATTGCGAATCAAAATCATGAAAATGAAAAAGTCATAATTAGAGATTGAAGATGAGTAAATAAATCGTAGTTATTTGAGTAGTCGCCGAGTAAATTAATTCGTGCCTTTATACACTCAATTTCAACATGATACAGGAGGGAGCCGCTGCCTTCTAACGTTGGTTATCAATTGAATGAATTCAGGGAACAACCGGGATAAATAAGATATGTTTTCAATAGTGGTAAAATTCCTTTATTTTAATAAAATACATACACGCAATATTAAGCGCTATTAATAATTCCGGAAATTAGCGTTGAGATGTACGCGGGAAAATCCGATAGGCAAACCCTCATCTAGGCGGAATATTCTCGAGATCGACCGCTCTTGCTAGAACTCCTTCCATTCGAATTCGAGAAATCGTGCGAGCCAGACAAAGTCCCGGAGAAGTCCAGAACTTATAGATAGGACCTCAATATTTTCTCCGGTAAGTGTTCGTTTGATAATTGATATTGTGAGAACTAGATTCCCTGGGGCGGGCATGGCTCGACGGGAGTTTCCGGCCTTTGGGCGGCTGGTCCGGAATCTGGAGTGCCGTCTCCTTTCCGTGATGCCTTCCACTGCCTGGATCCCGCATACTGACGGATACGTTCTTCCGGCAGGGACTTTTGCAGGCGCGATTATCAGTCGTCCTATTTGCGGTGAAGCCTGAAGCGCCGCCCAAATTCTCCTACGAGGCGCCCTCAAGCAGGAACGACACTCGGGTGATCCTTCGGCCCCAACTCCACATCAGCAGCGGCAGTAGCTCCAGGCAGTCGTCGGGGGGAATTGTACGATCGCGCGGCCGACAATACTACCGTACGATAGCCGACGCATCGTACCACCAGCCTACCTGCTCGACACCGGCCCGCCGTCGCTACCAGCCGTCCGCCGAAAACGATCGAGCGATCCCGAAGCCATTCGCGTGATCCAGGCTGTCCAACCTTACCCGATCCTCAGTAATACCAACCGTCCCAAGCCGACCGCGAATATCGGCGGGACTCAATATATAGTATTATAATTCAAGCTAGGAGCCGACCCTGAGATAAAGTCTGCATGGCTATTTGTATAACAACATAATTCTGACTATTGGATAATGTTCCCGCACTTTTGATTAATTGATTATATTATTTTTTTATTCTACGTAATTTTGTATTTTTGAATATTGTTGATTTAATAATTTATAACTTTAAGCAATAAACCAATAACAATAATATTATATATCTGAATAATAAAGGCCCTTGTTGGTAAATGAATAATTATATCTCTTTCACTCTTTTAGTAGCACAAAAACCTGTAACCCTATAGATTTCGAATATTTTAGCTGGGAATGTCCAATCCGCTGGAATCAGGATTTTTTCACGTCTAATGAGCTATCGCAGTCTCAGTACAATTTCGGCTTTGTAGACTTTTATGCAGTTTTTTTCTGGTGTTAAAAGACCAAAAAATTACATATTTTTCATTTTCATTCTCAGATCAGCGAACCGTCTATTCGCTAAATAAAAGTTTGGAATTGCTCATTACATGTAGCTTTTAAACAATTATTTGCACTAGCGTTCTCCTGAAATCGCCTTTGCCATTTTTGATTTTTTGAAAAATTCGCGTCTTCAAATTTTAAACATTTGCTTGCAACTGTTGCAACGTATTAAAAATACGATTTCGAGTTTGCCGCAAAGGATTACAAGAAAATTGCAAATTACGAAATGGTGACGATTTCAGATTTTATTTATTTTTAGAAAAATAACAAAATATTTCAATTTCCTAAAAATTAAGATGTTAACTACAAGATTCATTCGTTCGTTTTTATCTTATTTTAATGTCTAACTATGTTTATCAGTTTATTCGGTATATAATAATAACTGTATTATAGCATCTTTGAAATCGATGAATTCAAAATTCAAATTCAAAATTCAAAATTCTTTATTTATCTATAATATTACATGTATTTTTAAAATTCAAAGACATCCTAACTAGGCCTCGCCTGTACTAAAGTAGGCTTAATATAAAAAAAGGTATAGTGGTTTTCGTAACTTGCTGTAATACATCTTTGTATATTATTATGTTACATTTGAGAAGTTAGAAATAGAATAAGAAAGCGTAATAATATTAAATTTAGGTATATACATATCAATATATACATACATATAGAAATAAATATATACTTTATAGATGAATATAAAATAATACTATATATATATATATATATATATATATATATATATATATATATATATATATATATATATATATATATATATATATATATATATATATATATATATATATATATATATATATATATATATATATATATATATATATATATATATATATATATATATATATATATATATATATATATATATATATATATATATATATATATATATATATATACATATATCTTACAAATCGTGCACTATTTTAATATATATATATATATATATGTTATTAATGTCTCCGTTTCTTGATGTATGTGTATGAACATGTATTTCGTATGAACATGTATTTCTTGATGAACATGTATGGTAAGCTTCGTCGTATGGTTTTAATATTATTTGGAATAAAACCTTTTGTTTTCGTAAGAAAATGCGAGCTTTTTGCCTACTGGCAATATTCTATAACTAACCTGTACTGATTTGTAAACATTTTTTTGCGAATATTTACTAGGTTAACCTATGTAATAATTGGTTTTATAATGAGTTTTAAAAAAGTCTCCATAATACAGAAGAAGGAGGAGAACAGACTGGCAGGTCGTAATCTTGCTCTCCTCCGGGAAGATATATCTCCTAGACGAGACGTTATCTTCCTCTCTTCAGGATTTGTCGAAAATCACATGTGGTGGTCCGTAGTTTGGGGATCGCTGGTTCGTATGTGTCCCACACTCGATTGTACAGTTTCTTTACGCTCGGTCGAAACGAGCGAACTATCCCTATCTCGCTCGCACTCATCGCTCTGTGCACTGACGAATGATTATCGCCGTCTCTTTTTGCCGGCGTACGCATGCAGCTCCGTATGTAGCTTTTTTACTGTGACCTTTCTTTCAAGTGTAAAGTAATCAAGATCACTCTCTCGCTTCGGCCTGATACGGTCACATCGCAGCGAAAAGTGGCTCTACTAAAAAAAAAGTGTCTCCCCGAGTCATTCCCGGCAATTATCCGAGAACTGTCTGAATATTAATTTCATAAATAAAATCGATGACCGCCCTAGGCCGGCGGACGAACCCGGTTGGGTTTCAATGCAACCGCATCGGGCGGCGCGGTTCGTTCCTCGATTACGGGCGGGTTTGGGCCAATCGCTAACATATGGTTTTAATATGCTTTTCCATCTAAGAGTTTCCAAACAATACGACGTATGCCCAGATATAGGCTATATTCCGCCTAGTTGGGTATATGCTGAGCATGGTCATGTGCATGTGGCACGTCTACTTTGCACTTTTACCGTTTTATGAGCATAATTTATCCATTTCTGTTGTTTGTTTAAAATAAATGAAAAAATATACAGTTAATAGTGATACATGACTAGTGCCCCACCTGGACCGATTTAAACCACAATATTTTCAACTCTTGCCATGACCAATCGAATTATCAGTTTTATCGCTTTCGTGGAGGAATTTATAAACACATAGACGGATACACAGCCAGATAGTCAGACATACAGAGAGACTTAAGTCTGTAAATGGTTTTAATCGTCTCGTGGGGCCTCAACATTAATAAGACTGTAACTTAAACACATAAATGTACCCCAAATTATATCGTAAACACATAAGACTCCTTTTTTAACAGACTTCAAAAAAAGGATGAAGTTAGGTTTTTTTTTGTGTTTGTTACCTTAGAAATCCGTCATTTCTGAACCGATTTGAAAAAAAAAAATTTTGAGAGTATCACGTTAGCTGCGGCACCAATTTTTGCATACTTTCCGTTCCTGCGGCACGAGGTATAATCGGCCCGTACCGTGACCAGACGTTAGGGCGACACGCGGTCTATTAGACCCCACCTCCTTTTACAGACTAAAATCCATTTTCTGGCGCGAAATCAAAGATAAATGAGAATTTTGGTCCTTATTGATATAGACAGTGAATTGATGAACCCTAATCCACCGTCGCCCCGGGATCTGATGGCTAGTTTAGGAATTATTAGCAAAACAAAATATGGGATCTTATACACCTCGTAACGCACTGAAATAGGGCAAATTTTCGCTGCGATTAGTGATGGGAAAAATAATATCGACGTTTTTAAACTGTCTTAACTACGCAACGACTTGACCGATTTTGATCAATTATATCTCATTAGATCGTTTTAAGGGCAAAACCTGGCAAAACAACACAAAGCTATCAAAGGATACATTTTTTTTAAATAATCTAAATTGTGCTTGAAGGCGCCATAAAGAAAAAAAAACCGGCCAAGTGCGAGTCGGACTCGCGCACGAAGCGTTCCATTCTATACCATTAAGAGGCACCTATTACAGACTTATTATTGGAAAATAATGGATTACGGTTTATGCATAAGGTTTATCTTTCTATTTCTAACAACACTACATCTTAGCAGGCGACATCAATATATCAACCATGGGACATAGGCACTTACAAGCAGATGACTATGAAACACTTTTAACTGAACTAGGTTTCATGTCAACAATAAATATTGCAACGAGAGAGTCTGATCAGGTACAAACATGCTTAGACCACATATACATTCGCTCATCGTACAGACCGACCTCAGCTGTAGTGACTACAACAATAACAGACCACTACTGTACATTATTGGGACTAGAAGGCAGACGTCAGGAAAAGCAGCAACAAGACACAGAAATTAAAGTCATAGACTATGAAAAATTAATTTTCGACTTGAACACTGAAGCTTGGACTAGCATATATCAAACAGACGATACAAACATTGCACTTGACAATTTCGTTCAGACGTTTACACTACACTTAAAAAATAATACTTACGTTAAGCAGATAAAGAAAAAATACAAGCGACTTAAACCTTGGATAACAGACGGACTGATTAACTGTATCAGGAGACGCGACAAACTTCACCGACAGACACGCAGATTTCCACAGAATGAGGCACTACTCGCATATTATAAAAAATACAGAAAATTATGTACCAACATCTTAAGAACGACCAAAGAAACATATTATCGACAGAAAATAGAAGACGACAATTACAACCCCAAAACGGTTTGGAGAGTAGTCAAAGAACTTAACAATGTAGAGCAAAACAGGACGTCAATTAGCGAAATAAATATGGACGGTGTAAAGTACACTGACAAAAATGACTTAGCTAATACGATTAACAGTTACTTTGTGAACGTAGGAAAGAGATTAGCGATGAAGTTTACATCTGAGGATTTGACTAAATCAAATGCAAAGGTGCCTGAAACACTGCTGAAGACAACAAAAATATTTCGACTCTCGAAACTAACAGAGAGGGACGTTTTGACATTAATTAAGCAACTGAGGACTGACTCAGCAAGTGGTCCAGATAATATAAGTGCAAAGATGCTGAAAATTGCAGCTCAGTCAATCGCACTCCCACTTGTGCATATATATAATTGCAGCATCGAACAGGGTAGATTTCCAAAACATCTCAAAGAAGCCAATGTATTGCCGCTCTTCAAAGGGGGTAACAAAACTGAATTGACAAACTACAGACCAATATCTATACTCAACTCACTTAGCAAAATTATAGAACGTCACATAAAGAAACAACTAACTGATTATCTGGAAACGAATGCGCTACTATCGACAGGACAGTACGGCTTTAGGTCAAACATGGGCACCCAGGACGCTATATTAAAAGTTACAAAATTTATTTCACAAAATGTTGACGATAACCATAAGTGCCTTGGAGTGTTCCTTGATTTGGCCAAAGCATTTGACACAGTACATCACGTAAAACTATTGTACAAACTACGACAGATTGGTATACGAGACAAAGAACTGGACTGGTTCCGAAGTTATATGACAGGACGAACACAACGAGTGAAAATAAATGACACAACAAGTAACTGGATGAGTATTGACTACGGTGTTCCTCAAGGAAGTACATTAGGACCAATACTATTTCTGGTATATATAGACGATCTTTGCAGACAGGAGATACCAGGTGTTATTGCATCTTTTGCCGACGACACGGTGCTTTTATTTGAGAGTAACACCTGGGAGTCCGTATTTGAAAAGGCAACAAATGGACTAAAACAGATAACTGCCTGGTTAAATGATCATCTACTGACACTTAACATAGACAAGACGAAATACATCACCTTTAGCATAGATGGGCGAAACCAACCTGGAATAGATAAACAGCTACTATTACACGACTGTGACGGAAGAAACTGCATGTGCTTACCGCTGGAACGTACGTCATGTATCAAATATTTAGGTATTCTAATAGACGGGTTCCTGCGTTGGCACAATCAAGTTGACCAGACTGCGTCACGACTTAGAAAACTAATATACGTATTCAAAAATATTAGAAACGTGCTTAGTCCATCTATGCTTAAAACGACCTACTACGCACTCGCACAGTCATTAATTACATACGGGCAGATAGGATGGGGTGGAGCGGCTAGATCAATTCTTGACCCGGTAATAAAAGCCCAAAAAGCCCTCATTAGGGTTATTAATAAAAAACCGCTCCGTTTCCCATCCGACCAATTATTCACAGACTTTAACGTAATGGACATCCGACAGTTGTACCTAAAAGCGGTTCTAATGTACTTCCAGAGGAATGACAGGACTGCGATATCTAAACTTCGGGACCATGGACATGAGACTAGACATCGTTACAGACAACCTGAGGTAAAAATGAACACGACATATGGACAACGACATTATACTTTTCTAGCTCCGAGACTATACAATAAACTGAGAATGGACGTACCGACGACCGACTTACCATACCCTACTTTTCGAAGAGTGGTGATAAATTGGCTGCTAAATAAATCTAGGAAAGACTGCGAGGCGTTATTAAAATCTCTTGAATGAACATATTTCTATTTATATATATATTGTGCAAATTTACGGCTATATTGTATTGTATTGTAGTAGGTACCTAAAATCTTAATTAACTTCTATATTATATAATAAAATTGGCATTGCAAATTGTCATTTTCTTTGATAAATAGTTATCAAGGCACTTTGCATATGTAAATATATACTCGTATTATCATAATAATATTTTTTCTATTTTTTATTTTTTAATTATCATATTATATGTATGTACTTCTTTATAATAATTTTTATTTATATATACTTTTAATATAAATTCATGTAAAGTTTATGCGATAATCGTATCTATGTATGTAGTATATTAGATGTAAGAAAATACCTTCCGTTTAATTTGGTATCTTCAAAATTTTTAAATTTTAGAATAAAGTAACTACCCCCATCCTTGTAATTATTAATTGTAAATACCATTGCAATATAAAGTTTTAAAAAAATATTAAAATAAAATGAAAACCTAAGAGCGGGTATATCATGCTCTTTCGGCAGGCAATATACGATTTCTGTTGGTACCACCTCGATACAGGTTATTCCTAGTGAGGTGGTAAACCACAAACTATTATTTCTGAATCTCTTTCCGAGTTAGGTAAATTAAAAAAAACTGTTTAAATTATTATGAAATATTAGGCTAAGAGAATGTTTTTGTAACCAAATGTATTTTTTATGGACTTAAATAAATAAAAAAATAAATAAAAAATAAAATTTGTATATGAAAATCTTAATGCGGTTCACAGAATAGAAAAAAAAGGCAACCAGAAGTAAAAAAGAAACTGTCCTATTTATTCTGCCTCGGGCTTTAAAAATACAATTATTAGAACTTGAATTAACATTAAAAAATCAGTATCAATATACTTTTTTATAAAAATCTCAATATATATGTTGTACTTATTTATGAGTGTTTTTCATTGAAACAGGGTAGACAATAAGATTTTTTGCACTGAGTGCACTGAGTCAAAATCTTTTTGGATTTTTTATCAGCTTCACGAGATGGTAAAAATGTGCGTAGTTTTTGGTAACAACCAACACATCTTCTCCTTTTTTCACCCTTTTCGAGGCAATGGCGTGCGCTTTCAGGTGCTGAAAAATAACAAAAATGTAAAGATAACGTAATAAAACTGACATTGTTACTTAGGTTAGATCGTAGATGAGAATAACAATGATAATGTAGGTATAACTGCATCAAATGAATGTGTTTGTTTTATACTTAAAATGTTGAAAGAGTAGGTAGGTAAGGTAGCTTAAATTCAGAATAATTAAAAGGAAACAATAATAAATAACTTAATAATGACCAAATGTCAAGCTTAGTTTATGAAAGCTTCAACACGTTGACTGTCAAGAAATATATCTAAGCATTACATTACCTGGGGTCTCATCGATTTCCTTTTTTATTAAAGATTCTATAAGTTTCTCCACAAAGAGTCTTTTTGGTAACTTTTTTCCATCAGTTTGGATTGAATTAAACACAATCCAGGCATTAATTAGCGCCGTACCAAATATTAGCTCCATTAAAACTTTTCTCCACCATTTGATTCCTCTCTTCAAAGTTGTATAATAAGAAGACATCTGGTCAGAAAAGTCAATGCCTTTTTTTGTTTTATTGTACAGCAAAACACATCCCGGTTTTTTTATGCATTCGTCGGTTCCTCTCTTCTTTTTTCCAGTATCTATCAGGTTATCATCGTGATCTTTGCACGTAGTCAACATCAAAACATTCCGTTTATCCATCCATTTCATTACCTTTACGCCCTTTTTGTTCATTTTTCCAATAATTTCGCCTTTCTGCAATTTGTAACTAGTAACTTGCTTTGGCAGATATTTCCGTATTTTATTAAGTGTTCCACATAAAAATGTTTTTTGTGATAGAAGATCTTCTGCCAGGCCCAACGAAGTGTAGTAATTGTCTACTATTACGATTCTACCCATTTCTGTCAGATTTGTCATCAATCTTAACACTACTTTTTTACTGTGTTCTAATTCTTTTTTCTGATTTTTTTTCCCTGTATAAACCTCTAACTCAGAAGTATAACCTTCGGGAGTGCAAAGCTTATAAAGCTTTACGCCGTACCGGTGTGATTTGTTTTTTATGTATTGGCGAAAACCTAGTCTTCCTCTCCATGGTATCATGGTTTCATCGATTACCACATACTTTCCAGGATTTGCAATACGTCGAAAGTTTTCTGTAATCTTTGTGAACATATTTCTAATTTTATATAGTTTGTCAGTTTGGTCTTCATTACTTACATCACTGACATGCCAGCATTTAAGTAGCAATAAAAATCTGTCTCTTGTCATTACTGAAGAAATAAATTCGTTTCGATACAATTTGTTTCTGCTCCAGTATAAATTTAAATTAGGAACTCTACACAAACCCATTGCCATTAAAACAGCCAAAAATGTTCTCATTTCCTGAGAACTGGTGTCACTCCATTTTGTCGTGCGTGAATTACGTTTCATATTTTGTTGATTTATTTGTATATACTTTTGTGCGTAAGCATTTGTTTCAGATACCATTATATCAATCATCTCATCTGTAACAAACATCTTGTATATATCTTCAGGTGTAACTCCCACAAACGGGGGTAAATTAAACGTACATTCTCCAGCGAATTCATTAAAAGTTATGGGACTTTCCGATATATTTTCCCACTCATCGTGATCTTTAGCTTGCGTGCCGGGTAATGTTTCGTCCGTGACTAAAATGTCATCTTCTGTAGCTTCTTCATATTCACTATCTGGAGATAAATCCTGATCTGAATGAACGCAATTTTCCATTGAAGCATACTCTTCCGAATCACTACACTCTTCCTCCGAAGGACTATAATCATTGTCAGTACCGCTAAAATTATCATCTTCCATATTATTACTCTCATCCAACTCAGGTGATTTTCGAATATTCTGCACACTGTGACATATTTTGTTTGTTTGTATTATATTATTGTTTTCGCAGTCTATATGTTCAATAATATCATATTCGACAATATCAGGTGATTTTAGAACAGTTGGCAATTTGTTATTCATGTCTCGTTTTCCTTTAACATTGTCATCAGGAATACTTTCTATAATTACAGAGACCTCTATTTCATGACTTTTTTTGGATTTGGACGGATTAAAGTCTTCTGAATATGTACATTCGGATGTAACATTTTCTCTCGGTCTTTTTTGTGTCGGAGTACGAAGTAATTGTTGAATGTTGTCCTCACTAAGTGATATATTACAATCCAGTAAATTGGAGCGTGAGATTTCTGACAAAGATCCAGCTCTGCTCTCCGTAGTTATATGAGGAAAATCTTTTGAAGGGGAACCTATAGGATTTTGTTTTTTTATTAGTGAGGTTGAAGCACTAGAAGCGGACAAGCGAACATTCTGCAATATTTGACAAGTTTTTCCGGTACTAGGACTGAGATACACTGTTTCTTCTTGTGTTTTGAGTTGAATAGTTTTTCGGATGTTTGGACTGAGGTTAACTGTTTCTTCTGGTTCTTTCACTTGATCAGGATAAATTGAATTTTTTTTAGTGGCAGTCTGAGCACGTGTTTTTGCTTTGTGTTGTAATGTTCTTGTATTTGCAATAATTATAGAGCTTGGGTGCCCATGTAAGAAAGTATATTGTTTTGTATTGTCATACTGTTGTTTATCAATGACACATTCTTGTTGTGAGCTAAATTCATGTAAAGGTACGATTTTTTCAGTTATATTTGGTTCAGTAGAAAAATATGTTTTTTGACGTTTTTTTGTTGGAAAAATCTCTTCATCACTCTCATCGTCAAACACATTTTCAATTGGCAATGTTGGCCGATTGGTTGGTTGGACATCACTTCTCGGTGGACTCTGAAAAAAATGACTCACATATTGTATTTTGCATAAACAGGCAGTTCTCAGCCACCAGTAGCTATTAATTGAGTGTACTGATCAAAACACGGTAAAAAAATAGAATAGAAATGACAAGAAAAAAAACGATACGCAAATAAAGCTGTGTGGTGCCGGCGGCGAATAGTACCAACCCATTTCATCCCGTGGGTGTCGTAAAAGGCGACTAAGGGAATAAAGGAACACAGAAGACGGGCAGCAGCGTCTCTGAACCGTTTGACATCTTACTGCGATCGCCAACCCGCCTGCCAAGCGTGGCGATTATGGCAATTCCTCCCAAATGTTTGGGAGAGGCCCTTGCCCAGCAGTGGGATCCCTACGGGCTACTAAAAAAAAAAAAAAAAAAGCGGGCTCACCGACTAGTTTAGGTATTATGATATTCAAAGTAGGTACTTTTCTTTATAGACTATTTAATAGATCGCCAAAAATGTCTCTAAGTTCAATCATTTTCATATAAGTAACCAGGTTTGTAAAATATCAAAATGTCTTCGTCATAGTGACAATTCAGTACCTAATTAAAAATATTGGCTTTGTATGACCGGTACACTTGAAAATAGAATTAATTAATAAGCTGCTAGAGAAAGCCTTTGCTTGGTGATAGTTTAAACAAAGTGTTATTCTTAAATGAAAACCCTCTTTAGGTGGTGATACAACTCGTGAAAGTAAACAAGTTTCATCAAAATAAAAGAAAGAAAAAATATAATACTTCCTATACAAAGTCCCAAGAGTAAGTTTTGTGTGACAAGTTAATTTTATTACCAATAAGTATAGGTATCATAATTAAGGCAACCAGTTGGAACAACTGATATTACCTGTATACAAATTTTCTTAAAAAAGTATTTTTACAAACGATAAAAAAGTATTTTTATCGTTTTCTTATGAAAGTTGTTCTATTTCGCGAGTGGTTACAAACTAGGAGGGTTCGCTTTATTAGATGTTATATTATTATTCATGTAAGTGGTGCAAAATATAAACAGCAGTTTAAAAATAGAGATGAATTTGGCATGCTTATTCATTACAAAAAACAAACTCACACACACACACACCACACACTTTTAAAGAAAGTTTTTAAGATTTGTTTTACAATAAATACTTAGAATCCCAGTCCCACTCCGTAAACGCTTATTCATGAACCGATAGCAGATTTAATCGAGACGCATTAAGCCTAGATTTCGAGTGAAGACTGAAGCGAGTGAAGCTGCGGTATATTATATATAATATACTGTCATTTTATACCAAATAGTCTGTATGCTACATCTTTCTTCTCAAGCTTTATTATGGTCCAGATTATTTACATGCGATTACATTTGGCAGCACCTTATGTTGTTGAATATTATGTTAAAGGTTTAATATAAAAACGGTGTATTAGTTAGTGCAAAATTAATTCTCGTATCAAGCTTTTCACACAAGTAATCTTATAGATAAATGTTAGAAATATCATATCCACGCATGCTTATACAAAACGTACTTACAAACACTGTAATCCTTTATTTAAGATGGCTAAAAACAAAACATTTCATATTAAAATATTGAGTTTCTTAAATTACTAACACAATAATTTCTGTACTTTTACCATCGTACAATAATATACTCCGCCTGGTGCTCTCTTCCGACCACGTGACATATATCGTAAAATTTACATAAGTCGAATCTAACACACTTAACAAACTTGGTGATTAAAAATATCCCTTTACATAGGTATTTTGTTGTTTTTAACTTTTTAGTATTATTGTAATAGCGGCCTACATAATTTGAGAAAACTTCAACTATCTATCTATCGCGACAAACGGACAGACAGCGAAGTCTTAGTAATAGAGGGTCCTGTTTTTATCCTTTCGATACGGAACCCTAAAAATCTTTAATATTTATATACCTACTTTCAAAACCTAGACAAAGAACTACTGAAATATTAATTATATTACTTACCTGTTTTGTCAACGGCTGCTTTGCGTTTCTTGTGGAGTTTTTCACTACCTACAAAAATATCAATTAAGTGGTCCTAATAATAATAACATTATTATCACGATATAGAATAATAGGTAATTCTAGATATGTTGCAAAGTATTAGGTACGTCAATAATCGTTATTACCAATAATATCTTTAGGTATAATATACTTAAGTAATAATATCTTACACTTACTTTAGGTACATAGCTACCAAGATAAGAAAAAACTAGGTACTTACTGAAGATTTTTTCATTAAAAACTTACCTGTTTTGGCTCTGTTTCTGGGTTTTTTAAAATTAACTTCTTCCGACATCGTTTAGACATGTTCGACGCTGTAAAAGGACGTGCTCTCCAATCGACGTGATGCACAACACTGGTCGCGGGAAGCTCGCGTTGAGTGCGGTACGAGGTCAGGGGGGATATGGGACGTTTTAGCCTCGTTCCGCACTGCATTAAAATTATATTAATTCAGTGCGGCACGAGGCCTAAGACATCCGGTACCAAGGTAGGTACACCACCGAGTCCGGAACCATTAGTGATCTCAAATATATATTTATCTCTTTCCTACACTGGACCAAACCAAAGCTATGCCATTCGCACGACAGAGAAATTCACTTTTTTGCTTGCCGCACCACAGGGAAGTTGCATCAGGGGTGATTTAGGCCTCGCTTCGCACTTAACGTGGAGTTTCCAAACAATACGACGTATGCCCAGATATAGGCTATATTCCGCCTAGTTGGGTATATGCTGAGCATGGTCATGTGCATGTGGCACGTCTACTTTGCACTTTTACCGTTTTATGAGCATAATTTATCCATTTCTGTTGTTTGTTTAAAATAAATGAAAAAATATACAGTTAATAGTGATACATGACTAGTGCCCCACCTGGACCGATTTAAACCACAATATTTTCAACTCTTGCCATGACCAATCGAATTATCAGTTTTATCGCTTTCGTGGAGGAATTTATAAACACATAGACGGATACACAGCCAGATAGTCAGACATACAGAGAGACTTAAGTCTGTAAATGGTTTTAATCGTCTCGTGGGGCCTCAACATTAATAAGACTGTAACTTAAACACATAAATGTACCCCAAATTATATCGTAAACACATAAGACTCCTTTTTTAACAGACTTCAAAAAAAGGATGAAGTTAGGTTTTTTTTTGTGTTTGTTACCTTAGAAATCCGTCATTTCTGAACCGATTTGAAAAAAAAAAATTTTGAGAGTATACATATATACAGATTGGTCCCATTTTTATCAAAATCACGTTTTGATGATGGGATCCATGAGGAATTGAGGGAACTCCTCAAATATTACCATGGGAAGTTAAAAATTTACATATCCGTTTAGTTCCGATGACAATGCATTTTGTATGGTAAGCATGACCTGATTCTTCAATAGGGCTGTGTCGAATACAACGGGCGAACCCGTCAGCCCAGGCTGGTATAACGATATAGATCATTCTTTTAGCCGTGAAATGAGCGTAGAAGACTTGGGGACAAGACAATCTACTGTCTAATTCACCAGCAATCCATTAGAGACTGACGCCTTCCGGCGAGGCACCGGGAAAGGTAACCAGCGGGCAGCCTCGCCCCCAAACTACCAGTTTTGGTAGGATATCTCCGTCTGGAATGAACCTTCACGATACCTCCATCCCACCGTCTGTTTACGAGTCCGAAGTCGCTTACGCGGCCTCCACCTGTTGTATTACGGCGGTAATTTAATTTGAATGTATCGCGGACCTGCACGTTCTTTGCCCGTAGTGCTACACGGGTTAGAGAGGCCCAAGGTCATTTCAAGAGTGGCATGACAACAAGTCAACATCCACTCCCGCTGCTTAGGAGACAGTATATTTCCATAGTTTCCAGACTCCTTCAGCGATTAGTTAAAATGCACAACCGATTGGCGTCGCCGAACGACGTGCAAACCGTCCAAGAGAAACCGGTCCACCAAGTTTCAGGCCTGAGACGCGAGAGTCTTACCCGGGGTAGCCTTCCGCACGAGGAGGCTTCTGAATAGGAACTGAATCGTTAGTTGAGCCGATCCGAGAACACAGTGAATCTTGTGGCCCAAGCTGCACGAAACCATTCGCTACCAATATTTTAAGTTCTTCTTTAAGACATTCTTTATTACACATTTTAGAAAAAATATACAACAGGCGGACTTATTGCCTAAAGTACAATCTCTTACAGTCAACCTTCGTGGAAGTGTAAGAATTTAGGTGCCAGTATAGTAATATAAACAAAAGAAATTTATACATAACAAAAATTAACCAATTTACAATAATGCCATTATTTAAAATTATAATTATGATTGCCATAGATCTTACTATTTTAGTAATATTTACATAAAGATGGCATCCTTAACCCCTAACTACCAGTTTTGGCAGGATATCTCCGTCTGGAATGAACCTTCAGTATACCTCCGTCCTCCCGACTGTTTACGGGTCCGAAGTAGCTTACGCAACCTCTACCTGTTGGCCCCCGATGAGGGTACTCCTCAACGGTCAACAGCACGGACACGAAATTTTGTATACGCATTCAGTTATGATAGCCCGTTCTATTTCACCGTGACATGACTGCTGCACCCAGGGTTAATTCCCGACGAGGGCACTCCTCAACGGTCAATAGCACACACGAATGTTTGTATATGCGTTTAATTACGTCAGCTCGTTGTAAGTTTTAAAAAGACAGGACTGCGGCATCGAGGGTTGGTTTCCAAAAAGGGACACCTCAACGATCAACAGCAAAGACACGAAATTTTGTATACGCATTCAATTATGACAGCCCGTTCTAAGATTCGCCATGACGTGGCTGCTTGACTTATTTTAAAAACAAAGGGGCCAATTTCGGCCAATCGTGTAAAAAAGCCTATAGCGCAAATCAGAAAGTTGACATATCAAATTGAGATTGTTTAGGCTTGAAGAGAAAAATAAACGCAATCCAGCTTAAATTATTTACTCGAAGGTAACTCTATGCGACAATGAGGTAATAATAATAATTGTCAGTATCAAAATATACCAACCTATAATCAACTATTGATCAATTAAATTTTATTTATTGCCTAATTGCACGAAACCTCTCTAATTCTGTATGGACACGTGTGTTGACTGACCGTATTACAAGATAGTCGAGTTGAGAGAAACTCGCGGAAAAGGCAGTAGGCAGTATCACACCCCTGCTCATATTGTTGTATCTTTGCCATTGCCGTTGTTGTACCTTTCCTGAAATGCATTTTAAAAACGCTAGAACAATAAATTTAAAAAAAATAGAAAACACCACTAGGTACCGTTACAAAAAGTGAACTATTTCATGTATAACTATTAGAAACAATTCGTTCCTTCTGAAAACACTTTTTTAGACAATAATTTATTCGTTGAAATAAACTTCAGCTTAGGGAAACACCGTTACGGCCCGATTGACGCGTGCCATTTCTATAATCATCCAGTGCTTCAATACGATTGCGTATTCGGTGAGTCAGTCGACGAGCCATATCCAAGACCCGTGGCGTCTTCCTCTGGTCATTTCCCTTTTAGCGGAGATTCACGTGAGCCGGGCCCATTAACCCGGTTTCTTGAATGTGACTTCACAAGGCCCATTGACTCGGCTTTCTGAGTGTGACGGCGGAAGGTATCTCATGACGAACACGCTCCACTCGTGACGCTTTATATAGCCTCCGACAGCCGCCACCGCATGCAGTCGGTTGCTCTGTGCTCAAGCAATAAAACCTTTTAAGCTATTGAATAGCTTTTATCGCGGGTCAGGGCCAGCGCGGCGACCGAATGAAGAAATTTCTTAACGAAAATTAATGATTTTAAACTGATAATTACGTCTAAACGAGTACTGCTTACGATTCGAAAAAAATATAAGTTAAACAAGAACATTTTCCTAATATTCTTAGCTTTGAATATTTTAGATTTTGTATATATTACATAGTGTAATTAATTTGTGAAATTAGGTCTAACCGAACACAAAAACGACTACTACGCAAATACTATGTGGCGTATTATTATGAAACCTGCACCATTTTAAAGATAATTTAATTATCTATCTTTTTATCTACGATTTTTTTAGAATAATCCTTTTTTTTTTGCTATATCGAATAAAAAATTCGTGCGCGGCGCTCTCTCGGAAGACGTTTAAATTATTCCGAATCATTTGCTACCGCAGCCGCAAATGATTCGGAATAATTTCAACGTTTTCCGCAGTTATCTGATATCGCAGAGCGCAGTTATCTGATATCAGAAAAAATAAAATAAATAAATAATTATACTTGCAAAGGTTGTTAAAAATGCTATGCAATAGCTTTACCGCGGCAGTCCCCGAGTGCCACACGTTTTTTTAAGCTATTGCATAGCTTTTATCGCGGGCCTAGGCCAGCGCGGCGACCGAATGAAGAAATTTCTTAACGAAAATGAATGATTTTAAACTGATAATTACGTCTAAACGAGTAGTGCTTACGATTCGAAAAAAATATATGTTAAACAAGAACATTTTCCTAATATTCTTAGCTTTGAATATTTTAGATTTTGTTTATATTACATAGTGTAATTAATTTGTGAAATTAGGTCTAACCGAACACAAAAACGACTACTACGCAAATACTATCTGGCGTATTATTATGAAACCTACACCATTTTAAAGATAATTTAATTATCTATCTTTTTATCTACGAGTTTTTTGAATAGTCCGGTTTTTCTGCTTTATCGAATAAAAAATTCGTGCGCGGCGCTCTATCGGAAGACGTTTAAATTATTCCGAATCATTTGCTTCCGCAGATGATTCGGAATAATTTCAACGTTTTCCGATAGAGCGCAGTTATCTGATATCAGAAAAAATAAAATAAATAAATAATTATAATTGCATAAGTTGTTAGAAATGCTATGCAATAGCTTTACCGCGGCAGTCCCCGAGTGCCACACGTATTTTTATATTTTAAATAAATATGTATGTATAATGTATATATCCATATCGATATTTATGTATACATCTTATAGATATCTATATATCTCCGGAATCAATTAGAATTTTCAGTTGGTACAAAACACGATGTATTAAATTTTATTTAATAGACATTTGGATATTAGGACAATTATTAAGCTATTGCATAGCTTTTATCGCGGGCTAGGCCAGCGCGGCGACCGAATGAAGAAATTTCTTAGCGAAAATGAATGATTTTAAACTGATAATTACGTCAAAACGAGTACTGCTTACGATTCGAAAAAAATATATGTTAAAGAAGAACATTTTTGTAATATTCTTAGCTTCGAATATTTTAGATTTTGTTTATATTACATAGTGTTATTAATTTGTGAAATTAGGTCTAACCGAACACAAAAACGACTACTACGCAAATACTATCGGGCGTATTATTATAAAACCTCCACCATTTTAAAGATAATTTAATGATCTATCTTTTTATCTACGAATTTATTTGAATAATCCGGTTTTTTTTTGCTTTTTCGAATAAAAAATTCGTGCGCGGCGCTCTATCGGAAGACGTTTAAATTATTCCGAATCATTTGCTTCCGCAGATGATTCGGAATAATTTCAACGTTTTCCGATAGAGCGCAGTTATCTGATATCAGAAAAAATAAAATTAATAAAATTAATTCATAATTATAATTGCATAAGTTGTTAAAAATGCTATGCAATAGCTTTACCGCGGCAGTCCCCGAGTGCCACAAGTATTTTTATTTGACATATGGACAGTTTAGGTACTCTCTAACACCCGGGATTACGTAACGATTCTAAAACTATAAACATAACACTCGTGTTTTTTTGGGCAATCATCTCGAAAAAATGTAACCCGTAAACCAATCACTTTGAAAATAGCAAGTTATTCCTAATAATGCAACATAGAGTACACTATCACATGTACACTATATAGTATACTGTTATATGGATACTATCATAGATTGTACCTTTTATCAGTAACACTTCAATACACCTAGTGAGGTAGTGAAGCATTATATGTTAAAGAAATGAATCGTCTTTCTGATCTAGGTTTAGAATATGTATACTTATCGTACAGTTTTAACACTATTTTATCTTAGTTATAAGTAAAATGCAGGACTATTTTGTTTAAATTCCAATTCTAATTTTTACTGTTTTAAATTGTTTTGTTTTTTTTCTGATTTGAATTTATTTGCTGTCATTTTAATTTTCCACTTCTAACTTTAAATTAATTATTTAATTTAAGTATTTAGTCATTTTTAGTATTGTTTTGCAATTCCATTATTTTGTGCATACACGGAATATATGCCATTTTTATAAACACGGTATTTGTGCAAGCACATTCAAAAATAAATGTTTACCTTAGAACAGGTCCCGGCCTAGTTAGGTGACGTTGCCACTAGACTATGCAATGTATTCTTTTTTTTTTTTGACTCAATTTTGAAAGTATTTCTTTGCATAATTCCTACTCTGAAATTGTTTACTGTTATTATTAATAATTGCATTACTTATATAAATAAATAAATAAAAAAAATACGTGTGGCACTCGGGGACTGCCGCGGTAAAGTTATTGCATAGCATTTTTAACAACTTATGCAATTATAATTATTTATTTATTTTATTTTTTCTGATATCAGATAAGTGCGCTCTAGCGGAAAACGTTGAAATTATTCCGAATCATTTGCGGCTGCGGTAGCAAATGATTCGGAATAATTTAAACGTCTTCCGATAGAGCGCCGCACACGAATTTTTTATTCGATAAAGCAAACAAAACGGATTATTCGAAGAAAATCATCGATAAAAAGATAGATAATTAAATTATCTTTAAAATGGTGCAGGTTTCATAATAATACGCCAGATAGTATTTGCGCAGTAGTCGTTTTTGTGTTCGGTTAGACCTAATTTCACAAATTAATGTAATATAATATAATGTTACTATGTAATATAAACAAAATCTAAAATATTCAAAGCTAGGAATATTAGGAAAATGTTCTTGTTTAACATATATTTTTTTCGAATCGTAAGCAGTACTCGTTTAGACGTAGGTAATTATCAGTTTAAAATCATTAATTTTCGTTAAGAAATTTCTTCATTCGGTCGCCGCACTGGTCTAGGCCCGCGATAAAAGCTATGCAATAGCTTAAAATAAAAAAAAGGTTTTTATGAGGAAAAGGATTTTTTGTATATTGTATTTTGAGTTATGGATTAATAAAAACGAAAATGAAAGTGATGATATGACTTTCGGAATTTCGGAAAGGGTGAAGAAGTCACTTCAAATAAGACCGAAATTTGACACGTTCTTTAATAACTTAAAATAAAGAAATTTGAATTCGATAAAAATTACTAACAAGAGCATCTGTTTATTACCATTCGCCTGTATAACGGTACACGTAGCGTTGTATCCGGCGGTAGTAAAATGAAGGTGGAAGATCTTTGGCTGCAGCGAGTTTTCCCTCTCGTTCATTCGAGAAGACCAACGTCTGCCTTTTAACCACATAAAACTTGATCGGTGCACGCGATCGCTGCCAGTGACATCGCAGCTGCTTCGAAGTACCTAACTGATGTAACACTCTCAAACAAGTATTAATAACTATGAACTAAATGCAACCATTACTATAGATTCAAAGTGACTAACTTCGAAGTGAAAATATATGTGAAATTTTGTGAATATCATCTGTACAAAATAAGGTAGGATATATTGTTTAATTGTAAATCGTAAGATACAACGTCGTCGGTTTAATGTATTTAGAGATTTTATTTTGCAAAAGAATAATATTAGTTTGAGAGGGATGGATGAAGGATGATCGTTCACCGGTGAGAAAAGGACTCATCCAAGTTATTTACATCCATCCATACATCTCGTAAACACATGCATTTCCCAATGGGAAGTCCTTCTCTGCCATGAGAGTAGCTTTTATTTCCTCTAAGAATATCATCTTCTACGAATTCTATCAAATGGTTTTACCAAAACCTTTTCACATATTATTATTTTTTTACAAAGTCCTATGTTGCTACCATTACCCTATAAAAAGTCTTGTAAATACCGTATAGACTTAAGTATAAACTTCTTAATCCAGAAAGAAGATTTATTTCATTAAGCTTTATTCCTTTAAAATGACCATATTAAGCTTGTTTATTTTAATTTAATGGCTTGCATCATACGAGCGCAGCACCATTTTATCTTTTTATATGACTACCCAACTAAAATGCAGTGTAATGTGTTCAGGATTCCAATATGAATGTTTTCCCTTTCTTTATTCCACCATAACTTCTAAATGCTTAAACCTATTTAGAAGTGTGAAGTATTCTTAGAAAGATTGAAATGAAGTATTATTAGAAGAATTGAAGAAGAAATTAAGATTGAAGTATCTTCTTTCATTTCATTCTGCATTGGAGGTTTTTTATTTTTATTTCGATTCAATGGCTCGTTGATAACTAACGCAGCCTAATAATGTCATATTTTAAATGTTGGAAACGTTCGAAATTTTGAATTATTTCGAAACGTCATCCTCCAATTATGAAACGGCCTTTGCCGATGTGATCAAAGTGTTTTATTTTAGTTTTTTCGCTTTAATTAGCCTCAATTGGAGGCATTTTGTGTTGCGAAAAGGAAAAAGCTCGATTTTTGAGATATATGGATGATGAGTGATCGTTCGTCGACGGTAAAGGGACCCATAAACTAACATGCACAATCGAAAGTCGTGCACATCCGTAAGTATATCTCATTCAAACATAAGCGTTTCCCAATCCAAGCTGGGATTTCCTTCGCTGCTATTCAAGTGGCGTTTACTAATTTTATTTTACTGCGAATCATCATCCTATGAACGGATTATTTACAAATATATATATATATATATATATATATATATATATATATATATATATATATATATATATATATATATATATATATATATATATATATATATATATATATATATATATATATATATATATATATATATATATATATATATATATATATATATATATATATATATATATATATATATATATATATATATATATATATATATATATATATATAAATATATATATATATATATATATATATATATATATATATATATATATATATATATATATATATATATATATATATATATATATATATCTATATATATATATATATATATATATATATATATATATATATATATATATATATATATATATATATATATATATATATATATATATATATATATATATATATATATATATATATATATATATATATATATATATATATATATATATATAAATTGGATGAAGGGTGAGCGTTTACTAGTTGAAAAATGGGCCCAACTTAAACCTACTCCTCTTTCCGCAAGTGAGAGGCATTCATCATTCTCGTTAACACCTAAAGCATTCCCGAATCCGATCAAGGGAATCCTTCGTCACGATGTAAGTGGCTTTTATAATTATTTACTTTATAATCATCTTATTGATCAATTCTAAAAAGAATATATACACAAAACTATCAAATATTTCAAAATATTGAATTTTTACATATTTTATGTTTCGTTCATTGTAAATAATCCATTTAGGTTAAAGGTAATCTTTCCAACTAATAGGAAAGAGCTGACTGCTTCCTTTCATTGATATGAGGGCATGTCACGCTTTTAGTTTTAAGTTTTCAGCTGAATATTGATCGCAGCTTCTTTATATCGCACCTTTAGAAAATAAAAAAACGAAATTCGAAATTTTAAATTCTTCCATCTGTCAAGTAGCTCGTCTTGTCTTGTTATTTCCCCTGAAATAATAGGAAATTGAGTGAGTTTACGTATAAAGAAGGATTGTAGCTTAATTTTTGAGATAATTGGATGAAGGGTGAGCGTTTACTAGTTGAAAAATGGGCCCAACTTAAACCTACTCCTCTTTCCGCAAGTGAGAGGCATTCATCATTCTCGTTAACACCTAAAGCATTCCCGAATCCGATCAAGGGAATCCTTCGTCACGATGTAAGTGGCTTTTATAATTATTTACTTTATAATCATCTTATTGATCAATTCTAAAAAGAATATATACACAAAACTATCAAATATTTCAATATATATATATATATATATATATATATATACATATATATATATATATATATATATATAAATATATATATATATATATATATATATATATATATATATATATATATATATATATATATATATATATATATATATATATATATATATATATATATATATATATATATATATATATATATATATATATATATATATATATATATATATATATATATATATATATATATATATATATATATATATATATATATATATATATATATATATATATATATATATATATATATACATATATATATATATATATATATATATATATATATATATATATATATATATATATATATATATATATATATATATATATATATATATATATATATATATATATATATATATATATATATATATACATATATATATATACAATCTTTTTTTAAAAGAATTCGTTTAAAGGATGACACTTTGATGAAAAAATTAAAATAATAAAAGCCACTTACATAGCTGGAAGGTTTTCCCGGACTGGACTGGGAAATGCTTATTGTTTAATTATTTTATTATTTTTTTAAACGGCTTTTATTATTTTAATTTTTTCATCAAAGTGTCATCCTTTAAACGAATTCTTTTAAAAAAAGATTTTACAAAAAACCAATCAAATATTATATATATATACATATATATATATATATATATATATATATATATATATATATATATATATATATATATATATATATATATATATATATATATATTTGATTGGTTTTTTGTAAAATCTTTTTTTAAAGAATTCGTTTAAAGGATGACACTTTGATGAAAAAATAAAAATAATAAAAGCCACTTACATAGCTGGAAGGTTTTCCCGGACTGGACTGGGAAATGCTTATTGTTTAAACGAGATGTATTTTTGGATGAGTACCACTTTCGACGGTACACTGTAGGTTTAATGGGATCCCTTTATCGCTAGCGAACGATCACCCTTCATCCACATCTCAAAAACAAAGCGTATCCTTTTGCAAACCAAAATAAAATGTCTCTATTAAAGACAAATTTAAGCAAAAACAATGAAAAAAATCACAATCAATCGTCTCTTAAATGCGGAATGACATTTCGAAAATTCGATTTGAAATTCGAATATATCCACTCTTTTAAAGGACGATATAAGATTGCTGGGCTCGCTATCAGCCAGCTATTAAATGAAAATAAAAATAAAATACTTCATTTGCTCGTTCCCATGAAATAAGATATAAATCGTAATTTCTGGTCGAGAAGTTTATACTTAAGGCTATATGATATTTACAAGAGTTCAAAACATAAGATAAAATTGTATAATATTGTTAATATTTGATTGGTTTTTTGTAAAATCTTTTTTTAAAGAATTCGTTTAAAGGATGACACTTTGATGAAAAAATAAAAATAATAAAAGCCACTTACATAGCTGGAAGGTTTTCCCGGACTGGACTGGGAAATGCTTATTGTTTAAACGAGATGTATTTTTGGATGAGTACCACTTTCGACGGTACACTGTAGGTTTAATGGGATCCCTTTATCGCTAGCGAACGATCACCCTTCATCTACATCTCAAAAACAAAGCGTATCCTTTTGCAAACCAAAATAAAATGTCTCTATTAAAGACAAATTTAAGCAAAAACAATGAAAAAAATCACAATCAATCGTCTCTTAAATGCGGAATGACATTTCGAAAATTCGATTTGAAATTCGAATATATCCACTCTTTTAAAGGACGATATAAGATTGCTGGGCTCGCTATCAGCCAGCTATTAAATGAAAATAAAAATAAAATACTTCATTTGCTCGTTCCCATGAAATAAGATATAAATCGTAATTTCTGGTCGAGAAGTTTATACTTAAGGCTATATGATATTTACAAGAGTTCAAAACATAAGATAAAATTGTATAATATTGTTAATATTTGATTGGTTTTTTGTAAAATCTTTTTTTAAAGAATTCGTTTAAAGGATGACACTTTGATGAAAAAATAAAAATAATAAAAGCCACTTACATAGCTGGAAGGTTTTCCCGGACTGGACTGGGAAATGCTTATTGTTTAAACGAGATGTATTTTTGGATGAGTACCACTTTCGACGGTACACTGTAGGTTTAATGGGATCCCTTTATCGCTAGCGAACGATCACCCTTCATCCACATCTCAAAAACAAAGCGTATCCTTTTGCAAACCAAAATAAAATGTCTCTATTAAAGACAAATTTAAGCAAAAACAATGAAAAAAATCACAATCAATCGTCTCTTAAATGCGGAATGACATTTCGAGAATTCGATTTGAAATTCGAATATATCCACTCTTTTAAAGGACGATATAAGATTGCTGGGCTCGCTATCAGCCAGCTATTAAATGAAAATAAAAATAAAATACTTCATTTGCTCGTTCCCATGAAATAAGATATAAATCGTAATTTCTGGTCGAGAAGTTTATACTTAAGGCTATATGATATTTACAAGAGTTCAAAACATAAGATAAAATTGTATAATATTGTTAATATTTGATTGGTTTTTTGTAAAATCTTTTTTTAAAGAATTCGTTTAAAGGATGACACTTTGATGAAAAAATAAAAATAATAAAAGCCACTTACATAGCTGGAAGGTTTTCCCGGACTGGACTGGGAAATGCTTATTGTTTAAACGAGATGTATTTTTGGATGAGTACCACTTTCGACGGTACACTGTAGGTTTAATGGGATCCCTTTATCGCTAGCGAACGATCACCCTTCATCCACATCTCAAAAACAAAGCGTATCCTTTTGCAAACCAAAATAAAATGTCTCTATTAAAGACAAATTTAAGCAAAAACAATGAAAAAAATCACAATCAATCGTCTCTTAAATGCGGAATGACATTTCGAAAATTCGATTTGAAATTCGAATATATCCACTCTTTTAAAGGACGATATAAGATTGCTGGGCTCGCTATCAGCCAGCTATTAAATGAAAATAAAAATAAAATACTTCATTTGCTCGTTCCCATGAAATAAGATATAAATCGTAATTTCTGGTCGAGAAGTTTATACTTAAGGCTATATGATATTTACAAGAGTTCAAAACATAAGATAAAATTGTATAATATTGTTAATATTTGATTGGTTTTTTGTAAAATCTTTTTTTAAAGAATTCGTTTAAAGGATGACACTTTGATGAAAAAATAAAAATAATAAAAGCCACTTACATAGCTGGAAGGTTTTCCCGGACTGGACTGGGAAATGCTTATTGTTTAAACGAGATGTATTTTTGGATGAGTACCACTTTCGACGGTACACTGTAGGTTTAATGGGATCCCTTTATCGCTAGCGAACGATCACCCTTCATCCACATCTCAAAAACAAAGCGTATCCTTTTGCAAACCAAAATAAAATGTCTCTATTAAAGACAAATTTAAGCAAAAACAATGAAAAAAATCACAATCAATCGTCTCTTAAATGCGGAATGACATTTCGAAAATTCGATTTGAAATTCGAATATATCCACTCTTTTAAAGGACGATATAAGATTGCTGGGCTCGCTATCAGCCAGCTATTAAATGAAAATAAAAATAAAATACTTCATTTGCTCGTTCCCATGAAATAAGATATAAATCGTAATTTCTGGTCGAGAAGTTTATACTTAAGGCTATATGATATTTACAAGAGTTCAAAACATAAGATAAAATTGTATAATATTGTTAATATTTGATTGGTTTTTTGTAAAATCTTTTTTTAAAGAATTCGTTTAAAGGATGACACTTTGATGAAAAAATAAAAATAATAAAAGCCACTTACATAGCTGGAAGGTTTTCCCGGACTGGACTGGGAAATGCTTATTGTTTAAACGAGATGTATTTTTGGATGAGTACCACTTTCGACGGTACACTGTAGGTTTAATGGGATCCCTTTATCGCTAGCGAACGATCACCCTTCATCCACATCTCAAAAACAAAGCGTATCCTTTTGCAAACCAAAATAAAATGTCTCTATTAAAGACAAATTTAAGCAAAAACAATGAAAAAAATCACAATCAATCGTCTCTTAAATGCGGAATGACATTTCGAAAATTCGATTTGAAATTCGAATATATCCACTCTTTTAAAGGACGATATAAGATTGCTGGGCTCGCTATCAGCCAGCTATTAAATGAAAATAAAAATAAAATACTTCATTTGCTCGTTCCCATGAAATAAGATATAAATCGTAATTTCTGGTCGAGAAGTTTATACTTAAGGCTATATGATATTTACAAGAGTTCAAAACATAAGATAAAATTGTATAATATTGTTAATATTTGATTGGTTTTTTGTAAAATCTTTTTTTAAAGAATTCGTTTAAAGGATGACACTTTGATGAAAAAATAAAAATAATAAAAGCCACTTACATAGCTGGAAGGTTTTCCCGGACTGGACTGGGAAATGCTTATTGTTTAAACGAGATGTATTTTTGGATGAGTACCACTTTCGACGGTACACTGTAGGTTTAATGGGATCCCTTTATCGCTAGCGAACGATCACCCTTCATCCACATCTCAAAAACAAAGCGTATCCTTTTGCAAACCAAAATAAAATGTCTCTATTAAAGACAAATTTAAGCAAAAACAATGAAAAAAATCACAATCAATCGTCTCTTAAATGCGGAATGACATTTCGAAAATTCGATTTGAAATTCGAATATATCCACTCTTTTAAAGGACGATATAAGATTGCTGGGCTCGCTATCAGCCAGCTATTAAATGAAAATAAAAATAAAATACTTCATTTGCTCGTTCCCATGAAATAAGATATAAATCGTAATTTCTGGTCGAGAAGTTTATACTTAAGGCTATATGATATTTACAAGAGTTCAAAACATAAGATAAAATTGTATAATATTGTTAATATTTGATTGGTTTTTTGTAAAATCTTTTTTTAAAGAATTCGTTTAAAGGATGACACTTTGATGAAAAAATAAAAATAATAAAAGCCACTTACATAGCTGGAAGGTTTTCCCGGACTGGACTGGGAAATGCTTATTGTTTAAACGAGATGTATTTTTGGATGAGTACCACTTTCGACGGTACACTGTAGGTTTAATGGGATCCCTTTATCGCTAGCGAACGATCACCCTTCATCCACATCTCAAAAACAAAGCGTATCCTTTTGCAAACCAAAATAAAATGTCTCTATTAATATATATATATATATATATATATATATATATATATATATATATATATATATATATATATATATATATATATATATATATATATATATATATATATATATATATATATATATATATATATATATATATATATATATATATATATATATATATATATATATATCTCTATTGCCTTAATGACCAAGGCAATGAGCAATTCACTTAGAAACTTGTTTAAATTAGTTTATATTTTTTAATAAATTCATAAAACTAAAATTCCTCATATATGGCCGTGCCCAGGTATCATGTCGCCTTAATATGTGGTATATCTTTTTTTGTATGGATTGATAAAAATTTTAGTCATGGAAACAATTTATAATAAAATTTATATAAATAATATAAAATTTCTTATAAATAATTTGTGCTGTTAAACTAAGCTATAAATGAAAAATACAGATCGTCAATATACAAAAACAAATAGACAGTTATAAAATATTCAAATTAGAAATATTGCAAAAATTAAGTCACAACAATAAAATAGCGCAATACAAACACTCAATACAAATTAAGTTATAGTAATTCCTCTCCAATTATGAAAATGATTAGTTTTAGTAATAAATAGTGGAAAAAATGTATTTAAAATAATCAAGAAAGACTCGGGAATTCAATACTGTATAATATAATAGTCTCTAATAGAATAAATTGGGTTTTTATGATAATATATAGTAGATTTTTCTAAAATTAAACGTCTCCAAGTTCTCTGTGGCACGACTGAATCTTATTGTAATAAGTTAGTAGTGAAAACACATTTTTAAAAACAAGCTTTTATTAAAATGCCCTGTCCCGAGCCAACTCTGGGCGCATCAGCCATGTCAAGGTGAAATTTAGAACGCGCTATCATAATTGAATACGTATACAAAATTTCGTGACTGTGCTGTTGACCGTTGAGGAGTCCCTTCGTCGGAAGCCAACCCTGGGTTTCAACCAGCCATGTCAAGGTGAAACTTAGAACGGGCTATCATAATTGAATACGTATACAAAATTTCGTGACTGTGCTGTTGACCGTTGAGAAGTCCCCTCCTCGGGAGCCAACCCTGGGTTCCAACCAGCCATGTCAAGGTGAAACTTAGAACGGACTATCATAATTGAATACGTATACAAAATTTCGTGACTGCGCTGTTGACCATTGAGGAGTCCCCTCCTCGGGAGCCACCCCTGGGTTCCAACCAGCCATGTCAAGGTGAAACTTAGAACGGGCTATCATAATTGAATACGTATACAAAATTTCGTGACTGTTGACCGTTGAGGAGTCCCCTCGTCGGGAGCCAACCCTGGGTTTCAACCAGCCATGTCAAGGTGAAACTTGACATGGCTGGTTTGTTCAGTTCCGATGACAATGCATTTTTATGGTGAGCATGACCTGATTCTGCACCCAGGATTGGATCCCGACGAGGGGACTCCTCAACGGTCAACAGCGTAGACACGAAATTTTGTATACGCATTCAATTTTTCTAGCCAGTTATATGTTTGACCATGACATGGCTGCAGCGCCCAGGGTTGGCTCCCGACGAAGGGACTCCTCAACGGTCAACATCACAGTCACGATTTTTTTTATACGTTCTTAATTATGATAGCTCGTTCTTAGTTTCATAATGAGATGGCTGCTGCACCCAGGGTTGGCTCTCAACGAGGGGACTCATTAACGGTCAACAGCATGGACACAAAATTTTGTATACGCATTCAATTATAATAGCCAGTTATAAGTATAAATATGATATGGCTGCTGCACTTATAAAACATTTTGAGGTTAAAATAGTGTAATAATATATCCTATATTGTTATCATTACCCCATATAAACACTTATAAACACCAAACCTTAGCCCTGGCCATTTCCAAACACTAGCTACGCATATGCCTTGTTTATTAGTCCATTTCCATTTCTAATTTATGGGAAAAGTGCTGATTCGTATAACTGTATAAACTGCAACAGTAGATTGTGGTGCCTATAACAAATCTTTTAAGCATGCTGTTAATTTTACGAATAAATTTCTCCAGTATTCCAAGTATGCAAAATGAACGCGAGAATCCGGTTTAAATATACCACATCCAAATCGCGTAATAAAATCGTGAGTATCTGACTGGGATGCACCAGCCATAATCGAAGTTGTATTCGCCATGCACACACTTTCTTTACAAGCTGGTTAATATCCAGGGCTGTATTATTCAGTTATCTATTTATTCAAGACTAGCTGACCCGTGCCCACTTCGTTGGGCAGTAAAACTTTTTACTCGTGATGAAATTATGAGTGTGGTTCGGTTAGTACTGAGTGCTATGATTTATTTCCTGACTGCCAAAAGAAGGGTTATATTTTTACTGCATATGTATGTATGTATTTGCATGCGAATTTGACTGTATTACCGTTATTTGTGAGTGTTTCTTGTGTGTCTTATTTCTGAGTGTCTTATCTCTTTAACCATATATGCAGTAAAAGGGAAATTATATGCAGTAAAAGGCAAAAGTCTTTTGTTTTAAACACTTGAGACGATACATTTACTTATTTTGATAAGAATTCATAATTGTTGATAATATGACCAATAAACATGAACTAACGATTTAAATTATATTTTTAATATAAAAAACTACTTTTTGTGACTTAAATAAAAAAGTTAGACATATGCTGTCGCTGACTTTTTTGTAGGCATTACATTAGGCCAAGCTCTACAACTTTTCTCTAGAACATAATCATATATCTCTCATCGTTAAGGCAGCGTTAGTTAGAAACGTTTTCGTTCGACCGTTTTTTCTCCGACTTACTTTGCAAATCCGACTACCACGAAGAAGTCTTAATTTTTCGGATTAATATATAGCCTATGACCTTCACAAATAACGTGGCTTTCTATTGGTGAAAGATTTTTCAAAAGCGGTTTAGTAGATCCAGAGATTACTCCCTACAACCTCACAAACTTTACCTCCTTATAATATTAGTATAGATATATTATTATTTAACACAATTACATTACCAATATTCAGCATTACAGTAACATCTGTACGCCAATGATTTTTTATTTTTATTTATTTCATTTTACATGTCTAATCCAAGGTTACACGTAGAAAAATAATGACTTTCTGAAGCGACAAATTGATTTATCGCAATCCAAGGCACTTCACCCATATAAACTGTGCTTAGATGTGCGATTTAAAACTTATTTAATAATGCGAGCTAATATTAGAAGTTTATCACTAGAGATTAGGGATTTGATATCAAGTAAAAAATATGGTAAGTTGCTAACCGATTAAGACTATTAATTAGTGTAACAGTAACAGCTCGATTTCGAAATCATCAGTATTTAGTGCGTATTTAAATATATCTGTCTGAAATACACATTTTACAATTATTGTTAGGTACCGATACTCCAATATTTACTCTGATCGTTGGTGGTATAAAGTTCAAGATGTTATGATAGAACCCGGTGCAGCGGTCAGTGTGTGCCTTTAAAGCGTTTGTTAAAGTGTTCCACGCAGGTAGAATCGATCTCCATAGTAAAATAAACGGTTACAACTTGTTGGGAAACACTGTTTATTTTATGACATTTTAACGACACTTTTGTCAAATAATATTTCGGAGACTATAATATAATATGAGACATTTGAACGCAAAAAAAATTGCGTTTTTGCAATACTTTCTCTTTTGGACCGGGAAAGAAAATATTGTTTGGAAATTTAAGGAAAATGCATTATCCTATTATTATATCTATAGTAATATTATAACCCTCAGAGAGAAAGCCTTTTAGAGATATTAGGCTCAATTCCATCCATGGATTTCTTGCTAAATAAAATATATTGTAGTATACAAATTTATCTACGAGTATGTATGTACATTGAGTCTTTCGCTATCTATCCATATATTATTTATATTGTGCCAATTACTAAGGTCGACTCCGCCACCAGGGAGTTATAACGATATCGGGCCATTCGGTCTCCCATTGAGTAAACGTAAAGACTTAATAGATAACACAATCTACATTCAAACTGAGCCAGCATCCCTTAAGAGTACAACGCCCTTATTATTTATTATTTGTTGTGTGGGGCTTTTCTAAGGTCTTTATGAGCATTGTAACACTGCGACCATTGCTGATCTATTGTGTTCGCCACCTACTATAGTTCTGCGTTAAGCTTCGTGTCATTTATGAACTGCAACAAGCTTTTGGCGCCAGATTGTTTTACCTCCTCAGGTTGGAGGTAATGACCACCCAAGTGGGTGTATTTTTTACGCATCAGCGGGCCACACTCACACGTGAGGTGCTGGGGAGTTTCCTCTGCCCCTCCATTTTTGTGTCTCGGAGCTTTGCTCGCGATCGAACGTTCCCTTTGCTCCCAAAACTTCGTTTGGTGAACGGTTCGCCCGTTGCAGTCGACAAACCACAAAAAAACTGCATACCATCCTCAAGCAAAAAGCCTTTTGCTTTTCACTAGGTCTTATTGGGTTAAATATGTTTAAAGACAGCCCTGTAAATAATACTTATCTCGGTTAAATAGATAGTTTTGCCAATTTAAATGCGTAAGTACATATAAGTATTCGTTGAATGTCATTTGAAGATGGATCTATCAATAAATCCGGTTTAGTTTGACATGATGGTTTTGTGATGTATAATGCACCTTGTCGTGCCATGTATGTCTTCGTACACATCAAATAATTACTCATCCGAAGAGAAAACGACAGGTTTCAAACTCGATTACATTTCAACTTGTCGTTCGGTAGTTGAGATGCTTCGCAATTTATACATCTGCTGAGATGTCAGAGGCATCATTTATAGCTTGAATTCAACTTCCAGTTCCATTGTAAACATACACGAGAACATAGTAAAAGATAGAAATGTCTGGAACAGATTTTTTTTCCCGGTCACCAACCAACGATTATGACCATTTCCAGCTTGAAGTCTGTCTGTGTGTCTCTCCATCTGTCTTTTTTTTTACACACAAGGCATATGCCTTTTCGTGGAACCCGCCTTGTTGCCTATTGGCACCATCTTCTAGGTGGGCATTTGTAGCATCACGCAGTCAAACACTCAGGCGGTCATCCATCCCAGTATTGACCGCGCCCGCCGCTGCTTAACTTCGGTAACCACGAGGAGAACCGGTGTCAACTGGGCTACGGGCTACGGACGACTGTGCGTGTGTGTTTGTGTGTGTGTGTGTGTGTGTGTGTGTGTGTGTGTGTGTGTGTGTTTGTGTGTGTGTGTGTGTAGCTCCATGATAGCGCCCAAAGCTTAATACGATTGAGCTGAAATTTGGTATGCAGGCATCGCATATCCAGGTAGAAATTTGGTTTAGATATGCGGTCCACCAAGGGTCGACTTGGTCATATATTATCCTCGAAATATTGGACATAGAGACTTGACATTTGGTACACATATACCTTTTTGGGCCAAAACTACTTTGTGAAAGAAACTGGCTATATTTGTTTGGAATATCTTATGTACAAGCTTCGCTAATAATATTTGAATTCCGGCATACATATTTGTCAAATATTTACCTTTCGGAAGCCAGTCATTCCACGCAAAATTTCGAAGCCCTCGAAAATTTGTTTGTAGAAGGTCCGTGCAAGCATACTAATATATACCGGTGGCTTATTCAACGGTAGGCGAGAGAGAAACAGAGCCAATAATTGCATAAATACGGATATAATACGGATAATACGACAAACGCCGATCGGCGGGCGTAGTAGACTAGGCGAGAAACGAACCCTGCTGCTTGAAGCGGTTTTAAAACGGGAACCAAGCGGGTTTAAAGGCCGGCCAAAATGGGGCGCTCATCGATTTCATTAATAAAATGATATTCAGATGAAATCAGTCTTTGGCTGCTTACCGGGAAAGTCTTGAGGTGACACAACCGATTTTTTTTATAAATCTGCAAGCGATTTGATTTCAGAAATTTTGATTAAAGGAATATTATATTGAGCTGCAAGAATATTATATTAATTAATAATTAAAGAGAACATAAAAATGTATAATACTTACATAAGCGGGCGCGCAGTATAAATTATACACAAGACACAATACAAGGCACAATACAAGACACAATACAAGACACAATACAAGACACAACACAAGACACAACACAACACAAGACACAATACAAGACACAATACAACTAAAGTTTGCTAGAAACTGCAATAATACAAAAGCGGTCAATCAGGCTCCAGCTACGTGCAGGGGATAATGGGCCCGATTGCGTTTCTTTGTGAAGTAAAACTAAAATTAGTTCAAGCGAACGAGATAGAGCAATACGTTAGAGCGATCGAATATGAACGATCGTCGATTTTCCCGCTTCGAAACTACCTGTCAAACTTAAACTCGTCCGAATAAAATTGAACACATTTCACGCGGTCTTAGATTCAGATGCTTTATCTTTGGCGGGTAGTTTTAATGCGAGAAAGTGGCAACCGATCATTTCACATTCCGCTTTAGCGCGTTGCCCTGTCTCGTTCACACAAACTAATTTCCGATTTTAGATCACGAAGAAACGCAATCGAGCCCGAAGTCTTCAAGGTTTAAGGCGACAGGATACCTGGGAACGACCATATCTGAAGAATTTTAGTTTTATGAGTTTTTTGAAAAAAGTTTTTAAGTGAATCCCTCGATAAGGAACCAATTTAAAAATTGGACTCAAAAAAGTTGCTCATTGCCTTGGACATTAAGCCTTTAAACTGACTTCGAAAACTTTCAGGCGCGATTATTCCTACAATGTTAGCGGTGAGTGTGCTTTATTATAATGTCATTATATTGACTGGTTGATTCTCTAGGTCAGCACTTAGCCACATTTTTTATTTAGGCACTAAATTAATTACAATTAATTTAAGCGTGAGAGCGCTCTGAGAGTTACGCTAAATATGCTTTGCCCACTCCTATACCACCACAGCGTAATGATAGTTATTCTGTGCTAGCGCTGCGATAGACCGTTTAGTATGCGCCTAGTCCCCGGCGCGAGCGGACGTGGAACCGCGCTTGACACTTCGTCAACACTGGATTTTTATTAGTCAAACCCTACAAAATTGACCTCGCCTATTTTTTCGCGTGTCCGCCCATTTCGGATATTTTTCTGAGGTCTCATGTCGCTTTAAAAACCGGTTATATCTGGAACGGTTTTGAAAGAACGATTTATACTGAAATGACAGTTTGTCATATATTTTTAAGCTATTGCATAGCTTTTATCGCGGGCCAGCGCGGCGACCGAATGAAGAAATTTCTTAACGAAAATGAATGACTTTAAACTGATAATTACGTCTAAACCAGTACTGCTTGCGTTTCGAAAAAAATATATGTTAAACAAAAACATTTTTCTAATATTCATAGCTTTTAATATTTTAGATTTTGTTTATATTACATAGTGTAATTAATTTGTGAAATTAGGTCTAACCGAACACAAAAACGACTACTACGCAAATACTATCTGGCGTATTATTATAAAAACCTGCACGATTTTAAAGATAATTTAATTATCTATCTTTTTATCTACGATTTTTTTTGAATAATCCGTTTTTTTTGCTTTATCGAATAAAAAATTCGGGCGCGGCGCTCTATCGGAAGACGTTTAAATTATTCCGAATCATTTGCTTCCGCAGATGATTCGGAATAATTTCAAAGTTTTCTTATAGGGCGCAGTTATCTGATATCAGAAAAAATAAAATAAATAAATAATTACAATTGCATAAGTTGTTAAAAATGCTATGCTATTAGCTTTACCGCGGCAGTCCCAGAGTGCCACACGTATTTTTTTTTACTAACGCGCCCGCCGATAAGTTAAAAGCTAATTACATCTATTTTTAAGGAATCTCCTGTCTTTAAAGAATTTCGTATTTTCTTGTTACCCACGTTATTTGGGAAAAAGGAAAAACAAGGAAAATAGCGCATATACATTTTTTTCTTATAATAATGCTTTATTTAAGATAAATTAGTATAAAAATTATGTCTTAAAAATTACCCAACTAGGTTTATGCCAGTACTAGGGTAAATTCTTTTCTTTTGCAATAAGATGCGAACGTAAGTTTATACTGCAATATTTTTTTTTTTTAATATTTTACATGTTTATAAAATATCATTCATCTATACTAATATTATAAAGAGGTAAAATTTGTGAGGTTGTAGGAAGTAATCTCTGTAAATAGGATAGAAAACGAATTTACCGCGTGAAACTTGTAGCACCCGACGTTTCGGTGACGTTGCAGCCACCGTTGTCTAGGGTAGACTGAAGAGCTGTCAATCCGTTGTTTTGCAGGTAGGCCGCGTACCGCTGCCACCGCTGCGTAGGTTATAACGGTGGTGGGGGGCCTGGCTCGGAGCGAATTCTTCCTCTATCCAAGGAACAATTCTACTTTCCTCGCATGATCCGGGAAGCCATTGAAATAAGAAGAACCCCGAACTTCAATAGAGACGACAGCTACAAACTGTCTTCTACGTGAAACCCTCTTCTTAAAATATTCCCGCCGCCGAACGCCGAACACAAAGACGTAAAACAGGATACAGTGAGTGCTGTGTGCAAGACGGATTTTCAAAATTCCCGCGCTCCGAGCCCGGCCCCCCACCACCGTTATAACCTACGCAGCGGCGGCAGCGGTATGCGGCCTACCCGCAAAACAACGGATTGACAGCTCTTCAGTCTACCCTAGACAACGGTGGCTGGAACGTCACCGAAACGTCTGGTGCTACAAATTTCACGCGGTAAATTCGTTTTCTATCCTATTTATAATGTCAAACAACCGCGATCGTCTTCGAGTAATCTCTGTTTCTACTGAACCGATTTTGAAAATTCTTTTACCAATAGAAAGCCACGTTATTTGTGGCTTTCTGAGCCTAGCTTATGTGAATGTCATAGGCTATATATTATCCGAAAAATGAAAAGACTTTTTCGTGGTAGTCGGATTTGCAAAGTCGGAGAAAAAACGGTCGATCAAAAATGTTTCTAACTAACGCTGCTTTAACGATGAGAGATATATGATTAAGTTCTAGAGAAAAATTGTAGAGCTTGATAATGCCTACAAAAAAGTCGGCGACAGCATATGTATAAGTTTTATATTTTAGTCACAAAAAGTTGTTTTTTATATTAAAAAAGTAATTTAAATCGTTAGTTCATGTTTATTGGTCGCATTATCAACAATTATGAATTCTTATCAAAATAGGTAAATTTATCTTCTCAAGCGTTTAAAACAAAAAACTTTTCCCTTTCATTGCATATAATTTCCCTTTTACTGCATAAATGGATAAAGAGATAAGACACTCACAGATAAGACACTCACAAGAAGACACTCACAAATAACGGTAATATAGTCAAATTGGCATGCAAATACATACCTACATATATAAGCAGTAAAAATATAACCCTTCCTTTGGCAGTCAGGAAATAAATCATAGCGCTCAGTACTAAACGAACCACACTCATAATATCATCACAAGTAAAAAGTTTTACCGCCCAACGAAGTGGGCACGGGTCAGCTAGTATATTATATCATACTACATATATTATAGCATTATGTTGTACATATATTATTCTCATTTAAATATACATATATACATATACCTACTTGTAATATTTACATACATTTACATTTACATAAAAAATTGTAATATTAAATTAACTTGATAACTTGTCGTTTTAAACGAGGATATGTGTAATAATTTCAGCTACCTTTTCCCTGCTGGTCTCAAACAGCCACAAAGTAAGTTTTCCTTTATTATTCGTAAGCTTCTGCATTGTTTTAACTTATCCTGAAAGTAATTGTAAAGTTTAGGAGCTACACAACCAAAGTGCCTTTGCACAGATTTAGTTTTGTTTTTTTTTAATTAGATGGTTTTCTCATGCATAATCTCTAGTTAGAATGTAGTGGTCAACGTTGTTGTGTGTGTGCGCATTATTGACATAATAAAGTAGGGTCACTTTTGCATAAATCTGTCCTAAATCCCTCATAAATCTGTCCTCATAAATTAGACCCATACTTTTCACTCTGCTTTCATGTGACATCATATTCAACTAGAGTTGTCAACTACAACGGGCGAGCCCGTCACCTCAGGAAGTTTTAATGATTAGTCGTTCTATCTCCCTCGTTCTATCTCCCGTCAAGCTCGGTCACAAACCCGTAAGAGGCTAACGCCTTAACCGCGAGATAGCCAGGAGTGTTACCCAGCGGGTTTACACTCACGCCCTTACTTCCAATTCCGACCAGATTACTCCAGTCTCTCGATGGGTTACGAGTTCGAGGTCGCTTGGCCGGTCCTATTCCTTACGAAGCGGTGAAACGGTGTATACCGAATCTATCGCGGACCACGGCATCCTTTGCCCGGCGGTTCACCCAGGATCGGGTAGCCGATGGTCGTTTCAAGAGCAGTCGCCGTAAGGTCCGCCACCACCCCGCGCGCTCTATAGGAAACAGTACTGCTTCCAGACTCCCCCGACTGTTAGTCAGAGTGCGCAATCGATTGGCTTATGCGGCACGGTCCAGGAGGGCCAGAAGGTTGATTCTTAGGGGAAACTAACCCTAAGGCCAGAGTCCTACCCAGGCTCGCACTTCATGCGTGTAGGCCGTCGGATAGGTGTTGACCGGTGAGTGTGACCAACCCTGAACAGAATGGGTCTTCGTGCCTACTGGTGAGGGCGCTCACGGGGCATTGTGGCCTGAACAAACACTTGTCCAACCTGAAGCTCAGAGACACAAAAATGTACTGGTTCTGCCAAGGGGCAGAGGAAACTCCCCAGCACCTCATATGAGAGTGTGTCCCGCTGATGCGTAAAAGATAAACCCACTTGGGTGGTCATTACCTCCAACCTGAGGAGGTAAAACAGTCTGGCGCCAAAAGCCTACTGCGGTTCTTAAATGACACGAGGCTTAGCGCTGAACTATAGTAGGTGACGAACACAATAGATCAGCAATGGTCGCAGTGTTACAGGGCTCATAAAAACCTTAAAAAAGCCCCACTCAACAAATAAAAAAAATTAATAATAAACACTGAACTGAATGGGTCTCCGTGGCCAACTCAGCAAGGGCCCCTTAGCTCACAAATGAGATCATATTCAAATGAAACAAATGCACAGATATCCATCAAGCATGCTTCGTTAATGAAATGCTCAAGATAGCTTAAAACACATCACGGCTAAGTCGGCGCGTCAATAGCATGCCGCTGATTTGCCTCTCACGATATGCCAGTGGAACAAAGCCCGACTGCAGTGCGTTAAAAAGTGCATTGATGAACTGTTGTAATTGTTTCGTAAGAAGCGAGGCGCGAAAGTGAAACTCAGAAATGATATAAATCTACTCAACGCAACTACAGGGTCACTGGCATTTAACTAAAATGTATCGAAAGGGAAAAGATTGTTATCACCCTAAGCCCTTCGGCTACGTAACGACCAAATTTGGTTGCACATCAGAACACCGTTGACTACGTAACGACCAATATTGGCGGCATGTTCCCGGAGCGCACAGTAATATTATTTTCTAATTCGAACGCATCCTAAAATCCATACCAAATATCTCATTATTACCATAGATACATCGAAGGCCGCTAGAATAATTTCGCGCATCATTTCTGGTAAAATTCCATTGTCAAACATCATCATTTTTTTTTTCGAGAAATCATCAAAAATTTTTTGTATGTAAATAAGCAAAACGAAATATTACCTTTGATCGAGAATCTAATAAATATCACGATAGCATTTATAATTTCTAATTAGGGTTCCGAATAATTATTTCGTAAGACAAGTACCAGTTAGAATGCAGAGTTATTTTTCCCTTTTTCGAATTTCTCATATTTATTCATAATTATCTAATTGTTTCACAAAATGAGATTCAATATTCTTTATACGAAATTTCAATGCGATCATTTTACAGTTATTTTTTTTATAATTGCTGTAGTAGTTCCATAGTTATAGTACTTTTTGTCGAGCGCGGCGATATTGCAAGAAATTCCAATAAATTGCCGCGGTCTGCCATGAAATTATGCTGCTAAGAATCACATCGAGTAATTAAAACAAATTAAAAACATACAACAAAACATTCTATGTCGCAATCCTAATGGCTAACCCCCCAGGGATTCTTCGCACCCAGGTCTGCCGGGGATTGAGAGCCATGGTTTTATTGTACTCAGCCATAATGATTTTCCTAGGAAGGGGTTATGCCTTCGTATAGTCAAGGTTAGTCGGTTTATAGTCAACGAAATAATATTTACCAAAAGTTTCGCTATAATGCGATAAAATAATCAGCAATTCCTAACAAGTTCTAAGCATATAATTACTATAGAGATCGATTCTAACTGCATGGAACAACCCTTCGAGTAGCTGCATAATTTCATGGCAGACGGCGGTAATTTATTGGAATTTCTTGCAATATCGCCGCGCTCGACAAAGAGTATTATAACTATGGAACTACTATAGCAATCATAAAAATAATAACTGTGCAATGATTGCATTGAAATTTCGTATATAGAATATTGAAATCTCATTTTGGAAAGCAATTAGATAATTAGGAATAAATATGAGAAAATCGAAAAAGTGAAAAATAAACTCGGCATTTCTAACTGTACTTGTCTTACGGAAAAAATACGGAACCTTATTTAGAAATTGTAAATACTATCGTGATCTTTATTAGATTTTCTATCGATTGCATTATTTCGTTTTGCTTATTTACGTACAAAAATATTTAGATATGAGCTTATAAACCCAATAAAAATTTTGATGATTTGACAATTGAATTTTACCAGAAATATACGCCAAATTATTCTATCGGCCGTCTATATATCTGTGGTAATAATGAGATATTTGGTATGGATTTTAGGATGCGTTCGAATTAGAAAATAATATAACTGTGCACTCCGGGAGCAAGCCGCCAATATTGGTCGTTACGTAGTCGACGATGTTCTGATGTGCAACAAAAATTTGGTCGTTACGTAGCCGAAGGGCTACGCTATATAGACACAAACTAACAGATCCACTGGGCTCGATCATATATTGAACCACCAACGGCCAGAGGCCTTAGTAGTATCTGCCTATACTACTTACTAATAAATATTTAAGTAGGTAACAACATAGCGAATTCTGCCATAGGTAACAATAATTTTAAAACGTATTTTAAAGCAATTAATTAGAATAGCTACTAGTTACTAATGATTAAGTGTGTAATTAACAAAAGTGCTAAACGCTAGAAGCTGTTTTGAATTGGAACTGCTAAATTTAGCTTACTTATACGTCGTAATCGGTTAGATACATACCGAATTGACGTTCGCTGCGATTACATTATACGATTAGTTTATTAGACATTTTTAAGAAACGGCACTAAGAAAAATAATGTTATGTTGATAGTGTAGCACGAAAAAATATCTTCTAATATTACGACCTCTTCCCTAATGTTACATATGTGCTTGGGCCGATTCAATAAAATTGACTCCAGTATTCTAAACTTTGTACAACTCGATTGTTAGAGGTCGCATGGAAACGAATGCATATATTTGGAATCCGCATGAAGATACCTATACCCTCATGCTGGAAAAGGTACAAAAGTGTTTTTGAGACTTTTGTACTTCAAGCAATACGTATATTATCCATTTTTGTATTCAACTACATTTATCATAGGCATGGTTGGCTATAATTCTCTGTCTTAGAAGAGAAATGTTGGTAAAACTGATAACTCTAGCTTACTACCCATGGTGGATCTTTTCGTACCAAATAATTATCTTCTGCTCTATCGCATCATCTTTTGGCGGAGCCGTTCTCGAGCACGGAACTTTTTGGCGCGCGCTTTGCGGCGCTTATATGAAATTCTCTCAATGGCACCAGATTTTGATATTTTTACCGCCAACCCTCACTCGTTTAAATTACAGGCTAATAATATATGTTTTCTTATATGATAGCTAGTATTAAAAGTGTCATTCTTTTTGTATAATTAGGGTAATATCTTTATTAATTTTACTTTTCAATGCCTTGGGTTTACTGTAATGTTGATTAGTAATAAGTCAATAGTCAAGTAAACCGTTCCCTTATTCATAATAAAATTGTGTAAAAATTTTATTTAATCAATTTTGAGTCGCTTAAGACATAATTGAATAATGTTTTTCAAACTCCATCTATGTGTTTACATATAGGGTAAAACATTTGAATCTAAGACATGTTATATGGAAAATTAAAGGAAATAAAGAACTATTCCTGGGACTTTGAAGAGAAGTAATAGAACTAGAACGATATAAAAAAAAATATATTTTCTGAAAACAATAATTTGAAATCATATCATAAAAATCAAATAACTATAGCATTTTGTTAGTTTTTACACTATTTATTGAGATATTATTTTTCCATTTATTGCGATTCATTATTATTAATATTTATTATTTTTCTATTTATTAGGATATTATATTATTATTATTCAATTTGATTATTTCACCATTTATTAAAATGTTATTTTTCCATCCATAAAGATTATATACCTTTTTCACGTGTTATTAAAATTCCTCTACTACCTATCTTATTACACAGTTTAGAATGGTATGTATTAGACCTTATTCGTAGACTGACATACTAAAAACTTGTACCTACAGTCTTTATTATTATTAGTTAATTTTTAATTTGTTGATACCTAGCATATTTTTAAAATTATGTAATTTAAAGTATGCACAAGCCACTATTTACTTGATACGCTTGCCTTATTACGGGCCTACGCCTAGTTAGGCTGCGTTGATTTGGAAAAAATGTGGTCAGCGGTGCTCTATATTTTGCTACTATTTAAAATTAAGCCTCTAATGTTAATGTTAAATGAATAAAAAAAATGTGCATAAATCTTCTTAAAAAAATAGATAAATAAAATTTGTATTATTTCTGATTTCAGTCTGGACGATGCTGTTAAGGAAGCTCCCAACTCTTATACTGCTATCAATCACCATCATATCAGAATGTGCTATATACACAAAGTCGCCGATTCCTTTCAACAAATTGCTGAATCAGAGATATGGAGATCATTCAAGGAATAACTATCGACCGCAGAATTTCGTGAATTTGCGACCATCTAAAATGAAAACGAATCAGAATCAGATGAAACCGAGCCAAATTAAGCAAAATCAAAATCAGATGAAACCGTATCAAATTAAACAAAATCAAATGAAACCGAATCACAATCAAAAAGAGATGGACAGCTACGTGAAAGCGTACATAGACGAAAAGGCAAAACAAAAGAAGAGCATGAAGATGAATATGAATTATGTTCCAGATATTCCCAAGGAAGAAATCACAAGCGAAAACAGTATAAGAACTAAGAAAATGCTGGTTCCTGATCTAGCGAGAATTCACTATTACATGCCAGATCAAGTGTCTGGAGAACAGATAAAATATACTTCTATTATCGGTTCATCCGATGCAGTAGATCCTATAAACGTTAACACTCATTCTGATATAGGTGTTAAATTCGTACCCGTGTACCAAAATAATGAAAATTACCCAAATATCTTCGCATACGGTGAAGAATATAAATCGTATACGCCAGTTTCCGAAGTAGCAGAAGAAACCACACAACCGCCTATAGAGGAAACGACGAAATATTACAATATCGAACTCGCCACTGATGTAATAGATCAAAATCTGAAAATCAACGACGATTTCATGCAATCAGCGATACCGGAATATAAATTACAACATCCGCAACACACAACTGATGATGACGTAAGTATAAAATTGAAAAAAGTGCAAAAATATCGAAAGATTAAGCGAGAAACTACAATTTTGAACACTGACTATTTTCTAACCGACACTGATGTGAATCCCACAAAGGACGATCATCCCACAATCGACGAAACCAAAGCAAACGATACAGCTCAAATTCCCAACGCTGAACCGTTGCGATATTTTCGAAAAATTCAAAGACAAAACCAACTGATCGTAACGGACGACTTTGGCAATCCGCTGCGAGTCAAAAACTTGCAAACCGAAACTCCAGACTATTTACAGGAAATCGAAAATCCCGACTATTCCGAATATTCAGATGACGCGGATGACGAGGAAGATTCAGAATTTGGGGAATCTAATCATTTCTTCAGCAGATTCAAGCCGCACAAGCATCACAGCCATCACAATCCTTTCCAAGGCATAGTCGATTCAATTCCGTTCACCCACAGCTTTAATCCGTACGAATCGTTCGAAGACCATCACCCGACGAACTACGAGCCGATACACATCGGGCATTTAAACGTGTACCATTTACATCCGGTTATGGGGAAACATAGGCACATTCCAAAAAAATATAAGCACAAACGTAGACCATCAAGAAAGCACATCCGGAGACCGGGCATTCCCAATAAATTGAAAAAGATCCTCGGATTGATTCACTAATTAATTTTATTTTAAATTTCTTTAAAAAAAAAAACGCCATTTCTCGGCTCCGAGGAGAGGGGAGATTACAAGGTGTGATTACTGCACGGGCATTTATTTAGTCGGTGAATAAATACAACTATATATACAACAAAAAAAAACAAAAAAAGCTAAAATCACGATGCACTATCTAGGCGGTAGGTAAAATGTCGCTAATAGTCTTTCTTTACGATTTATAACCTACTGCTAGATGGCGCAGCGCGCTCAACGCTTATCAAACGTTTATATAACAGTCAGCTACTTTAAATTTTCAAATAAAAAACAAAAAATCTAGTTTTTTTACTAAAATTTTCTTTTTTTGTTGTACTGGTTCACCCACCAAAAATTCCCGTGCAGTAATTACACCCATACATATACGAAAAAGTGATCAAAAAGAAAAAGAAAGAAGGACCAAAAGATGAAACACGAAGATTCATGTATTTCTGTGAAGAATCCTATTAATTATCGATAATTTAAGTACACATAAATGTTCCAAATTTAATTTCATTTTAATGTGTAATTAGTAATATTTCACATCATAATAGACAACATTTTAACAACGAGAAAAACCGACCAGCTATGTCATGGTGATACTTAGAACGAACTATCATAATTGAATCCGTATACAATATTGCATGTATGTGCTGTTGACCGTTGAGGAGTTCCCTCGTTGGAAGCCAACCCTGGGTGCCGTAGTTCTTGTTGAAACTTGGAACGGGCTGTCGTAATTGAATACATATACAAAATGTTGTGTCTGTGCTGTTGACCGTTGAGGAGTTCCCTCGTTGGAAGCCAACCCTGGGTGCCGTAGTTCTTGTTGAAACTTGGAACGGGCTGTCGTAATTGAATACATATACAAAATGTTGTGTCTGTGCTGTTGACCGTTGAGGAGTTCCCTCGTTGGAAGCCAACCCTGGGTGCCGTAGTTCTTGTTGAAACTTGGAACGGGCTGTCGTAATTGAATACATATACAAAATGTTGTGTCTGTGCTGTTGACCGTTGAGGAGTTCCCTCGTTGGAAGCCAACCCTGGGTGCCGTAGTTCTTGGTGAAACTTGGAACGGGCTGTCGTAATTGAATACACATACAAAATGTTGTGTCTGTGCTGTAGACCGTTGAGGAGTTCCCTTGTCAGGAGCCAACCCTTGGTGCAGCAGCCATGTCATGATAAAACTTAGAACGGGCTATAATAACTGAATGAATATATAAAATTTGGGGTCTATGCTGTTGACCGTTGAGGAGTTCCCTCGTCGAGAGCCAACCCAGGGTGTAGAATCAGGTCATACTTACCATAAAAATAAATAAATTGTCATCGGAATTGAGGCACTATGTAAATTTTGAATTTCAAATGATAATATTTGAGGAGTTCATGGAACAGAACAGGATTTTGATAAAAAATGGGACCAATCTTTAAGTGTCTCCTTTCGAATAAAAACAGAATTTTCCAAATCGGTTCATAAATGGCAGAGTGCTGAGGTAACAAACATAAAAAAGAGATGCAACCGAATTGATAACCTCCTCCTTTTTAACACGCTTTTATTAGGTTGACCTGTATATGTAACTAACTATGTAATGGAATCTAAGGTAACTAATTTAACCATCTTCCAAGAATCGTCGCGTCATGAAAATTGGCAGCTGTATGTAGTTCTGATAAAAATACAATAATATGGTACTGTCGAACTGATCTGATGATGGAGTCGGAAGATATGAACAGGAACTTGATGATGGAACATCGTATCCTAGCTGTGTTTGGACTTGTTAGAAAGGTCTTGTAATGAACTTTGACCACGATTAACTTTCAAGGTCTGATGATGAAGCCGGAAGACAGGAACTGGCATTCCATGATGGAATATCGTATCATAGTCGTGTTTGCACTTGTGAGAAAGGTCACGTAATGGACTTTGAACACTATCAGGTTTCAAGGTTATAACAAACCTTTTTTGGATTTTACGTGCATTTATAGAAGCGTGTTTTTAGTGTTTTTTTTAAACTATTAATTTATTTTTAATTCGGTTAAAAATGTAAATGTACAATTATAATGTCATATAAATATCCAGCAGCAAAAAACTGAAAACATGTTATGCCAAAATTGTTGCCACTAATCCTATTTTGATGTCACCTAACTAAGCTATAGCCTGTTCTAAGACGACCATAATTTTTTTTCAAAATATAAACATATGTATAACGTAGATAAAACTGAGTAAAGAAAAGAACATAATAAAATTGAAGTTTAATATTTAATAACAATCATTTTTAGCTGGACAATCAAATTGATAATATAAAAATTTCAACCGTAATCATTAATAAAAAGATTTACAAATAGATAGTATTTGTATAATCATAGCTTGATTATTATGTTTTTTTTTATAAAGTTTTAGGTATTTATATATATAGTTATATAATTCTCTTTGTTAGGGTACCGATCTATACACAATTATACAATTTTAAGTTCAAACCAATACAGGGAACTAAATAAAAATTCTTTTAAAATTGTAGTTATGTTTATTATTATATTATATTATATAGATGAATTTTTGGAGTCATTAACCATTATCTTCATCGCCGCTACCTCCGGGAAGAACATTTTCGATGGTGTTACCAGACGGTAGAGATATGTAGTATTAATGACCTGTTGATAAAATAATTGTTAGAATATTGGTCGGACATTCTAGATATTCAACCCACCCACAAATCACACTCCACACCCACACACTCAACACACTCTCTCTCACTCACACACACACACTAAAACAAGCCTTTTATGTACCGGAACATTTCAACATGACGTAATCAACGTAATGTCTGTAATTGTGATTATTTTTGATAAACTATTTTTTAGTGTAATTATTCCGTGTAATTCTGAGTGATTTTAAACATAAATAATTGAATTGAATTTAGTTAAACTAAACAGATTTAAAAACTGCGTAGATTTGTTTGGGTAAAAGTATATAAGTAAGAAAAAATATTTCTATTTACCTACTTATTCGTAAATAAAATAAAGGTAAAACAGTTTATATTGAAATGTTTCTATTTACACTAACCTTTCTAATACTATATTCGCTTAGAAATATATTTTGACATCATTCTATTGATACAATATTGTTTTTGTTTTCAAGTAACCATCTCAAACGAATTGTATACCAACACCTGTTGGCATTTTGAGGTATGTCCGTTTACCCAAATATAAAGAAATAATAACCTATCTTCCCTATACCATTGGTATATAATGTATTAGATTACACAATGTAATAGCACGTGTTGGCAAATCTTCTGTGCCAGCGCCATGCAGGTGGCACAGATAGCATTGTCCGGTGGAACTAATAGCAATTGAATATGATAACATTGAAAAAGTATGTTTTTTTATACAGGACTGATTGATATAAAAACCTAGTAATTTAACCAGTGATAACAATAATATCATTCAATTATAAGTTCCATCTATCGCATTATTTAATATACTGATTACATTACAGAAATAAAACAAATAACCAACTATTAGGTCCATGCTAATAGTCTATCTATCTGAAAGGACACATGCCAGCTATTAGTCTATTTAAACTTTAAAATGAGTAATTATTACGTATTGAAACCTATATACCAAATCAAAAATTAACATCTTTTATGTAAATATTATTAAATTAGTAAGAGCTATGACATGAAGATTCATTTCCTATATTATTATTTTATTTTTTGACAGAATACCATGTAGGAGTGTTTAGAACAACATATATTGAGATACTAAACATAAGAGAACATTAATCTATGTTTGGAACTGAGTGTTATCTACACATTGCGTTTCATAATAAAATTCTAGCTGCCAAAACGTAGTACGGCATTGAGCAATCCAATAATCTATATAATCAATGCCTATACCTAACTCCATTTGACCAAAATTTTTAGATATTCTAATTTTGAGATGGTTACTCTACTCGGAGGTCACAGAATTATTTTTCTCTTCAATGACTTCCATATCAATGACTTCCCTGTAAATGCCTGTGAAATAAAATGTTTATATTATTTTATTATCTAATAAAATAATATAAACATGTTTTATTTATTTTATTAGATAATGCACGTTTACTAATTGACTGCTTAAATTGACTAAATCAATGAGTTAAATTTTTACTGGAAAATCCGTAGGGTATAACTATGAATGTTTTGTTCTAAAGCTGGCAATAATATTAAGTGCGTCAGTTTAATTATTTATTATATTAAATTCAACACAGATACAATGCAGTCTTTTGAGTATTAAATATAAAACTACGCCGTCATTCAACTGTGTATTATGAATGAAGTAACTATATCCAGGAATTACATAACTATATAAAATCGAAGACTATCGCGGTTGTTTGACATTATAAATAGGATAGAAAACGAATTTACCGCGTGAAATTTGTAGGACCCGACGTTTCGGTGACGTTGCAGCCGCCGTTGTCTAGGGTAGACTGGTCTACCCTAGACAACGGCGGCTGCAACGTCACCGAAACGTCGGGTCCTACAAATTTCACGCGGTAAATTCGTTTTCTATCCTATTAATAATTACATAACTGTTATATATTTTTTGCCAATTCATGCTTCTGTTTAAAAACATAATAATCAAGTCCAATGTAAGGCCTCCTGAGTTGTCCTAGTAGGTTGTCAAGCATTTTTACTTTTTTATATTTGTTGTTTGGGGCTTTTCTAAGGTCTTGATGAGCCTTGTAACACTGCGACCATTGCTGATCTATTGTGTTCGCCACCTACTATAGTTCTGCGCGTGTCATTTAAAAACTGCAACAGGCTTTCGGCGCCAGATTGTTTTAACTCCTCAGGTTGAAGGTAATGAGCACCCAAGTGGATGTATCTTTTACGCATCAGCGGGCCACACTCGCACATGTGGTGCAGGGGAGTTTCGTCTGCCCCTTGGCAGAACCTTCACATTTTCGTGTCCCGGAGCTTGAGGTTGTACATGTGTTTGTTCAGGCTACAATGCCCCGTGAGCGCCCTCACCAGTATGCGTAGATAGTTCATATTTAGCGAATTATGTCCAGACATTCTGTTTCTTCATTCCATAATGTCGGATTTTTCGCATGAAGTAGAGATATTAGAGCCACATCATCAAAGTAATTTTATATTATTAAATTAGCATTAAATATCAGCATTAATTATTTTTTTGTAGAACATAAATTTTTCATGTTTTTCATAAATAGTGTAGTGTAATAATTGTTTTTGGTAATCTTTAAAGTAATATTTACTTATATAATGGGCCCGATTGCGTTTCTTTGTGAATTAAAACTGAAATTAGCTCAAGTGAACGAGATAGAGCAATACGTTAGAGCGGAATATGAAACGAACGCCCGCCGATAAAAACTAGCCGTCGAACTTATTATACTCGTCCGAATAAATTTGAACACATTTCGTGCGGTCTTAGATTCAGATGATTTATCTTAGGTAAGTAGTTTTAATGCGAAAAAGTGACAACCGTTCATTTCCCTATCCGCTCTAGCGTATTGCCCTCTCTCGTTCACACGAACTAATTTCCGATGTTAGTTCGTGAAGAAACGCAATCGAGCCCAATCGAATAGGTTTAGCAATGCAACAGACGAATAGAAATGTTGTTTAGGAATATAGCGTCAGTTTTTCGATAGTCAACAAGAGAAAATAGATTCAGCAATATTCGTATTCGAAATTACCAGTTTGCGCGGATAAAACAATTTCCGTTATTGATAAATTTTCAAGGAATGGCAATTTTTTATATATTAACGTCCCGAAATGACCTAATTATACAGCGTGAGTTTTAATTAACCGGCATCCTTAAATAGGGGAATCAAATACAAGCAAATATGCAACTATTGATTAAAAAATGTGGGGGTTTTTTTTCTGAAAATTCTTATAAAAAGCACTGACCATGATACGCCATCTATCGGTAGGTAAAATGCCGCTAATTTAGTTTATTTGCCATATTTTACCTACCGCTAGATAGAGCAGCGCGCTCGAACGCCTGTCAAACATTTATTTAACAGTCAAGTTCTTCAAAGTTTCAAATAACAAAAAAATAAACAAAAAAACATTTTTTTTTTGGTTTTCGTCAAAAAAAAAATTTTTTAAGTTGCTCAATTGCTCATATTGAGTCACCCCTTTGAAGGATGCCAGTTAATTTGAACTCACCCTGTATACATATTGGGTTTCAGTATATATAGCGATTTTTTTGGCGGGATTTGGATGCGCTAGATTAGGTCGCAACTCCTTACTTTGATATCGACTTAGGTACAATAATTTACTTCCTAATGTCAAACGGGCCCGATTGCGTTTCTTCGTGAACTAAAATAAGAACTTAGTTCTACCATTGATTTTATAGTATAAAATCAATGGTTCTACCAAACGAGACAGAGCAATACGTTAGACCGTTGTATGAAATAAACTATAGTCGATTTTTCCGCACCAAAACTACCTGTCGTACTTCTTACCAGACGCCCGAATAAGCTATGAACACATTTCGTGTGGTGTTAGGTTTAGCTGCTTTATCTTAGGTGGGTAGTTTTGATGCGTTAAAGTGACAACCGTTCATTTCACATTCCGTTCTGACGTACCGCGCTGTCTCGTTCACATGAACCAATTTCCGATTTTAGTTCAATAGAAACGCAATCGAGCCTATTCATTTCCTAAATAAATATATTTTTATATATTCTTGTACAATAATATATAACAAAGTTTCCATAAAATACGATGAATTTTGTTTCTTTGCGTTATAAAATATTAGTAGCTCAAAATTATATGTTTCAAATGTTCTCATACTTAATACTCAAATTATTAAATAGCTCAAAAGCCACAAACCGGTCTTACACCGTTTTTAATCAATGAAATTAATTTGAATCATTAATTTAAATTAATGGCATTAATTAATTTTAATTAACGACATTCATTTAAATTAGTCTAGAAATTTATTGAAAGACAACACAATTAAATATATTTTATTCTTTTTAACGTTACATTTTTTTCAGTCCCACTATGCGTCTCAGTACGAATTCGGATACAGGGTGCGCGATGTCCATACTGGCAATGATTTCGGCCACCACGAGTTCAAAGACGGCGATTCGACAAAAGGGCATTACCACGTTTTGCTACCAGACGGTCGATTGCAGAATGTGAGGTACTGGGCCGGTCCCGCGGGCTACCACGCTCAAGTCTCCTACGATCAAGTACACTGAAAACAGACAACAGTATTGTATATTAATGCCATATTTTAATTTTATATTTTCATAGACCTATTACGTTGTGTATTTTGTGGAGGTTTCTGCTGTCTATCGCTTTGCATTTTTGACGTCGAAATTAATTTCATGGCAGACCGCGGCAATTTATTGAAATTTCTTGCAATATCGGTGCGCTCGACAAAAAGTACTACAACTATAGAACTGCCATAGCAATCATAAAAAGAATAACTGTGCAATAATTGCATTGAAATTTCGTATACAGAATATTGAAATCCCATTTTGTAAAACAATTAGATAATCATGAATATGAAAAAGTCTAAAATGTGAAAAAAACTCGGCATTTCTAACTTGTACTTGTCTTACGGAAAAATACGAAACCCTATTTAGAAATTGTAAATACTATCGTGATATTTATTAGATTTTCTATCAAAGGTAATATTTCGTTTCGCTTATTTACATACAAAAATATTTAAACATTTGCTCATAAATACCAACAAAAATTTTGATGATTTCTCGAAAAAAAAAGATGATGTTTGACAATGGAATTTTACCAGAAATATCCGCGAAATGACGCGCGAAATTATTCTAGCGGCTCTCTATGTAGCTATGGTAATAATTAGACATTTGGTATGGTTTTTAGGATGCTTTCGAATTAGAAAATAATATTACTGTGCGCTCCGGGCGCAAGCCGCCAATATTTGTCGTCACGTAGTCAACGGTGTTCTGATGTGCAACCAAATTTGGTCGTTACGTAGCCGAAGGGTCCGATGCCGGGTGACGTAATAAACTTCCTAAACGAGCTCAAATAAACTTCAATATCTCGACTGAAAAACGGTTGTGTCACCCAAATACTTTCACGGCAAGTAACTAAGGACTGAATTTATCTGAATATCAATTTCATAAATAAAATCGATGAGCACCCTCTATCGGACGGTGGACGAAGCCGGTTGGATTCCATTGCGACGCCTAAGACAGTGCGGTTCGTTTCTCGGCTAAGAGCAGGTTTGGGCCAAGCATCAACAGATGGCGTTTATATTCAATTGAAATTTAAGACGGAATTTAAATATTATTAGTGTAGCTTGTATATGAGAAAGTCCAACTGAAATTTCACAATGTAATTTCGGCCCAACAAGGTATCTGTGTACCGAATTTTGAAGTTTTTAAGTCTAATATTTTGATATTGGTATATGACTAGTTCTCTCCCTCTGGTGGACCGATTTTACACACAATCTTTTGAACTCTTGTTTCAAAATTTCAACTCAATCGGATTAAGCGTTTGGGCGCTATCGTGGAGAAAAACACAGACAGACAGTTATAGGCATACAGATACTCAATCTGGAAATGGTCTTAATCGCTCAGGAGGTCTCAAAGTATATATTTCCGGCTTTATCTCGGAAAATAAATTGCGCGTTCACAATATTTTCCCTCCTGGTAATTTAGTGGGCCTCGCTTTCGTTTTGTAGTGTCAGGATGAAACATTTGTCAGTAGTGCTCCGGATGCCGCTACTGAAATAAGATTTAAAATATACGTGCAACGTGTGTCTTAGGGAATCAAAAAAATTGTGAAGAATATTCAAAATTTTTGCAACCAGAATTACAAAAATAGGACATATAATTTTAAATACACGATTCACGTCTTCACTAAAATAGCTGCGGCAGTGTCCAACTATATCTTATGTTGTTAAATCTCTAGCATACGAAAAAAGAAGAGATTTACAAAAGTTCTGGGCATTTTCTGCAGAACTTCGAGCTAGGGAGATAACGGGCCCTTGCTGAGTTGGCCACGAAGACCCATTCTGTTCAGGGTTGGTCACACTCACGGGTCAACACCCAGACGACGGCCACTACGCATGAAGTGCGAGCCCGGGTAGGACTCGGGCCTTAGGGCTAGTTTTCCCCTAGGAGTCAACCTTCTGGCGCTCCTGGACGGTATGCGCACCGTGCGGTGTAAGACAATCGATTGTTCATTCTGACCAACAGTCGGGGGAGTCTGGAAGCAGTACTGTTTCCTATAGAGCGGGGGGTGGTTGCTGACCTTACGGCGACTGCTCTTGAAACGACCATCGGCTACCCGATTCCGAGTGAACAGCCGGGTATAGATTCGGTTTACACCGTTTCACCGCTTCGTAAGGGAGAGGACCGCGCAAGCGACCTCGAGCTCGTAACCAGTCGAGTGACCGGAGTAATCTGGTCGCGACTGGAAGTAAGCCCGCTGGTTAACATACCTGGTTATCTTGCGGATAAGGCGTTGGCCTCTTACGGGCTTGTGGCGGAGCTTGACGGTGAACTGTTTGTCCTAAGTCTTCTGCGTTCACTTCACGGGAGATAGAACGATCATTTCGTTTAAACTTCCTGAGGTGACGGGTTCGCCCGTTGTAGTTGACAACTCTAGTTGTAGAACTTCGAGAAGACTCGGCATAGTGATTTCTTTCTCAGTTCATAGGATGACAGCTGTATACCTACGAAAAAAGAATGGAAATGAATACTCAGTTTTTAAATTTATTTTATTCATTCACATCTACAGATAATGTTAATTCTTGTAACTAATTCGTTGCCTAAAACAAGCCATCTCATCATTTAAGAATAATGCTATATTTAACCATTAGTAATAATGACATTATAAATACTAGATTCAACCATTTATGCTTTGCATTTTGCTTATTTCGATAAGAATTCATAATTGTTGATAATATGACCAACAAACATGACCTAACGATTTAAATTATGTTTTTAACATAAAAAACTACTTTTTGTGACTTAAATATAAAATTTAGACAAATGGCGTTGCTGACTTTTTGTAGGCACTACCAATCTCTACAACATTTCTCTAGAACTCAATCATGAATCTCTTATCGTTAAGGCAGCGTTCGTAAGAAACGTTTTCATTCGACCGTTTTTTCTCCGACTTACTTTGCAAATCCAACTACCACGAAAAAGTATTTTCATCTTTCGGATTAATATATAACCTATGATACTCACAAATAATGTGGCTTTCTATTGGTAAAAGAATTTTCAAAATCGGTTCAGTAAATCCAAAGATTCAGTAGATCCAAGATACTCACTACAACTACACAAACTCACAAACTTTACCTCTTTATAATATTAGTATAGATTTGTTGGTGGTACTTGTGAATTTAATTTCTAGAAACATCCGTAACTCCATATTTTAACAAATCAGTGAAAATTTACCGATGAAAACGTGACAATACTTTTAAAAGTTGGATAACGTTTATTCTCAAATAACAAGACTTTGTACTTACCATTCTTCTAATTCTGCATTTTTGTTATACATAGTTATAGCGCTGTCTTGCTGGTTGCTTCCCAAAAATCTTATTACATTTTCGTCGCTATTCGAGTAATGTATTTCCACATTCGCCTCAACAAAAACTACGTCCATTTCTCGATCTAGTAATTCTATGACTAAACTGATCGAATTTAGTGTTCACTTATCGCTGCCAAACTTTCTTCGCAGATAGCGTTGCCAGATTGTCACGCAATAAGATAACACCGTATCCGTTTTCTGTTTGGTAGCTTATACGATAGACCCGGTTACGTGCAGCTTAAGCCTGATGGCCTGTTTGCGTTTCCTAAGGTCGGGAAAACTCACGGTTTAGCTCCCATCCGGTAGCCTCCTCAAAGGGCCACCGGGAACTCTGCCTGCGGCTGAGCCTACAGTCGTAGGCAGTTGGGATCGTAGGTTACGAACCGGGGGAACATCTAGGGCGGAACTGGGCGATTATGCGGCGTGATCCAATTGACTGTAGTTTCCAGACTCCCCCGGACCCCTGGGAAGTCTGAAAACGTACGTCTCCTAAGCAGTAAATTAGTTGTCGACCTGACGTCATGTATTCTTGAAACGATCACGTGTGATCTTGAAGGGCAAGGGGCGCTTCGTCAGCGATAAATTCGAACTGGATTATTGCTAACGACTGGTAGAGGCCGGGCAAGCGACCTCGAATTCGTGACGTCGAAATCAGGTAGTAAGGGCGCGAGGTTTGCCCGCTTGATGCACTTCATAGTGTCTCGCAATAAAGCGCTGGAGTCTTCCGGGCTGTTAGCGTAGCTTGACCGTGTGTTGTATTGCCCGCAAAGTCTTTACGTGCACTTATATGAGACAGAATAACTCGATGTTGTTATAACTCCCTAGGATGGCGTATTCGCCAATAGCAATTGACACCCCTCAATATGGCAGGTTCAAAGCATCATTATTGGAGAATCCATCAGAATTAGGTAGCGAACGGTTTCGTGCAGCTTGGGCCACAAGATCCCTTTTGCTCTCGGATTGGCTCAACTCACGATTCAGCTCTTATTCAGAAGCCTCCTCGTGCGGAAGGCTATTCCGGGTAAGTCTGTCGGCGACGCCAAACGGTTGTGCACTCTGACTAATTGCTGAGGGAGTCTGGAGACTATGAAAATATACTGTCCCCTAAGAAGCAGGGGTGGATGTTGCCTGCTGCCATGCCACTCTTGAAATTTAAATTCCTTTCATCATATACTTCGGGACCACAGTAACCATGCTGTTTGGATTAATTCAGGGTGTAGTTCACATCCCCTTTGTTGAAATACACCTTTCAAAGCTAGACTTATTCTAGCTGGCAGCAATGCGGCCTTATATAAAGGACTGTTCACTCACTATGACAAAGTCCTTGCTGTAATTCGCGAGTTTAAAGCCTCTCAGTGGCTCGTTCCAACAAGGGTCCTATCAGTACCCTCCAAATACCGAACAGTTGGTGCGGGATAGATCAAAAACCAAAAAACCATTCCACTACAAAACCTTTCTCAATGATCGAGAAAGCTTTAGATTGGATTCTGAAGGTTGATTTAGTCTCTAAATAGTAGCAATTTCCTGAAATTGTCGGATGCACAACCCTCCGTTCTGATATAACTCTTCACTCCCTATCTCTGAAGATAGCCTTTATTGTAAAATGAACTGTTCAATGAAAATCAAAAATTCCTAAAGAACAATAGTAGGTACAAATTAAATAAATACCCTGATCTCGCAAATACTGCCACAGGGAATGACTTCACTGTTCACCTTCACGCGGTGAAATCTGGCGTTCGTGGCCTGCCAGCCAAATCTTTTTTTCCCCTCTTTAAAGATCTTGGTCTCTCCAGGAAAATAATCAACTCATTCCTAGAAAAATATCTAAAACCGCAATTTCCGCATCTCAAATGGCTTCAAAGGGGAGGTGCACGTTCACATATGGCAAGACAGCAGTGCTAAACCTACCAGAACCGGTCGTTAGTCTGGAATCCACTGCTCACTAGCCAGAAGTGTAATAATATTATTCTGATGAGCCCGACCCCGGTCGGTGAATTCCATGCAAGCTCCATTTGTACTTTATTTATTTAGAGGAAACGTAAAAAATTAAAATTAAACACATAACTGCTGCATCCCTATGAGAGATTTCTACAAACTATATAAAGTACCTAGGTTGCAGCATGTTGATAACGAACACCCTCAAATAATTGAGAGCAGAATATTGAAATATTTTAGATTGTCTGTTGTATTTAAATGCAATACATTAAATATAATTAAGTATGTCTTTTAAATATAAATACAACAATTTAAATATTTTTTCATTATTTTGAAAATGGTAAGACGTTTAGGTAAAAGTGGCGTTTATTTTGTACATGAGTAGCCTTGAATTATAAAAAAATAGTCGTAATTCCAGAAATAGACTTTATAAAGCAAGAAAACTCAAAATTCGCAAAAACCATCATTAACCCTTCGAGTAACGGCATAATTTCATGGCCGACAGCGGCAATTTATTGGAATTTCTTGCAATATTGCCGCGCTCGACAAAAAGTACTATGAAACTACTATAGCAATCATAAAAAGAATAACTGTGCAATGATCATGTTGAAATTTCGTATATAGAATATCGAAATTCATTTTGTAAAACAATTACATAATTATGAATAAATATGAGAAAGTCGAAAAAGTGAAAAAAGCTCGGAATTTCTAACTTGTACTTGTCCTACGGAAAAATACGGAACCATATTTAGAAATTGTAAATACTATCGTGATCTTTATTAGATTCTCTATCCAAGGTAATATTTCTTTTTGCTTATTTACATACAAAAATATTTAGATATTAGCTCATAAAAACCAATAAAATTTTCGATCATTTCTCGAAAAAAAAAAAATATGTTTGACAATGGAATTTTACCAGAAATATCCGCGATATGACACGCGAAATTATTCTAACGGCCGTCTATGTATAATGAGATATTTGGTATGGGTTTTAGGATGCGTTCGAATTAAAAAATAATATTACTGTGCGTTCGGGGAGCAAGCCGCCAATATTGGTCGTTACGTAGTCAACGGTGTTCTGATGTACAACCAAATTTGGTCGTTACGTAGCCGAAGCAATAAAGAAAGAAAACTCAAAATTCGCAAATACCATCATTAAAATGTTGGAAATGTCATTAGTAATTATGGAACTCATAAGTGGATTACTCTATCTCGTATTTTAATTATGGACTTGATGTTGCATTACAATGATACAACGCCGAACATGTTTTGTTTAAAACTGCCAGTGGTATATATTATCAATTGTTGGCAACTCTGCGCGCAGCTGTCCTATTTTCGTGCATATGGCATTAGAAATGAAAAATATCTGCTAGTGAAATGTTTATCTCGTTGTTCACTCGCACTTATGCATCCAATAAAATGAGGCTAGTGAAAGCGTAAACGATATATTAAGCCTCTCAATAAAGAAGTAATAATGAGTATGGTGATGTTAACGTTTATTGTATGTTCTTTTATTTTTGACACAGACACCTGTATATACATATATATTGAAATTTGCAAAGCGATAGAGAGCAGTTTTTATGAAAAAGATGTAATTTGCATATTTTATATTTATAGACGGGATGTGTGCAATATTTAATCAAATCCCAAATGATATAATGTGATTTTTTTGTTAAAAAATATATGTATGTTATTTCAGTGAATAAATGTCTTTCAATGTTATTTTGTTTTTAAATATTTTATTTGCAGGTTAGTTACACATGATATATATTTCAGGCCCTATTTATGAGATGTATGGATGAATAGTGATCGGTAGTCGACTGCAAAAGGACCTTTAAACTTACATTGCACCGTCGAAAGTCGTGCACATCCGTAAGTATATCTCATTCAAACATAAGCATTTCCCAATACAAGCTGGGATTTCCTTCGCTACTTTTTAAGTAGCTTTTACTAATTTTATTTTAAATAAAAACATCATCCTATAAACGGATTTCTTTACAAACCTTATCAAATATAACAATATTATACTGTTTTCTACAATATTTCTTTACATTTTTTTAATATTATACAAATTTATATAGGTTTACCCTATTTTGATACCATTATACAATCTTTATTATAAACTCCTCTGCCAGAAATTAAGATTTAAGTTTCTTCTTTCATTTCATTGAGCATATGGAGGTTTTTTATTTTTATTTCGATTTAATGGCTCGTTGATAACAAACTCAGCCAATTGTATCATATTTTAAATGTTGGTAGCATTCGAAATTTGAATTATTTCGTAATGTCACTTTCATTTAGAAAACGGCTTTGCCGAAGTGATCAATAGTTTAATTTTTTATTTTTTCGCTTAATTCGTCTCAATTGAAGGCATTTTGTGTTGCATAAGGAAAAGCCCTATTTATGAGATATATGGATGAATAGTGATCGTTAGTCGACTGCAAAAGGACCTTTAAACTTACATTGCACCGTCGAAAGTCGTGCACATCCGTAAGTATATCTCATTCAAACATAAGCATTTCCCAATACAAGCTGAGATTTCCTTCGCTACTTTTTAAGTAGCTTTTACTAATTTTATTTTAAATAAAAACATCATCCTATAAACGGATTTCTTTACAAACCTTATCAATATATATATATATATATATATATATATATATATATATATATATATATATATATATATATATATATATATATATATATATATATATATATATATATATATATATATATATATATATATATATATATATATATATATATATATATATATATATATATATATATATATATATATATATATATATATATATATATATATATATATATATATATATATATATATATATATATATATATATATATATATATATATATATATATATATATATATTGGACGAAACCTGCTTCAGGGCCGACGAACTCGTCGGATCGAACGCGGGGTCCAGGACCTTAATCGCGGAAGCCAAAGCTGCCGCGTACGACGCGATATGGTAGTAGACTGTATGTGGTTAATTATTAATTTTACTCACGTCGTCAGCTGCTCCATAGGGTTTTCTTGGCGTATACACAGCTCTCGGCAGGCTGTCTGGTTTAAGTCGTTCCCGATGAATAATTCCACAGAACTTAGGAAGGAACGGTTCAGTAATTATAGAGAATGTTATTAATGCGGTTTTTATTTTCAGCAAGTCCTCGTTACACAACACAATTCACAATATTCGCCGCGATTGCAACTCGCGAGTTGCGATTACTATGCAAATGTGCAATTATTATGCACGTCCGACGCGTCCTAAACTATGAGGGCGATATCTTCCAATCTACGCGCGGATTCGGCAACTAACATCTGCCGGAGTCAAAGATTCTTTTGAGACTGACTGGCCTATTTCCAAAATGGAAGTCAAAGCTTCCAAATAAGCTCTTCTTGTTGATTGGCTAGAGATCGTAGGTCCCCTTTGGCGAGCGCCAGATACTCGCCTATTGGCTATTTAAATCAACAAACCGCACCCCCTAATGGCGGCTCCGTACGTCTCGTTTTGAGTCTTATTTCCATTCATCCCCTTAATTACTCTACTTATAGTCTAATTAGTAATCGAGAGTCACGTGCGACACACATTTGATCGTTATTACATTATTAATCGCCCGCGATTCTCCCGCCATTTTACCTATTTCAATATTATTTACGATTTATATGAACTTTACTGTAACTTAACTATAAAGAAGTTAGTCGTGTTCCTAGATTGCTGCATTCGAGAGTATTGTTATTGTAAATGATGTTGATATTTGTACTTGACTTTATTTCATAATTATCATCAGATTATTTTATACTCGTATTTAGCGGCTTGACGTCCATTAAATTTATGACTGCGACTCCATCGCCTGGCCGTTTTTTTCTCGGCGCTCGCATACCCTTGTCGTCCACTTGAAATGTCCTTTGTGAACGATATGAATAGAAACCTTACACTTCCTGGCCAGTTTCGCTCGCTGTCGTAAATCTAAATGAAGTGCTCTTGTACTGTGTGAGGTCCCACATATTTTTACTGCATAATTTCTTAAACTTATTCCCTCAAAAATAAAGAAAATCGTCCACACCCCTCCATTTGGCATAAAATATTTACAACTCTTATGCCAAATCGCTAATTACGAATTTATTTTTCTATTTTTATTTAGTCTAATTACTAACTATTAACTACCTACTTATTTTATTGTTTCTCCGCCACCGGCAGCTTCACTAATTTGCCGATTGTTCTGCGGTAGATCTTCTCGCCTGCTCGGACATCGACAATCCTGACGTCACCTTGCTTGTCGGGGTATATTTTTTCCACCCCTGCCCTGGTCCATTTTCCCCTTTCCATAGACGGGTCGAGTAAAAGTACCAGGTCGCCGACCTCAAGTGGCGGCTGTGGTACTTTCCATTTTGGCCTTTGAACCATTGTAGGTAGTATTTCTCGCTTCCATCTATTCCAAAATGCATCCGCCAAGGCCTGAGTTTGCCCCCACTGCTTCCTGCTATGTAACTCTTGAGTAGTATAATCGCCCATTGCAGAACTACCACCTGAGTGCCCTAACAATAAGTGGTTCGGCGTAAGAACCACGTCATCGCGACTATCTAGCGTCATCGCTTCTACTTCTGCTAACAAGGTCCGCAAGACGTCCTCTGGGGGGGGGCTCTCTTTCAAAACGGCGTGCAAGGCCCTCTTGGTTGACTTAATCATAGCCTCCCAGGATCCTCCAAAGTTAGGTGCGCCTGGTGGATTAAATCTCCAATCGATCTGATCGTTAGTTAGCCGTTGTCGAATTTCATCGTTGCTTATCTCGGCGACTGCTTTCTTCAGCTCCGCACTCGCACCCTGAAAATTAGTACCCCTGTCTGACCAAAAAACCCGCGGTTTACCTCTTCTCGCTATAAATCTCCTTAAAGCCTGTATAGTCGCGTTCGTGGAGAGATCTCCTCCTAGCTCTATATGGGAAGCTCGGCTGCTCATACAGGTGAACATTACCCCATAACGTTTTTCTATTTTTCTTCTCACCGTCACGAATACCGGCCCAAAATAATCAACGCCTACTACCGCGAAACACCTGTCATGAGACTGTAAGCGTTCACGCGGCAGTTGACCCATCAGCGCGCTCATCGGTTTGGATTTCCGAATAGCACACGGAACGCACTGATAAATGAGTTTTTTTATGGAGTTTCTCGGGCACACAATCGAAAATCTTTCCCTCAGAGTCGCTAAAACTAATTCTACCCCTCCATGGGCACTCTCTTCGTGCGTTCGTAGAATTAATAAACGCGTATAGTAATCTCTGCCATCTAAAATCATAGGATTCCTCGTATCATGTGGAACGGAATCTGCATTTTCAATTCGCCCGCTCTTTCGCAGTACGCCCTTCTGATCGACGTACAGGTTGACGGTCCATAATCTACTGTCCTTGGGCACGGCCTTCTCACCCTTTATCAGGTCTATTTCCCGGCTGAAACTGCGTCGTTGTGATTCTTTCACGAGTGCAATTTCCGCTTGAGCTATGTCGCCGGCGCTAAGGTGGCTTGCAGCCGTCTCGCGCCTGCATAGCTGAATAATTTTTTTTACGTATCCCATAGCACGCACGATTCTACGATGCTGTGAAAAACGTTCTACCTCTAATACGCTTGCCACCTTTTGATGAAGCGCAAAAACGGCCACCGGTTTAAATTCCAACATGCCTTTTTCTCTTTCGGTCGGAGCTAGCGGAATTTCTGCGGGCCATTTATCGCGCGTTACGCGCAAAAAATTAGGGCCTTTTAGCCACCGACCCTCCGAGGTAAGATCTACCGCTGTTGTCACTCTCGTCCCGTCATCAGCGGGATTACTTTTTCCCGACAACCAGCGCCATTCTTTTGGCGATGACAGGTCATCCAAAGCCCCTAAACGGTTACTAACAAACTGCTGATGATCGACGCTCTTTGACCTGAGCCACCAAATAACATTAGTTGAATCAGTCCACAAGACCTTATCGTGTATTTCCGCCGTTTGTTCCTTAATAATTTTATTAGCGAGTTGAGCTCCTAGCAGCGCTGCAGTAAGCTCCATTCGCGGTATTGTCTGGCCTTTTAAAGGCCCCACTCGCGTTTTACTAGCTAAAAAGGACACTAAAATACCTTGGCCTTCTCTTTCTACACGCAAATAAGCGACTGCACACATTGCTTTCGCCGACGCATCGCAGAACACGTGCAATTCTCTACGCTCACCTGCATTTCGGGTCGTACCTAAGTATCGAGGAAGTCTCACACCTCGCGCCATATCTAGTACCTTTAGCCAATCCCTCCAGCTCTCGAATATATCTGGAGTGACGGCTTGATCCCAACCTATACTGCTGGCCCATATGTTCTGCATAAGAACTTTAGCTCTTATCGTTACAGGACTTAGCAGACCTAGTGGGTCCCAGACCGACATCACTACGCGTAACGCCTCCCTCTTGGTCGGCCTCCTTTTACCTGTTTTCAGCTCTATATCTAACTTCTCCATGCACAGACTGAATCCTAGCTCGTCTGACATAGGTATCCACTCTAGACCTAGTAAACGCTGCGCGCGCAGCTCTCCTTTCTCTAGCCCTATAGCTTTTGTATTCTTTTCTTCTTGCCGTATATCGCTTAATGCCTCGTTTTCGTTCGAACTCCAACCCCTAAGATTAAAGTTCCCCTGTTTATGTATCCAAACTATGTCGTTGATTAGCTTACGCGCTTCTGTCACGGTTTCCGCCCCGAATAGTAAATCGTCAACAAAAAAGTTTTCGATTATTCCACTCACAGCTCGCGGGAACCGATCGCGAAATCTCTCAGCATTTTTTATGCGCACAAATTCCGCGGTGCACGGCGATGTCCTTGCACCGAAGATTAAGCTTTTCATTTTTAGGACTTTTGGCTCTATATCCCTGCGATTTCCCCTCCACAGAAATAGCTGAGAGTACTGGTCCTTTTCCATTATCCTGATGCGCAGAAACATATCGGCTATGTCTGCTGTAAAACCTACGGCGTACTCGCGAAATCTACATAAAACTCCCACTATACTATTTGACAGGTCCGGTCCCGATAATAGCTGAGAGTTTAAAGACACTCCCTTCACACACGCAGCTGCGTCAAGCACTACCCTGACTTTGCCCGGTTTGGCAGGATGTACCACCCCTAAGTGCGGTAAAAACCAAATATTCTTTCGACCGGCTAACCTCTCTGGTCGCACTTCTTCCGAATAGCCCTGTTTTACATAGTGGTCCATTTTCAGACAATAAGCCTTTGCATATTCGGGGTTTGCGTCCATCTTACGCTCGACCGACTTAAGACGAGCGAACGCCATTGGCTTACTGTCTGGCATAATCCTTTCGTCCTCCGCCACAATAAACCTGCAGACCAATGCCGTCGGCTACCGAGGTAGTGTTTTCCAGCATTTCCGTTGCCCTCCGCCACTCGGCGGGTTCTCGCTGCTTTCCTGGCCACTCCTGCTCGAGTTTTATATTTTCCTGTAATAATTTTTGCAGTGACGCGTCACTGACCTGCCCGCTGATACAAAAGTTATGCTGGTGCCCGGCGTGACTCTCGGCCGGCCCAGTGCTTATAGGTACCCACCCAAGCCGTGTTTGTGCCATTGACATATTTTCGTTAATCCGCGTGACGCGTCTCGTGACAATTAAATTACCGCAATCGGCACCTATTAATAATTGAGGCGTTACGTCCTCCATTTTATTCGAAACGTACGTCGCTTCCGTTACGCGCCGTGTGCCGTACCCTGCAAAACATTTTAGCGTAGGCAGATTCAAATCTATCACGCTATATGCTTGTATTTCATAGGTTTTATCGCTTGAAATACCTTTTACTTGAAACGATACCGTTTCCGCGTCGTGATTAAAAACCTTCATACCTCTTACACCTGATTCTTCTAAGGGTCGTGTCACACCTCTTATGCCTAGTTCTATCGCCACGGCTTTATCTAACAATGATACGTTCGATCCGCTGTCTAAAAGAGCGTGTACTTGTTTTTTACCCTTCGGACCCGTTATTTGGACTGGCACTATCTGTAATAAAACTCGGTTCGGCGAGACGGTATTTGTTGTGACGCCGACTTCCGTCATTGCAACACTTTCACTTTCCCTTTCAGTACTTTCTCGCCCGGGCGCGAGGGGTGACAATAAAAAGTGAAACTTATTTTTTGGGTAACGCTTATAAGCCAAACAGCTGTTTCGTTTATGCGACGGACTAAGGCATTTATAGCAGACACCTAAACTTTTGACTGCGACCACCGAGCTTCTAGAGACATATCTTTTAGTTTTTCACACTTGCTGAGGTAGTGACCTTCTTTGCAATGGGGACACTGGCCAGATGGTTTGCCGTGCGTATTTAGCACGAAATTTCTCTTCGGGCTATTTTTATATCTTTTGTCACGGGGCAACTCCTGAGTTCTTTTCGCTGGCTCTCCAGCGCCAAACCCCGCATCTTGTGCTCCAACCGCTAGTTCTTCTAACCACACTGAAAAATACACTATGACAGGCTCTGAGCTATTTTTATTAGTCCTATTTTTATCTCCTAGCCATAAAGTGGTTAAGTTTTTTGGCAATTTCGACACCAAAGTCTCTAACAGTTCCGGGTTATACAGATGCTCGGTTTTATTTACTGAGCGAACCGTCGCTACTAGATTTTTAACTTGACATGCAAATCTCAATAATTCTTGCGGATCCATATTTTCTTTTAACTCCCTTATCCTCCTAACCTCCGCTAACGTGTGTTGGATTATTTGATTGGGATTACCAAAAAGTAGCTCTAATGTCTTCATTATATTTTTTACATTTAATGGCGACATCAACAGACCTGAAACACATTCGCGTGCGCGCCCTTTTAATGCTGTCTGTAGACGTAGAAGATTTTGAGAATCATTTAATTTCATTAAGTCGGTGGATTGTTCAAAAATCGATTTAAACGCGATAAAGTGCAAGCAGTCGCCCGAAAATGTCGGCAACTCTGGATTATAATGAGGTTTAATTGCAGCAATCGAGAAAATACGACTAACCTGATTGATTAGCTTCTCACTCGCATCCTCTTGCGAGCTGGAATCTGCTGCCGTGTTCTGCTTGGCGCGCGCGGCGCCTTCCGACGCCTCTGCTGCCTCGTGAAGCGTCGCGTCCGCGGTCGCCCCGGCCGCATCCACGTCGCGGCCCCTCCGCGTCGCGTCGTTCTTGTGCTGTTCCCATCCGCGTACCTCGCCGCTGTCCGATTTTGCGGCGGCCGCGACTTGAGCGGCAGCGCTCGCCAGCGCCCTTGCGCTCTCGCCGGCCGGCTCGGGCGCCGCGCCACCGCCTAAATCAGCGGCGGCGCTGGGCGCCCGTCGGCGCACCTCGCCCTCGCGTTCACCCATCCGCTGTTCCGCTCTGGCTGCTGGCGTGTGATAATTTGCCCACTGAGACGTTCTTTCTGCCGCATCCTCTTCTGCGGAGAGGTTTCTCGCTTCTCCCCAGGCGCTACCTCCTTCTGTGCTCCCGAAAGCCTCCGACACGACTTCCAGCATTCTAAGAGCATGCTGGCCGTCTGCTTCTAACATTTCCATTTCGGCCTCTAGATCCGCTTGTTTCTCTTGCCTTGCCGACGCAGTTATGGCAAGTTGCGCCTCCAATTTTTTCTTCTCTGCTTCTTCGGCAGCCTCCAGTTTTTTCTTCTCCGCGCTCAACTTGGCGCGTTGCCTCGTCACTCTTCGTATTTCATCCGAGGCTTCTCTTATTTCCTGCAGCCTCTCGCTTCGTCGGCTTCTTCCTGACGCAGCCCGAGAGCCTTGCGTAGACGCCATATCCTTTTTTTCTTTTTATTTTTATTCGGCTCCGAAGAGACCACTCGTGGACGAAACCTGCTTCAGGACCGACGAACTCGTCGAATCGAACGCGGGGTCCAGGACCTTAATCGCGGAAGCCAAAGCTGCCGCGTACGACGCGATGTGGTAGTAGACTGTATGTGGTTAATTATTAATTTTACTCACGTCGTCAGCTGCTCCATAGGGTTTTCTTGGCGTATACACAGCTCTCAGCAGGCTGTCTGGTTTAGGTCGTTCCCGATGAATAATTCCACAGAACTTAGGAAGGAACGGTTCAGTAATTATAGAGAATGTTATTAATGCGGTTTTTATTTTCAGCAAGTCCTCGTTACACAACACAATTCACAATATTCGCCGCGATTGCAACTCGCGAGTTGCGATTACTATGCAAATGTGCAATTATTATGCACGTCCGACGCGTCCTAAACTATGAGGGCGATATCTTCCAATCTACGCGCGGATTCGGCAACTAACATCTGCCGGAGTCAAAGATTCTTTTGAGACTGACTGGCCTATTTCCAAAATGGAAGTCAAAGCTTCCAAATAAGCTTTTCTTGTTGATTGGCTAGAGATCGTACGTCCCCTTTGGCGAGCGCCAGATACTCGCCTATTGGCTATTTAAATCAACAAACCGCACCCCCTAATGGCGACTCCGTACGTCTCGTTTTGAGTCTTATTTGCATTCATCCCCTTAATTACTCTACTTATAGTCTAATTAGTAATCGAGAGTCACGTGCGACACACATTTGATCGTTATTACATTATTAATCGCCCGCGATTCTCCCGCCATTTTACCTATTTCAATATTATTTACGATTTATATGAACTTTACTGTAACTTAACTATAAAGAAGTTAGTCGTGTTCCTAGATTGCTGCATTCGAGAGTATTGTTATTGTAAATGATGTTGATATTTGTACTTGACTTTATTTCATAATTATCATCAGATTATTTTATACTCGTATTTAGCGGCTTGACGTCCATTAAATTTATGACTGCGACTCCATCGCCTGGCCGTTTTTTTCTCGGCGCTCGCATACCCTTGTCGTCCACTTGAAATGTCCTTTGTGAACGATATGAATAGAAACCTTACACTTCCTGGCCAGTTTCGCTCGCTGTCGTAAAACTAAATGAAGTGCTCTTGTACTGTGTGAGGTCCCACATATTTTTACTGCGTAATTTCTTAAACTTATTCCCTCAAAAATAAAGAAAATCGTCCATATATATATATATATATATATATATATATATATATATATATATATATATATATATATATATATATATATATATATATATATATATATATATATATATATATATATATATATATATATATATATATATATATATATATATATATATATATATATATATATATATATATATATATATATATATATATATATATATATATATATATATATATATATATATATATATATATATATATATATATATATATATATATATATATATATATATATATATATATATATATATATATATATATATATATATATATATATATATATATTATATATATTTATTGTATAATTTAAATTATTTTATCGGCAAACTGTGAGAACTACCTTTACTCCTAGCAGCTAATGATGCAACTATTAGTAAAGGATACGTCTGGATGGAGCAAACTGCCTAAGCGTACAACTGAACGAAGATTTAAACATTGTAGCCTACAGAAGCCCCTCAATGCGTAATATTCAGAAACTCCTATTAACTTTAGATGCAGGATGGCGGTGTCGACTACAAGGGGCGAACCCTTCAGCCTAGGCTGATATAACGATATAGATCGTTCTTTCAGCCGTGATATGAGCGTAGAAGACTTTGGTATAAGACAAACTACTGTCTAGTTCACCAGCAACCCGTTAGAGACCAACGCCTTACGGCGAGGCACCAGGAAAGGTAACCAGCGGGCAGCCTTACCTCCTAACTATCAGTTTGGCAGGATATCTCCGTCTGGAATCAACCTTCAGGATACCTCCGTCCTCCTGACTGGTTTCGGGTCCGAAGTCGCTTGCGGAACCTCTACCTGTTGTATTACAGCGGTAATTCAGTTTGAATTTATCGCGGACCTGGGCGTTCGTTGCCCGTAGTGCCAGCGTTCGTTGCCCGTAGTGCCACACGGGGTCGAGTGGCCCAAGGTCATTTCAAGAGTGGCATGACAACAGGTCAAGATCCACCCCCGCTGCTTAGGAAACAGTGTATTTTTATAGTCTCCAATACAATACAATACAATCAACTACTCCAGCAGATAGGTATTCCTACACTTGGATGCATCACTTAAATGCTAAAAATTAAAATTATTGAAAACATAACAATACTGATAGTTGTTATGGCTGTAATATTATATTCAATATTACCTACATAAAAATAATCAAAATATACTAATGTGATTTAACCCTTCAGGCCTCGGCCCCTCAGCCGATTGACAAGTTGATGTCCCAAAAAAATTTAGTAAAAATTAGTAAATAAATTGAATTATGACACTATCTCAATAAAACATTAATTACTGCCAAACCACTGTACCCATAATTAAAATTAAATATATTAACATAATAAAACATAATAAAATAAAACAAAATAAATTAAAATAAAATTAAAACGGGGCCGTCACGCTGAGTCGTGTTTTGGCCGATATCGGCCAAACGGGGCTCTAGGGGTTAAGAGTCAGTGAAAATAATATATTAATGTATAGAGACTGGGAAAGCAGTTTTGGGTCAACCCGTTTACCACGGACCTTAACACATTATATTTTCTTTCAGACAAGTCTAAATCTAAATACAAAGCTAGTGCTTGACGAATAGTTAGTGATGTTGTCCGACCTTTAGTTGACGCACCAGCAGCCATCTCCGTAGCAAGTTTCAACTCATCGGATGTCCTGCTAACTGCGAGCTCAGACGCTCGCCTTTTCTTCGTTTTATTTGACGCTTCCTCGAAGGTATTCCGTGGTCGTCCGCGGGTTAGATAACTTGACCCAGGCTGGTTTGTTTCATCGATGGCTGATAGTGGAATAGCTTTAGTTGTTAAGCCTACTGGTAACTTTACCGCCTGCTGAAGCCATTCCTCATTGGACAGAATAAATTTTTGACGGTTCCGACTAACATCATCCAATTTTTTATGAAATTTTAGACAAAACAGATTACTGATAGTTGTTAGTTAGCCTTGTTGTTGGTCGGAGCAGTCAGAAATATTCAGAATCGAGCATAATTTCTCGAATACAATAAATTTCCTTTTGTATTTTTCGCTTTTAAAACATACCTACTTCTGCGAGGTCGGCATTTTTGATTGATATTCCTTCGGCTGAAAAAAAATGGATAAAAACGTAAGTCGCAGGCAGACGCAGACAAGTGGTATCAAAAATTAAAGTTTATTAATGTAGCAATGAGAAAAGATAAAAACTACGAGTTTTTGGAGTTTTTTTTAAACCTCTGTCAAAGTTCAAAAATATATTATTTTGACATAAAATTGAAGTAACATTTTAAGGGCATATGTAGAGGTGGAGACAAAGAATTTATTACTATACTTAAAATAGTATTAAAGTGCATACCTTGATATATATCCTCCATGATAGATCGTTCGTAAATATTTGTTATCTTGGGATAAAGATCGACACGTTTTATTCGAGTGACAAAATGAGACAAACGAGTGATTTGTACGGCGCGCGTGAAAGTCGCTAATTGAAAAGGTTATTATTTGCAATCGATAATTATCCAAGTGTTAATAATGCTTCCTAATGAGTTTTTGTTCATCCAGTTTAGAATAACGGCATTTAAATACTTGAAATCGTCATTAGTATTATGTGATTTTTGTCCACCTTCGCGGCACTGTGTGGCGTACCAAAAAGCCTTGCAAACCTAATGCTCAAACAAATATGTTTAGAACAATCCTTCAACCACTGGATAAACAACCAGGGTTGAATGAATCCAAAGAGCTAATTAAGGCTTACGACCCTAAGACGGCCCGTGAGGCCTTATCGCTAAATAGGAACAATCTACGCATACTGGTGAGGGCGCTAACAGGGCATTGTGGCCTGAACAAACACATGTACAACCTCAAGCTACGAGACACGAGAATGTGCAGGTTCTTCTAAGGGGAAGAGGAAAATCCCCTGCACCTCATGGCGAGTGTGGCCCGCTTAGGCGTAAAAGATACATCCACTTGGGTGGTCATTACCTCCAACCTGAGGTAAAACAATCTGGCACCAAAAGCCAGTTGCGGTTCTTAATTGACACGAGGCTTAGCGCAGAACTACAATAGATCAGCGAACTACAATAGGGGGCGAACACAATAGATCAGCAATGGTCGCAGTGTTATAAGGCTCATAAAGACCTTAGGAAAGCCACACACAACAAATAAAATAAAAAAAATACTGGTTAGTTACTGCAATTACTAAAACATATTCCGGGTAATAAATTGTTGTAAAAATAGAAAAACGAGAATTTTTAAACGTGTCATATTTCAAGCGATGATGCAATATATAAATATTAACATATCAATGCATAACAAGTAGGAGTTTCAAATGTCGAACCTATTAAAGTACCTGTAAATCTTTCGAGAAAAATATTATATAAACCAGAGATTCATGTTTCACGTCCTTATTCTGTGTTTTTAAATTGCTGGTGGATTAGTTTTATTCATGTTAAGTTTTCGTAATTTTATATTTATTAATTATTAAAGAAACGAAAAGGACATGTTAAAGAAAATAATAATACACTTCGTTGTAATAGCGCTGTTCACATTCAGGTGTTTATTTTTTAAATATTGTTATTATTACGAATATAAAACTAGATATGTCCCATTATTACAACCTTTTATTCAACTTGCAATGTTTGTTTAGGCCAAATTTTGCAATCTGAATTAGAACCACTTTCTCTTATCCTATAAAGTTGAAATTTGACTTGTTGGTTCAGTTCCGATGACAATGCGTTGTTATGGTAAGCACGACCTGAATGTACACCCAGGATTGGCTTCCGTCGAGGCTACTCCTCCACGGTCAACAGCACAGACACGAAATTTTGTATACGCATTCAATTATGCTAGCCCGTTCTAAGTGTCAGAATGACAGGGCTACTGCACTCAGGGTTGGTTTCCGATAAGGGGACTCCTCAACGGTCAACAACACAGACACAAATTTTTGTATACGCATTAAATTACGGTAGCCCGTTCAAAGTTTCACAGCGACAGGACTGCTGCACCCAAGGTTGGCTTCCAAAGAGGCGACTCCTCATCAGTCAACAGCACAGGCACGAAATATCGTAAAACCATTCATTTTCTTTTTTGCAGAGCATTTGACCAAAAGCTGGTATTTAAATATTTTTTTTTTGCTATTCATTTACATTTATTATATTGCAGTTCTGAGGCTTCTGATGCCCCGTCTCCCGAGTGTGAGAATGTACAAAGAATTGATGGTATATATTACACTCAGCAGATACTCGTCGAAGATACTGGTGTCATTGATCATATAGCAGTTAATTGGAAGAACGGATACATTTTCTTTATAACTGCTGCTGAAAAACCGAAGGTGAAGGTTATTAAAGATGGAAAAACTATTGAAAAAATATCAGGTAAAATATATAGATAAGAAATGTTTTTTTTAGACAGGTGAATCTACGCAATAATAATTGCATTGGTCGAAAATATTACAGATATTGTAAGAAAACTGAGAAAGCAAATTTTTTACACTTTCTGGGTACTTGTAATGACTAAGGGTATTAATATTATGATATTTTCAGATGCCAGTAATTCAATTGGCCTAACAATCAACCAATACGATGGTACAGTATATATAATAGGACCTGACGCAATATATAAATACGATGAAATTACAAATAGCGCAAAGCTATTCGTGAAGAAGAAGATCACAGGAATGGACGTATCTGATAGAGGCAAAACCCTTTTATACACAAACAACTGCGAATACGGTATCTTGAAACTAAATGCCACAACTGGGGAAATAACGGGGAAAATAACAGAGCTAGAAGGAATAGAAATACCGGGTTTCGGAGTGGACAGAAGAAATAACATTTTTTTCATTGATGGACAGTGGTCAATTTTCAACACAGTCACAAAGGCCATTCACATTATTGATGGAGCTTCCAGTACGGATAAGCATATCCTCATCAGTAAGAACAATGATGCTTGGTACTTTACACCACGAGGAAACCTGTTTAAAATAGACAGATCGAACCACAAGGCTTTCCAAATTATGAATTTAGAAATGGAGCGTTATCCTGGATTAACACTAGATGAAGACGACAACATACTGTTTGGTTACAAAGGTTCTCTAGCGAAATTGAGGAAATTGTCGAGTGACAAAAATCGCTGTGGTCTATATATGAACGCACCCAGATGCCAAATAGATGAAGTTATATACTGTTGATTATGATTTAAAGAAAATGAATCAATAAATAGAAAAATACTTATGAATAATATTTTTTTTTTATCACAGGTGTTGAATATGTTTTTGTTGTTTATAGTTTTTCTGCACTTAAAAAATAAAATGCGAAAAGGTGAGCTTGTTGCCGCCTGACAATATCTTGCAACTAACCTAATCATACAACTAGGGTTGTCGACTACAGCGGGCGAGCCCGTTTCCTCAGGCGTTCTATCTCCCTGGAGTGAGCGCAGAAGACTTGGACAAAACAGTCCACCGTCAAGCTCCGCCACAAACCCGTAATTGGCCAACGCCTTAACCGCGAGATAGCCAGGAGTGTTACCCAGCGGGCTTACACTCACGCCCTTACTTCCAATTGCGACCAGATTACTCCAGTCTGTCGATTGGTTACGAGTTCGAGGTCGCTTGCGCGGTCCTCTCCCTTACGAAGCGGTGAAACGGTGTATACCGAATCCATCGCGGACCACGGCATCCTTTTCCTGGCTGTTCACCCAGGATCGGATAGCCGATGGTCGTTTCAAGAGCAGTCGCCGTAATGTCCGCAACCACTCCCTGTCTATAGGAAACAGTACTGCTTCCAGACTCCCCCGACTGTTAGTCAGAGTGCGCAATCGATTGGCGTATGCCGCACGGTGCGCAAACCTAATCATATAATGCAGTAGTGCATTATTGATTATTAGATATTAGCGAGTGATTATTAAACAAATAGGGACCTAATGTGCCCTGTGCAGTTTGGCCACTGAGACACCTGGGTTCAGGGTCGGTCAAACTCACGGGTCAACACCCATCCGGCGGCCTCCGCGTATAATTGCAATCCAGGGTAGGGCTCTGGCCTGCTGGCCAGTTTCCCCTAGGACGCCGCACCGTGCGGCGTCAGCCAATTGATATTGCATTCTGACCGACAGCCGGGAGAGTCTGGAAACAGTATTGTCTCCTATAGTGCGGGGGTCGTTGTTCACCTTCCGGCAGCTGCTCTTGAAACAACCAATCGGCTACCCGATCCCGGGTGAAGAGCCGGTCAAAGGACGCCCGTGGTCCGCGATAGATTCGGTAGACAACGTATCACCGCTACGTAAGGGAGAAGACCGTGCAAGCGACCTTGAACCTGTAAACAGTTAGGAGACCGAAGTAATCTGGTTGCAACTGGTAGTAAGGGCGCGAGTGGCGGCCCGCTGGTTGATTAACCTGGTTATCTCGCAGTAAAGCGTTGGTCGCGGTAAAGCGTTGGGCGGTGGACTATTTTCGTCCCAAGTCTTCTGCGCTCAACTCACGGGAGACCAGAACGATCTAATATCGTTAAAATTCCTGAGGTGATGGGTTCGCCAATTGTAGTCGACAGCTCTAGTTGTCCTGCTTAGGTAGCGGACGGTTTTATGCAGCTTGGGCCACAAGATCCAATTTGTTCTCGGATCGGCCCTACTCACAAGTCCTATTCAGACTCCTATTCAGAAGCCTCCTCGTGTGGAAGGCTACCAATGGTAGGTGTTGCGGGAAGAAAATATGATGTTGCGTGCGGAAATGACGATGATGAACAACACTACAAAAATTGTTTCGACACGCCTAAAATTCCAATGCATCAATTCCCAAACAAGCATTCTTATTTATGGAGTAAGTGCACAATGCAAATAATACCCGTGCACTCGGATTAGTTTCACTAAAAGCACAGTAGAGACATGAGCAGTATGGAAACTAAGCCCATTTTTTAAAATAAATACCTACTCTCCATAGGAGCGCTAGGGTTGTCCACCTTTATTTTTTGTAAAAATGACAATGCATTTTTATGGCATGATCATGACCTGATTTTACAGCCAAGATCGGCTCCTGACGAGGATACTTATCCACAGTCAACAGCACAGACACACAATTTTGTGTACGCATTCAATTATGATAGCAACTTCCAAGTTTCAGCATTACATGTGTTGGTACTTCGCCCAACATATCGAGTCAACAAAAGAATTAGATTCTAGAAATCCACAACCGCAAACACACTTAATTTTACACGTGCAAACTGACATTGAATTCCATCTAATTCCGGCAATTAATGCAGACACAGCCGATGACTAATGTCATTTCTCCTGATCGATTCAATCGGACACACTCACTTCCCCCACGCCTACGGCATTGCGTCATTTAGCACCGTATATAAGCCCATACATTCAGCAAATTAATTATCATCCTCTGGCCAGTCAGCCACTCCGGCCAACCATTCTTCAAATCTATCGCCGCGCCTCAGACTTCGGCCACGCCCAAAGTGCCCGTCTTTGTGTCCGTCTCTTTACCGCCCCGAGGGGCGTTTCGTTCTTTGCAGGATCCAGGAATTCCTACCCCCCGTGGCTGCTCCGAGACCTGCCCACGGACAGTGCGCCTTCACCTTCATTGTTCTGGAGCGTCCTCTACCCCGCTTAGCGGCTCCTAAATTTACGCTATTGTTGTTTTTTTCTTTTTTCTCGTTAAATTTTGTAATATTTTGTAAAATTTTTTTTTTTTGTAAATACCTTTTATTTTTCGAATAAATGGGTTCTCGGGGCGGTACGGGGGGGGTGGTTTACCCTATTTCACCCCCTGCGCGTTTTACCCTTCTGGTACGCGCAGGGTTGTCGTAGCACGACATCCCGGGCAGACAAGACGACCCTCGTCGTTATAACTGCCCGGGCGGTGGGCGGGGTTTGCTGCCCTCACCTATCGCCTTGAAACTCTTAACTTCGGCCACGCAACTGCGACATCACCTTCGAGCACACACTATCTACACACACCGCGACTTATCATTCGAAGCGTTACAACTGGCAAGCATCAAATACATTCTTCAATAAACGACTTCAACACCTTCAAGAACGACTTTCACTACGGAGAAAACCCTTGATGACACCACTCCTCACTTACGAGCAATTGGAGTCTAGTGAGGGGTGGTCCCTCACACATGGCTGATGTACCCTGGGTTGGCTCCTAACGAGGGAACTCCTCAACGGTCAACAGCAGAGACCCAAAATTTTGTATACGGTCTCAATTATGATAGCTCCTACCATGTTCCACCATGTCATGGCTGATGAACCCTGGATTGGCTCCCGATGAGGGGACTCCTCAACGGTCAACAGCAGAGACCCAAAATTTTGTATACGCATTCAATTATGATAGCTCCTACCATGTTCCACCATGTCATGGCTGATGAACCCTGGATTGGCTCCCGATGAGGGGACTCCTCAACAGTCAACAGCAAAGACTCATAATTTTGCATACATGTCATAGGGAAACCTGAAAGGGCCTATCATAATTGAATGCGTATACAAAATTTTGAATCTTTGCTGTTGACCGTTGAGGAGTCCCCTCATTGGGAGACAACCCAGGGTACATCATAGTGATAGTGAAATGCCATGTCATAGTGAAACTTGAAAGGGCCTATCATAATTCAATGCGTGTACAAAATTTTGAGTCTTTGCTGTTGACCGTTAAGGGCCTATCATAATTGAATGCGTATACAAAATTTTGAGTCTCTGCTGTTGACCGTTGAGGACTTCCCTTATCGATAGTCAACTCGGGGTACATCAGCCATGTCATGATGGAATTTGGAAGGAGCTATCATAATTGAATGCGTATACAAAATTTTGGATCTCTACTGTTGACCGTTCAGGAGTCCCCTCATCGGGAGCCAACCCAGGGTACATCATCCATGTCATAGTGAAACTTAGAAGGGGCTATCATAATTAAATGCGTACACAAAATGTTGGGTCTCTGCTGTTTATTTATTTATTTATTTATTTAACAGGGAAAACATACAGCGCTACAAAAAAATATTACAATTACATTATATAGGTACAATATTTCTGGCCGATGACATGCTTTCAACAATAGTTTTAGTTAGTTAAGTCTCCAATACGCACAGTGCATTCTGTGGGGGTTGGGAGGGGAAAAGGAAAGGAAAAGGAAGGAATGAGTGTTAATAGATTTTAAGTAATAATGTGTAGTACAAAAAATAAGAAAAATTTAAGAAAAATTTGAAAAATTTGAAAAGTTAAGAAAAATAAGAAAAAAATACTCCATCATATAAACCTATCATATACGTTAAAGAACAAAGAACGAAAAAACAAATAGTCCCTAAGACATAAGTATCCCCTGAGAAATGTCTATGTCGCATTTTTGATTAATTTTAAGTAGTTATATGCTTTGCTTAAATTTTTTCTCTTTCATGTTAAATAGGTCGATATTCTTGAAATGATTATCGTAAGTTGACATTAAGCGGTACATGATGGAATTCTGGGCATACCTAGTACAGACGCGCGGGACTTCGAAGGTAGGTACGGGGAAAGCGAGCCACGCGTGGTGGAACGTGAAAAGATAGATTATGTGTGAAATACGGGTTGTCCACGTTGTTATGGATAACTTTGTGTAATAATACCATGTCTGCCGTGGTACGGCGGTTCTCCAATGATGTAATATTGAAGTGATTCATCCTCTCCTCGTACGTGTTCAGTCCCAAGCATTGACGGTAGTTTAATTGTCTCATAAATCGTTTTTGGACGCTTTCTATTCTCTCCTTACATACATGATATTGCGGATTCCAGATTGGAGATGCAAACTCTAATACGCTGCGGATGTATGCAAAATAAAGGGTTTTGAATACAGTCGGGTCAGAGAACGACTTAGAGACCCTACTAATGAAGCCCAAGGTTTTAAACGCTTTACTGACAATACCTTTTATGTGTTCGTCAAATGTCAATCGGTGATCGAGTTGAACGCCAAGGTCGCGAATGCTCAGCGCGTTGGGAATCGGATCATGGTTGATAAAATACTGAAAATGCAAATTATTTTTTTTACGGCTAAACGTAATTTGATTGCATTTCAAAGCGTTGAGAGAGAGTCTGTTTCTTTCGCAGTACTCAAACAACCTATTAATGTCGTCCTGAATAAGGTGGCAATCGGTGATGCTTTCAACCTGGGCGTAAATTTTAAGGTCATCAGCGTATAGTATATAGGGCCCATTTTTAAAGCATGATCCAATATCGTGTAAATACGCGTTGAAGAGCAGAGGACCTAGGTGAGAACCCTGCGGGACTCCAGAGGGTATGGATGTGTAGTTGGATCGGAAACCGCCGATGGCTACAGATTGGTGACGTTTATTAACGTATGACGATATCCATCTAAAGAGATCGCCATGAACTCCTAATCTCTTTAATTTGTCCAGAAGTATGGCGTGGTTGACCCGGTCGAATGCTTTTGAAAAATCTGTATATATTGCATCCACTTGTTTCCGATTATCCATAGACTGGATGATAAAGTTGGTGTATTCACCCAAATTTGAAACCACAGAGCGCTGCTTGAGAAAACCATGTTGCTGTGCTGGTAGAAACGTAGCGAGATAGGGGTATAGCTGTGAGTAAACCACTTTCTCAAAGAGCTTACTCAGTACTGAGAGGATTGACACTGGCCTGTAGTTAATAACATAGTTTCTGCAGTCTTTTTTGTGAATCGGTACGATAAGGGCTTCTTTCCACTTCGTGGGAAATATGCCCTGAGAGAGGGACAAGCGAAATAATAACGTAAGAGGGTGTGCTAAATGATGAGCACAGTTCCTCACGAATACTGGCGGTAATGAGTCACTTCCCACACCCTTGTGAATATCTAAGTCTATAATGCATTTATATACGAACTCTTCGGTGATCTCAATAGAGCTCATGCAATCGGTAGCATTATAGTGTTCATATATCGGCGTTATATGCGATGTAAGGGGACCTTGTGATGAGCTGTTTACTTCGTACACGGTTTGAAAATATTGACGAAAGTACTCACAAATTTCGGGCCCGTCGGTTGCAACGCTTTCCCCATATCTCATGCACTGCGGGATGATGTTGCTTTCACGAATTGACTTGACGTATGACCAAAAGTGCGTTGGATCTTGCTTAATGTTACCCTCGGTGTATGCAATAAACCTTGAGAAACACTGTTTTTGCAAAGCTTTGTGCCTTCGCCTCAAGAGTGCAAATGCGTCATAATCGCAAGGATTTCCGTATTTCTTCCACTTTCTATGGTACATAGACTTCTCCTTCAGTACATTGATTAATGCTGGAGAAAACCAACTTGGATGCGACGCTTTGCGGGATGTTTTATGCGGTACATATAACTCAATCACCTCGTTAATAACTCCGTAAAAAATATCGACTGCGTTGTCTATCTCAAAGTTTTCGATTAGCTCGTGCCAATTGACAGTGGACAAATGATTATTGATTTTATAGTAATCTGCCTTATGAAATTGATAAACTAGACGCGGTGGTTCGCGTAATGGTGCTGATAGAGCATTGCAAATTTCAATCTCTAGAGATGGGTGATGGGAGTCTTCCGGTACAAAAGGCTCTACTGCGCGAGTTACGCGCACATCGGTGTTTGATATAACGACATCTAACCAGCGACTCCTTTCGTTGGAAACGCTGTTAAATTGTTCGAGACCGGCGAATGACAAAGAATCGACGAAAGATGCGCTGATCGAATCTAATTTGCCAGTGTGTTGCAAATACAGACTATCAAGCACACTCATCCAGGTGATATTAGGGAGGTTCATATCCCCAAGAATCAGGAATGCGTCATCTGGAAACTGGCTTCTGAGAGAAATACACGACTCCATAAAGGTATCGATTTGATTTTGTTGAGTTGGCCCTCCACCAGGTATATAAACACATGCAATGTGCAGGTCACGTTGAGCGGCGAGATATCGTCCGGGCACCGTGACCCAGAGGCATTCGGGCATGGCTTCCTGGGGCCACCATTCCAGGCGCGCTCGGGGGTGCAAACTCTTGCGTACTGCTATCATTACGCCGCCACCGCGGCTGAAACCGCTAACCTCGGCGTTTCTATCGTACCTGTACAGTTCATAGCGTCTTTGATCTACCAATTCGCCATCTAGTATTCCGCTTGTCAACCAGGTTTCCGAAATCGCTATTACATCATAATCATGCGAGATGACGTTGTGGTACAACATTTCCGTCTTAGTTCTCAGCCCTCTAACATTTGCGTAAAAAAATGTCGTTGAGGAGTCCTCTAGTCAGGAGCCAACGCTGGATGGACGGATTTCAACCACAATCTGCATGCCAAATTTCAGCTCAATCGGATGAAGCGTTTCGGCGCTCACAGAAGTGCGTCCACAAAAGAAAAATGCCCAACACTGCGTGCGGAAAGGTAGTTGGTCCATCATCAGATGCTGGGCATCACACAAGGTTATAGTTTTTGTCAAGAAAAATTAAACGAGCCCAAACATGACAGGTTTATCATGTGCACAAGGTTATAGTTTTTGTCAAGACAAATCAAACGAACCCAATAATGCCTTTTTTAATACTGAGATTCTAAGGAACACTTTGGTGAAGTTTTTACCTAAATTGGTTCAGCTGTTTTTGAGCCAAATCAAAACATACAGAAAGACATACATACATATACTGCCCTCAAGAATTGTATATAGTAGTATAGATAAGCAACTTAACAATCAATCATTCTTACCTTTGGTGGCACCATTGAATTGAACACGATAACATCAATTTTGGCACCCACGACTGATTTCCCACCGACAAGTGCTTAGCTTATTGTTGAAGCGTGCGTCTGTGTGAGTGCGTTCGTTTCGATCGTTTGTACGTAGCTTCCATACTGGTCAGCTCTGTCTACTGTGCTAAAAGGGTACGCTAATAGATACTTTTAACCACACGTGGAAATTTTACAAGCAATACGCTAAAATTTCGAAATTAACATGCAAACTTGTAAACAACCACTCGAACGAGAAGAAAGGATTTTCGACAAACAAACACAGTCGCATGCATTAAGAGGGGCAATAAATCTCACCCCGAGATGCCCCACTTAAAAAAGGTGGAGCCGACCGGCGCCGAACGCTAATGTTTCCGGTCCTCGAAAAAGGTAAACACCTTCGGAAAACAGGTAGGTACACGCATGTGACTCATCCATAAAATTCGGCAACTTAAATATCTAATTACAGATACCAAGAAAATTACCGCTACATATATGTCAAAATGTGTAAAATAATGTTAATTTCTAGTCTAGTTCCGAACAAAATCGGCCCAGAACTTGCTAAGTTACGATAATTTTACCATAAATAGGACATAAGAATACAAAATGATTCTTAAAATATATATAAATAATCATAAGATAATATAGGCTAAAGTTTAAGTTCGTATGTACATCCTAAACTTTACGGAAATGACATGTAAAATTATATTCAAATATCATTGTAATGGACGGCTACCGTTACGCGCTGTCGGGCCCGCCCGGCAGCGGCCGCTCGGGAGAGGGTCGTAATCTCGCCCCACCCCTCGGCCCAGCCTAAAACCCGTATATAAAGGGCGCATAACGCCGAGAAGGTGCTGCTCAATGTTCACAAAATCCGGACATGGACTTCATCCGGACCATTGTTTTGTTTAGAATTGAAAATGTAATTAAATGTAAATGTAACTCTGAACCCCCCCCTTTTAAAACAAAATCGGACTTCTTCCCTCCCCTTTGATTTGCGTTGACAAAAAAAAACCGGATAAATGTAAATGTAGCTTCAAACCATTGCTTAGTTTAGGAAAAATAATGTGTAAATGTAAATGTAAACTCACACCATTGTACTGTGGCCCCACGGGGACGTTTGTTTGTTGCGGCCGTTGGCTGGCGGCGCGGCGTCGAGAGAATTTTAATTTTAATCCTTAGACTCCTCACTCGTCGCTCTTCGATTGGAGCTGGTGTACTTGGTATTGCAGAAAGAAGGAAGAAGGGGAAAAAAAGGGAGAAATAAAAAAAAAAAATAAAAAAAAAAATACTTGTGGCACTCGGGGACTGCCACGGTAAAGCTATTGCATAGCATTTTTAACAACTTATGCAATTATATTTATTTATTTATTTTATTTTTTCTGATATCAGATAACTGCGCTCTATCGGAAAACGTTGAAATTATTCCGAATCATTTGCGGCAGCAAATGATTGGGAATAATTTAAATGTCTTTCGATAGAGCGCCGCGCACGAATGTTTTATTCAATAAAGCAAAAAAACCGAATTATTCGAAAAAAATCGTAGATAAAAAGATAGATAATTAAATTATCTTTAAAATGGTGCAGGTTTCATAATAATACGCCAGATAGTATTTGCGTAGTAGTCGTTTTTGTGTTCGGTTAGACCTAATTTCACAAATTAATTACACTATGTAATAAAAACAAAATCTAAAATATTCAAAGCTAAGAATATTAGGAAAATGTTCTTGTTTAACATATATTTTTTTGAAATCGTAAGCAGTACTCGTTTAGACGTAATTATCAGTTTAAAATCATTAATTTTCGTTAAGAAATTTCTTCATTCGGTCGCCGCGCTGGCCTAGGCCCGCGATAAAAGCTATGCAATAGCTTAAAAAAATAAAAAAAAAGAGATGCCCACTACATCAGTAGTAAACAATAAAGCATGACCGATCTGTGGGCCAGTCACATCTAACGACCCAAATAAGCGCAGAAAGCGTGTTGGGAAATGCCACTGGGTCCGCACAGAACGTGCGCACCACAGAAGGTAGATATTTAAGACGGAGAATTTCAGAATTCATCGAGCTTCTGACAGAGCAGATTACCAGCCTCTAATTAGGGAGAAAAGTGCTTCAATCGTTGGACAAATTTAATTAAGACTATTATTTTGTGAATTTTATCTTTCTTGTGATTTTTTCTTGTAATTTTCTTGTGTATTTGTGTAAACATATGTCCAACGAGTTGAGTGCATCGATGAAATTCTCGGTTATTCTCACAGAAGAATATCCTAAAAACACTGTATAAGACCCGATTTATTACGAGTCTGATAGAACTTTTCCTAAAAATAAGTGTAAATTCATAGTAAAATTAGTTACATTTAAAGTGGAAATAAATCATCTAATTAGCACAAAAGCTTTTTATATAATCGTCGACGAGTAATTATTTTTTATCATCCGAAAAAACCTCGAGAGCGTATCCTAGGAAATACTACCTACATTCGGATTTAACGAGACCCGAGCTAACGTCTGAACGACCGCCCTTTTGAAGCACCGATTGGTATGACTTCCACCCGACTGCCCACCAGCACCGATTGGAACCTCCTCCACCCGACTGTTCACCGAAGAGGATCACGACGACGCCGCCCGACGTCACCGCCGGCCTTACAACCCAGTGGGTTCGATTCGCCTGTAGGCCATTAACACCGCGACTGGAATATATTATGTGTAGTGACAGACGCGGTGAGTTCGGCAATTGACGCTGAATAACTTAACATTGTTGGTCCGTACGAGCCCGAAAAACTCCACAGTGTTGAACCAGCGAGACGATTGAAATATAAGACTACATCGTTGATCTTATGAGCCGGATATCATTATATCGTTGATCCTTAGGATTGGATAACACTACATCATTGATCCTTAGGAGCCGGATAACACTATAGTAGGTACGACTCTCGCGTCTCAGGACACTCAGCTGGTGGATCGGTTTCTCCTGGTGATTGCCTCCCGGCGCTACTGGGCGGTTTGTGCACCTGTCAGCGACGCCAATCGGTTGTGCACTCTGAATAATTGCTGAAGGAGTCTGGGGACTATAGAAATACACTGTTTCCTAAGCAGCGGGGGTGGATGTTTCACCTGATGTCATGCCACTCTTGAAATGACCTTGGACTACTCGATCCTGTGTGGCACTACGGGCAAAGAACGCCCAGGTCCGCGATAAATTCAAACCGAATCACCGCGGAACATACGGCATGTAGAGGTCGCGCAAGTGACTTCGGACCCGTGACCAGTCGATAGCTTTGAGGTATCCTGATGGTTAATTCCAGACGGAGCGATCCTTCCAAAACTGGTAGTCAGGGTGGAGGATGCACACTGAATACTTTTCCCGATGCCTCGCCGTAATGCGTTGGACCCTGACGGGCATTTTGGCATAGCTAGAGAGTAGATTTGTATTGTCTCTAAGTCTTCTACGCTCATCCCACGGCTGAAAGATTGATCACATATCGTTACACCAGCCTATGGTGACGGGTTCGCCTGTTGTAGTCGTCACCGCCCTACTGTTGAGTTAAGATACGGTACGTTTGTATCGTCCCTAACTTTCCTAACCTCACCCCACGGGATAATTGCTATTAAAAATTGCTGGGGTAACGGGTTGTAATGTTTAGGGTTCCTGCATATACAAAAGAGCCTATCGACCTTAGTACGATATACTGTAATATATTCACGCCAAAGTATCGCCGGCGACATACGTCGAATAATTTACATCCCTATAAAAGCGGACATCGATCACTCGATCGAAGGGGAGAGAAATTTTTTGACTTGTCTAAATTCACTTCAAAGGAGAGATTCGCGCTCGTCCTTAGGACGATACCTATATGAATTACTATGATCGTAATGTTACTCGGGACTTCTCGAGACGCAAGAAGGTAAGACGCGCGTTCCGGGAACTTGTTTCCAGGCTCATCGAGTCACTTTCTCTCTTCAAGGGAGAGCACGGACCACTGCATGGTTCTCCCATTGTAGTCGAAGTGTCATGTTTAGAATAACGGTATAAAGTACGTCAACAAGTATTTTTCGATTTTTCTCTACTGTCACGACACTTTGCCCTGGTTCAACGATTCAATCCGGCAATATTATGTTGAAGCCCGAAATAGCCGAAAATCCATATCCCGTAGGTTTAATTAACCTACAGCATACTTTGCGGCAATGGATTTAACAATATTCTACATTATTCAGATGCATGCCATCCACACAATAGCGCGTGTGTCGCTTGATACACTTTCAACGCCTCTGTTTGGAGATCTCTGCATATCGACGCTGTCGTCTATTTATATAATGAAAGTGACACTCTACGTTGGCAGAAATCTAGCCGATTTTAAGGTGAACAGTGTGCCTCGCTATTATCCAGCAGTCTACAACAAACACTGCAAACATATTCGACATGCGAAACTTGACGTGTTTAATGTCCGTTTTGAGAAATATTTCACAGATAAAGCGTTTTACTCACTGGATGCTTAGTACTGGAGTGAATACTAAAATGCTGGATAATTAAAGTGGTAATGATATTCATTGTAATACGTAAATTATCTTTTTGCCTTTTTCTTGTATTTGGAGTATAAAGACTCCAAATTATTCGATGTGAGGTGGTGGTGTTAATTTACGAGTTATCTCCGTAATTGAAGGCGGTTCTGATGAAGCAGAAGATATTTATTGATTGAATCGATTGAATATTGCCAGTTATAACGCTTGGCGAATTAACGAGTGCCCGGATTACTTTATCGAGACGCGAGGGTTGCGCGACGGCGGTTACATAGGAATGTGGATGAGGATTGTATGTGTGCTCCTAGTATCTTGTACTGGGCACGGCTCGAGTCTGTGGGATTACAGACTGATGCTTCGAGACTATCTTTGGGGGCTAACGGGCCCATGATGGGTTGGCCACGATGACCCATGTGTACAGGGTCGGTCACACTCACGGGTCAACACCCATCCGACGGCCTCCTCGCATGGGGTGCGAGGCCTGGGTAGGACACTGGGTCAACCAGTCTCCCCTGGGAATCAAACCTCTGGCGCCCCTGGACGGTCTGCGCACCGTGCGGGGTTTGCTCCAATCGGTTGTGCTCTCCGACTAACAGTCGGGGGAGTCTGGGAACTGTATTGTTTCCTATAGAGCGGGGGTGGTTGCGTACCTTATGGCGACTGCTCTGGAATTGACCATTGGCCATCCGATCCCGGGTAAGAGGCGGGCAAAGGACGCCTTGGTCCGCGAAGATTCGGTGCACTCCGTTTCACCGCTTCATAAGGGAGAGGACCGCGCAAGCGACCTCGAACTCGGAACCAATCGAGAGACCGGAGAAATCTGGTCACAATTGGAAGTGAGGGCGCGAGTTCTCGAGCCCGCCGGGTTTACTCCTGGCTTACTCGCGGTAAGGCGTTGGACTCTCACGGGTTGTGACGTAGCTGGACGTAGAATGTACTGTCCAAAGTCTCTACGTTCACTGCAGGGCGATAGAACGACTAATCGTTAAAACGTCCTGTGGTGACGGGCTCGCCCGTTGTAGTTGACACCGCAAGATGATGCTTCGAGACTCAGGGAAAATGAGGAAAGGAAACCAAGGAGCCGGATCCGTTGAGCGACCTCGTAAGAGGGGTACCGGATATGCCGTCGCAACCTTGGGGGAAGGGACTGATAATTTGGTTGCTTTTTGGCCGGTTTATATAGGCCGTGCAATGATGCAATTTGAAATATTCTGAGTAAAAGTATTGTTTCATCGTGCTGATTCATAGCTGCACGAGTCAAAATAATAGCTGAATTGTGTCAGTGGATTTCACTGGAAATCGATGCATTTGTTGATCGTGTATAGTGGACTTAAGGTCCATTACAGTCTTTTACTTTACATTTCTTGTGTTTATTTTTTTTTATTATTTTGATTTCTTTGTGTTGTCTAATATTTTCTAACGATTCAGTTATGATGGGAAAAATGTTTGTTATACTCTAAATATGACTTGTATCGTATACGATAATGTTAATAATATGAATCTGAACCTGAACCTATATAATATCGTGGTTCAAGGAACCGCTGATCATCAGTTGTTATCGAAAATTGATAAGCTGAGGATAGATGACATTATCAGATCTAGCCAAGAATAGCAGTTTCCACTGATAATCGCTTGCCACGAAAACTTCTTTGGCGAGACTGTTCAACAGAATGAAGAATTCAGCGATCGGCACCGAAGAAAACCTGGCTAAATAACATCAAAGACGACCTAAGAATCAACGATTATCGGCTATTGATGCTCGAGACGTGGCAGAAAATCGTCAATAATGGAAGCGAATCGTGAATGGAGTACGAGATTCAGCGGCACTGTCAGCAAGGGTGACCCCCTCTCCAATCGCCGGCTACGGAATAAATAATAATATTAATATAATAATTAAAATAGCTATTTTCCAATATGATGTAGTATTTTCTTAAATACGGAGGAATTTATAAAAAAACTGTGTCGCTTATGTCAAAGATTATCCGACCAAAATTTCACAAATCGGTTTCGGCCTATCCACAAATCTGTGTACCGTATTTAAGTCTCTAAGCCCAATATTTCGAGATTGAAGTATGATTATTGCGCTAGCACGCCCCCTGGTGGACCGATTTCAACCACAACATTTTCAACTCTTGACATGATCAAATGATGCCTGCATGCCGAATTTCAGCACAATCGGATGACGCGTTTGGACGCTATCATGGATATATACACACACACACACACACAAACACAGACACACAGACAGACTTTAGTCTGGAAATTGCCTTGGTCGTCTCGCGGGAGGTCAAAATGGATATTTCCGTCACCTCAAAAAAAAATTGCGCGGTCATAATACTTTTCTTAACCGTTGTTCCGCCGGGAAAGTAAAAGTTGTAATTTGTGTATTTTATATTTACGAGTAGATATCGGGATGTGTGTAATAATTAATCCAAATCTCAAATGGTCGAACGTGATTGTTTGATATATTTATATGTTTTTATAGCAAATAAAAGTTTTTCAATGAAACGTTGGACTTTAAAAAAAATATTTCCCGGTTAGTTACTGTATAATTTACAGATAATCCGAGAATTAAAGAAATCGAAAAACGAAGATGTCCTTGAACTGTTATGCAATGTATAAATATTTAAATATATATGCATAACGAGTACGAGTTTCTAATGCCAAATTTATTTAAGTACCTATAAATTTATCGAGATACATTATATAAACGAGAGATTCGTGCTTCACGGCCTTATTGTGTGTTTTAAGCTGCGCGTAGTTTAGTTTTTCCTGTTAAGTTTTGGCAATTGTAAATTTATAAATAGTAAAGGAAACGAAAAAGAAATGTTCAAGGAAAAAATAATACTCATCTTTGCTATAGCGCTTGTCACGTGGAGGTTTTTACTTTTTAAATATTTTTAGTTATTACGAATGTAAAACTAAAACTATTACTAAACTATTACGAATATAAAACTTCATTGCAGTTCTAGGACTATTGGTGTTCAGTCTCTCGAGTGTCAGAATGTACAAAGAATTGATGGTACATACTATACTCAGCAGATAGTCGCCGAAGGTACTGGTGTAATTGATCACATAGCAGTGAATTGGATAAACGGATACATTTTCTTTATAACTGCTACTCAAAACCCGGAGGTGAACATTATTAAAGATGGAAACATTGTTCAAAAAATATCAGGTAAAATGTACAGAACCATTTCGGTTCTTTAAAAATGTCTATTTTCTCAAAAATATTAGACATATATATATATATATATATATATATATATATATATATATATATATATATATATATATATATATATATATATATATATATATATATATATATATATATATATATATATATATATATATATATATATATATATATATATATATATATATATATATATATATATATATATATATATATATATATATATATATATATATATATATATATATATATATATATATATATATATATATATATATATATATATATATATATATATATATATATATATATATATATATATATATATATATATATATATATATATATACCTATATATATATATATATATATATATATATAATAAGGTTTGTAAAGAAATCCGTTTATAGGATGATATTTTTATTTAAAATAAAATTAGTAAAAGCTACTTAAAAAGTAGCGAAGGAAATCCCAGCTTGTATTGGGAAATGCTTATGTTTGAATGAGATATACTTACGGATGTGCACGACTTTCGACGGTGCAATGTAAGTTTAAAGGTCGGCCGCATACGTGCCGTATGCGGTCTACCCGGGTATTATAAATTAAATTTGGAATATAATATGAACGCTAGATATTTGAGTTCAAAATAGCCAGTATTAAGAATCGGAAGAATTTTATAGGTAGGGACCTAATCATTGCATTGATTAAAAATTTTACCGTTTTCGTTAGAAATCATTAAACGTCATTTTTTTCTTTTTCTGGGTGTTGATATTATATATAGGCTTTGGGTATTTATATTCTATTATTTTCAGGTGTCAGTAATCCAGTTGGTATAACAATCAACCAATACGATGGTTCAGTATATATAATAGGGCCTGACGCAATATATAAATATGATGACTTTACAAATAGCGCAAAGCTATTCGTGAAGAAGAAGATCACTGGAATGGAGGTATCCGATCAAGGCGAAACCCTCTTATACACGAACAACTGTGATTACGGTATCGTAAAATTAAGTCCCACAACTGGTGATGTAACGGGGAAAATAGTAGAGCTAAAAGGAAAAGAAATATCGGCTTTTGGAGTCGACAGAACAAATAACATTTTCTTCCTTGATGACCAGTGGTCAATTTTAGACACAGACACAAAGAACATTCACACAATAGATGGCGCTTCCAGCCCGGATAAGCATATCCTGATCAGTAAAAACAACGACGCTTGGTTCTTCACACCACGCGGAAACCTATTCAAAATCGACAGATCGAACCACAGATCTTTCCAAATTATGAATGTAGAAATGGAGCGCTATCCTGGATTAACCCTAGATGGAGACGACAGCATACTCTTTGGCTACAAAGGTTCTCTAGCGAAATTGCAGAAATTGACAAATGACATTAGTCGCTGCAGTCTGAATTTGGTCGCACCCAAATGCCAAATAGACAAAGTTGATTACTGTTGATTATGTTTTTAATAAAATGAATCAATAAATGGAGAATAAACTAAATATAAGAGGTTTTATTATTTTCTCACCCCTTTACCATAAAGTTCCCTATTACCTTAATTCGTTATATTTTAGGGGGGTGATGGATCCGTGCAGCTTGGGTGGATTTGGCCAAACTCTCTGTCATCTGGCTTGCCGTACATTTAAACTACCATCTGCAACCCTCCTCGTAGAGGGACTTAACCGGACAGGTCCGATGTGAGCTTGTGCCACGGCTGTAATACTGCTGCAGTCGGAGGCGGTTGGAATAAAAAAAATCGCGGTTTCGAGGGAATACCCCAGGCAGAACTGGGCGGTACACGTGCCAGGTTATGTCAGGAGGCTATTGCCAGGAGGGACGGAGATGTATGTTTCCTACAGACGGGACGGAGATGTACAGCATGGGATAGTTGTCGACGTGACGCCTTCTATCCATGAATTGATCCGTAGGCCACTTGAACCCGAGTGACCATGACGGGCTAAGGACGCTTCGGTCCACGATACATTCAAACTGAATAACAGCTTACGCCAAGCAAAAAGCCCGCGCAAGTGGCCTCGGACCCATGACCAGACTGCACTTAGAACAATATTAAATTGATTCTTACGTTTCTATTTTTGTTATTACGGAATTATATCACTATGAGGAATCCTTAAAAGCCCACAAGTTAATGTCATTGGAGAGCCGAAGAGTCTTGATCGATGCCGTATTCTTGCATGGGTTGGGAAATAATTCCATCGATGCGACCGCGATTTTGGAGCGCATTGAATTTTATGTTCCTCCCCGCCCTGTTCGATCGCATCGACTATTTCATCTCCCTGTGGCGAAAACCAACGCATCTCAAAATGCATTTCTATACAGAGCGTGTCATAGATATAATACAGACTTTTTGAGTGTGGACATATTACACACAACAAAAACCTCTTATAAGAACTCAATAAAAAAAATCTAGACTCCACCTAGATGATCACAAAACATTTATATATATATATATATATATATATATATATATATATATATATATATATATATATATATATATATATATATATATATATATATATATATATATATATATATATATATAAATATATATATATATATATATATATATATATATATATATATATATATATATATATATATATATATATATATATATATATATATATATATATATATATATATATATATATATATATGTATATATATATATATATATATATATATATATATATATATATATATATATATATATATATATATATATATATATATATATATATATATATATATATATTTATATATATATATATATATATATATATATATATATATATATATATATATATATATATATATATATATATATATATATATATATATATAAATATATATATATATATATATATATATATATATATATATATATATATATATATATATATATATATATATATATATTATATATATATATATATATATATATATATATATATATATATATATATATATATATATATATATATATATATATATATATATATATATATATATATATATATATATATATATATATATATATATATATATATATATATATATATATATATATATATATATATATATATATATATTATATATATATATATATATATATATATATATATATATATATATATATATATATGTATATATATATATATATATATATATATATATATATATATATATATATATATATATATATATATATATATATATATATATATATATATATATATATATATATATATATATATATATATATATATATATATATATATATATATATATATATATATATATATATATATATATATATATATATATATATATATATATATATATATATATATATATATATATATATATATATATATATATATATATATATATATATATATATATATATATATATATATATATATATATATATATATATATATATATATATATATATATATATATATATATATATATATATATATATATATATATATATATATATATATATATATATATATATATATATATATATATATATATATATATATATATATATATATATATATATATATATATATATATATATATATATATATATATATATATATATATATATATATATATATATATATATATATATATATATATATATATATATATATATATATATATATATATATATATTCTATTTGACTTCCAATTAAGATATTCATCTGCGACTAGGCCAATAAATGTCTTACTATTTCTTGGCCTTGAATCAGGGTTGATAATTATTGAAAAACTTAGCATGCTAAATTTGACTTTGGTCCATGTGTATGCTATTTTTTCAACAATAGGCCCCAATCGTTTGTGTGGACCCTTATACCAACATTAATTAGAATATGTTTTAATTGCTTATGGGATACGCTGTCAAACGCTTTAGAAACATCTAAGGAAACAGCAATTGATGGTGTTTGGCGGTCAATGCCGTCTAATATGTCTGTAACTGGGGTGTAATTCTTGACAAGTGTATTATGCTAAATTTGTCTATGGTCCATTTGATTTACATTACCATAGACAAATATAGCATGCTAAATTTACAAGAATAGATCTTCAGAGGGTGATTCTTTAAGAAAATTCATTCTAATTTTCCGAGAGTCCTTTTGATTCACATGGGCCACAGACATATTAAGCATGACATATTTTTTAAGAATAGGCCCCAGGTCGAAATTGCATGGATCGTTGATTTACCCTTTCGGAAACCATTTTGTTTTCATGGAGAATATTGTTTGAGTGTAGAGTATAAGAAGGCGATTTGCAATTGTCTTTTATAATATTTTTAATATTTCTTAGTATAGGTACTTAATATGTTAAAATTTATTATTTCATTATGACACAACGGTTATAAAGTATCTTGTGAAAATACTGAGAGAAATTACGTTTAGTGAATTGTTCTTGTTCTTCGCTTTGAACTCTCGAGAATCAATAGCTCAAAACGAACACATTCCAAAATACGCGCATCGGCTGTCAAATCAATGTCAATTGTCAAAACAACAAACTAACCTATAAATTGCAAAAAGAATAACGCTATTATTTATCGTTTCCAAAAATGGTTTGTGAAAAGTGTCAGAAGAAGCTTGGAAAGGTGATAACTCCAGATCCTTGGAAATCTGGGGCTAGAAATACGATAGAATCTGGCGGGAGGCGAGTCGGCGAAAACAAAGCTCTAACCGCGTCAAAAGCTCGATTTAACCCATACAGCTCAAAATTCGCAGAGTGCAGGTATTTTTTCACGTAAAATAGGGATAGTTTACAAGAAATTAAAGCAAAAAGAGAGTGGGCATTTTGGGCCCACTTTTGCAATATCTGTAAATCACCAATGTAAAGATATAGAACATTTATATAGAACATGCTATAACGACTGATCTCAATTATGAGCCGTTTCTGAGTTATATCCTATTAAATATGGCGAATTACCTATATCCCCTAGGGCACCTAACACATCCAGGCATTGTATTTTTAATAACTAATTAAACGAAAACCGTCAGAGAATACCCGAAACGATAAAGTACATACGCTGTTTGAATTCAATCTATATATTCCTAAGAATTAACGAGTTTGCCAGCGGTATATGGAGGGGAAATAAAGGGTTATGTTGCTTGAACTCTGTAACGTGTCTCATGATTTCATTTCCTCTGTTTCCTGACATATGTAACATGCTAAGGTCAGCTGTTCAACATGGTTTACCCAATGACCGTACATCATAATATACTATCTTTTATGGATCTTCACTGCAAATAATATATTTTAAATAAATAATTTGCATGGGGGTTTTCATGTCATTAGCCATATTTAATAACATTCCGATCTTCAAAACTCTGAAACGGCTCATAATTGAGGTAAGTTATAGTAGTCATAAATATTCTAGTTAAATAGATCTTTCCAATAGTAAATACTTCATTGTTATTGGAGCGGTGGGCCTATTCATTTATGCGCCCATTCATTTTTGCTATTGTCCCTTAGGAGACAACTCAAGGCAAACACTTTTGAGTTGTCAACTACTACGGGCTTACCCTCCACCCCAGGAAGTTATAATGATAATAATGATATTAAAACGACGATGCCTAAAAACGACTCCGCCGGTGTATAGCTGCTGAAGGGAACTTAAATTATTTTATTTGTTGTGTGGAGCCTTTCTTAGGTCCTTTTGAGCCTTGTAACACTGCGACCATTGCTGATCTATTGTGTGCGCCACCTACTATAGTTCTGCGCTTAGCCTCGTGTCATTTAAGAACCTTAACAGGCTTTTGGCGCCAGAATGTTTTACCTCCTCAGGTTGGAGGTAATGCCCTCCCAAGTGGGTGTATCTTTTACGCATCAGCGGGCCGCACTCGCACATGAGATGCAGGGGATTTTCCTCAGCCCCTTGGCAGAACCTGCACATTTTCGTGTCCCGGAGCTTGAGGTTGTACATGTGTTTGTTCAGGCCACAATGCCCCGTGAGCGCCTTCACCAGTATGCGTAGATTGACCCATTTAGCGATAATGCCTCAAGTGCAGTCTTACGGTCGTAAGCCTTAATTAGGGCTTTGAAATTATTCAACCCTGGCGTGTTGTTCCAGTGGTTGACGGATTGTTTTAGAACATATGTTTTTGAGCGTTAGGTTTGCAAGGCTTTTTGTTACGCCACAGCAAGATTCAGGGCCGTATAACGTTCCTTTTGTTCCCGTCTTAGCAAGTTCGTCGGCTTTTTCATTTCCCTCGATTCCTGCATGGCCGGGAACCCATCTTAGAACTACCCTGTTCTTTTCGCCCAGGGAATTCAGTAGTGATACACAGTTTTGCACCAGCTTTGAATTAATGGTATAACTAATTTGTAGGCGACAATGTTATTGTTTGAAACAAATGAAAACTTTGGTAGATAAAAAATCAGTGTCATTACTTATCTCACACACCTCGTAACTTAGCCGTACTGTTATGAGAATGTGTGCATCTTGAAACGAGTTTTCCGGTGAAAACGAGTTGTCCGGGTATGGAATCACTTTAGCACTCCATCATAACTGTGGTATAATTTTCGGGAAACATATTTTTTTATTACCTTTTAAAAAAAAAAACAAATACCATTCTGTAAAAAGTCGTTTTAACATTTCTCTTTTTGTTACATTGTAGCGCGAGTGTGACAGTCGTCAGTCAGCCCCATGATTGCAGTATGGGATATTTTTTTTTTTAACCCTTCGGCTACGTAACGACCAAATTTGGTTGCACATCAGAACACCGTTGACTACGTAACGACCAATATTGGCGTCTTGCTCCCGGAGCGCACAGTAATATTATTTTCTAATTCGAACGCATCCTAAAATCCATCCATACAAAGATATCTCATTATTACCATAGATACACATAGACAGCCGCTAGAATAATTTCGCGCGTCATTCCGCGGATATTTCTAGTAAACTTCCATTATCAAACATCATCATTTTTTTTTTCCAGAAATCATCAAAATTTTTATTGGTTTTTATCAGCTAATATCAAAATATTTTTGTATGTAAATAAGCAAAACGAAATATTACCTTTGATAGAGAATCTAATAAAGATCACGATAGTATTTACAATTTCTAAATAGGATTCCACATTTTTCCGTAAGTCAAGTAAAAGTTAAACATGTCGAGTTTTTTTCACTTTTTCGACTTTCTCATATTTATTCATAATTATCTATATATTTTACAAAATGAGATTTCAATATTCTATATACTAAATTTCAATGCAATCATTGCACAGTTATTCTTTTTATGATTGCTATAGTAGTTCCATAGTTATAGTACTTTTTGTCGAGCGCGGCGATATTGCAAGAAATTATTATTATTATTATTATTATTTATTCTGGACAGGCAGCTCTGCTGATACGTCCAGATCAGATCTTGTAAAGCTAAACAATATTAACAATATAATATAAACAATATTAACAAGTTTTTAGGTACAAATCGAGTCATTTTTTAAATTGATTGACAGAGATTGCACTAATCACTTCAAATGGTAGTTTATTCCACATGTCCACCACTCTATTTGGCAAAACGTTCTTAAGAGGATTAGATTTAAATTTTGTACGGTTGAGTTTTTTGTTGTGACCTCGAAGATTTGTATTGACGTTGAATTTGTAAATATTATTCAGTCCAGGTACATCGTAATAATGTGTTAGAATTTTATATGTCTCAATCAGGTCCCCTCTTTGTCTTCTTTGTTTGAGTGTAGTAATTCCAAGTAATTTCAAGTGATCTTCATAATTCCTATTTTTCAGGCCCACTGGCATTTTGGTTTGCAATTCCAATAAATTGACGCGGACTGCCATGAAATTATGCCACTACTCGAAGGGTTAAGATACACTCGTATTGAAACAAACTTAATACAATAATGCCATATTGTCCCTCGAAAACGTTTTTAAAAAAACTATTTTTCAAGTATGGCACCACTTTTGCACTCCACAGAAGTATGGCAACTCATTGTATTACATAGTAACAGACTCATTGTATTACAAACTTTCTACGATTCAAGTTCCATACTGTAATAAATCGTTTTATATTATTAAATAAATGTTCTTTTTGCGGTATGGCAGATATTTGGAACCATTGAAACGGTATAGCATAGTGATTTTCGTGAAACTTTATCTAAAAATAATAATTAAAAAAAAAAAAAAATGTAACAAATTTAAAACAAAATATTAAAAAAATACTTTTTTAAATTGGTATAGTGGGCCATAAGTAGTAGTAGTAGTATATGTAGTAGCAGCCCTTGATGTAGTAGTATATGTAGTAGCTCACCTGGATCTATAAGATCTTTTGTAACTATCTACTTTGTAGTTGGATCAGTAGTCTGCTAGTAGCCCGGTACTGCTTATCAGTCCATGCAGGTCACTGACCTTCAAGTTGGGCAGATCGCTGGGTTCGAGAAAGGCTCGTCCCATTAACCCCTCGCGTACCAGACGGCCCGAAACGTCCAGAATTGATATTTACCGTCGAACCCCAGACGGCCCGAAATGGCCAGGCGAGGCCGACCGCTAATTATGTTAGTACAACTTTGACTAATAATTATGAATAATCTTTATTGCTTTACATAACGACGTTACAAATATCTAATAGCAAATTTCAATAGGAACATAAAACAGGTCTTTTTTAGACGATCGGTGTGACAGTTTCGGAGTAATAGTTTTTTTTCTGAAACGCCATCTTTTTTTTGAGACTCGCGAATTTCTTACGGGCCGTAAGGCACACATTAAAATTCAAACCGCGGGCCGCGAGGGGTTAAACTGTCTTTTTGCGGCGAGGCCTGGGCAGCGACCAACGATGTGTATGCTGTCTTCAGGTTCTTCGCCACATATTCGGCAGTCTTTGCTCTCGGTCAAGCCACAGTATACCACCCAGTAGCTTTACTCTCGAGCTACAAGGCAATGCGGGAAGAGGATGCGAGGCATGTGGGCAGAGGGGTTCGTGACGACGAACGTGAACGGTACGCATTACGGGCAGGTAATGGCTGCCGACCTTTTCAAGCGTTTGGATATCTGCCTAGGCCGAGTAGCAAAACATCTGGCAACCATATCCGAGCCCTTACGACTCGAAACGTATTCGCTTTGATTTCAATTTTGTTCTAAGAGAAGCTACTGTCTGGTATATTATGGTCAAGCCAAGGTTGAATAGATCTGCTCTAAGGGTTGTGTGTCCGGTGCGGAGACCGATACTGGTTCTAAGGATTTTCTTGCTTATGTCAAGTACGGCCTTGGTTTTCTTTGGAAGTGGTTGCTCCATCATGGCTTTTGCCTGGCGGCATCCTTGGCTCTGTTTCCAGGATACCCAATGTTCCTGCTCCAAGCAGTCCCTGATGATGTGTGGCCATAAGCTCCACCATAAAAGTTTGGCATTTGGCTAGGGCAGATTCATTATTTATCATCAAATGAAAAGTTTAATTAATTACCTAATTAGACTCCCGAATGGTCGCCATACTTGTAACAAATGACTTGGATTTTTTTACCGGTCTATAATATTTACATATCGCCGTCAGGTCAACCTCCTTCCCGAAGAGTCCTTGACTCATTCCATAAGTCCTTGACTACTTGTTGGAAAAGTTTTGAGTTGACGCAACTGTTTTTTTTTTTCAGAATTTGCCGTACAAAAGTTCACCAAGTGGGTTCACACTATTGCCAAGCATGCGCATATAAGAAAGGCATATGCGCTATGTGCGGAAAGAAGCTCCTGGACACCAAAAACTATCGACAAAGCTCTACATAGCATATCTATAACTTTAAGAAACTTTACTATTCCATTGACATTAAACTTCGTTGTCATCTTCTCCCAGGATCTTTTAAAACGGTCCGAATAGAGAATACCTTAAGGCAGAGGATTTCAACCTTTTTTTTACTGCCACATTTTCTTTCCTAAAATTTCACAGAACACTATGTGTGCGCTTACAGTCAACCTTGTAATCACGTGATGTTTATTAGCAACTTTTAACCCCTCTCCCCCCTGGTGATACGTGGTGAGGTTTTAGACTGACCCCCCCCCCCCACTACTTAAAATCATGTGTATTTTTTTGTACAAAGTATTTTTTTTTAAATATGGAATATTAACTTTAAATACAGGTTTAATCTAATTTAAATCTGGAAAATTAAGCACCGTGATAAAAATGTCCAGACAGACATTAAAGTTGCAGGTTATTTCTGACTGGCATAAAAATAATAAAGGAAAGGTCAAGGTTCCGGCGAGTCAAGGTTACGCACCGTTTATCGGTTTAGAAATCGCGCATTCAACAAAAAATAAATACATGTGATATCTCACTACACCCCCTTGTAATATTTCGTGATTTTTTCCGAACCCCTCACCCCTTTCGAGCCTCATGTGATTAATGGACGATCCCCAAGGGCACATCAAGCTTTATAGTTACAAAACAGTATCATCAGAACTGCATAGAATACCTCAATGCAAATAAATGTTAATTTGCTTTTGACTGTACATTGTTTAAAATGAAAGATGATTAATTGTTTATTACTTTATTTGTAACGTATAGTAAACTCAGTGTGAGATTTGGGCCTGGCGCAGTGTACAGAAATAGGAGGGGGTACTCAAAAGTAATGGGATTTTTTTTTAAACTAATTGTAATAACTTAATAATAAAATCCAAGTTAGTCTCCTACAAAGTACTCTATTTAAAGCAACACACTTTATATTATGATATATGTGTTTCAATTGGTTAAAACATCTCTGGAACTTCTCAATTGAGATCTCCTTTAGCGCCGCCTGCGAAGTTCCTTTCACCTCCTCCACTTCTTCAAATCTCTTCCCTTTGAGGTCCTAATCATTCTAGGGAACAGAAAGAAGTCAGAGGGAGCCAGTTCGGGTGAGTAGGGTGAAGGACAGTCCATCTCTAAGAAGCCAAATATCGACGAATGCTCAAAGCTATGTCGGGCACTCTTGGAATAAACTATGCTGCAACGCATCTCATCCCCAAATCGTCACTCAAAATCCGTTGACAGGCACTCCAAAAGATACCTGTAACTTCTGAAGGTTCCGTAATAGTAAATCTGGGGTGTTCATTAATTTTTTCCTGATTTTTTCAACGTTTTCCGGGATGTACGAGGCCGGTCCGATAAGTACTTAGCCTACGAAAGAAAAACGAACATTTTGGAAAAGTAGCGATTTATTTTTTCATATAATCTCCTTTTAGTTCGATACACTTGACCCACCGATGCTCCAACTTCTTTAACCCGTCTGAAAAATACATTTTCTCGAGGTCTCCAAAGTAGGCCTCTGTGGCGGCGATGACCTCCTCATTCGACTCAAATTACTGCCCGGCGAGTGACTTTTTCAAGTTTGGGAACAAAAAGAAGCCGCACAGGGCCAAATCTGGAGAATACGATGGATGGGGCAGCAGTTCGTATCCTAATTCAACCAATTTCACCGTGGCGAGGGCGGAGGTGTGAGCCGGTGCGTTGTCATGGTGAAAGAGCACTTTTTAACACGCTTTTATTAGGTCGACCTGTATGTAACTATGTAATGGAATCTAAGGTAACTAATTTAACCATCTTCCAAGGATCGTAGCGTCATGAAAATTGGTAGCTGTATGTAGTTCTGATGACAATACAATTATATGGTACTGTCGAACTGATCTGATGATGGAGTCGGAAGATATTTTCAAATTTCAAATTATTTATTGAGTTCAAATTATGAGTACATTCAATATACAAAAGTCTTAACCTAACTAGGCTGCCGCCTATTCCAAGGTAGACAATTTATTTTAATTATCCTAAGAAATCTATTATATTATATTTATATAAATAAACAAAATCATACTTAATGTAACAGAAATATCTTAATTACCTAATAAAAATTTGTAAGAAAATGTCATGAAAATTGTCAATATTATTTTATTTTAAAACATGATAAAAATTAATATATATTTATATATGTATTAATAAGTATTATTATGTATATACAAAATAAATTCACAAAAATTAAAATAAAATTACATTTAGAAATCATTAATTTATATTACTACATAATATACTATTACGTTTTTATTATAAAGATTCAATTATTTAATAAGGTGTTCAATATCTGCATTTGTACAATTTAAGAGGTAGGCACTCAAACTAATGATGTGAATAATATGAACTGGAACTTCATGATGGAACATCGTATCATAGCTGTGTTTGGACTTGTTAGAAAAGTCTTGAAATGAACTTTGACCAGGATTAGGTTTTAAGGTCTGATAATGTGGTTTTTACGTGCATTTAAAAAAAGCGTGTTTTTAGTGCTTTTTTTTAAACTATTTATTTATTTCTTTTCTAAATGGGGACATTTTCTCTGCAATTCGGCGTCGAATCGGTCCTCGAATCGGCATAGTACAGCCCTGTGACCGTTTTGACCTTCTCCAGGTAGTCGATGTAGATCACACCTTGTAAATCCCAGAAAACGGTGGCCATCACCTTTCCGGCCGATAGGACAGTCTTCGCCTTCTTCGGAGCACGTTCGCTGAGTGAAATCCAATGTTTCGACTGTTCCTTGGTCTCTGGTGTGTACCAGTGGATCCATGTTTCGTCGACGGTCACGAAAAAACGCAGAAACCCCTTCAGATCGCGCTTAAACAGTGTCAAACACTGCTCTAAAGTGGTTTCACGGTTGCGCTCGTTATCCGGTGTGAAAGCTGTCGGCACCCATCGCGCCGACAGCTTTCTCATGCCAGGATATGACCCACGCGGTCTTTTGAGATGCCTAGTGTCTCAGCTATCTCGCGCACCTTCAATCGGCGGTCTGCCAATACGAGATCGTGGATTTTTGTCAGGTTATCCTCCGTGGTAGCCGTTTTCGGGGCACCTGGGCATGGCTCATCAAAAACCGACGTGCGACCACTTTGAAACTTGTTAACCCTTCAGGCCTCGGCCCCTCAGCCGATTGACAAGTTGATGTCCCAAAAAATTTTAGTAAAAATTAGTAAAAAAATTGAATTATGACACTGTCTCACCTAAAACATTAATTACTGCCAAACCACTGTACCCATAATTAAAATTAAACATATTAACATAATAAAACATAATAAAATAAAACAAATTAAATTAAAATAAAATTAAAACGGGCCCGTCACGCTGAATCAGTTTGTGGCCGATATCGGCCAATCGGGGCTTGAGGGGTTAAACCAATTTTTGACGGTCGACATCGAAGGAGAAGAGTCACCGTACACAGCATCCAAGCGCTTTTCAATTTCGCTGCGCGATTTCCCTTCCAAAAACAAGAATCGAATCTCCGACCGATATTGCTTTTTCCATTTTTACAAAATCCGCGGACCCACCCGCTTTCACACGCGGTCAAAACAAAACTACGAGTTCGATTCGGCTGAATTTTCGACAGTAGCCGTCTACGAGAATGTACTACACTTAGAGTATAAATATAGCTTGCTTATTTATACTCTAAGGTACTACACGATAGTAAATTTCTCTTGCGATAGTGGCACCATCGGGCGGTGAGGCTAAGAACTTATCGGATCGCCCTCGTAGCTCGTTCAAGGGTGACCAGTTCGATGTTCGTCTTTCACATTCAATTGAAGCGACTATACCACTCATAAGCCCGGGTGCGACTCATTCTATCATTCTTATAGGCTTCTTCTAAGCATTTTATAAGCCTGAACCGCAGTTTCCTTCAACCAGGAGAAAAACCTCAAATACTTGTTGTACTTTTTGCAAAGGTTACAAAACAACGAAACATTGCGCCACTCCTAATGCATTTACAGTGACGCAGCTGGCTAGACTGACTCACAGGGACCTATGCCACAGTATACCAACCAGTAGCTTTACTCTCGAGCTACAGGGCACTGCGGGAAGAGGGTGCGAGGAATGTGGGCAGAGGTTACGCCTTTAGTTAGCATTATGCGCAGGTAAAGGCTGGCGGCGTTTTCGAGCGTTTGGATATCTGTGTGGCCCGAGTAGCAGGACATCTGGCGACCATATCCGAGCCCTTCCGACTCGTATTCGATTTGATTTCAATTTTGTTCTAAGAGAAGCTACAGTCTGGTATACTGTGCATATACTAAGTGGGAATGCAGCAACAACAGTCCCGTTACTTTAGGGTTTCTCCTCATATATAATTCCTTGGCAAATTGTCGGCAGACATACTCCCATTTCTTCTTCGATGGATAGAAGTCTTTCGCGTTTAACACATTTTATATTTATTGTCAATGCTGAAAATCCCTGTTCGCACAGATACGAGATTGAAAATGGTAAAAGACCTACGACTGCTTTTTTACTCAACTCTGGGTATTCCAAGGAAATTTATATCTAAAACTTGTTTAAATGCAGCTCCTTGATTTTAATTGTAAATAAAATACAAACGGAGCTGCCATGGAATTCACCGACCGAAGTCGGGCCCATCACATGGTATTATTACGTTTCTGGGGGGTGAGCAGTGGATTCCGGACTAACGAACGGCTGTGGTAGGTTTAGGACAGCTGTCTTGCCACATGTGAGCGTCCATCTTACCACCCATTCACTCCCCCTTCGAAGCCATAGAATTTGAGATGCGGAAATCGCGGTTTTAGATAATTTTTCTAAGAAGGAGTTGATTATTTTCCTGGAGAGACCAAGATCTTTAAAAAGGTGAAACAGAGATTTAGCTGGCAGGCCACGAGCGCCAACTTCCACCGCGTGAAGGTGAACAGTGAAGCCGTTCCTGGTGACGGCATTTGCGAGATCATAGTATTTATTTAATTTGTACTCGTGGTCTTTTGGGATATTTGATTCCCATGGAACAGTTAATTCTACGATAAGGGCCATCTTCCGAGATAGAGAGTAAAGAGTTATATCTGGACGCAGGGCTGTGCATCCGAGACTTTCAGGGAATTTATACTGCTTGGAGACCGAATCGACCTCCAGAATCCAATCTGAAGCTTTCTCGATTATTGAAATGTTTTTTGCCTTTAGAGCCATCCCGCACAAACTGTATTGGGGGTTTGGACGGTACTGTCAAACCCTTGTTGGCACGAGCCACTGAGAGGCTAATTACCTCGCGAATAACCGCAAGGACTTTGTCGTGGCGGTAAGTGTACCGTCCTTGATCTAAGGCCACCTTGCAGCCAGCTAGAATATGCCTGGCTGTGCAAGGGGTATTGCTACAGAGGGGGCATGAACTATCCTCGGCAAAGCTCCAACATTGGGAAAAATATCGAAGGGGTTTCTTATCCAGACGAAATATTTAACCTCAATATTATAAAAGTATCTGACAACATTTTCTTCCAGTAAAACCAAAGAATCACTTTTACCAATGAATCATCATATCCTAGAAATGGTTGCAGCGTCGACATTTCTAAAGCAGTGTCCGGAAACACGGACGTGTTGTTCCCGTAGTTTTTTTTTTTTTTGTTTTTAGTAAATTTGAAAAACTTGACTGATAAGTAATACTTTGACAAGCGTAGAGAGCGCTGCGCCATCTAGCAATAGGTTAAATATCGCAAATAGGATATTTTACCTACTGCAAGATGGTGCAACGGAATCACCTCTTTGTATACTATTTTTTTAAACATTCAAATTTTCAAAAATTAAAAAACAAACGAAAACAAAAATTTCTTTTGTATTTCCCAAAAAAACCTTATTTGCTCGTACTGTTACAAGGTGTCACCCACTTCAAGGTGTCACTAATTAAATACTCACACTGTATAACAAAATAATAAGAGCTATGATATAAAAATTTCTTTATTTTATTTTGAAAAATGAAAAAAATATTTATTTGGAGCTGTTACAAAAAACATATAGAAAACTAAATAGACAATAATAATAACGATACAAATTTATAAACAAACGAAAAAACAATAGTAATGATCAAGTTATCAAGTAATTAATCTAAAATAAAACCAAAATATGACAAACATTTTCCTTTATTAATAGACTCTTATACTGGTCCTTAAATATTGCAATTGATCTCGATCGCAATGCTATTCCCAAGCGAATCCATACAACTGCAGAGTAATAGGAGAAACTGTACTGGAAAGTTGTAGTTTTGTGCTTGTGTGTATGGCAAGTTGTTCGCATGCCCGTGTTGAATGAACGTGTCGGTTACGGGACCAAGTTATAATCGAGTAAAGATATCGCGGCTGTTTATTTACTACCTTGTGTACAAGGGCGCAAGATAAAGCTGCCTTCTTTTACTCATATTTAACATGGAAGCCTTCGCAAGGAATGGTGACACATGATATCGTAACGGCGAGTTTAGAACGCCAAGAAAAGATTAATTTATGTTCTTTTTGAAGTACCAGTAGATATTCTTTTGGTATTATTGCAGTATAGGTACCTCTTCTAGATTGTTGATTTTTTAACGTCACCAGACTATATTCACCACGCTGATTCCGAATCTGCAATAATATTTATTCGGTCTCAATAAATAAGCGAGATATAGGCATTCAAAAAAGCGCCAAACCCATACATTTCGGTAGTTTTTTTTTTTAAATAATACATAAACACCTATTTGGCGGTAGGTTAGGTTAGGTTTTTTTAAAACAACCTTAAAAACTGAGGTAAAAAAAAATTTTTTTTTTTTTTTGTATGTAAATTTGGTTTTGAAAATTTACGCGTCCGAAGCTTTTTTCTTTCACATTTAGCATTACAATGATCTAACCTAGTAGTATTTTTTTGTTTTTTCGATTTCTGAGAAAGGTACCTATACTGCAATAATTCCATTCTTTTTGAAGTCACTGATGTTTCGAGGAGTTTGCTTGCAATTCGCTAGATACGCCAGTCTGCCAATCCAGTTAGATCCGGAGTTTTGAAGGCATGCAGGGTTAAATTTCCTGAAACCGGCAACCGATTTCAAATCCGCACGACGAAAACGGGCGTATGATTTAGGTCGGAGTTCACGACGTCCGAAGATCCCTCGCCGGAATTCCTGTACCTTTCCAGCATCTCGCTCAGAGGGCCCAAAAAGTCTTCGAATTCGGTCTCGGCGACCGCGCCAAGCACGTCCTCCGCAGAAATGGCATTCCTGTTCTGTTTCCTAGCTAACATAACGGCCGTGGACGTCAAATACTGCACGAAGATCGGCGTCGCTTGGACGAAAACGCTCCGCGCGTCTTTGTGGATGCTCGCGCCTTCCGGCAACGCATCTCGGAGGATTCTATTAATAATGGCCACCGGGAGAGTTATATCTTCTGTCATCTTATTACGTTTTTGCAAAAAAAATATACCACTGAATTATACAGCTCTGTTTATGAACGAAAAGCAGCGGCCAATTTTAAGGTTAGACTTTCTTTTGACGTTTATGTTGTTATGCTTTGCCGTAAATTGCGACCCAGTCTTTTCTGTACTCTTGAATTGGCAATTCTATCTAATGGCGGATTTTACAAGACACATTTAATTTTGTTTATTTTTATCGGCTTCGCCAAACAGAACGCGTACCGCCGCGTTAAGCTTTACTATAATATAGAGCGTACCGCAGATCGATAAGTCTTTGGAAAGTTTCTCGCAGATAAAAAGAGTATGGATACACAACATTAATAAATTTAAAAAAAGAAATTAGGAGAATATCACCGTTTGTGTCGGAAGATTTCATCACAGGAATCGATCGTTTTTTTTTTATTTTATTTATTTATTTATAGTATTACACAAGTTCGTTTGTACAGTTTACCATATCAGTTGTATATATATATATATATATATATATATATATATATATATATATATATATATATATATATATATATATATATATATATATATATATATATATATCTATATATATATATATATATATATATATATATATATATATATATATATATATATATATATATATATATATATATATATATATATATATATATATATATATATATATATATATATATATATCTATATATATATATATCTTGACGACGGCTGAGCCGAAATATTGATATACATTTTATAACAATCATTAATATTTAAGAAACACTAATCGCCTATTATTTTCCAGCATTCATTCTCGTCTCGCTTTGTTGTGTTGCCGCTGTAGGAGACATTCAGGTTCCAATACCACAGCAGGAAACACCTAGCAAATACTGAAAGAAGAGAAGAAAAAGGCGTGGAGTCACTCCTGGTCACCACAGACCAGATAAGTGCCCTTTCATTATTTTATCATTTCATTTATTTAGTAATAAACATAATTTCAATTTGAAAAAATAATAATATATATATATATATATATATATATATATATATATATATATATCGACGCTTGAAAGGCAATCCTTACTAAGCGACACAAATACGTAAAATGAGTTATATATACCTACCATTCGAAACGTCAGATTTTTCTGCGTCGTTTAGTCTTAGTATCATAGGTCTAAGATGAGTTTACTGTCGCTTAGATATTGTGAGATTTCCGTCAAATCTCCAATCTTGTGCTTACTAACCGACAAAAAAATAGTGATTTTTAAGATATCCGGCAGTTATAACATTCTAATAATTGGAAATATGAACTTAGTCGAATTTTCATGTATTTTTTTTTCCATTTATTTGCATTTACCTATATTGACTTGTTTTGAAATTTCCGTTTGAAACCACTCAGTAGATTGTACCTAAATAAAGTAATTGTAAATTGTACGGTTATATATTTTAACTGGATAAAATATTTTGTGACAGTGTCATTTGTATAATTTAACTTAAAATAAAGTAAAAGAATATTGAAGCTTAGATACTTTTACTTGTATAACATAATATTGCGTTTTCATCCTTAGATATTTTTACTTGATATCTTTTTCTATTAATTATGTCGGTTAGATAATCTTACCTGATTTATTTAGATGGTTAAGTATTGCGCTTAGATATATTTACCCGTTCACATAATATAATTTCTTGTCGCTAAGAAACTGCGTGAGTTTAAAATACGTCGCTTGTGTATGCGCAACATATCGCGTGTCACGTATCGGCGGGATGACATTCGGGCGCTTGGCGTCGCTTAGTGAGGACGGATGATCACGATTTTATTATCAGCTTAACAGTTGAGTCGGAAATTGAAGAACCATCTTTGAATGATCACCAAGTCGAAACACATACACAATATAAATCCCTATCGTTAGATCACGAAGTACCATCTACATCGGCTGGTCCAATTAAAGAATCTAATGTATCAAATCCAATTAAAAGTAAAGTGGGTAAGAGAAAATCTAAGAAAGATATTAAATATATTGATTATATGTCAGATCAACAGGATTTTTCTACTTTTTATGGTGATGTAACTGATTCAGATAATTGGTCAGAAGGACAAGAAGTAACATCAGAAGATGATTTGCAAGCAGGAACAAAGAAAGTTAAAAGGAATAAAAGGCACACTAAAAAGATTATAAAATCAAACAGCGAAGCCGATACCCAAGATGAAATAGTCGGAGAATCTGCGAACAGAATAAAAAAATCAAATTCGAGAAAAGAACGGTCTAAAAATAAAAATTCTGGTCAAGAATATATAACAAAGAAAGGAGTAATTGTACCAGCGAAAACTATATTGGCTAATCCTTGCTTTGGCAAGAATTGTGGCAACGACTGCGGGTCTGTGTCTGAAGAAAGAAGGGAGAGCTTATTTTTTTTTTTGGAATCTTGACAAACTACGTCGCCGTGATTGGTTAGTATCTCTGTCTCAAAGGGAAAATATTAAACGGAAACGCACGGATTCTGATAAGCGTAACTATACTATCAAATATTTTATCAACGAAGGAGAAGGTAGAAGATATGTTTGCCAACAATTTTTAGCAGCCACTCTGAACATTTCTGATAAAACAATTTACAGTATTGTTAAAAACGCTTCTTGGGGGTGTGCAAAAGAGGATATGAGAGGGAAATGTGAACCACCGAATAAGACTAAAGAATCCACTATAGATGCCGTTAAAAGATTCATTGAAAATTTACCAGCCGTTCCTTCGCACTACTGTCGTCAAGACTCGAGCAAAGTTTATCTTTCCCAAGAATATAAAAATATCTCCAACTTATTCAAACTTTACAAAAAGCACTATGTGAATCAGGGCATGGACATAGTAAGTGAGAGAATTTTTCATAAAATATTCCAAGATAACTTTAACATTGGATTCCATATACCTAAAAAAGATAAGTGCCTTAAGTGTCTTAAATATGAAAAAAATGATAATCCCGAAATGCAAAAAGAAAAGCAAGAACATGACATAGAAAAAGAAGAAAGTTATGCCCGTTTTAAAGTCCACAAAAATATTTATAGAAATGATCCTTCAACTCTTTGTGCTAGTTTCGATCTCGAAAAAGTACTTAACACACCTTTTGCACAATCTATGCTTTTGTACTACAGCAGAAAGTTAGCAGTGTATAATTTTTGTGTTTATGAAAATGGAACTCGTAAAGTTTTCTGTTACTACTGGGACGAGAGCAATGGTAAACGTGGCGCTAACGAGATTGCATCTATATTGCACAAATATATTCAGTCGGTGGATGCCAGAGGAAACGTCACTCGATTACTTCTTTATTGCGACTGTTGTCCGGGCCAAAATCGCAACCGTACTGTATTGGCAATGTTGCATTCATCATTACAGGAGTGTAAAAATGTCGACACTATTCAAATAAACTTTCTGTTGACTGGACATACTTACATGCCCGTAGATACTGTGCATGCTATTATTGAAAACAGATTGAAGAATACGACTGTTTACGCACCATTACAATGGTTTACAGTTTTTGCAACGGCTAGGCAGGATCCATCGCCTTTTGAGGTAGAAAGACTGAGCTATGAAGATTTTTATAGATGGGATAGTATTAGTGACAAGTATTTTAAAGGCAACCTAACTGGAAAAATAAGCAAGATCCGTATTATGACCTTCAGAAAGAACAAGCTAAGCATTAAATACAAAACATCCATGAATGCCACTGCGGCGTCCTTTGATGTTGAAGTCCAGTCTAAAGCAAAGGTATCTCTTTTACCTAGTTACAGATCTCAGCTACCCATATCAAAAGCTAAATATGATGATTTAGTCAAACTTTGCACAAACAAAGTAATTCCTAATTGCTTCAAACATGAATTTGTGAATATTCCACGTGCAACAAATGTCAAAGATTGTTTACCTGAATCAGACATTGAAGATAGTGATTTTAATATATAAAATTAGGTAAATAACAAAATCTCAAGTTGCAAAATATAAACCTGCTGTTATTTGTAAGAATGTCATTAGGTTTTTTATTGTGTTCAAAAGTTTAACAGTATGATATAATTTAGGTTACTGTATACTATGATACTTTATGTAATTGTAATGCAGAGCACTAGCTCTATTTTCGTATGGTCTTTAAAGACTGATACTAATTATGGCAAGTACATTTATAAATATTATTGTGTAAGCAATCATTTTTGTGCACTTTTCTGACATTGCTGATTTTACTCTAAGTACCTAACTATTTTATTATTTTACGGCCAATTGTTATTTGTGTGTCTTTTTTTTAAATATTTATTTGGTCTGGCTCTTTTAAACTTAAAATTAGGTCAACTTTGCAAAACTTCGAAACCCTTTTTGCAAAGTTGGCTTAATTTTAAACTAAAAGCCCTGGACTAAATAATCAGTGTTTTCTATGTGATACAAATTAGTTTGATATAATTTGAAATATGCAGATTCTGATTATGATGGCGTAATTTATAAATGCGAAAACAATAATTGTTAAATTACAAAAAAATACCTATCGATCTCATACTTAATGTTAATAAGTACCATTTAGTTTCTCTATCATTAATGTAAGGTCCTTACAAAAAAGGGCGTTTTTTAATTTTCAATAAAGATTTTTATTAAATAAAAATAATTTTCATTTATTTCCTTGCACGATAATAATTTAGTAATTTTGGTTAAATATTTTATTAATTACGAAGGGAGGTTGAGGGTAATTTTAATACCTACGATAAATTTTCAACAAAAAGAAACATCTTTCAATAATGTTTAGATAGATTTACTTGATTTATTTAAAAAAAATAAACCTTTTTAGATAAATATTACTGTACCTAAATTTTAAATTTTGTGAATTTGCCTCTTTTTACATGTAAATGCAAACCATTTAATAATATCTTAGATAATTTTACCTGTTTATCAAATGAGATTTTTTTTATCTAAGCGACATAAACTACTTCAAATACGAGTGTTAGGTGACCTATTTTAATATCTTGGATAGCTATAAAAATAACATATATATGTCTGTTAAAATTATTTCAATCCAACAAATAGGTGAATTTAAAATATATTTTTTTTAAATATTTTAACTTTAAATCACTCTCCTGTAAAGTTTACTCAATGTCGCTTAGTAAGGATTGCCTTTCAAGCGTTTATATATATATATATATATATATATATATATATATATATATATATATATATATATATATATATATATATATATATATATATATATATATATATATATATATATATATATATATATATATATATATATATATATATATATATATATATATATATATATATATATATATATATATATATATATATATATATATATATATATATATATATGAGACGTTAGAAAAAAACTGATTCTTGAGGAGATAGAGTAATGAATAAAAGTCGCCTAGGCCAGGGCCTGTTTTAAGGCAGACTTTATAAAATATTGTTTAGATGTATCTAATCAAGTTACTAAATAATTATTGTATAAAAAAATAAAAAATAAATATTGCCGTGGTTTTTCATAGAAATTATCATTGGTATTATATAGGCAGGGGTGTGTCTCGCAGAACACATTATAGGTATTAGGTTCTCAGTCATAATGCAAGTATTTTCACTCGTACGTCGGACGCTTTGAATGAAATTTGTAAACAAACAACGCCCGGCGTCAAATGGTCCTAGCGCAACGTCAGCGCCGCGCCGTGTACCTACTGCCAGCGCCGCCCGCGCTCTGTTTTGACAGTATAATACCGCCACAGTACAACACAACTCTGTTTGGCGAAGCATTTAGAGAAGTATCCGTTACTTATGAGGCACATTTCAGAAGGTTTCCAGTTTGGAGTTAGCCAAAATTAACGCAGAAAATCGGAAAGGTTCGAAATCACTCAAAACATGTTTTTTACTGTGTGATGCGAAAACTCAAGTAAATGTCGGAATTTTAATAGAAAATTCTTAGCCGGTCGGAAGCCAGCCTTCGCGCGCAAGAAACTGCGCCGCAACTGTTGGTTGATTTTACAGATAAATACTAACAATATCGTTTTTTCATGCATTCCCTCTTGTTACCAAATAATTAATCTTGTTAGTCATGGATATTATATATTTATATAATATAATTGGGGGGCAACCGAAAAGGCTACGCCCGGATCTGTCAAACGACGCAAAATGCTTATAGGCATTGTTGGCGTCCGACTGGTTAAAACTAAAAGGTGCATTTCTGCGCGAGTCACTATACGAATCGATAATAAAACCATGACGGGGCAAAATATATCGTGAATGTAGGTATTTAAACTACAAAATACAAACAAACTAGGTACACGCAAAGATGTGGTTCAAGTTATAAAATACTTTCACCCTTTGTAATTCAAATACAAACTACAAAATATATTACTTATTTATTAGTTTCAGATATTATTCAAGAGCATAACATACGAATCCAATTCGCCCTTGAATATTAAAGCTAGAGTGTAAGTTTAAAAATAAATGACTTACATAACTAAATTAATGCTAACATTGAACACGAAAAAAACATAAAAATATAAAACTAAATAAAAGTCAGATTATGATAAACATGAGATAGCAGGGAGTTGCCTTTTTAGATGCCAAAGGGATATACAAAAGATGTCTATTTCTGTGGGTAAGGAATTAAGAAGAGCTATGACCCTTCCCACTGGCCTGTCTACAAAAATATGGACAAAGATATTGAAATTATGAACAAAGATATTGAAGATGATTGTATGCAGGATGAGTTTTTTATTAGTGACATCCTTGAAGTGGGTGAATCAGTACGAGCACGTAAGCATCTTTTAATAAAAAACTTGGCTTGAGCTACTAAGCAATACTTAAGCTCGAGCAATACTTAAGCTCGATAAGACGAACGAATGATCATGCATCTACCTACAGGCTTATTATGACCAGCCCTGGATCTAAGGGAGGGGTGGGGTGGAGGGGGTAAACGCAAATTGCCCCGAGCGGCAATATTTAAGGGGGCGTCAAATGCATGCGTTTGAAAAAAAACTTGTTTTTCTAAAGCGATGCTATGCGCTATAGTGATAAAAGGTTTTTTGGCGCATGGCCACGGCGCATCGTACCTACTATCGATTGTTTATTTGAACTTGGAACGCATCCTAAAGGTGCATTTACACGGGCAATTTTATGAGCAATAATTGCCCGGCAACAGTCGTCGGAGGTAGTGTAGCAATTAATGGGGCAACTAGAGTTGTCAACTACAACGGGCGAACCCGTCACCTCGGGAAGTTTTAACGAAATGGAATTCAAAGATCGCATGTTGAAGAAAGACGAATGGGCTGCTATTGGCCTTCAGTTACAAGTATCTCACGATGACGTAGCAAAAAATACGAAATCGTCGGAAATTCTAAATTAGACTTAGACTTTAGACAGAAATCAAAGGGTTGGGGCAAGTTTTCTAGGTGCAGAAATTGGATCCTTCATATTGGTCATCTGTTTGATAATTAATGGACCAACTTTATTTAAAATTAATTCAAAATCAGTTCGGGACATTCTGGTTAAGTTTTTGAATAATAAATCATGCAATTCGTTGCTCAATAAAGATGGCTTTCGTCTTGCTAGATATGTTCGCATCCAAATTTGTCTATTACTTTTCCTTTTTTTAGTTTTAACCGCCCTGCCTATACGAACGTATGTGTTACGTCCGCTATATTATCATATTGAAAAATGTATATAAAAATACATATATAAAAATTATATATGAACAAATTTATATAAAACCGATATATAAAAACCGCTTATAATATACACCCTTGTCCATAGCCAGCAGTTGCTCAACTGAATTGCTAGTGTATGAATGATATGCCCAGTTGGTCCATATCGCTCAAAGATGCTCCATATCGCTCAACTTGGTATGGCAGAATTCTTAGCAACAATTGCTACATGTTGGTATTGCAGTAAATTGCTTGACGTTGCGTGACGTCATAATTGACCATATTGCCTAGGATTGAGCAATTGCCCGTGTATTGAACGCGTGCGCAGTCTGGATGATGTTTCTGCCAGGGGAATTCTGATCGAGTCTAGAGAAAATTCTCCCTACAGAGTGGCAGGGGCTACGAGCGGGTTTTTATGCTCCGGTCACAAAATCCCTACCCAGTATACTTGATTCGAGTGTTTTTTTAATCATTGATCTCCAATGCTGGAAGGTAGGGGTGCCAGTATAAGGTTTTAGCCCCGGCTGATCATCACCCTCGACTATCTCGTTTTAACAATTAACCCTTCAGGCCTCGGCCCCTCAGCCGATTGACAAGTTGATGTCCCAAAAAATTTTAGTAAAAAATAGTAAAAAATTGAATTATGACACTGTCTCACCAAAACATTAATTAATGCCTAACCACTGTATCCATAATTAAAATAAAACATATTAACACAATAAAACATATTAAAATTAAATAAAGTAAATGAAAATAAAACTAAAACGGAGTCGTCACGCTGCATCGTGTTTTGACCGATATCGGCCAATCGGGGCTTGAGGGGTTAAATATCATTTTCGGATTTCTTCTCGATTATCTCTATACCATTGGACGGTATCTTGCAAAGCTTTCTCGAAATTTGTGAATTCAAAATACGGTAGATATGTCCTCAGTTTCTTATTTGATGCAGGCTTCCTGTATTGGCCCTCTTCTCTCGTCGCGTCACAGACAATCTCTCCTTGGTAATTCAGAACTAGTTTGACGGTGTGCGCTACGTTGGCTATGGACACTTCTTCCTTTTCGTCAACTGTGGATGAAACAGTGGATGTATAAATGTATAAATGAATGGAATTTGTAATGCATTATTACCAAATTACAATATATAACACAAAATAGGCGAACTTAATTTGATAGAAACAACGACAGTTTACAACCATTTCAAATATCTAGAGGAATATCTAGCGAATACAATCCCGACCATGTTTTTCAATCCCGGGATTATGGATATCCCGGGATTAGGCTATGCGGTAAAAAAACTTGAGTAATTTCTTAAAAAATGTTAAGCTATTGCATAGCTTTTATCGCGGGCCTAGGCCAGCGCGGCGACCGAATAAAGAAATTTCTTAACGAAAATTAATGATTTTAAACTGATAATTACGTCTAAACGAGTACTGCTTACGATTCGAAAAAAATATATGTTAAACAAGAACATTTTCCTAATATTCTTAGCTTTGAATATTTTAGATTTTGTTTATATTACATAGTGTAATTAATTTGTGAAATTAGGTCTAACCGAACACAAAAACGACTACTACGCAAATACTATCTGGCGTATTATTATGAAACCTGCAAAATTTTAAAGATAATTTAATTATCTATCTTTTTATCTACGATTTTTTTCGAATAATCCGGTTTTTTTGCTTTATTGAATAAAAAATTCGTGCGCGGCGCTCTATCGGAAGACGTTTAAATTATTCCGAATCATTTGCTTCCGCAGCCACAAATGATTCGGAATAATTTCAACGTTTTCCGATAGAGCGCAGTTATCTGATATCAGAAAAAATAAAATAAATAAAATAAATAAATAATTATAATTGCATAAGTTGTTAAAAATGCTATGCAATAGCTTTACCGCGGCAGTCCCCGAGTGCCACATGTATTTTTTTTTTAATATTGTTTTGTTGCACAACACAAATCACAGTATAGTAAGAAAAGAAAAAAGGGTCAAAACAAAAAACTATACTTTTGTAAGAAATAAAAAAGACAAAACAAAAAACTATTTTGAATTTCGAAAATACAATCGGAGAAATATCAAAGCATCCGATGTTTGACTTCCAAGCTTGCTTCGTAGTTTATTGCCAACATATGCAGCAGCTGATAACGCTCGCTCAGTTTCTAGAGGGGTTGGAGGAATAGACAGTACATATTTAAATGCTGTTTCTAAGTGATATCCCCAAAATCCTCCATTTTCAAACAGGCTCATTTCACGTCTAATAGGTACTATTTGACAACCCCGATTCATTTTGTACTTGTACTTCAGGATCGGGGATTTCATACTCTTATCGATTTCCAGCTGTAACTTTTCCTTTGGTGTCAATTGGGGTCGGGAGGTTTGTGGCCATAGGTCGTCATCCGTTTGTGATCCTTTCTTCTTTTTCCGTGTCATCTCGACTATTACATCTTTTAACAATACTCTTTATTTGCTTCCTTACTGAAGAATGTATAGGAACTGGAAAGAAGTCATGCCATTCCAAATCCGATAATAACTGATTTTCATCATCGTTTCGTTGATTTTGTAAATAATTCAACACACCAGTTAAATCATCACTTCGTCGTTGCTTTATACGTTCCACTGGGGATGTTTTATTTTTGGTGGCAATCCCGAAAATCCCGAGATTAACCCGGGACTTTACTTGGTCTCTTTGCACGCGAACAAATGACTGACAGTTGGATGAGTGATGAAAGCTGTCAAACGGATATTTAATGTTACCAACGCGAAATTGACAAAATACGCCATTTACGAGAAATGGACGGTGGATCAAGTCTCCTGAGGGATCGACTGTCCTCACTCTCCCCTATAATTTTAGAAATATTTAAATTTTATATCAATATTTCAATTAGCTATCATGATAACCAACATCAGAAGATGAAGAGGCTCCTGAAGAAAAGGAGGAATAAATATAGAATAAATATAGAACTATTTAAATTAAATAAATAAAATTTAAAAAATCATTTCATTTCACATACCAGTTAGATGTATAGGATCTACGCTATCGTAATTCCTTAATGTCCATAAGATCAGTCTAGCCAAATCTCGAGAGTATACAAATTGCCTCAACGCAGTTCCTGTGCCGTACACAACAAATTGTTCATCTCCTAGAAATAAAGAAAACGTAGGTGTTACGACCTGGACATCCTACGACCATCCTGATATTCGTACAAATTAAAAAACAGAATTCAACAATTTTAAGAAACGGCTGTTTTCATGTATTTTCAATGCAATAATTTCTATTTATCGCCAATAATATTTTTTACCGTTTTGCTTGGCCGTGTCCATCCTCCTTATGAATGACGGTATTACATGCGCCGTTTTCGAATTGAAGTTGTCGTGGGGTCCGAATACGTTGCATGGGATAACACTGGTATACACACAGCCGTGTTGCTCGTAGTAGGCTCTTAAATAAATATTACTTATTATTTTAGACCACATTACATATATATTTTTTTACCTCAAGAAGCAGCCACAGATTTAGAAAAATATTAAAGCCGTAGCCGCCACCTTGAGAGCGAGGCGCGCGGGACGAGGGGCAACCGGGAAAATGTTGGGATGACACAACCGCTTATCTAGACGCCTTAGGGGCTCTGTAGACGATCAATGCATGCTTGACAAGCATCGCGTCGCTGGCTTGGAGGGGATAATCATAATCATAGTTTTTTATTCAAAATAGTACGAAATCGTAACTTTTTGACGCCAATAATGCATACAAACATATGATATAAAAATTAAATTATTGTGACATTGTAACAAATTATTGTGACATATAACGTGATATATATCATCGAGGTAACCATTTTATTTCCAAGGGTCTTTGTCGTCTAGCTAGATAATTATTTATTGTATAGTAGACCTTTGAGTGCAGCTTCTTCTTAATAAATGACTTAAATTGAATCACATATAAATTTTGCATGTTTTCTGGGACTTTATTGTAGAAGCGTATACATTGCCCTTTGAATGATTTTGTGGTTTGGGAGAGTCGACTTTTATGGTCAGCAAGTTTATTTTTATTTCTAGTATTGACACCATCAGAGTTTTTTTAAAAAACAGTTCTTTATTTTTATGCACATACATTAGGTTTTCATAGATGTAATGAGATGCAAGTGTCAAATTATTGAATTCTTTAAATTTTCCGCGTAACGACTGTCTAGCTCCTAATTTATAAATAGCGCGGATGGCTCGTTTCTGGATCGTCAACCGCAGGAAATATGTTTTTTTTAAATATATATTTACCAAAAATGTCTAATTTTGTAGTTTGTACCAGGGAGTCGCGTCATTCATCAATCAATTACGTCCAATTAATGTTACTCTCTGGTATAAACTACAAAATTAGGCATTTTGGGTAAATATAAAAAAAAATATTTGCATATTTCCTGCGGTTGAGGATCCCCTCCCAACCCGCGACGCAATGCTTGTCAAGCATGCTTGATCGTCTAGAGAGCCCCTTATAGTTTATTAATTTACCTGTTAAGAATGTCTAAGACTCTTTTTGCATAACTAAATCCGTAATTTGTTGGATGAGGTGGTCCATTGTGTATCTGAAACATAGAATCAGAAGTTGGAGCAGAAGTAGGACCAAAGTTACTTTTCCAACCGACGACAATTAGTGCAACTCATCAACAATGAGGGATGCGTATAGGGCGTTAGGTTACAGAACTCACAATCACTATTACCTACTTTTGTTTATTCCACCACATAATCATTACATAGTAATTCGAACCTACATATTCTACACGGCCCGGTGGCATAGTGGTTAGGTCGCCTGATCTTACATTGTAAGGTCCTTGGTTCGATTCCCGGCCGGGTCACCATTTTCCGTTGGGATCAAATTAACGGAATCGCATTTTCAATTCTGTCGATCGAATACAATAACAAGATACACACTTACACACATGTTACACGCACACATACATATAACACGTCATAGTAGGGTTGGTTGTAAGAGATTGTCACATGACAATAAACCCGCCCATTGTGACATTTTCACAATAAAGAGACACAACAAGTTCACAACAAACAACAGTTCACAACAAAGAAACAAACAAACAAACTAAATAATATATCTGAAATTCATATTTAAAGGGCTCTAGACGATCAAGCACGTAAATTTTTCGTGCTTGACAAGCAATTTTGATCGTCTACAAACTAAGCTTGGTGGCTTGAGAAGCAAACGACGTTCTATCGATAATGCTTGATGAAAAAGTATCATTTTGCAATGCAACTCCCGTAAGTGGTCTCGAACCATTTTCGGTATTTCTACCGATATAAGGTTTGTCGTACCGAAATACCAAAATGAAAAGATTTTTCCATGATTTCTGAAAACACGGAATTTTAAGATTAGATAGACATTTTTAGATTTAAAAAGATGTGCGCGTCAGCTCCGACACGCGACTGGAGTTTACTCTTGAAGTCCGACTGTCGATAGAATACGTATAGAATAGGCAATAGGTAAAATATTGCAAATATTGCTTATTCACGATATTTTACGTATTGCTAGATGGCGCAGCACGCTTAACGCTTGTCAAACTTTAAATGTATTAGTCAAATTCCCAAATTTTCAAAAGTAAACTAAAATTATAGATCTTTCTTGTAAAAAAAATAATTTTAATTTAGTTTTTGTCAATTTTATTTTATCAAAAGTAGCTTATTTGCTCGTACTGAATCACCCGCTTCAATTATGTCACCAATTAAAAACTCACATACAAAAATTTACATACCATTGTCTCATCAATCGGGTATGTAGTTTTATCTGGATAAATGCAAGTAGAAAGGCAAGATACTGCTTTTTTTATACCATAAGTATAGCATGCGTCAAGCACGTTGTAGTTTATCGAAAGATTTCTTTTCTGCAAAGAAAATAAAAGCTTGAAAAACACTCGTTTAAAAAAAAATAAAACGATGCACATTGGAATCTTGTAAATTACCGCATTTTAGTAAGGATAACCGTTAATCTCACGTGCCATAGTAATAATAACACAGTACACCAGACAGTAGTTTCTTAGAACAAAATTGAAATCGAAGCAAGTGACGTCAGGAATCTTAAGGGCTACCACAAACCGTAATATGATTACTTGTTTGTTTGTTTGAAAAGCTTTATTGCACACACATAAGAGTACAATGTGGTGGGCCTATTGCCAAGTGGCAATATCTTACGGCCATACCGCCAGGGTTATTGTCACTAAAGGTTTATGTAGGCAAATTGATTTACAAGTAATAAATGAATACACTTACATAACAGTCATCATAGTATAAAATATAAAACAGTGATTAGTAACGTATGCCAACTCGATATTAAAGGGAGGAGTGGAATATAAGGACAAGCAAAGGAGACGGGAGGGGAGGGGGTATTCATGAGGTGAGTAAATGTCTCTTTAACGATTTTTTAAACCCGCTCAGGTTTTCAAGTTGTCTTATCGGTAAAGGCACGGAATTCCAGAGTCGGGCCGCCTGCACTGCGAAAGACCTAGACATGAAAGTTAATGAATGCTGAGGTATAGCAGTAATAGATTTTCCTGTGAGCGCAATGGAAGGCCATGGGAAGAAAGCGGAGAGAAGAGATTATACAAATAAGTAGGACAGTTTGACTTTAGTACCTACGCAGAAGAGTACGGCGAGTATGTGAAAATCCCGACATCGCCTAATGGGAAGCCACTTGTATTCTTCTTGAAGCAATGTCGTGGCCATATTTACGGTACCCCGGCGACACAGATGCGATTATGCTACCGATTTGTTCTGAGAATACCATATGGCGTCGACTAGTAAATCTGCACAAAAAACTAATAAACACACCCGATGTAAGAGCGGACACAAACTGCGCCGACAGCGTTCACAGCCCACAGCGCCGTAACTATGGGCCTAGGGCCGCGACATGAATTACCCCTCGCTTTACTTCCGTCGCACCGCCTTGTAGCTCTTGAGTGAACTTACTGGGTGTTATTATGGAGTTGGGAGTTATGGGCCCTTGCTGAGTTGGCCACGAAGACCCATTCTGTTCAGAGTTGGTCACACTCACGGGTCAACACCTATCCGACGGCCTCCACGCATGAAGTGCGAGCCTGGGTAGGACTCTGGCCTTATGGTTAGTTACCCCTGGGAATCAACCTTCTGGCGCTCCTGGACGGTCTGCGTACCGTGCTGCGCAAGCCAATCGACTGTGCACTCTGACTAACAGTCGGGGGAGCCTGGAAGCAGTACTGTTTCCTATAAAGCGGGGGTGGTTGCGGATCTTACGGCGACTGCTCTTGAAACGACCATCGGCTACCCGATCCTGGGTGAACAGCCGGTCCAAGGACGCTGTGGTCCGCGATAGATTCGGTAAACACCGTTTCACCGCTTCGTAATCCCTTACGAAGGACCGCGCAAGCGACCTCGAACTCGTAACTAATCGAGAGACTGGAGTAATCTGGTCACAATCGGAAGTAAGGGCGTGAGTGTAGGCCCGCCGGGTAAAACTCCTGGCTATCTCGCGGTTAAGGCGTTGGCCTCTTACGGGCTTGTGACGTAGCTAGATGGTGGACTGTTTTGTCCTCAAGACTTCTGCGCTCACTCCAGGGAGATAGAACGACTAATCGTTAAAATTTCCTGAGGTTACGGGCTCGCCCGCTGTAGTCGACAACCCAAGTTGGGTGTTATTATACTGTGATAATAAACTCTAATACAAAAATACGAGCTTATTGCCAACATTACAACTAACTTAATCACAGTGCAGCGATACATACGCGCGTTGTTGAAATAAACAAATAACTTGTCTATATAAAATACAAACTATTGTTATAAAAAAGAATTCCCGAGAGGAGGAAATTGGAAGAGGAAGGGGAGAGATAGAGTAAAGAACTTCTTAGAATAGTAGTCCTTTTTACACGACAGCTCAAAAAGGTGTGTTATGTGTTTAGTATTCATCTATGTATGTTTTCCGTTTCGTTATTCCACCATAACTTTGAAAAGCTTGAGCCAATTTAGTAGTGTGTTATATTGTTAATCGTTTTGTCCTCTCGATTGGCATAGGTTACGTGCCGCGATCTCTTGCTCTTATATAAGGAGAAATAGCGTCTTTAATATAAATAGCCGTGTTACGCGGTGCGTGTTAACATTCATCATTTGACAGTTTAGTTTTTTTCGTTCCTCCTCTTAGCGGCCGTCAGGAATAGATCCAGTAGGCCTAGTAACAATGAGAAATATTTGGAATATTAATTTATCAAAATAAATTTTACATATTATATCATCCACAAAATTACCTATTTTAAATAACCGTTTTCGGTTCTTACGAATTTATTTCAATCCAACATTTATAAAACTACACAATTTTATTCGGAAAAAATCCGGTATGTTATATTTATGAAACCCTGATTTTTTTTCCACCTTAACTTATTTAGAAGAAGCATGTGATATTGTTAAAATCGCTGTCATCCAGAGTGATATAGGGTACCTAAACTGTCAAAATGTCAAAAAATACTTGTCTAAATGTACAAACGGACCTGGATAGCGAAATGGCTACGTCTCCAAGCCTCTACGTTCATCCGAGGTTGTAAGACCGATTAAATATCGTTATACCATTCTGGATTGACGTGTTGGAGCTAATGGGCCTAAATATCGTTAGGTATACCTTCCTGGATTGACGTGTTGGAGCTAATGGGCCCGTCTGGGAGTTAATGGCCTCTTTGCAGTTAGGCCACAAGGAGCCATGCGGTTGAGGGTCGGCCAAACTCACGGGTCAACACCCATCCGGCGGCCTCCACGCAGAAGTGCGAGCCCGGGAAGGACTTCGGCTTTCGGGCCAGTTTCCTCTAGGAGTCGACCTTTGGGCGCTTCTGGACGGTTTGCGCACCGTGCGGCGTCAGCCAATAGATTGTACATTCCGACTGACAGCCGGAGGAGTGTGGAAACAGTACTGTTTCCTATAGAGCGGGGGCGGTTGTTTACCTTGTGGCAGCCGCTCTTGAAACGACCATTCGGCTATCCGATACTGGGTGAAATCCGGGCAAAGATGCCGTGGTCTGCGATAGATTCAGAATACACCGATCACCGCTACACTAGGGAGAGGATTCGCTACGCTACGCTACGCGCAGGTAACTTCGAACCTGTAACCAGTCGGGAGGTTGGAGGTTAATATCCTTCTAAAACTGGTAATCAAAGGGGCGAGGCTGCCCGCTGGTTATCTTGCCATGTGCCTCGCCGTAAGACGTTGGTCTTTGACAGACATGTTGGCATAGCTAGACAGTATATTTGTAGTGTGTCTAAGTGTTCTACGCTCATCTCACGGCTGAAACAACGATTACAAATCGTTATACCAGCCTGGGGTGACGGGTTTAACCGTTGTAGTCGACACCGCCCTACTAGATTAACGGGTCCGGCCGTTGAACTTGACCCCCACTCCATTGTATGATCCGTAGAGAAGTACCCACCGCATCTAGACATTACGTAAAAATATATAATTGAAACATAATAAGTAATATAATATACTTACCAAGAAATCCAAATTGTTATACATGTTAGTGTAGAGTCCTCCCACATAAGCAGCTAAGTGTACGACGTGAGTTGGCCGGTACTTCGCAAATAGATGTTTGGTTTCATTCATATCACTAGAAGGAGATATTGTAGAAGTTAGTGATCTGGACGCTAGTATTGACTCAGCTCAATCGTGTTGAAAACCTATGGGTGACATTTGCCTAAACGGTTTACAGTTTTTTTGTCGCCAGAACGCAGGCATTTTGGCCTTTTTCGTACTACAATACTTTACTTACAGATTGGACGTTCCCAGCTGGGGAAACAATTTCAGATAAATAGTACCATTGATTATATAGCTTATTAGATTGCTCGATGCAGTACAACGATTTGGCACCTAGTATTTTAGTACGTATGGCAATGTATATGTGGCTCTCATTGTTCCAAAAAGAGTTAGAGAGAGTCCGGCAATACAAATACCTCGGTGCGTGGGTAAACTAAGAATGGGACAACGAACAAGAAATTCGTACCCGGATTGAAATCGCCCGAGCATCGTTTAAGAAAATGGAAAAGGTAATATGCCGCCGGAAACTTGACATCAAGCTCCGAATATGAACTCTCAATTGCTATGTCTGGTCTTTGGTGTTTTATGGTAGCGAAGCTTGGACCCTGAAAGCTGACACCCAGAAGCGTCTCGAAGCAGTTGATATGTGGTGCTACCGTAGAATGCTCCGCATTAGCTGCATCCAGAGAGCTACCTCAATGAGTTTAGCTCAATGTTAGAGTACTCCAACTTGTTGGTAGAGATCGCAAACTTTTACCCATAATAAAGCAAAGGAAAGTGGCGTACCTGCTGAGACATGAGCGATAACAATGAGACAGCCAACCTCCTCTAGGAGAGGCACTGGCAAATGGAGTGGCTACCCATTAGACGATGTCGGGAATTTCACATACTCGCCCTACTCTTCCGCGTACTACAGTCAAACTGTCCTACTTATTTGTATAATCTCTTCTCTCCGCTATCATCCCATGGTCTCCCATTGCGCTCTCAGGAAAATCTATTACTGGCTATACCTCAGCATTCATCAACTTTCATGTCTAGGTCTTTCGCAGTGCAAGCGGCCCGTCTCTGGAATTCCGTGCCTTTACCGATAAGACAACTTGAAAACCTGAGCGGGTTTAAAAATTCTTTAAAGAGACATTTACTCAACTTATGAATTCCCCCTCCCCTCCCGTCTCCTTTGCTTGTCCTTATATTTCACTCCTCCCTTCAATACGAGTTGGCATACGTTACTAATCACTGAATTATATTTTATACTATGATGACTTTTTTGTATGTGTATTTATTTATTACTTGTAAATTTATATGCCCACATAAACCTTCAGTCACAATAACCCTGGCGGTATGGTCGGTAGATATTGCCACTTGGCAATAGGCCCACCACATTGTATTCTTTTGTGTGTGCAATAAAGCTTTTCAAACAAACAAACAAAGCACTATAAGAAAAGGTTCCCAAAAATCGGTTGTGTCACCCCAAGACTTTCCGACAAGTAGACAACCCCCCCCCCCTTTCCTCCTCCCCCCACAACTTGCTGCGCCAATACTGCCTAATCGCTGCGCTATTCCAAATAACCTTAGACTAAATAAATCGACAAATACCAACCATTATCGTGAGGCAACGCGGTGGCGTTCGGTGTTACCGACTTATTTCTAATAATGGCAACTTTACGAAGTTTAAAAAAATATTTGTGTCGCTTTTATGTAATATATTATATCCAAAATTCCACAATGAGGTTTTGGCCCAACATGGCATCTGTGTACCCAGTGGCGGCGCTAGACCACACTTGGACGTCGGCGAAATTAGGTTCGCGAGGCCTTTTTTATTTCCCAGTCAAAAAGAAAACGTTAGATTACATGAGCCGAATTATAATGAAACTAATATATGAGTAAACGAGTTTTATTGCTAATCAAATAATGTTAAAAATTACACAAATAGAAATTAAAATAGACGAACTTTTCGGCTTATGGCCTCACTGAACTTTTTCAGGATTATGTCATAGCTAATACTAGCCGCTATTTCAGCTTCAATTGATAGAATTTATAAGGTAGATAGTCTCTCTTGGGTTATCATGCTTCTCAAGTAGGTCTTAATCAATTTTAAGTTTGAGAAGATTCTCTCAGCGGAAGCTGTACTGACGGGAACCGTGAGCATGATTCTAATTGCTATGTACCTACACATTTGGATATATTTCTTCCAAATTATTCTCTAAAATGTACTGAATGAGTTGTTTTGCGTCGTTGGCAGAGTCAAGTGAATTCGCTTTTAAAAGCTGTATCTCTTCGTATAGCTCGAGAGGCTGTATGTCACTGTTTTCGCCGTCGCCTTCCCGCAGTATTGTACCTAAATCATTACAATGCTTGAGAAGGTCCTCTTTTGATATCGTTTTTAAATAACTGATATCATAAATAAAACCAAATTGTTCAAAATATTCATTGAGCGCTTTAAATCGACATTCGGTGTCGACTATAATAGCATCTATCATTGTGTTAAAAAGTTAACTCTGTAATGCATTTAAAAAGATTGAATAGGTTCATCAATATGTTCATAATCGAACATTCGTCTTTTCCTGGCTGTTCTTTTTTCTTTGAATTGACACTGAATTTCGAAAGTACTTTTCTCCACAAATAAATTTTAAATAATTTGTAAAACTTTTGGGAGGTCCCCTCAGGTGCGAGGCCGTCGGCGGTCGCCGACGTCGCCGACGCCTAGCGCCGCCACTGTGTGTACCAAGTACAATATTTCAAAGATGATATAGGACTAGTGCGCCCCCTGAATGACCGATTTCAACAACAATCTTTTCAAGTTTTGCGATGACCGAACTTCAGCCCAATCAGATTAAGCGTCTGAGCGCTATTGTGGAGGTATACATACCTACAGATAGACACACAGACAGACTCAAATCTGGAAATGGTTTTAATTGCCTCGTGGGAAAAGTGGTTAAAATAGATATTTGAGCCCTCATCTCGATAAAACAATTTCGCGCGTTTACAATACTTTACCTCGTGGTCGGTTTGTGGGTCGGAAAACTTAAATTATGAAGCTTACCATAGGTTGGCATCTTTAGAACTGACAAAGATCCAATCTTCATTTTGAATTTCATCGTTGTTGTTTAGTTTTTGTTCATTTACAACATGCTGTATGGCGTTGCCCACCAAACCAGTTGCTCCCGTCACCAGTATCACCTTCTGTTTATTAGTAATTGACATCTGGAAAAAAGAAAATTGAGAGGATTAAGTCAGGGCGTCGACAGCTCTACTTGTCTGTGTGTGTGTGTGTGTGTGGGTGTGTGTGTGTGTGTGTATTCCTCCACAATAGCGGCCAAACGCTTCATCCGATTGAGCTGAAATTCGGCATGCAAGCATCATTCATTCATGGCAAAGAGTTCAAAAGATTGTGGTCGAAATTGGCCCACCAGGGGACGCGCTAGTCATTCTTCAATCTTGAAATTTTCTAGGTAGAGGCTTAAAATTCGTTACATAGATGTCTTGTTGGACCGAAATTACGTTGTGAAATTTTGATTGAATTATCTAGTATATAAAACGACGCAAATAATATTTATGGTCCGCCATATTTAAGATAATACTGCAACATTTTAGGAAAAATACCATTTCAATACCACGGAAAAATTATACTACGAATTGGCGCGCGAAGGGGGGGAGGGGAGTTTGCTAGGATGTTTATCTACTTGCCGGAAAAGTCGTGGGGTGACACAACCGATTTTTAATATGATTGAATAAAAATGGTTTTAATTATCATCAAGGAACATTAACTTTGCGATCATTTTGCATGTCGCCGTGTCTGATTCTTTTCCCTTTTCCGTTTACTTATAAACTTAAAAAGTTATTTTTTAAATTATTTAATATGACGTATACTACTACAACAACTACCAATAAGTCACCGGTCATCTCTACAATAGCTCCAGAAAAACCTCAAACATCATCACAAGCCATAACTACCAATTTCATAAATGACAGTGTGGAAAAACGAACTAAATCCGAAAAAAATAGCTCTGCAATATTGAGTACAAATTTAACAATGACAGCCATTGCTGTGTTGGCGATTAATTAATTTATTTTATTTTATCTGCATCCAAACTTTTCTCTGGTCGTAACGGTCTCCGTTCCATCGGGTTCAGAAGAGGGAGGAAGAGAGAGTGCACCCGTGGTCGCGCGCCCACCTGTGCTCTATAATATAGCCTGCGCACTTGACTGCTTCCGAACAATGGACTCTGAGAAGACTAAAGAAGTCACTAGAATCTACAATGCAGTCGCTATGGCCGAACACGGCTAGAAGGATATATGACGTATACATAAGCCATTGTTTACTTACGGTACGCTTGCCTTATTGCGTGCCTAGGCCTAGTCAGGCGGCGTGGATTTGAATAAATACTCGCCTGCGAAGATCACTATTTTGCTACTGTCTACAATAACACCTCCAATATTGTTAATGTAATACTGCAAGTATAATATACTTAACTGCAGTTAATATACTGCGGGTTATGCTCTATTTTTAAAATAAAAACAAATAAAATATGAAACCATACATTAACCAGTTTTTTTTCTCTAACGACTGCGATAATATAATCAGTAGACAAGTTTTAAAATATGTAATAAGTTAATGTATCTAGTTACATGATTTCATAATAAAAGAGTGGCGTTTGTTAAGCATAATAAGAATTGCATTTTTTTTATTTGTTGAGTGGGGCTTTTTTAAGGTCTTTATGAGCCTTGTAACACTGCGACCATTGCTGATCTATTGTGTTCGCCACCTACTATAGTTCTGCGCTAAGCCTCGTGTCATTTAAGAATCTCAACAAGCTTTTGGCGCCAGATTGTTTTACCTCCTCAGGTTGGAGGCAATGACCACCCAAGTGGGTGTATCTTTTACGCATCAGCGGGCCACACTCGCATATGATGCAGGGGCGTTTTCTCTGCCCCTTGGCGGAAAATGCACATTTTTGTGTCTCAGAGCTTGAGGTTGAACATTATTTATTATTATTTATTAGTTTCAAATATTATTCAAGAGCATTACAGACGAATCCAATTCGCCCTTGAATATTAAAGCTAGAGTGTAAGTCTAAAAATAAATAATTTACATAACTAAATTAACGCTAACATTGAACAAGAAAAAAAACATAAAAATATAAAACTAAATAAAAGACAGATTATGATAAACATGAGATAGCAGGGAGTTGGCTTTTAGCTGCCAAAGGGATATACAAAAGATGTATATTTCTGTGGACAAGAATTAAGAAGAGCTATAACCCTTCCCACTGGCCTGTCTACAAAAATATTTGTACGATGGTACGGCACATTAAACAATAGACGCGTTCTCCTCGCTGTGTAATTTACCGGTACGTACAATCAAACTTACATAGTATCTCTGGCAAATAAATAGTTCCTTGAATTAAATTATATGCAAATATAATTAGGGAAATATAATATAATATAAAGTTTGTTCAGGCCACAATGCCCCGTGAGCGCCCTCGCCAATATGCGTAGATTGTTCCTATTTAGCGATAATTCCTCACTGGTAGTATTATGGTCGTAAGCCTTAACTAGCGCTTTGGAATGATTTAAACCTGGCGTGTTGTTCCAGTGGTTGACGGATTGTTCTAAACATATATTTTTGAGCATTAGGTTTACAAGGCTTTTTGGTACGCCACAGCAAGGTTCAGGGCCGTATAATTGCATTGTAAGAATAACATTTTGTACCTAGTGAATATTCAATTTATCTGCTTAACATTCTTTCAATGCTAAGTACCTACACAAACATATATGTACATAGGTAAAAGTAGGTGGTGTTGCCTTTAGGGAGTGCAATCTTGAAGCAAAATCTTCAATATCGATATTTGCAAGATTTAAGATATCAGTCTTGTAAGGGGCCATCCACATATTACGTAATCACGTTTTAGGGATTTTCGGACCCCCCCCCCCCCTCCCTCATGTCAACGGACATAATCAACGCCCCTCCC